>CM076261.1:2950681-4150681 GCA_038380795.1 Pyrocephalus nanus
GTGGATTAATTACATTTACGATTCGTCTTGGAAGGGGGGGGCTTGTTACAGTAAAGCGAAAATGGAGCTGTTAAGGTGTACTGTCTCTTACACCAATTGTCTCCTCTCTTCCTCCTAACCCCCTGTTTTAGAAAGGCACCACAGACGTGTGATTAGGGACTAAAGTAAAACTATCATTACCTAACATTGTGCAGTTGTGTACACAGGAAGAAAAATGTCCCTTATATGTGTGCTTGTGATCTTTAATTTCCTCAGTAGAAGGGGAGAGCAGCAATCAATACCAGAAATGGTAATGAAGATCACCTCTCTGCTCTTATTTCTGTGGCATAAGTGGCTAGTGTTTTACAATACCCTTCTAGATAGGAAAATGTACAGGAGCTGTTGTGGCTGTAGAATTATAACAAAAATATGACATGTTTCAGTAGCACAGAATGACACAAAGCCTGCTTGTTTGATGAGTTTCAAATGCTTTCGGCTGCTTTTTATTTTTGCATCTCACTGCAATAGACTGCTTACTGGGCTGGATGCTGGCCGCTGCTGCTGAGCCTGCCTGTCGGGGTGGGAGGCAGAGGCAGGCTGCAGCTCCCCTTTGCGTTCCCCTGATCATGATGGAGTCTCTGTGCAGAGCCATACCCCCTACAAGGAGCTGGAGTAGCCTAGAGGTGCTTTTCGCTCTCATGAGCTGCATATGGTGACAGGAGCTGAAAATGCACAGTGCTGAGGATTTCTAGATGCCTGCTTTCTCCTCCAGCCATCTCCCCGTTTTCCTGCCTCGTTGTCTGATGGGAGAGCAAGGGGTACCAAAGCCACCCGCCACTTTTTTCTGAACCTCGGGTGGGTGATCTTTGTTCAGGAGTAACCTTACTCACACACCTTTTGGACCATAAACAGGCAGTGGTATAATGCAGCGTCTGTCCCTGCTGTTTTCCTGGCCAAGTGGTGTGGACAGCAGTCTCGATTGTGAAACGTGTTCCCTTGCATTGCTTGTATCCTGAGAAAATGAGGGAATATGCTCGTTTTGTGGTGTGAATGACAGAAACAGGAATGTGACAGGGGTTGTGTCGACACGTTGCGCACACACACACACACACAAATGCTTGGCGTGGACATTTGCAGGCAGTTTCAGCTGTTTTTTTAAAAGGTCCTTTTAACTGAGCTGAGCTTTTGCATTGTGGTTGGAATAGCTTTGTGCACTTCCCTCCACACCCCCCCATTTTTATTCTTTTTTCAAATTGCGTGTGTGTGTGTTTGCACTGGAACTAGACGGGTTGAGCGGTGGCTGGAATGATGGCTGCAGAAGCTTTTGGAGGATTTCAGCCAATTAAAAATACAGAGTGGTTCTTTTTGGTGTCGTTTGGCAGAAAACTGCAAAATGGTGTTGCATGATAAGGAAGAGCCTTGGGTATGCAGTGTTTCTTGTGCACATGTGTTAGAATCACCGCAACTCATAAATTCAAATTACTTTTAAAAGCTGGCCATGATACATTTCCTCATTAACCATATGGAAAATGGCACTCAGGAATTTTCTACAGTGCACTTTCAAAGAAAGAATCCAATTGCAGGCAGACATTCCTTAGTACAGTGTTTATGCAGCTGTACTTGTGATTAAATTACACCAGCCCTGGCCCACATGTAGCCACAGATCCTATTAGTTTGAGTACAAAGCACCTTGTAAGAGTATGAGAACTCTCCTTGTGATGTTTTTTGGCCTCTTGGCCACTGTATCGAGCAAGCATCAAAAGTCATGCATGTGCTTAAAGGTCTCTGGAGGAGGAGCGGTGGGACAGAGCAGTGCCGCTCACACGGCACGAGGAACTTTGACAGCCTACCAGGAGGGATTGTGGGATTGCTGCTGTCAGCAGTTCCAACAGTGCAAACAGTATGAAGAAGCTTCCACAGGGATTGAATTACTGAAGACTTCTGCTCCGTGTTTTTTGGTATAATTGAGAGCACAGAGGGAGCTTGATTTCTCTGTCTTATGATTTGAAGGTGAAGACAAGAGCCTGCAGGGCTCTGTCAGAGTTATGGGCATGCTCAACACAGACTTCAAAAAATCTAATTCCCATAAAACCTTACAAGGCTGAATTGCTTACCTGAATATAAAAGATTTACTTTCACTGAATCATTTAACACACAACCATATTAATTGCATTCTGAGATGGAAAAAATGATAATGGAATAAATCATAATGTGGAAATATCTTAACACTAGAATTTGCTTACATATTTTAATACAGTGCAAGGATTTTGTGCAAAATACAAAAAAATATACATTCTCTTTAACATGTGTATACATTGTGACTATCCTCACAATAGCCCTTGGAAAGCTGAATTAACAAATTCCCACAGAAGCACCAGAACAAGAGGAGATGGGGCCACATCTTTATGTACAACATTAAGTGCTGTATATAATTTAATCACATTAATTTAAAGTGGATAGAGTGGGGGTTAGAGATGTTTTAGCTAATCTTTTAACACCTTATTTGGCTAGATCTGTGACCAGAGTGTTTTAAGCCAGGAATAGCATTCCATTCTCCCCAAGTATAAGAGTGGGAGAAAGGGAGAGACCCAGGCTCTGAGTCTTATGTGCCTGACAGCATTCCCAGCTCCCCATTCCCTTTGTAAGCACACCTTGACCTGAATGTTTCTCCTTTATGAGGAGAAGTGAAGCACAACAGGTATATTTTCTCCCACATGAGAAGAAATCCTCCTGGGATGTGTCCTGGAACAAAGGAGATGAACCCAACCCACCCCAGCTCGCTTCTGAATTAGGCTGAATAGGATACTGCAGACAGATCTGTGCTGATCTCCCTTTGCTCCCCCTCCCTCCCCAGTCTTTGTTGTGTGCTACCAAGTAAATATGCAACCAAACTCAGTGTAAATCATAACCCGCATGGAGACACAGCTTGCCATCCAGACCCAGAATCCTACAGAGGTTTGTGAGGTGGAAAGACTGTGTCTTTCACACAAAGCGATGGCTATGCTCACTCCCATCCTCCTTTTACTTTCTGCTTAACCCTTTAGATTGTGGCTGATGCCCTTCTTAACATCTTCCACCCCAGTGGCTCTCTCCTTTTTTATTTTTCCCTTTCTCCCTCTCTCTTTTTTTTTTTGCCTTAGGTCTAACCTCACCATCTGAAACCAAATAAGCACACTGCAGGTGGAATGAAAGTTGCAAATGCATTTGCTTATTTAACCCATGTGCGTGATGTTAACTAGTGAAGTTTGTATTTCAAAGGAATGGCTACAACAAGCATAAAGCTGATAACGTTTGAGGAAATAAATGGATACAACTGGGAAACAGGGCCAGCTATTTTTCTGTGGGAAAAAGGAAAAAAATGCTGGTGTTCAGCCCTCACGTGATTTTGCTTTCCTGCCCTCCTGTTCAGTCTTGACACAACCCTGTAGAATATGTGCACTGTTAGGGACACAAGTGAGGGGACTCCTCCCTGCCCATCTTTTGGGGAGAAAAGGACTCCTCTGGGCTGGTGAAAAATGACGTAACTTTTCCCACCCCTCCCCAAGGGCAAAGTGTGCCTCAGTTTTGGATGGACTCTGCAGACTCACAGATGTGGCAGTAATACCACCTGACCCTGCCATGATGGGCACATCTCCACCCTTAGCCAGTTAAACTCTACTTTCGGATTCCCTTTGTATGTATCTGCAGAACTCTAGGTTAAAGATATCGTTACCTATGGCAGACAAATGGACACTATGTGGATGGTATTACCCCGGGCACTCTGTTCCAAATGCATTGTGTCTAACAACAAAACCCCCCGTGAAACTCATAAAATTACCAATTTCACAGTTGACTTTCTTCGTGCTCTGCTCTGTAGCCTTCATACTCCTGGCCTGTCTCCACACACTGCAGGAGATGATGTTGGACCAAACCAGCAATGCTGCATTAAAAAGGTTCTTGATATAAACGAGATCTATCTTGGTACTGATTAAAACGTCTGCAGATTTTTGCCTTATCTGGATAAATCTTTCTGACATGCATCATCTGCCATAATGCAGTAACAATCACTGTGGTGTCCAAAGAGGGGGTTTATATGAGCTGATTTTTGATTCCACCCCTGTAAACTGCACACTAATGTACACAAAGTGCGGTATTGCCTTGCATGGGTTACGTGTGAAGAATTACAACAACGTCCTTACTGGGGTTTGGCCTTTCCTGCTCTTTGGCGTAGTTGGAGGTGTAAACAGCGTTACTGGCCGCTGCACTTCTCACCTGGAATCTCAGCATGTTGCAAAAAAATGAATTAAATCTCACAACAGGGCCCCAAAGACTCTTATTTTACAAAAGGGGGCTGCAAGAACTGGAAGAATAAAAGCTCTTCCACATAGGCCAGTTACTGCAAAAGATTGGAGGGTGTCAATTTGCAGGGTACTAAGTATTGCAGAGTTGCAGCCTGAGCCACTTGGCAGGCAGCTTACCTGTGGTGACAAGCCCAAAGTGATCTAACCAAATCACACCAGGCCAGTTTAGAATCTAGAACCTGGGTTTCCTAATTATGTTTCTGCTCCCTGGATCATCTTCCTTTCCAGAGGAGTAAAGCGCTTTCTCTGTCTTCTTCTGTATTAATAATTTTTGTAAACTTTCCTGCCTACCAAGCTTGGCCTGGGATGTTGAGCCTTTTGCAGCTGGCTGTTGCTCTGATGATGTACTGCATTATCTACCTGGTTATTGTCTGTCCAATATTTTTTTTCAAAGTCCAATTTTTAAGGAAGAAGAGCAGAAGTATCCAGCCATACTCTTCTTCTCACCTTTGAAGCTTTCTCTACAGGGCAGTTTAAATGCCACAGGTGTCTTCAGTGTGAGTTTTGCTATTTTTGCCAATCTTTTTAAAGACTACTTCCTCGAGGATGTGTCTAGTCTACTAGACTTTTTTCCTTCCCATTTAGGACTGCAGGTTCTCTCCTCCCAAAGGAGGTCCTCAATTCCATTTTTGCCCGTGTGTAGGCTTTCCTTATCCTGCCCTTCTCTATCTCTGTCTTTGACTTTGCACCTTTCCAGTGCCACCCACTGTGTTTCAAAACAATCTTAATTTCAAGTGGTTCTCCTTCTTACAAATTCCTCTCTCTTCTCTTGCTTTGATCTCCCAGTTCTCCTCAACATGGTCCTCAGTGAAATCCTCACTTGTTCATCTAAATCAGTGAGTAAGCTCCTCAGTACAGAGTACTGGTAAAACACAAGCCATCTGTAATCATGAGGTGGGTGGCAATGACTTCCACTGCAACTAGGCAGAAACAAGAGTTAGCAAGTGAATAGTTGTTCCCTTTACACATATCTGGCCATAAAGAATGCATCAGGCACTAAGCGTAACAGAGTGTGGGCCCTGAGCAGCATTATCTCAGGTCCCCAATAAGCTTGGTGCTTGTAGATTTTGTGATAGAATCCAACAATCTTTAGCCATCTATCACAAATTATTTTGCTGGTATCGCAAATACTGTGAAAAGCTTGAGCAATGCAACATTTCATGTCAAACCCACCTCTTTCTTACATTGCTCTGGCCATTCCACAGCACACAAAAAACTGCCAACAGCTCTCTGCTCTGCACCCATCAATAACACAAATTGACATGTTTTTATAAATTTAGAATTAACATTAGCTGTTATGTAGCAGTTTCCCCAAAAGTGAATTTTAGTCCACCTGAATCTCCTGTTTAATGGCCCTATAACTTGTGTAAAATGTTGCTGCTTTCCAAGGCTGTCTTCAAGAAACTGGGTGGCACAAGGAAGCCCCACACCGCTGAAATGGGATTAACAACAAAGTGGGTTAAATGACAGAGTACTGACACAGGTTCATTTAGTTACCATCACAAGATCTGGCCACAAATATATTGTGCATTACTCTACTGTGAGTTATCATGGCTCTGACCCCTCTCGGGAGATCCCCGTGCCACCACTGTATTAACGACTGCATCTGCTTCAGAATAACCTTATTAGCTCGCCACAGCTGAGCCAGTAATCTCATAGGATTTTTGTCCCAGTCCCTTGTGGGGTGTGATTCTCTTCTCCTTGAATCCAGTTTGATGCCCAAAATTTAATAAGTTTTCCTGGACCCTCTGCTCTCCCTCCCCCTCCCCTTTTATCATCTGCTGTAGGGACCATGAAATCCCCAGTAACCTCCCCAAATGCCATCAATAACTCCTGAAATGCCATGATGTTTGGTGCTTCCTTAGACAAAAAGCTATGTTAATTAGGTAGGAGGAATTTTTTGTCCCTCTTTTAATCCAGATTTTTGCCTGCGCATCTTGTACTGAGCACCTCCAGTAACTAGTGCAAAGCTACAGAACCCTTATACATACCTTTATCTATGTAAATGTTGCCCTCAAGTCTGAAACCTTTAAGTGGCAAGTGAAATCTATCATGGTGTTCCAGTAACATGTGAGCAACTCTGTGTGTGACAGGGTTGGGGGGGGGTGAGGGGGTGGGGGTAATGGAATTGTGTGTGTGTCTCTCTCCTTCCCATCTGACTGAACTCTCAGACTGCTATTCTTTGTAATCTGCATCACTTGATCGAGAGGCACAAACGATACTGAACACAGCAAGGTGTCTATATAATCATTAACTCCCTCGCCCTCTGGATAGGACAAATGATATACAAGCCTAAACTCGCCAGGGGTCTTCTTTGGGACTGTGTCCTGGGGGAATCTTCTCCTATGAGTTAATGGAGTATTCCTAAATGGGCTGGCTGCTTTCCTTCTGTGTGCCAGTTCTTTCCCAACTTTCCTTTCACAACCTCTGGCATCAAAAGCAAAGATATCGCATTCATAGCATGTACTTTTTTTCAAGACCCATGCAAGGAATAGCAAAAGCCATTAACAAACCCTTTGAATAGAAAAATCTGCTGTAACATGATCTGCAGTAGGCAAACATTTAACCACAACAGTGTTTAGATTATCCTTGCCAGGATGGAATAAACGCCTTTTAATTCTCTGCTGAACAATCCTTGACTTCTTTTGCTTTCCCTCTCTCTTTTTTTGTTTTATTTTTACTGTCTTAGCCTATTTCTGGTAGTTTCCCCCCCAACACTGTGGGTTACACTTGTTTTGACTGCACAGCTGCCTTCCTACCCGCACTGACTTTCATTTGCTCGACTTCCAGCCTGTAATGTTTGCAGCTTTGGAGGCTCATATTAGGAGGAGAATGTGACAAGTCCGTGAGTAAAATAAAAAGGGCACCTGGTGGGAAGTTTGGAGCCGTTCCTAGCCTGCTACCTGCTTTGTTACTTTGGATGAGTTATGGTACCCTGGTGGTCATAGTTTCCTCTCTGTAAAATGATTACTGTGATATTTAAATTCTAACTGTAAGGAGCTTTGAAATGGACAGCTATAAACACTGAATGCTGTTAAAATTGAACTGACCTCTTTGGCTTAATGACTAGCCTAAGCTGTTTAGACCAAGGCTCTCCAACATTATGTTGGTATGTCCTATCACCCTGAAGAGTGCTCACCATCACTTCAGGGCTTGTCTCCCCAAGTCAAACACTTGAACAGTGTCTATAGAAAGTGCTCTTGCTGCCCTGCCATCACCACTTCAGTTATGTTCCTTTTTTGTTCCCCTTTCTGTCTCAAAATCCTGTTTAGCAGGTTTGGGATGGAATACATCTTACCATCTCTCTGTGCTGGGTATCCTCCTTTGCTACAGCTCTCAGATGTACATTTAATAAGGATGGGAGAACCCCTAAATGTCATCTTGACAGTCATAAACTGTGTTTGAGCTAAGACACTGTATTGTATTTGGTTCTGGAGAAAACAGTGTTTTGGCAATCAAGCAGGAAAATAGTACAGTGGGTGGAATACATTTATTTCCTGTTTATGATCATGAAATATGCCTTCTTTCCCTATCATTGGAATGTTTCTAGCCCTCAATAATGTTCATCCTCTCTCTTTACATACTCTATCTCTTGCTGCTTTTTGTTTTTTCTTGACCACCTTATCCAGAATTTATGTATTGCTTTTTTGTTTGCTTGCTTCCTTTTTCTCACTGGTAAAGACACAGAGTTTCCAGGTATTGCTTCAGCTTGTTTTGCAATTCTGTTTCCCTGTTACTTTTTTTGTTATTGTTTCAGTGATTTTCCTTTTGTTTGTCTCTCATTATTCTTCCTTTTCTCATCAATTTTTTCTACCAGTTTTTTCCCTCTTTGCATGGTGATCCTTTCTTCTTTCCCCAGAATAACGTAACTCTTCCTTTTATTTTTGTCTACCTTTCATTCTCTTGATTACTCTTTCCAGAGGTTGATGAATCTAGCTTGCTCTTGAAATATTTAAATATTTAATAACAGGATGACAGCTATTCCCAAGATACTTGTGTCAGCGGACAGACAAGAACCCCCTACCCTTCCAGTCTCCCAGCAGGCCTTTTATGCACTAACATATACCCGGGAAACAGGATTGCTGAGGGGAAGGAAAGGTTGCAGTTGAAATTAAGTCCCCTTGAGCCATCTCTAATTCCTAGTCGGCTGAATGAAAATATTCAGACATGTAATTCCTTCAGCGCCTTTGTTTCAGGTGATAGTAGAGGCTCTTCCTTTGTGCCTAAGTGCCTCTTTTCTCTTCGTGACTGATCTGGCCCCATTACTAGTACACATGAGAGAGAGCTGAGGTTATTCTGTGCTTTGTTCCCTTGAGCTCTTTGACCTCACATAGTAATGGACATAGCAGGGACATCACTGAAAGTGACCTTCTCCTCAGCCTCTGCCTGATAAGACCCCCAAACTTTCTCCTAGGGAGTAGCTGGCCTTCTTTCTCTACTACACACCTTCCTGCTGTAAACTTTGGATTGAGCTCTGGTATCTTTCTTTAACAATCCTGTGTTGCTTCCTCAATAAATTGATACCAGTAGAATTGCAACCTTTTCTGCCTTGTAGCATTTATACCCATTTCCTCTTCTTTTGTGGAGAAGTTTGTTTTATATTTTTTCTTATAATGGGCTGATCCAGAGAGCACATGGTAGAGAAAAATAGACATTTGGACTTTTGTCTTACGCAGATTTTTTTCATCTTCCTATCAGCAGATCTTTTTTCCTATGTAGTTCATGTAATCCCCTGAGTTGTTTGAAGCCTCCCTTAATAATCTCACTGGTACTTCTCCACACTTACAGCTGTATTTCCTCTATTCTTTTGTTTCCCATAGCTGGTGACAGGAGAGGGATGGATATTTTCAAGATATGCCCATCACTAACTCACAGCTCAACCCAACTGATGAAAGGTCCCCTTTGAACTAACTGCCAGACAAGTCTTTTTCTTCAGCCCGGGACAAGAGGGATGCCTAGGAGTTGTATCTAAGATAGTAAAATGTGTCAAAATAGAAGCTGCTGAAGGAAGGCAAACCCCTTTTCTCCAGAATTATTTCCATATCTCCAAGTATTTCTGTATCACCAGTACTGCTGCCCCGCTTTTGTCTGTTCTGGACTTGTAGTTGTCCTCCTTTCTCACTTTTTTGATGTCTTCTCCTTTGCAAATTATGCTAAGCACAGATCTTACCAAGGTTCCTAGATGAAGAGCAGAAATCTGTTCACCCTTTCCTCCTCATTTCACTTTCCTTTTCTTCACAGGCAACCTTTTTTTTTGTATGTGCTATTTTTCAAATGACTGACTTGTAAATGCCTTTCCCTGCCCTCCAAAAAGCCCACAGATTCCATGCAAACAAACCCAACCACCACATACATAATCTGTGCAGGAAATACGTAATAGTTTCTGTGAATTCCTTGAAGAGATAAGTAGTCTCATCTCGTAGCATGTTTTAGTCCTTGAAGATAGGGAGTAGGAAAATAATTTTAAAACTTCGTTTTTTTCTCAAACTACCTACTCTAAAATTAAACAAACATTTTGGAAGCTGAGCCTAGGCTGCATGTTTGTGGTTGGAACCAGAACTAGGTGTGGCAAAGCAGCATTTGCGATAAGCATTCATTGTCTGCTGATGTGTTAAACTCCTTCGGCCCCACATTCTGTTCTGTTGCTTCAGTTAATGATTCTTTCCTGACTCCTTTAATTGGAAGGTGGAAGTCCCCTCCTGTACACCCCACACAACATGTCAAGTTAAACACAAGTCACCTCCATTAGTGCCAGTGGGTGGGGGGAAGCACAAAGGAAAAATATAACAACAATTCTGCTCAAGCCTTTGAAGTGTTAGACGATCAATCTGTCTGCTTGAGTCTGATTCTGAATCCCTCTTTAAAATGCATCAAATGTTTGAGCCTGAAGTTCCGTCCTGACAGCATCTGTGAGTCTCTGTGGAGACATCTGCTCCACAGTTTCACAGACGCTCTCTGTGTTCACATGAGAAGGGTTTGATCCAAAGGCCTAGCCAGAGTGAGACTGTGCGGAGTTGTAACTAGACAGACAGTTTTAGCAGGGTCCTGTGGAGTCTCAGTAGCGAAGACCCTGTGGAGCTGGAGTACGTGTTCTGTAGCAAGGGCCAGAGGTTTTTATTCTGCCTTTCAACTAGACTGTTCTCCACCAAAACCAAAATAGCTACAGGGACATTTGTTGGGGAGAGGGGAAGCAGAGTGCCATAGCTTATTGGATGCTTTTAATGGCAGAGTTACACACCATGTCAGCAATAATTATTAAAATGAATGTCTAAGTGTTTATTATTGGAGAACTAGGAGCATTTGGGTTTCCTCAAAATAAGGCAAATAACTCTGAAGGGTTAGAAGCATTGCTTTCCTTCCACTGTGGCTATGTGGTTCCTACACTATACTTGGCTGTTACCTTGCAATTAATGTGACAAATAAACCAGAATTGCTTTTTCATCTTGTTCAAGCTTACATACACCATAGCCTTTAGTACTCAGCAGCCAGGAATGGCCTTTTACTATGCTGTATGTACGTAGCACCCTTAAAAGAGAGTCTCTGAAGAGTTCATATTATGACTTAGCACCATATAGATTTTCCAATAGCTTTCCTGGACAGTGTGCAGTGTCAGTAGCTTTTCCATCACAATGGTCCCAGAGACCATTTTAGGCAAGCAGTACTCTGTAGCTGTGGGTTTTAGCAACAGCTTTGGTAATTGTACTGTTTTCACAAATGCCAGCAGCACATTAAAAATAGGCTGGGGCCATCTTTAAGGGCTATGAAATAATCTGAATTCACTCCTTGTGAAATTAAATCTGGAGTAGTTCAGACCTATGGGTGGAACTGTAAGCAGTCTTCTGAGATGGCAGCTTGCTTTATAGGGCAGCCTTCTATTTACTGCATCACACAGCAAGATAATAATTTGCTGATCTGTCATTAGCGCCATCATAAAAAAAAAAATCCTCTTGTGTGTTTCCCTTGCTTTAGGAATCATGGTTCACAAACCCGACAAACCAGCAGCATTAAACTGTAGCAGTAAACAAGATGCAACCTTTTGTTGATCATGTATTTGAAAGAATACTTATTGGCCAAATTCATAACTCCTTTACCCTTTCATTTTATCGTGTATTAGGATCTGAAGTCACTTGGAGAATTAGCAAATTATTTCTTCACTTGTTGCTTGCTGAATAAGTAGAAAACTTAGAAAACTCATTTTGCTTCCTCTTTTTTACTGGTAGCCAGAGCCATAACCCAAATGAGGTGGGACATTTGGTAGCCTCCTCATTCTTCTGTCTGCACCTGCATATCACTGTCTAGCCTCTGCTACCCTATCAGAAAATGGGAGGGGTGTGAAGGAGGAACCTTCAAAAATTAGGTTCAGGGAAAACAGAAATAAAAATCAAATAAATAAAATCTATGCTAGGAATAGGTCTCAAAAAAATTGGGAGCATTTTGTTTTAAATGCCTTTATTTTTCCCTCAGCTTCTGCAGCACAGCTGTATGTGCTGCTGCCCCGCATTTGGTCTCACTCTGCCCATGTCCAAACTTTCCCCACACAGCAATGGCTCCTTCCTTTTTATTTTGTGCACTAACCAGCAAAATAGTTGGTGGACTTCTTCAAACTCATTATATACTCATTATATGCTCAAAATGATGCCTTAGACTAACATGAATAAGATGGTAAATATCTAAGCTGGTATTTTCCATAACCTACTGCTACTTAGTTGGAACACCATAGACACATTCAGGTGATCAGCTTTCAGTGAATATTGACATATAAAACAGAAGTCTTCCTCAGGCTCAAGCACAGCAACACAAAGCAAGTTATTTGAATGGAAAATGCAATCCTTTCTATAATGTTAATTTGGAAGCTATTAGTCTTAAGTAAGGGTGTCTCCTCTTCATGAACAAGCCCTGCCCTTTGGTACAGCAGGTCCTGCTGCAGTATCAGTCAGTTCTTCCATAGCCAATCTCCTCCCATAGACAGCTACCAAAAAAAAAAAAAAAATCACAAACAAAAGCAAAGGTTTTTTTAAGCCCTAATTTCCTTCGAGACTTACTGTTCACAAATCCTAGCAGAAGTTTTGGCACATCCTGAGCCCCAGTCAGGATGACTGGAGTCAAGCAGATTGCAGGTTTGAAGGGATACATCTCCTCCTCCAAAAGGCAGACCACTGGGAGGGCTGGCAGCCCTCAGTCTGCTGCCAAAGCGAGGGCTACACGAGCCACTCTAATGGCCATTTTTCTGGTTAACACAGACAGCAGATTTTCATTTTATTTTTTTTTTTCCTGACAGACACAAATGTCTACTTATTCCATTTGGGAGATGGGTATAATCCGTAAAACTCAGTGCACATAAGCCAGATGGCAGATCTGAGTAAGTTGTGACCAAAAACTTTTGAACTTTAGCCCAGTTCCACACCAGTGGAAGATGTGTCCCCAGTGAATCTGGTATCTGTGCTCATTCAGCATAGCTAGGAAGGGCACAAATAAGTCCTGTGCAAATAATTATGTTGGATCAGTTTATGCTTAACATTTATATATACCCGCCTAATTGAATTGAGTGTCTAATCCCAGGGTTCATTATCTATTTCCCTATCTAAGTTTTTTCTCCTATTTATGTTCAGCACCCAGCTGTCCCCTCCTCCAAATGGTCAACCGTTGCCCTGTAAAAGACTTCACACCAGCCTCCCAAACCTGTATCGTGGTGCAGCAATTTTCTCAGCAAGGGAGCAGTGGGAGCTGGGCCCGTCCCTGACACCAAGTGAAAGGAGTTAGGAGAAAAAATGTGTGAAAATCTGAAGGATGGAGCACGTTGTTCTCAAAGCCCTCCTTGACAGTCTGATGGAAAGAGTGTAACGTGGTACCGAGTCAGGACATGGCATTGCTGCCTTTTGTAACCAGAATAAAGCAATAAAAAGATCAGTTAAAATGCTTGCTGGAAGTTATTGATAGAAAAATTTTTTTCTGCACGAAAGATTATAAACAGAGCTTTATCTGAGGATGGATTTGTTTTAATTTGGCATTGATGTATTTGATACCTGGTAGGATCAAAGAAAATGGAATCAAAGAGTGAAATACAGGCAGAACTGCTTCTCTGAATATTGGCCTCTTTTATAGATACAAAATCTCAGGACTAGAGTGCTCAAATTTATTTGTACTGATGTTTGTTTAAAGATCAATATTAAATAAATTGGTCTGGAAGCTATAGTCATAAAGCAGCTGTCGGACTAATGTAATCCCACAATGCTATTTTGTCTACTGCATGAAACCTGGTTAGCTGTGTACTTCTAATAACATGTGGATATCTAGTGAAAAAGAAAATAGCTGAACTGGATTCGGTGCACTTGGATTAACTATGTGCATATCCATAGATTTGAAATTTCAGCTTGCTGACCAGACTGTAAATCAAGCCTAACTTCCAGATTTTCATGGTAAATTCCATCTTGAATTTAAATAGTTGTAGAAAGAATTTTATGCCGTTCACGTTGAAAGTAGTGAGGGGTGATATAATTGTAAATCTGCCTGGTTTGGCTTTGGATGTGTAATAAATCTCTAGTGTCTAAATACATACAGTTTATGTGTTTGATAGTAAACACAGGGTTCTTCGCGGCCATTCTTCTGTTTTTCTGTTGACAATTTGCAGGGATTTTCTCTGTGATTTCCCTCAATGAAAACAAGAAGAAAGGAAATATTTCAAAATGTAGGGCTGCTTTGCATTATGAGAGTCACATGAAGGACCTCTGACAAGCCTAAGATTTCCATGTGTTTGAGAGGCTGTCAAAAATGCTCTGAGCCAAAAATGAGATTTGTTTGTACAATGTAAACCCGTTTATCTAGAGGTCCAAGGGACACCTGAAAGCTCTGGATAAGCAGTTTTGGATGAAGTCAGCAGCTTCTTTAGAAGGGCCTGCCCTTCAGGTTCCCCAAACCAGTCAGGGCTGAAAAGGCAATTGGTGCCTCGTCACCACACGGAGATTTTGGGAGCCTGTAACATGGCCCCACTGACTTTGCCTTTCTGCACAAGAGCTCCCCATATTCCGGTGCACTGAGTTTCAAATGTCAATTAGCTAGAAACACCCTTACTTCTTGTCCCGTTTTGGACCCAGATGTCCCCGCACAGTTAAGTCTCCTACCCTTGAAAGCCAGCATCAGCCTTACTCGCCGAGGTGCACCTAAGCCCACCGACTAGATTCTCTACATCCCATGCTTTCCTGTCCATCGACTTCACCTGTGTGGCTTTAATGACGTTTTCATGAGTAGAGCTGAACAGCTGACACTGTGAGTAATAGTAAGTGTCTTCTCCAATGTGTATTCGAGGGGGAACGGCTGGTATCCTGAAAGTTTCAACACCCTTATCTCAGTCACGTTGTGAGTGTATGGATGTGTCATCTCAGTGTTGACAAGTGGATGACTTGTGTGTCAGGATCACGAGGTTTGCCCTCCCACACCACAGCCTTGGCTGTATTTATACACTCTAATCCAGCTTTACTGGGAGTGTAGACATGCACGTGCATACAGATATCAGAATTCGATGGATTGAATGAATGTCCATAGGTGTAAAAAAGGACCTTTGTTCGGAGACACGCCCTGAAGCATATTTGCACTCTGAAGAGCCATTTGTATTTAACTGTAATAGAAGATGTGGCAGGAATAAAATTATTTTTCAGCAACTGTAGCATATTTAAATCTTCCTGATTTCCTCCCCTTCCGAAGGGAGTTTTACAGTAGTTCCCACTGGCCAGACCATTGCTCATAGTTTTGGGGATGCTAACCAACCCATCATTACTGTTTTTTCTCAGCTTTCCTAGTGATTGCTTCTGTCTTCTTGGGTGAATCACTTAATTGCTGTTAAATGCAGTTGGCCACAACAGTAAAATGGGGACAGTGATACTTTTTGTTGGTATATAAAGCATTTGGGGAATTCTGTGTGAATATGACTTTTGCAGATTGTTTTATGTGATCACGATGAAAAATACTGCTGCTCTGAAAATATGACAAGAGGGCAGAATATCCAGGCATGTCTGTGGGGGAAAACATGCATAAAGAAGAGCCCCAGATGACAGTACAGCCACCTGCAGCCCTGTACCAGGCATGCTCTGAAACAGCAGAATCCTGTCACTGTGGCAAACCACATCATGATTTGCAGATGTCCAGCTGGATTCTGCAATTTATATATTGCTTGCATAGCAGTGCCTACATATCTGTAACCATACATCTGTAGACAGCAGAACCTTTTGTTGCTTGTGTTTTTTAGAGATTAATTGTAGTGCAATACAGATGGGACATTACCCCAGTGCATTTCTCCCCTTTGGAAATTCAGAAAGGACACTAGGTTTATAGCCTGGGTCATAATCAGGAAAGGGCTTAACAAGGGAAGTAGGGGAAAATGGAGGTAGAGGAGACAATTTATCCTTTTCATGAAATCAATTCTGTAATGTGGTTTAACTGCAGGTTCTGCAGCAAGGAGCAAAATCCATTTTCCAACTATTTAGGACTTTTAGTCCCTAGAAGCCTCAACCATGGAAATGAGGGAACCTGTTTACTAACATAGTGTGCTGCAACTCTGACATGTTTCAAACACCATGAAATGAGAATAGATAGGCTATGAATTTGTAGATATATGACTGCATACTGTACGTATAGTTCTAATTTTTGTAACAAAGACACAAAACTTAAAGCAGAAATGTGGCTGATTGTGCTGAATTATTACTCCAAGATAGATTCATCAAATCTCCCAGCTGTATAAGACAGGGCTTACTAATGAAGTTCCCTATCAAAAAGAAAAGCCTAATTTTGATTTGGCTTAGGTAATGAACTTCTTTTTCCTGGTGTGATTATCTGCATGGGGTGGCTAAAAGAGTAGCAAGAGAGAGTGCGCTCACAGAAGCATTATGCAAAATGTCTTTTGTCTCTTTTTGCTGGGATATATTAAATTTTCAATGTAGTCTATGTAATATAAAATTATGATAATGACTTTTGGCCCACTGTGAAGGCAGCTTGCTGGTCCTGAGCATGTGTGTCTGGCTTGAGCACTAGGATACACTGTGGGAGTTGCCTTTTCTATTAACAAACCTCTAGATACCTAATGATGAATTTTCTTTCACCAAATGTTCTCCTTTTGTCTAAAATACAAGCATTTTCTAAATTGCTTTTGAGAAAAACAAGAGAGGCAGAGAGGTCTATGGCACTGACAAGGGATATTGTAGCAAGGCAAGGAATTCAGTTAGCATCATTCTTGCAATTATAAGCCAACCAAAAGATTGTTTCACGTAATAGTGAAAATATTTACTACCTTATTGAAATAAATGATGGCATTACATTAATGAAGGAACAAATCGAGCAATTTGCTCATAAAATGTCACTGCAAGTTCAGTAGCATGGAACTTGACAGTCAAATTTATTGTGGGTAATTGTAGCAACTTTCGCTACCCATAGTCTCTTAGTAATTGTTAAATTTTGCTTCCTTTTCACACTTCTTTTCCATTCTTCATCAAAAAAAAAAAAAAAAAAAAAAAGGCCAAATAATGAAAAAAGACTCATAGGTGTTCTGGTTTTCTGTTATAATTTATTAAACAAGACGTAAAGTCAAAAATTAATGTCTTTTAAATAGGCTGAGCATTTATAAGCTGAATATAGTTTATCTTTCAAGATCCTTTTCTATGTGAAAAATACATTATCAGCTTGACATACATTTTCTGTGGTTTTCTACATTTCTGTTTCTTCTTTATTGTCAAAGACACTGGGAGCAAACTGAGTCCACACTAAGCCGTGTTTCCTACACAAAATTATGGTCATCTATGTGTGCTATCACTATAGTGTTTTTATTATGGTGTCATACTCACTGGATTAAAATTTCAAGGAAGGAATGAGCTGCAGCAGTCCAGTAACTGACTGGACCGTTTTCAATCTGTTCCCAACAGTGAGAAAAGAAAGATAGTGAAACATATACCGAAAACATAGGTGTTATCCTGCCACCCAAACGTCCTTGTCTGTGCAGAGAGGAGCCGGCTTTGGCGGATCTCCTCACAGAGCAGAACAACAGAATCTGGCCTATATTGTTCAGCTCTGTCATATTGTTAAGGCGATTATTTTTCAAAGTTTCCCGGGAGAGCTGAGCTGCCTCCCGAGGCAGCTCCAGCCGATAGCTCTCTGTGGCATGTGTCAGGGAAAGGGCAGTGCTGTGGGTATTTACGTACCTGGTGATCACAACAAAATTATCTCTGCCGTGTGCCCGTTCGCATGGACTTGATTTTAATTTGGTAGAACAAGTTAGCTACCGAGAAACCACTTAGCTTTTGCAGAATAATTAGGATTACTTTATACTAAAATCTGAGGGAAAAAAAGGGGAAGTAGAATGCAGTGGAATAATAAAAATAAAAGCTTAATTTTTAATTTTCTGATACTACAGAGAGCCAACATAACCTTTAACGGATTAAGAGCAAATCTCTCCAGAAATGGAATCAAGCCTTCTTGCCTTCTTCTCTTCTTCTCAGTAAAGAGTTTATTGTAGGTTCTGCAATTAATAAAAGCTCTGTGAATATCTCAGAACACATTAGTAGGTCTAAAGGTGGGGAATGTGGGCAATTAATTAATTAAATTATTATACAATATAGCTTGTAGCAGTGGAAGCCTGCATTCCTCTGACCCTCCTCTCTCCTTAGCCCTTACTGCTTTAAGTGAAGACATATAGGAACGCTGCCTGTCTCTTGCTGGTTTTACTTATAGGTTTCCCAGTGATACACATAATCAGACTCTTTTCTCCTACATCTGTAAATGTCCTACTGATCAGTGGTACAGAAAACCTCTCAGCATCTGGCATTTCTTTGTAGCTGCCAGTAATCTCTGACTGTAATCTTTATTAAATCAGTCCTTTAGTCTCTGTGAAAACCATTTCCTTACTATGTATAGCTATTTAGATTTCATTTAAAAATAAATAATAAAACTTCTGAGACATATGGCATTATACCACAGGTGTCATGCCCTTTGAGGCTGCCTTGTGCATAGCAATGGCTGCAGATCAATGAGAGAGCTTGAAGGCTCTAAGAAATGAGTCTGCTGAAAGTTCGAAGGGTGGAAGTCTCCAGTATGTAATGAGGTTATGTCTGTGCCGTGCTCACTTTCCTACCAGTCTGGAGGCATCGTACTGTGAGGCCAAAAAATATTGTTCTTTTGGTTACTGCCCAAGCTTCCATATGTTACCAATTTTTCCTTTTTCTTAGATGCAGCGCTTAGGTAAATGCTGAATGGATCAAACTACGTGAGGTTATGTTCAAATGGCAGAAAGGACAACTCTTGGCAACCATGTTCTGTGTTTTTATCCTTAATTCTTCATCTGTATTTTATCAGCTGAAGCAGACAGCAACAGATGAGCAGAAACTTCTCTGCATAAGAACTTTAGGAAAGTAAAACTGGTCATTGAAAAAGCAAATGGCTGTGCTGCAGTTGGAGCGCCCTGGAAATGGCAAAGTGATTGTTTAAAATGTTTTTATCTGGTTGTGTTTTATTTATACCAGAAATTGTGACTTCAGTCTGATTATTTTCTCATCTCATGACATCTTTTGGTGTTCAAAGAGGTCCCTTTTTCTTTCTTTGGCTTTTTTTTTTTTCTTCACTCCTTGATCAGTTTATTTTACTATGAGATTGACACAGTAGTTTTAGATCTTGCCTATTGCTTGGTCACAGATGGTTGCACAGCAAATGTAGCCATTTCTTGTGCTTCTTCATAAAGAGATAGTTAGATCTATGTAAAATGCTTTGCCTTACCCAAATGCAGGGCTTTGAGTCATTCATAGCATTTATTTGTGTAAAGAGATTTCATAGTAGCATTGAGGAATTTCAACCCATTCATGTTTGGTATACGCGCTCACCAAACATATTTCTGATTTTTTGGCTCTGAGTAGGATATTTTGCTGGAGATTCAGGTCCACAAAGCTCTGTTCAAATCCTCTGGCAGGGGCACCACTGTATTTGTATTAATGTATCTCCTGTTCTTGCGAGTAAATGGCTGGCATTCTGTTTTTGTTGGTCTGCCAGCCAAACTATGAAGTGGTAATTGAGTCTGTTTTAAAGTGGAATGCTTTAGACAGTGCTTTAATTGTACTCGAGCCAATTCCATAAATATACACTCCAGTATTAAGTTATTTTCTACTATAAGCACTTATTCAGAATCCATTTGTATTGCGTTTAGTAAGTTTGCTTCACTTGTCTTTAAAAGAAATTTTTTTTTCTGCAACTGCTTCCTCCCTCTCACATGCTTTTAAATTACAAAGCAGGTGCACATTTTTAAAAGTGATCTCGTTGTTCTTGTCAAAATGGTCCTGTCCCTCTCTGCTCCCTCTATCCATGTGTGGAAAACGTCGCATTTATTATCACACCCAGTTTTATGCATCTTCCAGATGATTTAACTGAACTGATGCTATGGAGGATATGCTGACTGGCACTTTTCCCATGCCTAATGTGTTAACAAAAGCCAATAGTGTCAGTTTTAACAGTTTTAGTTAAATTCCCATGACGCTCTTAACAAACGTTGAAACCTCTGCCATGTCTTACCCTGACAGATTCCCTGCCGTCATTGCACACTTAAAATAAATGTCATCCCCAATCAAAAAGTTCACATTTTTTCTGACAATATAATTTGTTACTTTGTTCCTGTTTTATCTCTTTCTTCAGCACAATAATCCAAGGACGCATATGTTACTTCTTTAAAGTGGTTTGTACCATCTTTTATTGTTAGAGCTGGAAGCAAAGCAGAGAATGATGGAAATGGCCCCTTCATTTGACTTGGTACAAAAGGAAGTTTTCATAATGAGGCACGTGGAATATGAGTTGTGCCTCCTAGGGCTAAGGGAAAGTAACCCAACATGTCTGGAAATGTGCTCGGTGGCAGCGTGTACCCACCATGTGTGTAACATGGGGTGAGCCATTAGTAGGAAGTTCCACGTGCTTGGAGTGATGCTTTTCAAGCAAATTTTGCCCCATCTTTTCTACTATTTGTTTCATCACCTTTCCTCTCTCAGAGACAGTTTTTGCAATGGGTAGACGAGAGAGAAAACCCTACAGAATGCCTTCTAGCCTCTAAGGGCTACCTTTGGCTATATATTAGAGCTCTGAATTGGCTGGAATATTCTACCTGCGAGTGCATGTATTTATGCAAAGAGAGGCCCCTTTGTGAGCAGCAGCATCTCTTTGATCTAACCTGTGCAAGCCGTTACAGCGAGATAGTAGGCAGAGTTTTTTTAATTATTGCATTATAGGTACAATTGGCACCTCTCTCTTCTCCTCCCTCCCTCCCTCTCGCCGTGTCTGTCGCACGCTCAGAGACAGAGCGAGGTGGCTTTCACAGCAGCTGGTTAATTTCCCTGGCTTCACACTACTGTTTAATGATCCGTTTCTCCTGTGCCACCTCTCTCATCTACTGAAAGATAGGTACAAATTGTACCTATAAAAATTATAATACAACCCTGGATTATCTTTGTTTTTCAAATTGTGATCATCTGAACTGAGATTTAATATTCTTTACTTTCACAGTTCTTTAGAAATAGCCAAGGATAAATCACTACATCCTACAAGAAACATTTTGGTGTAAAGATTTTATATTTGGGGCATTTGGCAGCCTTTTTATATGGTTGGTTGTTTTTGAAGGTGGAAGATAAATCCCATGGAGATATCATCTAAACAACCGTATGGCCACTAAGCCAGCCTGCAAACCATTGCAAATGGCCAGATATGCTGGCAGGTCTGGCTATCGGGCTGCATCTGTCTCTGGGCACCTCAGAAGACCTTGTAGCACTTGGTTCTGCTTGAAAGAGATGGGTAACAAATCGCTGTGCAGGAATCACACAGAAAGAGTTAATCCTTCCTCCGGACAGAGGGATTAGCTTCTTAAGGGCTGTCCCAGGGTTCTGATTCCATCAGTGGTGGGTAATAGGAAGGGGAGATTGCCACCCATACCCAATGAATTGCTGTCTTATCTCTGGGAGTAGCCCATATCAGGAATTACATATTTTACTAATGAACCAGAGGGAAGTTAACAACACTACTCACAGTTTGTTATGTCCTTTCCAGGGCTAAAGCATCACTCCCTAGGAGTTTCCAGCCCCTTACTTTTGAAGAGCACTCAAAAATGTGTTCCAAATTTCTTGACCTATGGAAGCTTCATGATTTTTGTGAATTTGTTTTTCTTTTTTATGCAGTTTCTTAACTGGAGGATATCAGGACCTAGTAAATCTGTTTCAACACAAAAGCAGGGTAAATGTTGGGACCGTGTTGAAAGGATGTCCAAAATAAATAATCTCTAGGGAAAAAAATCATCAACCCCAAACAAAAAGAAAACAGAGGAGTATCAGTGCAGTTAAAGAAAGGTTGCACTTTGAAACTGCAGATTTTAATTCAGCAGGAAGCTTTCTCTTGAGTATTACGACAGAGTTTAAAGGGACCTCCATAATGATTGATATTCAGTAGATTTTCATGTGTTTTCAAAGTTTCTTTCTTTAAGGAAAGCCATTCACATGCCTGATTAGTAAGCAGAGAGCAACCCTTCTTAAAAGCTGTGCTAGGAAGCTGGGGAATTCGTGTAATTTAGAGAAACGTGTTGGACAGAGGGGTTTGGAAGTGAAGGTATACTGTCTTCCTAGGAGGAATGTATTAGAGAATCCTTATTCTGAATAATAGGCACTGTGTTTTCTATAAAAATACTGAATCACAGTTTGGTGAATTTAGGCACCAGGTTTGAAGCCCTCTTCTAGCTGTTGTGTTTAAGTCCACTAAATGCCACAATTGCAAACAAAGCAAATGGAGAAATAATTTCAGGCACATAACCAAGAAGTATTTTAGGAGGAAATGAAACTGGTTTTAGATGTAACAGCCATCACAGTCAGCAGAAGGACAGGGATAGTAGTGGAAAAAGAAGTTGAAAGGGAGCCAGAACCAATACCATTAGCCATAAAGCAACTGAGGGTGGAAACCAATTTCACAGAGTTTGTTATCCTATTGTGAGTTTCATACTTGTCCTTCTCAGTTTTCTAGGAAAGATCTCACATCAGTGACTCCTCTTCCCCCATCTTCTTTTTGCAGTGTAAGGGTAAGATAAAACCAGCTACAATTCCTCCCTAGTGACCTCCTCTCTCAAGATGCCCTACTCTGCATCCTCCTGCCATGAAAGCCAAGAACATTTCAGTTGTTCTATTCCCCTCACAGCCCCACCACAAAATGTATCCCTGATTTCCTCTTCAGAGTTGCACAGTATAAACAGAGGAGTTTCTCTGTGCAATTGTTCCAGCCTGCAGAATGGCTGTTTGAAGTTGTAAAATGATGTTCTTCTGATGCCAAAGTTGGGACTGCCATTGACATCATAATAGAGCTTGAAAATGTCTCCTTCCTTCTTAGCTGTGTGCATAATCAGGTCATACCTGCCCCTCTAATCAGTAAAGCAAAAACCAGAAGAGACTGTGTAATGAAAGCATTGTAGAGCAAGGAAGACCTTCTACAATCCAACCACATGAACAATGCTAGGGTAAAATTTGTTTGACTGGAACATTTATCAAAGGCTTGAAAATGATAAACACGTACAAAATCCACCCGTAAAGACTAGTAGCCAGGAAAAAGAGGTTGAATCACTGAATATGTTTTTTCACTGTGAATTGTTTCCCAGGTTCTGCTTGAAATTCAGGTTGTTTATAACCAGCAATCCTTTTGGAAATTGCTTTGAAGAAAGCTTAATGATTGGAGATTATCGTAAAGCCAGATTTCCATGAAAACCACTTTAAGTGCTTTTGGCATTCATAGGTCTTCTTTGCTTTGTGACCTTCCACCACAGCTAGGTGGTGTTCCAAAGTCAGACGCATGCTGTAACTACATCTTCAGCATTAGACAGCAATTCCAAGAGCACACAGGCCAGTAGCTACTCTGTGGTCTGTTCTACCTTTGCACAGGTATGAATCTTTGGAACAAGTGAATTTCCACATGCTATGGTTCCTCCAATGCTTGTTCAGACACCTTTAAAACGTTTTCATGTTGACCAGCAAATTGCCATAGACCCAGATGAGTGTTCCACAACACTGGGGTCTGTTTTCTGTGCCTTCCTGTGTGTTTTGAGCTGTGAATGTGACTACACCTGGGTAAGAGACCTTCTTCACAGTATCAGCAGGCTTATCATTGCGGCATGCCAGTAGTGTATCTGGTGTCTCTGATCAACCACATACATAGTGTATTGCAGCCAATTCTGGTGTGTGATACAGCAATCTCAACAAGCATGCGTGGCTTGGTAAGACATATCTAGAGGAGTATCCCAGCTTCTTTGTGTTTACTTATCTTTCTCAGGCTTGACTTGCCTTTACTCAGTGGAAGAAGTGATGATTTTCAATGGTTTCAGGAACATGTGTTGGGGATGCTTTAATGAATGTTGGGGATGCTTTAATGAATTTTAAAAAATAACATACTGTGTGTTTTTTTTCCAAATGTCAGCAAATTATGGGTATCTGTTATCAGTGTAATGGTATTTTCAGTATTCCATCAGTCTAACTTCTCTCATCAGTATGATAACCTAAATGCATATAGATCCTGCTATACAGACAAAGATGTGCAAGAAGTAAATACTTAGTCAAAGGCACATGGACACAACAGAACGACACTGTCTCGGGGGAAGTTCAGATTCGACATTAGGAAAAGGTTCTTCACTGAACAGGTGGTCAATCACTGGAACAGGCTCCCCACAGCACCAAGACTGTCAGAGTTCAAGGAACATCTGCAGGACACTCTTAGTCATATTATTATTGTTAGGTAGTCCTGTGAGGAGCAGGGAGCTGGACTTGATGATCCGTATGGGTCCCTTCCAACTCAGAATATTCGATGATTCTCTGTTGTCTATAAACAGCCCTGTACAGGACATATATTGCACGTGCTAAACAGAAATAATTTTCAGCCTGTTACCTTGACCACAAGAGAGGCACATCAGCTGAGATATGCAGCTCTTGCTTGTAAGGCCATGTACCAACATACCACTAAGTAGAGGAAAAATCCTAGCACCCACAACAACTTATTTTCAAAATCCTGGTTGCTGGTCTTTTTTTTTTTTTTTTGTTTTGTTTTGTTTTGTTTTGTTTTTGTTTTGTTTTGTTTTGTTTTGTTTTTCTGGTAAGTGCTTTGTGGTTTTGGTTTTCAAGCAGCAGAAAAGAAAAACATCTCCCTTAGTGTCCTCTGACTTTTTTCTGAGTAACTCTAATGCACTGTATCCTATGAAATCTATTCAGACCCTTCACACTTTTAAAAAGGAACATGGAGAACTATATTCACTTTATAGAGAACAGTTTTAACTAAGCTAATATATATATATACACACACATATATGTGTACATATATGCATGTACACATACATTATTCCTTCTGTAGAACAAATATATATATATACACATTATTGTTTAAAAATGGGAAGGGTTTCAATAGAACAAAAATAGTCCTAAGTGAGAAAAAAAATAAATAGGGAACATTTTGATACAGAAATGAAAGAATAACCTAATAGAAATTATCTTTTTGAGTCAGAAGTTGTCTTTGCCTCCAACAACTCTGCTACGAAACAGGGAGCACACATTCCCTCCACCTTTCTGTCGGCTCTGCAATCAGCCAAACCCTGTGGGGAGGGAGGGGGGCTCCCTACTGTATCTTCCTTCATCAACATGGCATCTCTCAAGGGGCCTGCACTGAATCTGTTAAGATTAGCTGTGTTCCACATTAGTGACAGGAGCTGCCTGTCTCTCTCAGGAGTACACCATGGCATGGTACTGCTTCCTGTTTGAGCAAAATCAAGGCTTTAATTGCAGGGAATTTTTTTTCATTACCTGTTAATTGATAAATCATGCTCGCAGGTCTGTGAAACGAGCCACATTGTGAGCAGTCTTCCAGGTTTCTCTTCGTTCTCCCTTAGAACTAGGACATCTCTAACACTAGCAGCAGAACAGTGGTGGCAGGGAAAAGCCTCCATCCCACAGCACCCCCACAAGCATCTCTTAAAGCAGGCACAGCTGTCTCAGGAGCCTGTGTCTTCCTCTGATGTAGGTACTCAAGTGATGGGACTTCAGCTGGGAGACTTTGCACCAATCCATTTCCATCCTGTGGTAACAGCAAAGGCAGGTTTTGCAGCCCTGCTTCTGAGGCTCATTCTCAGCTGCCTGGATTTTGAGCAGACCCCAGGTTGCTGCAGCTTGGCATGGGCTTGGCTAGAGAGAGCAGCAGAACTGGAAGATGCAAAGGTGAATTTTAAGTCACCTTTACGCACCTGCGTGGGTATGTGCAGCTGCGTGCACACAGATGCACCTTCTTTTGTGCATGTTAGCCACAGCTACGGATCAGGCCTTTGATCTAAAATCAACAACAAAAAATGAGTTGGGCATTAAAGTCACCATCTTCAGGAGGCACATAAAACATGCATTTTTTTAAGATCTCTTTTGTCATTTCTGTCCTTTTATTCGTGCTTCTATTGCAAGTAGCAAGAGGCCACCGTCTTGGGAGGAACAGTAAAAATCCTGAGTATAGTGAAATAATTTAGCTGATAATTCCCCACTGTATAATTTTCTACGCTTCCTGCTAGCTGACCTTGTGGGCTCCTGTCAGGTTGCTAAGGGAAATCCAGCAGGACTCCTGCTCTGCTCCTCTACTTTTAAAAAAGTATTACAGGAAATGGAGGCATGTTTATGTCAGCTCAGTTATGTGTGTATTTGATCAAGTGACATTCTCTAACCCTTTTCCTTGCCTTTTATTTTTTTTTTCTCTTTTTAAAATTGGGGTGATAGCTCTGTGGAGAGAAGTTGTTCCTAGCTAATCACTGGGCATTTTCAACATAAGAAGCATCAGCAAAAAGGTAGGGAGCAGGCATGTATGTGTACAGGAAAGGTAAAGAGCATAACTGGGGTGTTTGAGGAAACAGGTGGAATCGTGTCCAAGACTGCCTTTGTCTGGTGTCTTTGTACAAAGGTAGGGCATTGTCTGCACTAAACAACAGTAATAATGAGGGATGGGAGCATTAAGGTTACCGCTGCCAGGTCATACCACCTTGTTAGTGTGAGCACAGCTGCTAAGACCTCCTAGACATTTGATGACTTGTGCACAAATGAGTCGTTCCCATTCTGGTTTTCAGCAGACAAATGTTCCTCACAAAAACACATCTGCCGTGGGTGGTGCTTTCACTGACTGTAGCACAGCAGTGAGGACACAGGCTGACTGCACAGAAATAGCTCTAGGTAATATGGAGATAGCTCTGTACTGTGTCTAGGTAGTCCCTCTCAGGACCGAGGAGGCTTGGATGGGAACCGTGGGCAGGAGGAAGCACTGCTGCCGCCTGCGCTGTGCCTGGTGTGCAGAGAAATTGAAAATGTTGCTCACCAGGGCTATCAATCTGGCACCTTTGACATCCCTCAAAAATAAATGAATCCATTGGAATGGATTTGGCTCATATTGCAGGTTTTACTGCCGTGGTAGCTGTAAAAATAATACTTCAGAGCTAGGCTGTGCTGTAGTGCCATGATGTGCCCAGGTTTGGAATTTTACATTCTGAGGGTTGAGCTAGGTTCTTTCTATTCATTAGCATCCTTTAGGTTTTCCAACTTATAATGGCAGAGTACCCTTCGGACCTGATGCCGGGCCAGAGAAAGCAGGCTCATCTGAGGAACCCAGATTGTCCCTGTGGCCTCTAACCATATTACAGGATCTTCAAGGTTACTCATAAGGTGTTTTGGCATGGTAGGCATTGCAAGCAGGTGCAGCCGTTGCCTCCACTGTGATTTTCCCTGACCTAGCAAAGTTTCCCTGTGCAACTCATACAGGAAATAACAAACCATTGATTGGTGTCTGACTTGTTTGTAGGTAATTGTAGGCCATTGATCTAACCAAGCTGGAGCTGTGGCACTGTAAGCTGTGCAGCCCTCATTACCTCTGACCTGGTGACTGCAGCATCGAGTCATTGGAAAACTCATCCAGGAGAGAATTGTTCCTTACGTTTTTGTCTGCTGCAGAAAAAGCAAAGGTGAAATGGTCATTTGTAAGTTTTAGTAGGCTGCATGTGATAACTTTGCAGCCTGATGTATAAAAGCACACAGCATCCTTGAGACAAGCAAGATTCCTGTATTGTCCTGCTCTGTGCAGGAGAACTGCATCAGCTGGCTTGCATTGTCTCAGCTGTCACAAGGAAAACACAGTCATATTTGTGATCAAATGTCACTAGGCTCTGGCACGGAGCTGGGAACATGACATTGCTTCGGATCAGATCCTTTTAAAATTCAGCAATAGTAGCAAATTATGTCTGCTATGGATTAAACACAGGCATTTTTTGATCTACATTCAGTTGCATGCCTCAGAATTTTTATCAATAAGTCTACGATTTATAGGCATTGATTTTGCAAGGCCTTTAACAGGAAAATAAAAAGGGTCCTCAAGGATCGAACTTGAAAACTATTGCTCTTGCAGAAATCTGGTACTTTATATTAGGGAAAGTGGCAAATCTTTGATCAAAATAGCCTAGAAAATAATTTGTCACAGAGATTATTTTGGGATGTTTGGTGCTTTTAATTAATGTTTTCTTTTGGAAGGAAGTAAACCCTTTAAGTAGTCATGTAAGTTCTTTGATGATTTGTCTGGTGTGTTCATCCTATGTAATTCTAGTCCCACAGTCCCACAACCATATACACAAACTAAAGTAGTCCTGTATAAAGTATAGGCTTTTTCTCCCTTCAGTTTCTCTTCTCTTCTGCATTGAGAGTCTTGCAACCAGAAGGGAAAAAAACATAAAATATGTTTCTGAGGAAAAAACCTTCACTCATTTCTTCTTCTTTTTTTTTTTTTTTTGCCAGCACCTGCATTCATAAATAAAGGAAAATACTGTACCTGCCAGGAAGTATTATACAAAGCGCTTTCTTTCATGTCAAATTCCATTATTTTGAACAGGTTGTATAAGGGCATTCAGCCTGCTGCATTGGGATATTCAGGGTGCGTTTTCGTGGTTTATATTTGTGCCCAGTTTTGAATACATTTGATGTTAGCAGTGGATTTTTATGTTTGCTGCAGGATGATATTATACCACAGATGATAGGACAGCAGATATTGCCGTGTAAGTTTAGCTGCTGGGCTGTCAGTCTCTGAGTTCAAAGACAGTAGATAAGGGCATTCAGATTATTTGGGACAGGATTTGCAATGGCACCAAGTACAGGCAGTCCCATGAACACGACCTCCAACAGAGCAGGTCAAGGAGGTGAATCCTGCCATCTGACATACTACATTGGTGACCATTTTTACTAAACAGAAATTACCAGTTTTTTCTGTCTGGTAATGGGCCAGAAGTACCTCTGTGGACTGTGAGAGATACTGTTTCATATCCACAGAAATACTATACAAATTGTAATGCACTTTTCTCTTCCTACACACTATTATGTGTATATTTTTCACTGACAGACAGGTGACTGGTTCAGATGGGCATAGACAGTGTAATTTATGCATCCATTTGGCGTGTGCGTGTTTCCAGATCATGGCATTGTCTCCTCTTCTTGCTAGATAAGTTGAAACATTGACAGGCAGTGTGTTCACTTTTTCCTTTTATTACAGTAATTTATAAGATATTTTAGCTAACAGAAGAACGGCCCAAGGGGGCATTCTCATGTTAATTACCAAATGTGGGCTTGTCAAAATCAAATAGCTTCAGGAATAATGCAAGTAATACTCCATCATTATATTGTTTGGCCCTCAACCCCAATATTAGCTTTGAGAAGAAAGGGGGGGAAAAAAGCTTATTTGATAGGGCTCTTAAATTTAAAAAAAAAAAAAAAGTCTGACCCATCAGAGACTGGAAGAAAAATGCATGGGAGAGTCTGTAGTTTAGGACTGAAAGGAGTTTAAATAATGTAGTGAGCTTGTAGTCTTTTTTTTTTTTTTTTTTTTTAATAATATTCAGCTAAAAACAAAAGAACTGTCACAATGTTGATTGCCAGTTTCTAGTACTTCTTATACAACTGAAAGAGGTTGCATTCACTGTAATGTACCTTCAGAAAATTCTGCTTCCAACACTGTAGCATAGGATGTGCAGCTGTTCTCGTTTCTCCCCATGGAACACCCATGGTGGCCACCCAATATCACTTCCTAACCATATCGTTGCTTCTACCACACACACAGCGGCACACTTCAAAAACCACCCATCCCTTTCAGGTAGTCCAAGAATCTGCCCTCAACTGGGGCCAACAGGGAGGATGCGTTCATAAATATATACACATAGACATTGACACTCATACAAATGTTGCTGATATAAACTCTCTCATCACTTCTGACGCTGTCAGCATGCCCAATGGTGTTCCAACACCGTCATTAACTAGGTTTTACACTTTTGAGTTCTGGTAACACGTCCTTGAGGGTCCAAGATGATCAGTCAATCTTGTTGTGCAATCTACTGATACCTCACCGCTGTAAATGTGCAAGAGGTGGATAAGGGAGGGTTCCTTCCTGTTAGGCTGTTCTGCCGTTCTGAAGTTTGACATTACTATTTTTATTTTAATTAACTGATTTTGTGCTGCCATCATGTTTCACAGCACAGAAGTAGAGCAGACTTTACTAAATCTTTAATGATGCCACATAAGTCTTTCCCAGTTCCAGAATGTTACCCAGTCTGGGGCTTGTCCTGTAGTCTGTTCCTCATGAACCCCTCTAATTGCCAATCAGCTTCTTTCAAGAGGTCATTGCCAGATACCAGTCCTGTTGAACTCTTTTGGATAACAAAGTCTAAATCTACAAATCCCTCCTGGCATTAGTATTCACCTGGTTGTGTCAGAATAGTGCTGGTGAGTTGAGTATTTCTGACCACAGCTGTCACTTTTTCTATGAAGGAAAATGCCATCTCTCAGCTCAAACCAGCTTTAAAACTCAAAACCAACAAGATGAATTCTACCTAGAAATCAGTAGACAGACACTGTAGTTCTTCAAGGATTATAGGCTACAGTACCTGCAGTTACTGTGTGGTCCCTCAGTGAAAGCCCCATAGGGGCAAATATCTTAGCTCTAAAGGCAATGGCAGGTATCATCTCGATCAGCTCATATGCTTGAGAAAATATAAGTCCTCCTGGTAAGCAAAAGCAGTGAGAAGAGTACTTAGTAGTCACTATTACCTGAATAGCTAATAAAAGACAATTATTCTCCAAATAAACAGGCTTAGAAGATAAGCCTTAAAAATCGGTTGGCAAATGTACTTCCACATATTTTTTCATATTACTTAAAATGCAGAATTGTCATGGGTTTATTTGGGTGGAGCTTTAACCTGGCTTCTCTCCCCATTCATCAGTACCTATGAGATACTTAGGTAGAATAATTTTCTGAGTCCAAATCAGAAGGGATGGAGGTTTACAGATCTGTCTACCCCAGTACCAGGATATGCTGGATTCTCGTTGCTTTTCTTACATGTCTCCTAGTTCTCCCTTTACATGTTTACAACGCTGATGATAGAGCAGAAGCTTGCAGTGAAGGCCTTTGTGACCTGTCAGGACAAGGGAGGGAATCACCCCATGAATCCTTCCTCAGTAATGTCCAGAATTGAAGGTAGATGTCAGAGGTGGCAAGTTTTAGAGACAAACTCCACAGTGACCATTTTTAGGTCATTGGTATTTTACGCTGACAGAACAATTGTTCTCTATGTAGGAGGCACTTGGATTTGACTCTGAGGCTTTACTGTGTGTCTTGTCGCTTCCAGAAATTCAGAAAACATCAGAGGCTGAAATTCAAGCAGAAAAGACTCATTATTCTTAGAGACTGTTACCCAAAACTTCATGGTGACTCTTGCAAATTGTCTCTGACAGGTAGCTATCAAACACCACTATATATCCGGTAGAGCTTGCATAGCCACAAGAAACCTATCTGGATCTGACTAGATCTTGAAAATAATTCCTCACAGTCAGAAACACTTGACTCCATCACCTGAAGCAAACAACCTGGATTAACCAGCTTGTTAACCACCTGTTTTCTTTGACTCTTGCACAGTTACAGCAGATTTCAAATGCTCTTTTCCTTGTAATCAATACATTTAGAACTGGGCTTAATCCACTGGCATTTTAGCCATCATCCTTTCTGCTTCGTTAGCTCAAGGTCATCTAAATTGTACAGCATAGCTGATCCTGCCTTAAGGCAGGGGGATGCTCTAGGTGACCTTTTAAGGTCACTTCCAACTCTATTTTCAATGTTTTTATGGTATGATCTGTCAAGGCAAAATAGATGTGCAGGTACTTAGGGGTATTTAGGATATATCTTCATTACTAATATGGTTTGATACCTACACAGTTAACCTGCTTAGATCCATAGCAGTCAATTTTGACTTTTAAGAGTTGCTTTTTAAATGCTGGTGGAAAATTTCTCTATGACTCTCAGATCCTAAAAAAAAAAAAAAAAAAAGACAGGGATTGTTGGCATGTAACAAAGGAGCATCTCACCTCTCCCACTCTACGTCTGCTGCTATCACACTGCACAGATGAAAAGCGTGTCTGGCTGTACAGGGTGAACTACAGGCTATCAGGAACACATGCATTAGTGATGTCTAATAAGAATCCGTTGGTGTGGAAACTGGAATGACACAGACTGGCTAGTGAAGATGACTTTACTATTGCAGTAAGATGACCTGTACACAAATCCTAGACACTAGGTCAAGTCTCCTGTTTCTAATAGCCACTCTTTATCGAACTCAGGCTGAAGATTTCCAATATTTAAGGCCAAGAGTATGTATCACAGACTCATTGTGTCCTTGAGCCTCTTTCTTAATTTATGCTGAGCAGTGTTCTCACCTGTAGGGATTACTAAAGGTAGCTTTGATGGGGACCGCAGGAGGGAAATGAAGCCTCTAACAGGGTTTTCATGCAGCCAGTTCATGGTGATGATGAAGTTGTGTAGAGTTGGCTGAAGTCAGCAGGTCAGATACAGACTTCTACAGTTAGCTTATGGAGAAGCTCCCTTGCTCTAAGGGATTTAAAGGGGAACACTGTCAGGTTTACTGTTCCTGTAGAGCTCAATTTTCTTGGTGGCCTAGAAGTGGAGAGCAAGTCTCAAATGCAGCCCAACCCTAGGTCATTAGGGGCTTTAAGAGATTACAGGTAAGACCTTGAATTGCATCTCGTAATAAACAGCACATTAGCAGAGTGTATGGAGCTTACAATGGCTTTGTATAGTAAAACTCCAAATACAAAAAAAATTAAGTATACCACTTAGATGAAAATTTACTGTTTGGTTGAAGAAAAGCGGGGAAAGGAGAAGGCAGTGGACGAAAAACATAGGATGCCTGTGTTCTTAAGACGCTTACAGGGCTGAGCTAGCTGAGGCAGATAACTCCACTTTAAATTAGTAGAGCAAATATGACCTTAGATGAATCTACTTGATGATAGATTTTAGTCCAAAATGAGAATTCAGCTCCTTGTAAATAAATAGCACCAAAATATCCAACTGGTATTTATGAAGAGGCATATTTTATCAGCAGTTTCAGCAGGTAGCTTAGAGATTTGGGTGGGTTCAAAAAATGGAGTCCATTTTACTACCTGAAATGATCTTTTGAAAATCAAGGCACATAAAAAGGGGTAAGGTAGAAAACCTCACATAACCGTTTCTGAAATTTTCCATCTTTTATATCAAAGACTTTCAGTGTCCATTGTTCTCAGTCCAGAAGACTAAGCACCAACTTACTCGTGCCAGTTTACTCTTTCAGAATAAACAATGTAAGATCTTAAGATGCTGAGTGTTTGCAACTAGTAATTGTATACATCTACAGGTGCAGCATTTTGATGCATTCACATAGCATCACACTCCTGCACAGTGGGGTGAAAGGTATGCTAAGAGAACAGGAGTGCAGCAATACATGAGATATTCATGTGCTCAAAAGTGCACGTGTGCAAAGGGAATTAATGTTAATTTGCTTCCTTACTGTGATTCCAGAAGATATGTATTTTGGCCTTCTGTCATGTTGAAGGTGTAGAATTGTTTGTCTACAAAATTGTTTTAAGTTGTAATTCTGGTTTGACCTGGGAGACCTTGTGCAACCTTATTTCATGCAGTCCTTAAAATGAACTGATTTTGTGACAAAGGGTAGTTGCTAAAAAGGATGTTGTGGCCTGAAACGGGTTATGTGGGCAGCTACATTTCTAGTTAGCCCTCAGGTCTCATCCTTTTGGAGATCTGTGTTTTATTGACCCTGATTCATTTGTAGAAGAAAAATAAACAGAACTCCAAAACTTACATCTTCTTTCAAAACAGGGTTGAAGGAATTGAACGGAGACTGACAGGAGCACTTAACACTGTGGATATCTATATTCTGTCTTGCCAAAGGGTAAATAGAGGACATTCATTTGTTCTTCAGCTTCCAAATCTCCTCTCTTCCCCTCCTGAGCGGGGAGGGAAGAAAAAATAATTTGGAGAAGGGGGTTCTGAATACCTCATATTCTCTTTTGCCTATTTCTAGCCGAGCCAGGCATGAACAATTAAATCTAGGGCTTCCCTGTGGTCTGTGAATAACACAGCACAGTGCTAACCATCAGGGCACAAAGGCAGACAACAAAAGGGGCTTTTTTATTTTTTGTTTACCCTTCAGGACACTGTTTACCTTATCACTGAAGGGGAAGTTATCATCTCATCCCTTTTGGAAATCATACTGGGTTGATTCTGTACCTCCAGGTATCGGACTGGCTAGTGATGAAGTGGGCATGTCAGCCGGGGGTTAGGGAAGTCATACTGGGAGCTGTTGCGCTCACTCTCCCATCTCACTCCCTCCGTCTTTCCCTCTGCCTCTTGCTCCTCTGTCAAACCATTCTCTCTCTCGCTCTCACTCTCTCTAAGCTGGAATGTTTTTTTTTTCCTTCCCCCTCCCCTCTAAATTTACTTCACAGCAGATTGTCTTGTAGTAAATCACCAAAAACCCAAATAGCACTAAAGCATTCTGATACAACATTAGCATTTGCTTAACAAGCACAAGATAAACATTAAACAAAGAACTGCATTTCTTTATTAGAGGCTGCAAGATACATAATCCATGAGCACAAGAAACATGGGACCCAGTGGATATGCAGATGTGTGTTATTTCATTGGCGCTGGGCGGCCTTGTTAGAAAAGGTTTTCATCTGAAGGCTTGGGGGTGGATAGTTGACTGTCCCTGGTGGGGCTGTAACTAGATACGGAGACTGTTGCAAGCTAGGCTGGGCTCCCTGGTGGATGCGCTGATTGGACAGCCCGAGGAAAACTTGGGAAGCATCAGGAAGTGAACTCAATCACCTTGGGGATGAGAGGGGAGAACCAGATGAAGGCATTTGACTTCTTTTGTAACTCCCACTAAGGACAGATTGCCAGTGCGATCCAGCCTCCATAACTGCAAATCAGGCCCTTTCCCCTATGCCGATTTCATTAGAATGGCCAGCATGGTGCAAAGAGGAGGGAGGAAAAAAAGGTTAGACACAGTAATTTTACAGGCAGGCGGGTACAAAAAAAATCTGCATAATTAAGCAGTCAAGGCTGCTAATAGGGGAGTTTATATGCTCTGGGACCAGGCAAGGGCAGCACATATGGATATAGCACTGGATATTAAATCTACGGCATGCAGACTTACTTCAGGGCCCTTAGAGAAAAGGCTAATTATAGAGAGAGGAATTGTGTTTACTGGTCTGTCTTGGGCAAAGATGTTGAGAGAAGTGCAACCAAGTTTTGCAGTTAGACATGAACAGTCTGTTAATAGAGATATCAAAAATATGTGCTTGTGGTTGCTTCACATCTAATCAACAGGAAATCACAGATTCCGAGACCCCCTTCTCCCAGTTAAATGAGGAGGGGAAAACACATACATATACATATTCCGGATGCAGGATGTGAATGTGTTCATTATTAAATTGCTGGAATTTAATCTGAACCGAGCTCTTTATCATCAATAAATTATATTTAGCAGTTTACCCTAGTTTAGCTGCTCCTCTTTAAAAATGTCAGTGCTTCTGGGTATAAGCTCCAAGTCAGCATTTAAATATAAATGGATAATATGAATGGAAGTTGCAACGGGCAGGACTGAGCAGTTAGAGAAAGGGTATGTTTATGTAACAAGTCCTGACGTGGTGGACATTAACATTTCATAATGCAGATCAAAGGTACGGAGAAGACCCAAGAGCCGTCAGTCAGAGGCCCCTAGCAACTGTCTCGTGTGCTCCATGAGATGTTTTCTCCAAATTAGAAATCCTTAGACTTTTCTTTATCCATATAGAGAGATAGATAGAGATTTTTTTTTTTTTAATACTTTTAAAAGTGATTAGCCTCTATCTCCCTGTCCACTCCCCAAGGAAAGAAGTGTCTCATTTAGCTGAAAGGAGAAGTCTGTCAAGGCATTGTCATGAAAGAGCGCCTCATATCCATAACCAGTAGGAGAGGCCAGTGCCCATGGCCTGTTTTGATTTAACACTTTGCTGCTTTACGCTTTTGTCTTTTTAATGTTTTGGTGGAACATACCACGCTCTACTATTGTAGGTAGCCCTCTTCTAAAGTCCTGGAAAGCAAGAGGTTCACTCAGAAGTCTGCTGAGAGAGCCTCATTTGGCAGGTTGTCAGAGTCATGTGTGAGATGCTGGGTACCCATTGGGAATTCAGTGTGATCATGAGGTATTGTGGAGCATACAGGAAGAATCCCTCCATTTGGTTCCCTTTATTGCATTGATACGGAACACCAAACCATCACTCAGGAATTTACTGAAATTTTGTGTGGAGTCCAGTACCAGCTCCATGATAACATGCCGTGATATTACAGAAATGTGCAAAAAGCAGTCCCTGCCCCAAATCTTGCAAAGGCATTTTGAGTGTTCATTTTGTAAAGGAAATAACACTTCTCTCACTTGGTAAATAACTGTATGTTGGCCTTCTGACAGTGACTTCATATCCCAAGTCATATAGCAGGTGAGCTCAAAGGATGTCAGCCAGGCTGACCATGAAGAACATGCTCGGTTTTGTTTAGGTTTTTTCCCCCCAGACTGTGAAGGGAGGCATGGGGAGTAGTGTTAGGGTCACCTGGGATCAGCCAGACTTCTCAGCACTGGCATGGACTTGTAGCAGTGGCAGACCTTGGGGCACCTGGGACAGCAGAGGTTTTCTCTTCGCCACGACTAACCGAAAGTAACTAAGTGATATACATTTAGAACACTGTTTTTTGTGTTGCTCATAAGCTAGAAAGTTCAGTTATGTATGAAGCCCTGTTTCTTCAAAGCCATGCTAAGCAGCAGTCACGTGGCCATAGTACATGTGTGTCCGGGTGTCAGGTCTTCTTTGTTTGTTCATATCACAGAAGGAGAGAGGACTCAAAGAGATCTGTGCTTCTATGCTTTGTGAGAATGCAGCTGAGTGAAGGACAGCAATCTGTACAATGTTCCCTGACAGGGAAAAAGTGTATAGTGAGATTCAGCCCTTTCTAAACATCACAGATTCTGTAGGAGAGAACAGAAAAATAGGACCTGGGAGAGACCTTCTGCATGTGCGTTCTTGGACACAGTCGATCAACTGGGAAACACAAATCTGGGGAAAGCAACTATTTCTTGCTTTCTGGTGCATGCAGAATGGTTTGCTTATTTTTAATCTTGGGTAACTTGTGTTCAGCTGGGATGTTCTCACTATACTACAGTTTCTTCCTTGTGCAGAGCCATCTCACTTACCTGTCTTTACAATAGTTCCCTGCAGCTTTTTTTAGATCTGTAAATTTGACATGGAAACAAATACACACATATGTGTATGTGTGCACACACTTTTCTACAGTTTACATGGCAGTTAAAAGGATTTATGAAAATACTATTCCAGCAATTATTCCCATATGTTGATGAGAAAATCTGCCTTAAAACATTTGTAGGGTGTCCATAATGATGGCATTAAAACATTGGGATTGCCCCTTGTGAAACACATTTTCGGGACAGTTGGGGTGTGAATAAAATTTTGGAAGGCCTATTTCAAGAATAAGTTGCCATCGCCAGAAGACAGAATAACTTTTCACTGGTGAGGAGCAAGCAGATAACCTGTCAATAGTGATGATCTAATGGCAGTCTCCAGGCTGTGCTGTGTCATCAGCCAGCTGTCAATCCCACCAGCATGTCTCAAAAGCACTAATTGTTGTGATAGTATCCGTATGAAAGCTGCTAAGAAGAAAACATAGTCCCTTGATGCTGCTTTGTAAAAGATAGGTTGAGGATCAAAGTTCAGCTTGCCTTGACTGGATTTCATTTTTGCGTGCATAGCTACCTGTTAACACATTACTAAAAGCCTAATCGTAGCTGGTTGCAGCTGCAGTTATTTTTCTGGTAAAACACAACAATCAAGCTGACTGCAGTCTCCTTCAAAAAAAGTATTCACCAGCTTCACATAAAAGCACCTCCTCTTCTCCCCTGCAGCCCCATTAGGCTTGGATCAGGGGAAAAATGCCTACTCCTCCTCATTCAAGTTGATATTAGAGACTTGTTCTGACTATGGTTTCAGGAGTAATCCTGCTTAAGTAGCAGTTCAAGCATCATTTCTATATGCAATTTGAAATGGGTATGCATGTATCTTTTATTATACATGTATCCATATTGCTGCTCTTCCAGCTTCTCTCTCTGCAGTGTACTTTATTCACTGCTTGATTGTTAAGTCCTGTAAAAGAAAGTATTTCTTCTTCTCCTTTGATTAAGATCTTCAAAGACTGAAATAATATCTGTGTTAAGATAGAGTCTAATATAACACTGGCATTAGAGGAGATATATAATTATAACTAGCAGACACCTGTCAGTAATGTTCTCTCAATATTCCTCCACTGTTATTTTTGGCTCCTTTTTGCTCCGCTAATCCACCCATTCCCGTCTCTAAATCCCACTGCTTTTTCCTTCTCATCATCCCAAAGATCTCTCAATTTCTTTCCACCTCTACAGCCAGTTCTCTTATTAGAAGCCAAGTTATATTTCACTTTAGCCACGTTGTTTTCCCTCAGACTAGACAAGTGCAGACACCAAGCTGTTTTTGGATACTGACTTCATGTGATTTACTAACAGTTACTTGTGTTACTCTTACTCCTTAATCACATGTAAGCATCTTGTGATCATTTTCAAAGATTTCTATCCAATCCTGCTTACGCTCCCTTGTAGAGATCCCTTTATCCCCACCTCTGTGCTCCTCTAATGCTCACAGCTTTGAACACCTATTTCTGGAGTTACAGCCAATGTCCCATTATCTTTTGTCACAGGGCTCTTACGCTTTGAAGAAATGCTGTCAGGTCCCCTGCACAGCTCTGCCTTGTCCAGCTTTGTGTCCTCTTTGACATCTAAGTTCTGCCATGGTTGCCTGGAGTGACTATTTGTTTCAGAAAAAAGGGCACAAATACGTGTGCCTTATTCAGTGTTGCCAGTCACTTTCTCTTCTGGCTGCTTGTCCTCACATGAAGAGGTTCTCTGGGCTAGGGCCCCCTGCCTGGAATATAGTCAGAGCTGTGGGAAATGGGTAAAAAGGCCAGGTGACAGTATATTCTGCTGTTCTTATTCCGTCAAACTCTGAGAGGTTACAGACAAAGAACCACTTACCTGCCCACATCTCCTTTGCTTTCAGACATCTTCAGATGGTCTAGAAAAATACATTTTTAAGAATATTCAAGTGACTGGACTTCGAGGGTTTGGCAAAGCTTATGGAAGCAGCAGGATTAGGGGCCTGATTCTGCACATGCTCAGGGAATTTTACAAAGCCCTGAGTACAGAGAGAGGCAACAGAAGAGAGGCTATATTTATCCTGGTAGGCAACACCAGGGACGTGAAAACAATTGACCCCTTTGTTTCTATTTCTCCCCACTTTTGCAATCCTTCCAGGCCTAATTTAGCATCTGTACTCACCTTCCCTGAAGGCAATGCAGTCTTTTACTTGGCTTGAAACTGTTTTCCCAGAAACCAGTATGTCAGCTGGCACAGGGAGAGATTTCTCAGAGAATGGGTGAGCGGGCTGGGTTCTGTGGTTCCTTAGTTATTCTGCTGCTCTGGTTGTACCTCAGGAGACCAGCAGCCTGATGAATGCATTGTTCTAAAATGTCAAAGGGACCTCTGGGCACAAAGTGTTGCGTCCTTCAGAACCACCCAACTTATGGAAAAGCAAGAGGTGCAGCCATAGGGAAAATGTCAAGCTGGGACTGAATAGCTGCAAGCGTCATTGCCACCAGTAAACAGGATCACTTCTTTGACCAGGGTAAAACGAATGCTAAAAATACACAGTGCCCATCCAGTTCTCTCAGTGAGTATTGCAATCCAGCTGCTGAGCCAGGGAGTTTTATCTGTATTTGTGACACATCCTGCATTTAATAAATAAATGGATAAATAAATAAATAAATCTGGGACCATACAGTAGTTGCATTTTACTGCCAGAGTGGAACTTCACAATCCTACCAGGGGACTTTCTTGTAATGTTTCTAATGTGTTGTTATCGTGCTTTAGCAAAGAAAAATGTCACTGCTGCACTTTATTTTTAACAGACTTTTTTAAACATCAATTAATGCAAGCAAATGTAATGAAGCAGATTTCCTTTTTTATTTCTATTTGGATGAAAGCAGGGAGGGGACTTGGGGGAATGGCATGAATGAGCAGGGAGTAGTGGGGCGGAAAGGGAGATGCTTCTGCACTTCCACAGCAGAGAGGTGGATTTTTTTTTTCAGAGGTGTGTAAATGCAGATGGACACCTAGCTTCCATTGGTAGTCACTAAGTTTGAGAAATTAGGCTGCCTTTGAATGTATCACTCATGTAATGTAATGTAATGTGTAATGTGGCATCTTAAAAAAAATACACTGTACAACTTGCAGCCTAAGTTATCCAAAATGAAAGACTGTATGCTCCATTGATGTTCAGCCGGCTGAAATCAGTCAACCATCCATGCTCATTCTTATTATTATCAGAGGTAAGATGACCTGAGAAGTGACATTTGTTTCTTATTTCATGAGTCCTGCAAGAGTTGCATCCTGTTAAGTTTCCCTCCTGCTTGAAACCGTTGTACTTGCAGAGTTAGCTAGCTTTCTCCTGTTTCTCTAATGCAAAGGCACACACACATACACATACTCAAGACTGTAGGCAAACCTTTCCCCTCCAGTATTGATTTGTTTTGTACTGCTGGGAAGAGACAACACTGAAACCTTGGTCATGCAACATTGCACTTCTTTCATGAGGGCTTTTCATGGAATTGATGGTGGTACCTGTTATTTGGCAGGTATATTTGACTTACCATGATGTGACAGAGTTTTGATTTAGGCACAAAGGGCACAGAATGTATCATTCAAAGATAATGAACTATACATGAGGTAATATCTTAGCAACATAATGAACTAAGGGAGAGCAACAACTTTTTTTGGAATTTTCCTGCTGTTGCCACCCTTTACTGAGACCTTCAGAGTGGTTTTTCTGAGAAATACTGGTATTTTGGTATGTTGGCCAGCCTTCTGTTTGCTATAGCTCACTTTCAAGTTATTTTTTTCCTCCTCATAGCCAGTTTGTTGTCTTTTTATCTTTTGGGGGCAGAGGAAGGGTGTGTCAGTCACAGAGATGAAATGTTGGAAAGAGAAGGGCGTGGATAGATGGCTTGTGAGTACAGCTTTCAGTTCAGTTGCCCCACCTCAGTTTCCTTGCTGCTCTGCGGGTATTCTTCATCAGCTGTTATTTCCAGTTCTGATCTTTGGCTTTTGGTGCCCAGCTGAACTACAGAAGCTGCCCACCTTTTCTGCTGTATAATTTTCAAGGATTTAACACAGCAATTTTTCATCTTCTCTGCTGTCATGTCATTTATCAAGTCCAGCAATCAAACAGAAATTGACGATCAACAAAATATGTTACTTATTTGTAAAAGTGTCACAGAATCCAAATCTGCATGCTTCACTTATCAAAATGCATGGCAAAATCTAACAATGGGCTCTTGCTGGTCAGAGTGATGCATGGCACAGCAAGCAAGTTTGCCCTTTTTTTTTTTACTTCTAAAATGCCCCTGTTTTTCCGAATATGACTAGAGGGGTAATACTCCTCCTTGACCTTATTTTTTGTTGTTCAAATCCTGCCTAGTGTTAAATCCCTCGGCTCACCTTCAGGTTTCATAAATTTAAAATTGCTTCTTGAGTGAGGTGAAGGAGGCAATTGAAGGGGCTGGGGGATATATTCTATCTGCTTTACATCTTTGCGTCTCATGTGCTTGTTTTCCCCACTTTGTTTGGAGAAAGACTGACAAGTAAGCATAACGTGCTGAGTAAGTAGAGAAACTTGCTGCTTGCAAGGTTTGTGATGAAGACACTTCATTTTAAACAGCATCAGGATTTCCAAGCAATGGCCCTCCAGCTTTCAAAAAGAAAAGGCTAGGCAAGGTAGATGCACACCTTGTACAACTCCATAAATTTCTTGTGCTATATTTTCATTTCTTAATATCGTTAAGAGGTTGATTATAGAAATAAAATCCTATGGAGCCACCCTTTTTTATATAATCAGGGTACACAATATTTAAAATAGCTTAAATGAACCTGCTCAGGTCTTGGTCAAATTGTCATAAAGTTAAGAAATTAAAAATTTGCCTATAACAAAGATGACCACATCTTTATAATTCCACAAGATAGCTGTAGAAATACTTTCAGAATTTTTTTTTGTTTGGTTTGTTTTGATTTTTGTGGACAGTAATGCCTGAGACTGCTCTATAAAAGGGATGGCTGTCTTCACTGGCAGTCTTTTTGTTCCTGACAAAAAGTAAAAAACCCCTGTGTCTGCAAGTGTTTTGCATGTCTCCTTTCATTCTTCTGCTTATTCTTCAACTGTGTCAACAGTATGTGTGGATAAATAAAATATCATCAGGAATGCTGATATCATCTTCCTTTTCCCTTTTCCCTCCTCTAACTTACAATAATGTGGGGCAAAGGTCTACTTAACATAACACAGTTACGATAACTAGTACATTTGTATTTCTGCTATGATGAGAGGTCTGCTGTAGTGAGACTCATCCACTGTTGCTGCTTCTTCTTGGCAGTGTTAATTATTCTTCAGGCTCATGTAGCGTGTGTATGGAAACACAAAATAAGCGATCAGGGAGTAGGATATTTTTGGTTTTATTTGTTGTGTCAGTGACACTTCCACTCTGACACAAACTCACAGCACAACACTCCTGATCTGTAATGAGGTTGTGTCCCAGCATGTGTATTAAAAGCACTAAATAGTCCCTTGCTTATTCAAAATCCTCATTTATCTGAATTAATTTTGTGTCCCCCATTTCATTTGGGTAAATTAGGTTTCACAGTTTCACAATTTGATCACAAGTCTCACTATGTTCAGTACTTCTTTTTCAACTTGAGCCTCCGAAATGACAGTGCTGCATCAAAATCTCAGTCTTCATTAAAAAAAAAAAAAAAATGAAATACTCACTTTCCTTGTTATAGAGAAACCCTCTGAGAGGAAACTGCCCAGTGCAGACTTCCAGACATACACTGGGTTAAATCTCAAGGTTATTAAGCCATTTTCCCCATTCTGCAGCACATGGCTTGAATAAATTTGGGTTCAGTGACTGCTGGGCACCTTTGTGCATGTATGCGCAGCACTAAAGGTAGAGTCGGACCAGGTCCTCCTCCAATTCTTCCTGGGTTCCTCTGTTTTTAACAACATCTTCTAATTTAAATGAACTGACGCACACAATGAAAACTGGGTCTTTTGGAGAATATTTCAGCCAGCAAATGCAATCTTTTAAGTTATTTATTAGATTATGTCTTGGTAAAAGCCTAATGTCTTATAGTGGTCACCCACCTGACTTTTGCTGTTACAGGCATGTTTTTCATACCACATTTCAGATTTCCTCAGAGCCTCGCAAGTGTTTTTTTTTCTTTCTCACTGGTGTTAATCACCTTATAGTCATTTAATGTCAGGCTGCATTTTTCTCCAGCTCTGTAACTTTTATCTTGGAGAGGCTATACTCTGACCTGACAGCCTATACTTTTATTTTTCTCATAATGGACCTGTATTTTGTTCCTAGTTTGATGCTTTGTACTTGTAACCCTCTGTTCTTTCTAATTGCTTATTGTTATTAATTATATAGTGGTAACATTGTTGGCTTCAGACATTTGGATGTAAAAATGCATCTATCATTATTGCCATAGGAACTGTGCTAAATTACCCACGCACTGTCTGGAAATGTACGGTAGTCTCTATTTCTTCCGTGAACTTCAACTGAGGGTTAAATTGAAACTTTCCTGGGCCTTTTTGCCTCCAGCTAGGATTCATGCCCTTGTCCTGCTTCTGCTCCCCACTTCTCCATCAGTCTTTTCAGTCTACCCCCTTCTTTCTTTATCGTTGCTTGTACTTCTGTTCTCCTTCCCCAGCCAGCCTTTATCTATCAATGATGCATCTCTTTTCAGCCAACTCTTCTTTATTTCTTCCACTCTAATTTTTTACGTCTTCTTCTCTAATTTTTCAGGTTCATAACTTTGCCATTCTGCTACATGAAAGTTCACTGAGGTGGGAGGGGGTGTTCTTATGTACCACTCCTCAATTGCCAGCATGGTGGGAAATGATATCTTTACTTCAGTGAGGAATTAGGTTTTGTCAAGGGTTGGAATATATCTGCAACAGTGGCATTTAGAATTAGGGGTAAAAAAAGCTAGCCCTCAAATATGTAAGAGAGAGAGAAAGAACAGCTAATTGGCCCTCATTATTCTCTTATCCACAAACGAAGAACTTTTAATATAGAAATCCCAACAGCTGTTTGTTCAGCGCAGTGTGAAGTCTCAGTACAAGCAGAAAAAGTGGGAAAGAGAGTGGGGTAGGTTTAGAATAAGTCTGGTCCTTTTTTGATATGTCAGCCCAACGCTGCTTGCTTGCTCTATAGCAGAATCAAAGAGAGACATAGGGAAAGGTTAGAGCAAATTAAAACTGAGCTCTCTCATGCTTTCCTAAATAAAACAGCAAACTAAGTCAGATGAGCAATATAAATAATTCTCTAAATTAAATAGAGCTTTACCATTTTAATACATTGCTGTACAAGGAGATCTCTCCTAACTGGCAAAGCAGTTTGCTCGCGTGAGAAGAATCTAATTAAATGCCCAGTTATCAGCATAGACCTGAGGGCCTTAACAGCCTAAATCACTTCTTCCTCCCTGATTTTTCTGAGAGCTGGGGTGAGAAGATGAAGAGGAAAGAAAGCAGGAAGTTGAAACACCCCTAAATGAGTTGAAGAGCTAGATCAGTATCCCAGCAATTGGTGCTCATTTCAAAGTGTCCTTCACCTATGTAAAAAGATGACAAATAATATTTGACTCACATAATGGCATTCAGATTTGGTGTAAAAAAATATCAGTAGTATCTGATGTGTTAGGAAATACGAGAAGCACCGTTATTTCTTTATGCTGTTGATTCAAATATGCAGTACAATAGGAAAACCCTATCCTATCCTATCCTATCCTATCCTATCCTATCCTATCCTATCCTATCCTATCCTATTCTTTTTTTCCATTTTACTTTTTTCTTCCCTTAAGAATAAGCAGGCAATTCTTTGTAAGTTAGATAAACAGCATTTCAGCATTTAGAGACTTTATCTTCCAGACATGTAATAGCTTCATGCCAAAAGAAGGAAGGCAACTCTGACCCTTTCTGTATACTCAGAACAAAGGAAAAACCTGAAGAGAGTCGTGTACAAAACATAATTTCTACTGCTGGTCAACTGTGGTGTAGAATTAATATTGACACTTTGATTGTCTCCATGCAAGATGTTTTCCCAGTACCACTAAATTTAAAACAGCTTGCATTTAGTTTATGCTACATAAAATATCTTCTCCTACCTTAAAAATTTGTGTTTTCTTTGAGCAAAAGTTAGAAGTGGATATACCGGTACTTTGACCAGTTCCAGAAGTCCCAGATGAGTGGGCATTACTAGTAGGCATGTAGCATTAAATAACAGAGAAAGCTGGTTCTCCAACCAGAAAGCAAGAACCAGAAAAAGAAACTGTAACCTACACAGTGAACAAAAACAGTGGAATTGAATGAACAATGCTGAAAAACCAAAAAGTTTTTACTTGTATTTTTTACTGTTCTTTATTATTCTAAATACAAATGTGACACTTTTATTAGTTTCCCCCGTACGGTTTGATTAAATCATTAATATCTACTTTGCTCAGGCAATCTCTGAGCCATTCAAATTGTAATTTGACTTCACTGGAGAGAACTTGGTCCAAAAATTTTTCTTCCTGGAAAGAAATAGTCTCTTAACTCTCAGAAGAGAACAGAGAAAACTTAATTCCAACCTAATTCCAACACTATGTTCATAATGATGGGCAGTTTAAGCAGAGTCTGATTCTTTAACCACTGGAATTTAGTAAGAGAGTTTTCATTCTCTGTTTGGGGTGGGAAAACAGACATTTAGTAGCTTTGGGATTTGGGTTTTTATCTGTAATATGCAGATAATAATCTGTATCTCACTGTGCAGTGAAAGGAGGGAGGGCTTGCTTGACCTTGCACACTGGCAGAATTTAGTACACTAGACAGAAGTCTAGTAAGATGGGAGGCCTGCTCCCCTGAGCTAGCTATGCCAGCATTTGAAGGATCAGTCACCAAGTTTTTAATCAGTGCTCACTAAGTGCTTTTTGAAAAGGTAAACGTTGAGCTGGATCATCTGTCTACAAATAACTCATACCACTCAGCTTATTCCTACTGGTTTAAATTTCTTTTTATATCTCATGGTAAAATTGTTTCCAAAATAAGCTCTATCACATGGGATTTTATTCCAGTGATGGAGTGTAACCTTGTAATGTGTGTAGCTATGTGATGCAACACAGACCTTTTTTTTTGAACAAATTTTAATACCTTTTTCTAGTGCAGTTACAGACAAGGAGTAGCAAATTATGCATGTCCCATCAGTTGGTGAATAACCCTGTTGCTGAATACCTGAACTCTCTCCTGGTAGCTTGTTGCCCAGAAAATGCTGTTGTTTGATGGAGAGGGCATTTGCTGTATTTAAATCATCCTTACTTGAGCTGAATACATGACAGTTATTAAGAAATAGACCCTGCCAGTTGCTCTTCTTTTATTTTCATCCAGCCTCACGGAAGCCAGACAATTTGTGGCTTTAATAGAACATACAAGGCACATGTGGTAAGAAGAGTTCACTTACAAGCAGCCAAAGTGAGTGCAACCAAGCAAAAAAGTGAACAGTTGGTGAAGTGAAATGCATCCCTTGCTTCAGACAAAAATACAGTGGAATGAAAGATGCAGTAGACTGGCTTTCCCTTAAGCAGATCTAATTTCAAAATCTGGCCCTGGAGAGATGAACTTTTGCTTTAATTGAGGAGGTGGATCCCAGCTCTTTGTCACTCTGTCAATCAGCACCCTTTGCTGTAGCTTTAGCAATATGCTGCAGAAGGCTGTAGGATTTATTTCCTGCATGTTGAATCAAGCTTCCTACCCAGTGCTGCAATGGGAGTCAGTGTGACCTGGCCTCAACAGCACAGTGCAGGTTCCATCGTCTTCCTTCTGGTGCTGGCCAGTATCCTTCAAGGCAGTGTCCTAGCCTGGTCTCTGATTCCCCTTGGGAGGCTACAGTTGTTGGTGACTCAAGAGTTAGGATTGTTCCTTGAATCTTGTCCACCACTTTCCTCAGGCATGTGCAGAGCCTTGCCCAGAAATCCTTCTGATCTGAAAAAAAAGCAAGAGGAAAGACATTGCTTGGGTTGCAGCCTGGTGTTTTGAGTTTCTTTAGCTAACATCATGATTTTGGTTAAAAGTGGTATTAAGAGTAAACACAGAGCACCGTGCAGGTAGCATGAGGCACAAGAGGGAAAGCGTGCAGGATAACAGTGCCTAGAGGGTGAGGAAGGTGTTTCCTTCCCCACCCTCCTGTTTCCTAACATGTGGTGACCTGCCCTGGACAGTGCAAGAGAGACACAGGTGTACTTCTATCTTCCTGTCCAGTCCTCCATCCTGACCCATCAGGATTGAATCATTAGTTAGAACTTCAGCAAAAACTGTTTTTCCATGACAGGTTGTTCTCACGGCTGTAAATTCCAGCTGTATTCTTCTTCCTGCTGCAACTTCCATCTGTATGCTTTGCCTTTGCTTTGTCTCTTCTTTATCACTGTATTGCCATGCTTTTCATGTCAGCTTCCAAAATTAATAATGTGGTGGATAATGTTTTTCATTGGAGGGGTTGTGGTAATGTTTGAGTTATTGAAAATGACAGAAACATTAGTACAAATAGGGAGAAATTGTGAAAGTGGTGCTGGAGACTTCAGGCCCTTTTTCATTTCAACTTTCAGTCTTGAAAGAGGTGTTATGTGTTCCTTAGCATGGGAGGGTACTTGTCACACACCTCCTTGCTGTAGTGAACCCTCAGACCAAATTTTGAGCAAGAGTTGTGTGTAGTGGCACAGAGAGGCTGATGAGTGTGTAAGTGTGAGGCTGGTAGAAATAAAAAGATGCAGGCAAACACAGCACTATAAGCTAGGAAGCACAGATGACTGTATACTCGAGAAATTATAGTGTTGTGTATTTTGTCCTTCCCCAGTTTTCAGTGTAAGGTGTTATAGCTGAGGGGTTAGCTGTCATCTGTGGCATTCCTTTCTTACTCCTCAGATCTCTAGCTCATAAATGTGTGCTGCAAAATTAACTCGGGGAAGAGTGGAAGGAATGCGAAGAAGAAATTGGTTTAGGGGCATGATTTGCTTGGCAAAAAAAAATTATAAAGAAAACACAGTGAATGTGGGAGCTGTGCGTGCTTTAGACATGGGGGAAAAAAAAACAAAAACAAAACCACCACGAAAATACAGGGCCTGCAGGACATTTCATTCCTGTGTTGTGTATGGAGGGCAGAGTTTACACTACTTCTTAGCAGATGCTTTTAAGCATGAACCCAGCCTCGTGAAGATTTACCAGGAGGACATCATCATCTTTGGACCTTTGCCTATAGATTTATTCAGAGTAGAAGGCGTAAGGACCCTTCTGGACAATCTCGAGGGTGAAAAAGAGAAAGAGTTACTTATAAACTGTTACAAATTGGTACTCAGTAATGGCTGTAGTGTTGATCAGACAATATAAGAGGGCCCCCAGTGGTTACTGACTTAACAGCTGCATGTAAGTCAGCCAGTGAACATTTGCTTGTAGCTGCTCTTGTTTTTATTGAAGAACAAGAAGCATAAACATGGGACACACAGTCTACAGGCTGCTTAAAGGGTTCCCCTTGTTTAAAGTGTATATTGAAATGTCAGGGCCTTCTGCAAAATGAACAAGTTGTGCCTTGAGTTGTATCACAAACTGGGCCAGATCATCCAAAGCACTGCCTCGAGTAGGGGTGCAAGTGGGGGCACCTTGCCTGTTGTACAAGTTGCTCAGTAACTCCTCCACGTTATCAGTAGCTGATGCAAAGACAGAGGATCCCCAGATGTGCATATAAGCTCAGCACGAAGTCTGATTTTGTTTGTTTTTTATAGCTGGTTATCAAGTTAGTTGCTGAGGTAATGGGCTGCACCTCAATTAAAAGCTGCCTACCCCCACAGAAACATTTATTATTTGTGTAAATATTAAACATTTTTATGAATATTAAATGCATTTATTCGGAATTGATTCATGTTTACATTTTCCTATTATCTGAGTAAAGATTACAAATGGAAAGTAATCTACTTATGCAGAAATTCTGTACGCATCAAACTCGTTTGACTACCAGAGGTGGGTAAACCATACCCATCCATGTTGTGAGGGCTTAACCATGTCCAAACTCATATCCTAACCATGTCAGGGTAATAGTAAGCAGCAGTTCTATGCTAAATAGCAGGTACTTTGTTCCTGCCTTCCTTATGGAGTTGTTGGACCCACAATGTGAAGGACATGCTGACTTGTTTTACGATGTATCACATCAGAGAATGCAGTGCGTAGTTTTCTGTTAGATTTGGAAAAGTGCAGGCTTTATATTAAAGGTTCATTTCTTTTTCGTCATTCATCTAACTCATTTGTACTGTAATGTACTTTCCTATTCCTCCTCTTGATACTTGCTACTTTTATATCTATTTTGCAAGCCATATTTTTAGTCTAATCCATACAGCAGTTGTCTAAAATTCCATAGCATTGCTTATTTCTTACCTATAACTCTTAATAAAAAATAGGGCTGTGCCAACCTATTATGTCCTTAATAGAATATTCTAATGGTTATTAAATCAATTGACTCTGAATCTCACTTTAATAAATGAGTCAGACAGTATTTTCCAATTACTGTCAGCCGCCACCTTTCCAAAGAGCAGATTATTTTGATTGAATTTTTTAAAGCTGCTCAGCACTTTTTTTCCCTTCTTTTTTTTTTTTTTTTTTTTTTTTCCCTGAGTAAGAGCAAAGAGCAGTAGCTCTGTTCTGCAGGGAAAGAGAGCCTCTTGGACTGTATTTGACACTCCATTCCATTTCAGATTTATCCCAAATGGAAACTGAAAATGTGACATTTCACTGGCCCTTTACTTATTAATGATATTATATTTTGCACTTCCATTGCACCCTATCATTTTGTTTGCTACACATGAAGAGATAGACAGGGGCCAGCGTGTAAACAGAGCCTTTTGCATCCTTTTTCCGCATCTGGCACCTTTGCAAGAACTGCCACACCCTGGCTCTTTCATGCCACTGGGAGATAAAATGCTAGTCACACTTTTAAACTTTCTAAGGTGAGCAGAGGACAGGGACAAAGCCCTGTTCCCCACATGCTTCCACAGTGCTGTGTGACACAGGCAAGCAGGCAGTTGTATGCCTAGAAATATTATCTTAAACCTTTTCAAAGGCAGATGGCAGTGATTCCAGGTCTTCTGTGTATAGTATATAGTCCTGGACTTTTCTCCAGTTCCACTGTCTTTGTTGTATTAAAAGTCTTAAGGGATACTAATTAGGTCAACTTGTTAAAGTAGAAATTAAAAATTAGCACCACTTATTTAAAGATGGGTAGTCTGAGAAGCACGGGCCATACTGACATGCCCAAGGTGATAAGAGTATGTCAGTGACAGAGTTTGGAATGGAACCCAGCACTCCTGACTCTTCTGCCAATACTGTAACCTTATCTGTCTCACTTAAATTTAAATCATGCTAGTCTCACATTCTTAAATTCAAGGAGTAGAACCTTACCCTTTGTCCAAGAATGTAGCTGAGAGCAGGTGATGTGCACAAAATGGGTGAAAAGGAGTGCGAAGGGAGGGGTTTATAACTCCCCGAACAGTGGGACTTAGTAAAAATGTTATTCTGTTAGTTATACAAATGTAGTCATATTTTAAATATGGTCTCTGGAACTAGTAGACTAAAAACATTTTATTTTTAAGAGAAAGCTCAGATTTTGCACAAGTTGATGTCTCTTGCCTGGGGAGGTTTCCTATCTGCCCCAGGCGAGTGGGTGAGGGGATTTTTCAAACCCTGTTTATAAGCCTTTAGGAAAATCGGATTTGCAACATAGAGTAATCAAAGTGGTTTTGATGTTTGTGATCAGGAGATCGCCTCGGATCTGAGTGATGTGAGAAATACAATAGGGTCACACTTAATGGGGTTCAGTTTTTCTTGAACAAGTACAAATTCTGTGTAAGTAAAATAAGTTTTGCTTCAGCATCAGAAGACTGTGCCTTTCTTCCTACTTTTTCCTCATCAGCTAAGGCAATGGAAACACACAAAAAAATGTCTCCTCTGTCTTCTGTAGCTTCATATAAAAATATTTCTTTTTAGGAAGTCTTTCTTCCTTGGAATGTTTGAAGAACTCCCCGTTCAGTTTTCCCATGCTTAAGAATGATTAGCATGGTTCATTTACACTTTGCCAACAGTAACTCTGTGATCTGAGAATTGTCATCGATTATCTTCACCTTGACATGTGGAAGATCCTGAGATGGAGCTCCTTTTTTCCTAATTGCTTTGACCATGTATATCAGCACAAACAGTTTGATGGAGAAACTTTACCCTACAGGGTTTTTAGTTCATAACTGACCTTTGTGGGGACTTGCACCATCTTCACAACTATCCATTTGGTAATGATCACGGCAAGGATATGGATACAGGAGAAATGATCGGATGATGTTTGGCAGTCTTTACAGTCCTCATAATTAATTAACAAGTTCAGGAAAGAAGAGGCATTTAGAAAAGGTTTGTTGAACCTTCCTCCTCTTCCAGCTCTAGGGGTTGCTGCTTGCTGGGAGAGCGCAGCACACATCCTGCCCTGGAGGATGCAGCCATCTCTCTTAGATGTACATACTGGTGCATGCCAGGATCTTTTGCTTCATGCAGCCCATGCACCTTCATGATGGTGCTTGCATGGGCCATACTTGTCTTCTCTCAGCAGTACCAAAAGCAGAACATACTGGAAGGGTTTGTCAGTGATGGTGGAAAATCCCAAATCCCAGGAAACTCTTGAGAATCCAGTGAAATTTTCCATGCTAATGAAATAGTTTGCATATAGTTGATAAATGGTTGCTAATCTACCTATGAAAAGTTGCAAAAGGTGTCACCTACCAGATGAGAAGGTGTCACCTATCCTTACTCTTTGCCTGAGAGTCTTTTGCACAGGGTATTATCAGCCAGTGGTACCTGACTACCAGTGTGTTTGACTGGATGGGATGTGTACCTCAGCAGCCTCCATATTCTAGTCTCTCCAGAGAGGCTGTGGTGTCAAAACAGCTGAGATTGACCTGAGCCTTTGCCTGAGTTTGTGTTGAGAGTTGTCTTCAGTGGATCCAGCTATAAATTGGTGCCCGGTCAGGCAGGCTGAGAGTAAAGTTCTTCTGTCTGATGTAGGTAACAAAGACAGGCACTTCAGTGGCAATAGTCCGGAGGCATGGGATTGCCAGGACCACTGACATTTTTCAGCTGACTCTCAGGGCAGGCCTGCCATTTCACACCCTCTGAAAGCTCTGCAGCATGTGAAGGTAGTCAGGAACATTCAGCACTGTTTTAATGAAGAATTGGGTAGAAAAGGAAAGGAAGTCTGCCATTTGCTGTGTCTGTGAGCAAACGATGCTCAGCTGTGCTTGTCTATACCTGTGGCACCAAGTCTGACAGGAAGCAAGAGAGTTAGAAAAGTGGCCGTATGCCAATGTATCCATTTTAAAGAGCTGATATGGGGTCCTCTCACAGTTGCTACATGTAAAACTCAGTTGTACCATGAAAGGCACTGGAGGCATCGTATAGATGAACACTATGAGAGCTGAATGTTCAGTAAAGGGAGAGCTCTCCAGTTACAGACTGTTACTAGGATAGAAATATTTTTGGTCAGTGTATTTTTACCTGTTTACTCCGAAGGAGACACTCCACCACCCTCCCCAATCTTGTGTAAATCTTTGGCTTTGTTGGGTTTTGTCTGCCCCTTGCCTTCTCATTGTGAAGAGCTCTGAGACCTCATAGAAACCAAACGATGGTAGTTTTGAGTAGTCCCACCTGCAGAATGGCCACCAGCACCTGGTTAGCTCACACTGTCTAAAGCCTGCTAATTCTCCCCCTTTGTTAAAAATGCCATGACTTACACAAAAGTGAAATTTAGCTTTTGGACTAAGGTGAGGTGAAATCTGAGGGCTACCATTGATTTTTTTTTTTTTTTCAATTCTAGTAAGTCGCTAAGGATCATTTTTAGTGGGCATGTGCCCCCACATAGCTGTAGGAACACCATGACACGTTCTCTTTACACTGGTGTAAAGGATTGTTGTGTGGGATACAAAACATTGTCTCTGCTCTCACCGTCCTCTGCAAACACCCGTCATCACAGTCACTAATCATCACTGCAGGCAGCGCTGTGTCCGGGGCAAGGCCAGCAACCTGGTGTTTCGGTGTTTGGCATGGGCAGAGCGCTCTCCTAAATCACTCCTTTCCATCTCAGAAATGGCAGGGACATGCCCCATTCACCAATCGTTTCATTCCCGCTTGTTTTTTTTAATAATCAGATACAGTATTTACCTGCGAGATCAATGCTACTCATGTAGCACACCGGTGACATACAGAAGGACCTTTTCTAAGCGGCGCTGTGGGAATTGAGGCCTCTGCAGCAGGGCTGGAAGCCACTTCTTACCTAGCAACTGTTTCTAAGTAGGACAGCCGCTGACTGCCCTCATGGCAGAGTGGATGAATCCTGCAGCACCCTCAGGAAGGGAACCTGGTGCCAGGCACCAGCCGGCCTTGGAGGACAATGGGAGGAAGCAGAGGAACAAGCAGCAGGGAGCGGGAAGGGTTTTAAAGCCACAGGACGTGGACGGGAAAGCTGCGTCAGAAGGCACACAGGGACTTTTCTGGGCTGTTCAGAGGAGAAATGCAAATAAAGAGGGAAAAAAATCCAGGATTGCCAGAAAGCGAGTTTTGAAATCCTGAGGCTTGCAAAAGGTTCCATGTATGCCCATGGGACTGGGAACGTGGAGCATGAGTGACGTGAGGTTGTAAACTGGCCTCCCCTCTCATGCTGGTTACAAGAAACTCTATCTCAGCAGAGAGCCAAAAACTGCATTCACGGTTCTTACCCGTGGTAGATGGGATGATGTGTGATTGGCATTAAATTCCTCGCGTGCTGTTTTGGTGGCTCTGCTAAGTTTTGATGTTTCCATCATTTCCTACTGAAGCCTAATGCTCTGCATTTCTGTTTAGTGCGAATTATAAGTGGGAAAACTATGCTTTTAATGCCCAGTTAAGCTTTGTGCATTCTGAAACATTCCAGGTTAAAAAAAAAAAAAAAAAATTTTTTCGGAAGTTTTAGAGGCTGAGGGGCATCCAATTTCCTGAGCTTAGGAAAACAAAAAGTCTCTCCAGATCATAGATTGTGTTGAACTTTCTCTTTGTAAGGGCTGTGATGCATTTCACTTTTCCTTTGATTTCTCCTGCAGATGAAGGACTGAACCATGAATGCAAACTCTGCAACCAGACATTCGACTCTCCTGCCAAACTTCAGTGCCACCTGATAGAGCACAGCTTTGAAGGCATGGGGGGCACCTTCAAGTGTCCGGTGTGCTTTACAGGTAGGAGACCATCACTGCTTGTCCCAGTCATGCCCTTAGCTTGACCTTGCAGAACTTCACTGAAAAATGTGTCATGTGCTAGCATTAGATCTGTTTTAGGAGGGAACATTACATTTCACTCATTAGTAATATTGATTAGAAATCGTTTAGAAAGCTGAGCTCCTTGGAAGGTCAGGCATCCATCTGTAAGAACTGCATTTCAAGCTCTTCTATCGGAAGTTTGAGTTTTTTTGTAATTACAGAAGTGGTAGTCTGTTACCTTCCACAGTATTACGTTCATCACTTCAGTGTTCCAAACTTGCCAAGGTTAAAACTGTCCATAAATTTGTGCTTTAAAGCTACAGATGTTTCATCTAAAACAAACAAAAAAAAAAACCCAGAGCAGAACTTGGCCCTAGTTCCCAGGCTTAGCCTGTAAAGCAGCATTCTCCTCTGATCGGGTAAGAAAGCCCACATGCGTGTGTTTGTTGGCTTGTGGTGAGAAGGAACACCCTTGTAATGTGCTTTAGAAAGCAAACCATGCTGACTTGCCACAAGTCAAGTTCTGCTTTCCCCTGACACGGGTCCAAGTGTGGAATAATCCTCCCGAAGTCAGTGGTGTTATTCAGTAGTAAAACCCAAGTGAGAAAATAACTTGACCCAGTAGGGCTAAGCACTGCAGTGTTTGGGCCATAATGAAGAACAGAAAAGTGCTGTTGTTGGAAATGAAAACACATTAAAAGGATGCCTACTGAGTTGTTGTGAGTTTTTTTAAGGACTTCTTAGTAGAACATTTCATAAAATGATAACTTAAAACGTAAGTGTTAATATGAAGCTTACATGCCCAATTTTGCTTTTAAAGATGAAAATCAAAGTTAATCACAAACATGACAAAACACACTTTGGGTATTCTCACATCAATGGCATGCTAATTCTGGAAGCCATTCAAGGTTTCTGTTCTCCATTAATGGGAGTGAAGGATTTTCATTGATAAGCAAATAGACCCTTTAATACCTTCATTTTACTTCTCTTTGTTTGGCAGCTCCCCTCCCAATAAAGCCTTTAACGAGTGCTATAGAGGAAAATTAAATTTGAATTTTTCATCTTTCAGATACAGTGGCTGGTGATGATTATTACCTCACCATGTTCAGGTTTCACACGTTTCTGTGGGTTATAAAATTATAAAAACACAGAATTCATCTTCACTGCACAGTTAATCATAAGAATGTTTGAGCATGGATAGTACTACCATAAACAGTTCATCTGTGAGGTGTCTGTGTTCAATAATTCTTTCTGTTAGGAATAATTTTGAGGTTTTAGTTTTATTACTTATTCTACTAATTTTTTTTCTTTTCTTTGTTTACACTTTATGGTGTGATTTTTATAAAATGTAATGATGGCTCTTCAATTTCCAAGATTGGAGTGTTGTAAATGCAGCATAAAAACTTGCATATGTAAAGAGTATGCACTGATGCTTCTCCATGTAAGCAAGATCCCTGATAAAACTAATCCTTTAATTTTTGAGCCAGTAGCCTTGTAAAACATGTGAAAGAGTATGGAGATAAGTTGATTCCAGTCTATGTGAAATAATTTTTGCTTTTTGCTGATGGGGTAAATAGACAGTGAGCATTAATCATAAACAATGATGCTTTATTAGCAATATGACATTAAATTATTTCAGCACATCTTGCTAGAATATTAACAAGAAGTAAAAATCACCAATATAAGGTTTATATGGAAAATGGAATCTGATCTTTTTTTTTCCAGAGTAATGAGAAATGTGATTAAAATGTATGACTCAGAAGAACAATATTCTGTTGTTTTTTGTTGCCTTGCAATTAAAATAATTTTAATGATTAGGAGTGGAGTCAAAGTCAAATGCCAGCATCTTTAATAAATCCTTTCCCTGCCTATACAGATTAATATTGTAGATGCAAACTTTTTTAGGTCACAGTGCACCAGGCATCCATCAGAAGTCAGTGCTGCCAACCCAAACACTGCCTCTGGCATATACAATTTAATTATTAATAGTATGTCTCCTAGGTAAACTGTTACATAGTCTTAGGGCCTTGTTTTGTAGTCATTAAAATTGAACATGTTTATATTATTGAAACCCTTGCATTCAGTGTGTAGGCAGAGTTGATCTTAAAGTATCCAAAGAGAATTTACCTTCAGTTCTATTTCACAGTTATAGACATTGCCCCAGTGTAGCTGTGGGATATAATTTTTAGCATTAACACATTTAAATACAGAGCTGTTTGTTAGCTTTAACTTTAGGCACACAGAGTAAACAGGACTTTGGCATCTGTGCTTTCCAAACCTGTTGGTTGCTAGGAAATAAGTTTTGTGTGTATTCAATCAAAGTGCAGTAAGCATGAAAAAATAACTCTGAAGAGGAAATGGCATTTTTAGATTCTTCATTTTTGAAATCTTCATTGGTTGTCCTATTAGGGTCTTTTTTTTAACTTAGTTGATTTTTTTTTTCCTTAAAGAAGGGATCTGTTTCAGTTCATTTCTGAAGAAGGATCACACTTTGTAGATAAATAACATGCATCAGTACCCATTATAGCAACAGTGTAAGGTGAAATCAGAGTGCACTAGTCTAGTTTTATGTCTTGGACTTGCTGAGTGTTAATGGGAGATTGTTTATAAAAAATTCTTCACTTGTAATACGAAACAATGAAAATATTGTTGTTTGTCTAATATTCCAGTGTTTGTCCAAGCAAACAAGTTGCAGCAGCATATTTTCTCAGCCCATGGACAAGAGGACAAGATCTACGACTGCACACAGTGTCCACAGAAGTTCTTCTTCCAAACAGAGCTGCAGGTACACTTATTACCTGGGGGTTATAATACTATTGTGTATTTGATAGCTGAGTTCAAAGCTTTACTTGCCATGACCTCCTCGATACTTGCTTATCATCAGGATGGGAATGAGGGAAGGACAAGAGAAATTGCAGGTGATTCAACCCATGCTGCTTCAAAAAGCTGCTGGCAGAAAGCCACCTGGTACAGACCTGAATTTCAGGAGCCACCTTTGGATTCTTGTGACATAGGTTGTTGCAGCTCAAGATATTCTCTAGGAGAGAGAAATGGGCATCCTATTTTTCTGGCTGATATCCATAAAACATTTAGTAAAGCTGTGAAATACAAAACAAATGTATTCTTTACTCTTTAAATGTGAAAAGCTAAACTGAAGTAGGAGTGTAGTGATGGAGGGAGGGGGGAAGTAGACAGAATTTATCTTTTAACTTGGTGGGTGAAAAATAGGGTTGGATGAATGGTACACTGTCTTTGTGTAGGCTGCTGTCAGACTTGTAATGATACTGTTTATTAATAGTAAACAAAACGACAGAGAAAGAGAGAAAAGTTGAACAAGATCTGAAAACAATTTGGATGAAGGGATTATTTACTATATATTAACATTCTGCACTGTATGTCTTGCAGTGAGAAGGGGTGGTGTGTTATTCCTGATGTATTACACTTTGAGACAACTGTAGTTTATATTGAAGTGTTAGGATCAGTTGACAGAGGAAAAATTTTCAAGGTCCTTGATGGTCTATACAGATGAGCAAGGAAAAATATTTCCATAGTAAGGCCTTTCCTGTACAGTCCGCCATGAGATCTTTTTATTTGGAATCAAGAGGTTTTTCAGCATTTACAGTTTTTCAGTAGTTTTTTCTAGCATGAGCCCCCAGCTCTTAAGTCGTTTGACTTGGGTGTCCACAATTAATTTTGCGTCAGACCAGATCTGGATTTAATCTCATCAACAGAGGCAAAAGACTAGTGAGATATGTGTACACATATGCCCACTTAGTATTTCACTTCCCGAAAATTTTATGTGCTCTGAACATATTAATGTGTGGCATGACAATATGAAATACTTCATTGGAGAAAAAAGAAATCAGAGCATTCAAACCATGCATGAATTCACTGTGTGTGAGATTGGTATTTATGTCGATTGCACTGCATTTTCTCTTTCCTAATTTCTTTCTGCATGAAAATAATATCCAATAAGGCCTTTCTTATAGCCTTCCCTACCTCTTTCTGAGTGGACCCTTTAGTCATGGGAACTCGTTCAATACCTGCAGTACCCCTGTAACACTCCAAGGTGCCTGGAAGTATCTCTCTCCTGTTTTTAATAGATCCAAAGCTGTTTCATTTACAGTCCATACCAGGTATTGCATGCAAGTTCTGACGCAAAGTGGAAGAGAAAGACAAGGAAGAGAAAATAAAAAGTTGGACAACTAGGGAAAAAGACAACCGTACATAATGATGGACAGAAATAGGCAATATTGAGTTCTGAAATCAAGGAGGAGTCTAGATTGTGTAGAAATCTATTGGACTTATGGGAAAAAAATAGAGGAGAAACTGAGCAGAACAAGGAAAGGTCAGAAACTCCTTTTTTGTATGTGTTTCTTTCACAACATGTTTGGGGGGTTGTGTTTTTTTAATAATTGTCTTTGATTTTTTTTTATCAAAATACTTTTTGAGCTTTTCTGCAAAGTGTTTCCAGTGAGGTGAAACGGCTTTAAAAAAAAAAAAAAAATTTGACTCACTGATGCTCATTTTGATTAATCAAAATGAGGAAGTAGGGAAAAATAGAAGCTACATTTTTTTCCATTCAAAATTTATTCCTGTTCCAAGATGAGGGCAAGATTTTGCTTTCTCCATCTAAGCCTAGTTCATTGAAATGTCAACATAACTGAAGCACCTGGTTTTCTAGTAAAGGACACAAAAGGATGTTGCTACAGGGAAACAAATTCTGCTCTACGTTGACTAAATGACAATCAGTGTGTTGATAGTTCCATGCTGCAGAAGGCTCTTAATAGACCACATCTTCATACCCTTAGAGACAGCCTCTTTCTGACTTATCTACACTTGCAAAAATGACAAGGTATTCTTGTTTTCTTACTCACTTAATTCATTATGTTTATTATTTTAATTAACTCGGGTAGCCCCACCCCAGGTGAGAACACATTGTGTTTAAAACAGTGCAGGACTATTGTGCCATTTGCATTTATTTGTTGGGATCACTGGCTTGCTGCGCTTACCTCCATTTATCTACCCAGGCTGGTGAAGGGGCAGCAGAGCACTTAGGCAGAGCAGTAGGTACTGACATTTGGAGTCTGCTTCTGATGAAAATACATTGATCTCCAATCCACTCTCATTTAAAACCTATTGTAGGAGGCATCTCTTTGTTCAGTCTATCTACCACCTGAAGCAGTGGAATCTTTGGTAACTAGCCTCCAGGTTATGCTTCTCTATCTTTTCACATTGTCGTGGTTTGTGTTGGGGCTTGCAGCTTAACAGTATATTTATTCCCTCTATCAAGAACTGTTCCTTGCTTTTATTTTAAATGTGCATCTACAGTGCTTCTCCCATGCATGGGAGATGCTAATCATTTCAGATTAGAAGCCAGCACTCCATGGTTGTAGATCAGGCAGAGTGAGAACATGGACAAGGTAGAGCAGGGCAGAATATAACAGCAAGAAGCCCTATCCACACGTATGGCACAGCTGATAATTAAAGGGAATGAATTCAAGGATAGAGAAAATAAACGCATTATAACAGTGCTTAATTTGCTGTTTGGCCCAATGCAATTCTTTGCTTAGCATTTTCTGACTCCTGGTCAGAAAGAGTAGGCTATAGGAATACAGGCTTGTACCAACCTTTAAAATTTGGATATCAGATAATAAAACTGCAAGGTAAATGTATTTATAGGGTGCGTACATTTCTCCCATAAGTTAAAAATCTTCTAACTAAACAGCTAGACCATGCAGTTCTCTGTACAGGGTGGATATAACCAAAACAGTCTTCTCCATCCATCATCCATAATACAGAATTTTTAATTGACAAAGAAGTTAAGGAACCTTATCCCTAACTTAAATTAGTATTGAGTTTTCATTAAATGATAAAGGAATTTGTGCCTATTAAAACTTCTTTTTCCTGTCCATGTGCTATTTCCAGTACCTGGTTTTTTTGCCTTAGTCTTTGGACTTAGACCTACATGTTTGAACTGATGTTTGTGCCTCCCTTGTCTCTGATGAGGAGTAGCCATTCCTTTCCTATTTCTGGTCCTAGTGTTACTTCCATAGAATCATAGAATGGTTAGGGTTGGAAGGGACTTGAAAGATCATCAAGTTCCCATGCCATCATTCCCCCTGCCGTGGGCAGGGACACCTTCCACAAGACCAAGTTGATCAAAGACCTGTCCAACTTGGCCTTGAACACTTCCGGGGCCACAACATATTGTGGTGTTTGTGGGAGGAACAAGAGGCTCCTGTGGGGTGTTACCCAGAATGAAGGAATTAATTTTATTTTTTTGCAGATGTTGCTAGGTCAGGCAGGTACCAATGTCTGGTAGAATTGCTGAGTAGTTGTACAAGTTTTTTTCAGTGTTTTATCAATGATAATAGTTTTGCATATGGTGCTAGTCAAGACTACATGATCTGTCAGCACCATTTTGCCCAGTACAAGAATTATGTCTCTTTTTGGTGAATTAGAACATTTACTTAACATTTTGTGACTAATAATTAGTTGCCCCTGGGGTAGTTAAGTGTCCTTACTTTACAGACATGAAAACTAGGGCAAGAAACAATTGGATCAGCAGTTGCTTTCCCATCCTGTTCAAAAGGGACCTGGCCTCAGTGATTCACGCCCTTGCTGCTTCCCATCTGGACTCCATCAGCACAGAATACCTGGGCATGAAGCCATCAGCCTGTAGGACGTTCCAGCTAACACAGAGAGCTGCAGCACTGGCCCTCAGTAGCAAAGGAGACCAGGAGCATATTCACCAGCTCTCTTGCTGTCTACACTGCCTTCCTACATGTTTGTCCAGTTGTGCTCCAAGATGCAATCCTTAATATTCTTAGTGGACTGGGACTAGCACATCTCAGAGATGACCCGAGAAGTTCTTCCCATTTGGTAACTGTGGCAGTTGACAGCCCTACTTTGTGAGCATTTTTATCAAAGAGCTGAAGCTTGTTTGCTCAGGAGCTAGAATTCTCTCACAGACTGGCCTGAGAGTGTGGAACAGACTTCTGTAGCAGTTAAGCATTGCCATGAATGTCCTCAAATTATGCTTTTAAGAGCAGGGTGAACCCAGATGTGCCAAAGGCTTCCTTCTCTCATATAAACATGTACCTGCATGTAGATTTCTAAACCTTCCCCAAAATCCCAACCCACAAAAACAGATCTCTACCAAAACAAAATACACAGTTCCTTCCCCAGGGAAAGGATGAAAGAAAGAATGAAGCACTCATAGCAGATGTTAGTCATGTCACTTAAAACAGCAGGAGAACATTCTTAGCTCCCAATACAAGCCGCTGAAACAAAGCAGGGCAGAGGCAGTATAGAATAGTCTCAGGAAGTTTTATGTTGCTTTATGTGAGTCCTTCTCTGGATTTCCAGTTTTAACATTTTCATATTCCAAGTTTAGCACTGCTGAAACTTCAAGTTTCTCCCTCACTTCTTTAAAGGGTTAAACTTTCCAAAGATCTCAGCATTGTAAAATGCTCCCAAAAATCTCAACATTTTAAAATGGCCTTTAAAATACCCTTGACCTGAGCTGGAGCAGAACTAAGAAAGCTCTAGGCTATTTCAAGAACTAAAGACTTGACTGAGACCTTTAGTGGAGACAGTGGTAGAACTGGGATTCAAACACTATATTCTCTCATTTGGGGGTCAGCTAGAGAAAACTGCTAATTAACCTGGGCTGGGGTTGTCTCCTTGTGGCAGAGGCCTTCTGGGGCCAACTGGGAAAGAGATTGTTGTGGGAATAGCATCAGCCATAGCAGCAGTGGCACCACTACCTCCATCTAGGATTGTTTTGTCAAGGCCCCCACAGTAGTTGAGTCTGTTTATCGTGTAGGTCCCAAGACTTCCATGACAGCAAGGGCGACTGTGAATAATTTATACTCTTTACACAAAAACAGGGACAAAACTTTCAGACCTGCAGGATGTTTTCTTCACAAAGAAATGGCCTCAAAACGTTTTTTAATGTGAAATTGGAGATTAATTCTGGCATTTCTAGGTCCCCAAACTCTTAGGGTGAGGATTGGAACATAGATACTGGCTTTCTAGGCCCCAAAGGCCAGGAGCCAGCAGGGAATAACTTTGTCAGCTCTTCTTAAAAAGAAGCCTACCTGGAATCCAATTAACAGTCAAAGCTTTAGGCCAACATTTTCAGATTCAGTGGCCTATTTCTGAGAGGGTGCTGAGCACTTCTAGCTACAGTTAAGGCCAGGCCAAGGTGCTGGTGCTGAGTACCTCAGGAAATCAGATTAAAAATGCTTGGAGTCAGGAACCTTCGCAGAAGCATAGGTGCTAAGCAGCCATAGCCCCATTTAAGGTTTCAGCAAAACACTTTTCATGCCTAAATACTGACACCAAATGCATTAATGTTGGCCTTAGTCCTTAGCAGACGGCCCAGTAGCTTTTCTCAGAACAAATGCCTAGGAGTCAGGAGAGCTGGATTCACTTCTAAGGTCAGGTACTAACTAGCTCCACATAACAATGCATGTTCTCCGTGTCATGAGTGAGAATGACAATAATAATATGTGTTCCAGAGATACTAGGATTGTAATTTATGCTTGTGTTTTCAGGGAATTAGATAGAGCTGCATGCTAACTGCATGCAGGTTTGAGTGCTTTTGGGTTTTTTTTGCTGAACCCATCCTGTGTGTTTCAGATAGATAAATGTGCACTAGTATGTGCATTGAGTGTTTTTCCATGTCTTTAAAGATTTAAAAAAATTAGGCTTGTGTTCCTGAGATTTGAGACTTTTTCCCCTAGAAGGGAGTATTATTTTCCTTGCAAATTTTCTCAAAAAGGCAATCAAGAGAAACAGGGTGGAGGCACTCATGCATTAGCTCTTTAAGGACATACCTTCAAAGTGTTTCCCCTGCAAGTCTTTTGCTTCAATGTCAAACAAAGTTTAAACACAAAAAAAATACTTTGAATTCCCTTCCAGTGCCCCTTCCCTCCTGGGGATTTAGGGGTGTTACAGCCACATTAGGTTTTCATGCGGTAATTCTTTTCTAAATAAGAAATTTCCAGGTTTGGAGCTTGTGAGTTCACCCGCCTTTGATTGGCCTATTCAAATGTAAACACTCCCTGTGGGTACTTCATTAGTTCATAAATATTTATAGCACATTGCAAAGCCCACCAAGCCCAAAGTGCCAGAGTTTTTCAGGGACCATTTTGATTTCACTAAATAGTGCCTGTCAAAGATGAGCGTAGTATTAATGCATTTTACTTGTCTCCACTTACTTCCTATACTTGTAACTGCATACAACAGTCAGCCTGTGAAATTTTCTGCACTTTGTCCTGTAAATAAGCAGGAAACAATGTGTTCACAACATCCCTTATACATTTCCTGAGAAAACATTCCTTAAATTTCTGGAGCAATTGAATCAAAATTATGGGTTTGTTTTTTTCAGATGCTTGAGTGATATTATTGGTGAAAATATTGAATTAATTGACAAAGACAGTGTAGCAGTTAAGTGATGAATATTGCCTTTAAATACATCATTTTGATCTTGAAAAGAAATTCAGACTTAAGGAAATGGTAAAGGACCAAAAACTAAATATTCTGTCCAAACTAAGTACTGAGCGATACACCCATAATGTGCACATGTAAAAATAAGCAAAAATCTATATTCCTTCTCTTTCAAGGGGGATAGAGTCATACCAAAAATTGTATGTGCTTGAATATATGTTCCTATTTTGCCTACTTCTTCCTGTTTATGCTCATGTGTGGCAGGATTCTTTTTGTAAAATATAAGTATCTATTAAAAAAAAATTAACCCATACTTTGAATCTCTTCTCCATATTGACTTGTATGGTCCACATTAAATAGATTTTACAAAATGAGGTGATATAGTACAGTTTGTAATCCTTGTGACTGCAAAGACTGTGTCATGCAAAAATGTTAAATGAAGTTTTGTCTTCAGTCTGAAAGCTGCATGAAACCGTGGCAATCAGAAGATAAGTGCCACTAATCCTTTGTCTTTGTAAGTGTTGACTCTGAAACATATCAGTGATGTTACGTGTCAACATTAAAATAATAATTTCTGATTTTTTTAGCAAATGGAACAGCAAGGTGTGCGAGGGTCCAGGCTAAAGAAACAAATCAAAAGTTGCTGCAGAAAGAAAAAGGCACAGAAAGGCAGAAGAAAAAGAGAACAAAAGGCAAAGGAGTAGAAGAAAAGTAGAAAGGAGATTATAGGACAAAGAAAGAAACAAGATAGAAATAATAGTACTTGGGAAGGCAAACATTTTTTCTTATGGATGATGCTGATAATAATGATAAGGCACTTTTAAAAAAAAATTATGCTAAAAATAAGGGGAATTTCTGTTATTACATAAAGGCCAATTTCTACCTTCAGTCCTTATAGAAACCTCTGTGAACATGAGGGAGTCCTGTCGTAGATTCAGGGCGGGGGAAGCAGTAAATGTATTCCCTGACCCACAGATAATCATTAGAAATGGAATTCTGCCCTTTGCAGAAAATGAGGTTTTATCATCTGTGCCCTGAACATTTCAGCCTACACCTTGCCATTAGTCAGATCAGTTGGCACATACACCTGGACTAAGCAGAAGAAATAAGCACTCTGTTTGCCTATGAATAATTTCCCTGGTACATCAGTTCAGTTCTCCTAATTGTCCACCCATTAATTTCTTGCTAATGTAGTTGATATCGATGACTGATTTTCTGTGCTAAACAGGAAGCACCACTTCTTCATTCTAGGACGCATTCCTTCCTACAACTGCCCTGCTGTTAGCTACCAGTAGCTGCCATTATATTATCTTTCATCTGGCCCAGAGCTGACAACAGATGGCCATCTCCGGGACTGCCATCAGTGTGACTTTATGAAGCATCCAGCTATGGTGTATTGAGGAGCTTCATGGCCAGTTCTGCAAATCTGCTTCCCTTCCCCCTACCACGCTGCTGGCCCCCCTCACTCCATCCGTGTGACTAAGCTCCTCATTCCTGGCTCCACTTTGCACCGGTCCTGTCATTTCCCAGCGAGCGATGGCACACCATTATCACTGCAAGTTTAAGGCTCCAGGTCTGCCCCCTCTTCCCTCCACAGCACTGGTACAATGGTGCCGTGGCTCCCATATGCCCCAGCATCCTCACCCCTCCGTGTTTTCGGTGCACTACAAACATAGGTAGTGGGGCTTGGTTAGCAGCAAACCTGCCACCTCTGAAAATCTGTGGTTCAAACCCTACTTTGTTCCGCCACAGAGCATGTCCTCAAGCTCCAGGGATTTTTTTTTTTTTTTAATGTTCTGAAGACATGCTGCCAAACCAACATTGAGTATATTAAGTGTGAAGGAAGCTAAAATATCGATTAGAGACCTAAAGTGGAGAAAAGTGTAAAATTCTCAAGCATTCTGATTCCATTGACATGTTAGATCATTTGGAAAAGCTCTTTCAACTGTGTGGCTGCTGTGCATTTTGGAGAAAGATATATTGTCTGCTCTTGACAGAGTTTTCTAAAGCAAGGTACCTCCAGAGCCAAACCCGTATTTTATGAGAAATTCACATTTGTGTCCTTTATTGTGATATTTGCAGCAAGTCTACAGCCAGTGAGAGTCTCTGCCCTCAAGCTATAAAGGAGTAAGGCTCCATTGTTGGAGAGAGAGCAGCCGTCTGTGTGAAAGGCTGAGATGTGGTAGGCAAGATGAATAGTGCTTAAAAGCAGTGCTTGCCGTGCTGTCTTTTAGAACGGAAACACTGAGGATTTAAACGAAAGTGAAAGGCATGGTAAATGAATCCCTTAAAATTGGTCAAAATTTTCAGCTGCTTAAAGTAACAAGTTTTCTCCATTGATAGGTTCATTGAGTAGGAGGAAAGTTGGGAGGGGATGAATTCCCCCAAGGAGGAGGTGCAGATAGTTTGGGAAAACAAGGTGTGGTCAGTGATTCATGAAGAGACACTCCAGTAAACAGCAATCTTGGCTCAAGAGTGGTGGCTTTTTTTTTTCTTTTTTTTTCTTTTTTTCTTTTTTTTCTTTTTTTTGCGGGGGCAGGGCAAGACAGCATCATTGGGCCACTCCATTACAAACATTAGACAAAAAGACTCAGATGCAGATGGCTACACAGCTAAAACTGTTCGTTGCAAAACCCCAACCAGGAGGAACACCTTTTAGGTTTAGCTTTTCTACGTGTTATTGAGGTTGGTTTCCCCATGCTTTTATCAAACTGAGACTGAAATATTTTGGATGGAAGAAGAGTGGGTTTTTGCAGGCACTTGTGATTTTTTTTTTTTTTAGGTTAAGATTCCTTTGTGTTCAAAGCTGAAATTGAGTGTCCTCCACCCTGTTAACAAAGGAAGAGAGAAAGATGACTCAGTTCTCATGAACCAATACTGATGAGTTACACACATATCTATGTGCAGCTTTAGTTGTTTATCTGTGTTGTTATAGTCTCATTTTGCAGCAGATTTGCTAGACACAGTCATGGATCATGGGTGTGTAAATTTGCTCGAGGATATTCTGTGTCAGTGAATACTCTGCTTCACCCTCATACTTCCTGTGTGTAGACATGAGCTATGTAAGATAAAGAACCTGTGATAATGTTTAAATATTAGTGGTGCATTTTGCTTTGCTTTGCATTTGTAAAGGTGAAAGGTGATTGTGCAGGAAAATGGAACAGTATATTTGCTGTGAGACAGGCACTAAGAACTCACTCCCATGCTCAGTTATAATTCATGAGTGTACTGGTGGGAAGCCCTTATCCCTCTGTGGAGTTAATGCATCTCTACTGTAGCCTGCTGAGAGCACCCTGTGTCCCCTCCCACCATCTGTGCATTCACTTTCGTGCTTTCTCTCTCCCTCTTTACTGTGAGATCTCTTGGTGTTAAAACTGTCAGGCTACTACTGCCTGGTAAAGGTGGCTTTATGATGTGTATTAGTGTTGAATTGTCATTAAAGGGTGAGGAGGTAGGTAAAGGATATGTTACCATTTGTTTTAAGCTCCTGTTAGAAAATGCTGGGGAGCAAATAGGAAGGTAGGTTTGTTGTTTCAAACAGCAACCAGCTTTGAACAGTATAGAGAAATTACCACAGTTTAGGCTAAGAGATACTGATGGCAAATGCATCTTTCTTCCCAATCTAGGCATTTCTTGCTGTTTCTTGGTACCGTGGATCTCTGTTTCTCCATGTCAAGATCTGAACCAAAAGCATTGTAAATTGAAAAATATTTATTTACCCATCATCTGAATTTTACTTTCTCCAAGTTGATCTCCTCTTTTAGCTGAAAAGCTCGCTTGCAGGCTGCAGCTTAATTACTTCTTTGCTAACTGAGACTTGAAATTCATGTGACCAAGTGCTATAAGCAAGTACAATCTTAACTAAACAGGTAGTGAGTGAAGATTTTTTATTATTATTATTGCTGTAAGGCACTGTCAGAATACTGGTGAGACTGTCTAGCTTTGAAAGAACTGAACTCAGTTCACAGAGATTTAGATGATGCTTTATCAACCTGGCACTTTGCAGCAATATTAAACTCAGAATATGGTTAAAAGACCATGTACTTGACTGTCACAGCAATATTAATTTTCAGTGTTTCACTGGATGTAATCTCATGTAGTCTATTGTTTGTATTCCTTTAAAACTTATAAATCAAATCCAGACCTGGAAAATACCAGTGTATGAACTTAACAGATGTGCTGCCATAAGGGACCTGCTAGGTTATAAACTGCAGAAATTATCTTTTTCTCTTTCAGATTCCTAGCTTATTCCAGGGAGATTTAGGAACCACAGAAGTAAGGTGGAAGGTCACGCATTAGGGTGGTAGCACCCACCCAGCACTTGACGTTGGGTGTAATTGTCAGGAAATCCGCCTCTAATCATTTTATTATTCGGTCATATCATCTGCCGAAGCTCCTGAGCAAAAGTAGGGCAAGAATGACTTCAGTAGCTCTGTGTCCAGGTTTTCTTAGGTGAAAGATCACTTTGAGATGACACAGCTGAGTAGTCAGGCTGAAATCCTAGTTGGTATTTTATTAATTTTGCACCAAGATAAATCTTGAAATTCTGACAAACTCCATGACAGGTGAAATTCCTTCTTGCAGAATCTGCTCAGCAAGAGGCTGCTCATTTCGTTCTGTTCGGAGGCAGGCAACAGGAGGGCAGCTTTATAATCAGCCCTCAAAGGAGCCCCGGCCGCCCCAGAGCCTTGGACTGATTGAATAACTCCTGGGCCTCTTCCCCTAGGCCTCCATCAGCAGGGGTCCTGTGGAAAGCAATCTCCCGCAGACTGGCACTGAAGTGAGCTTTAAACTACTATTTTCTGCTCTCCAGAGGAGCCTGGAGTACTAAAAGATAGATGGACTGCAGATATTTTATGAGAAACTGTCAGAAGAAGAGCAGAGTAAATGTTTTTTTTCCTCCTTCAAGTCACACGCTGCATCACTGTAGAATTTTTCCCAGAATCTTTTACACTGAAAGTTTGCAATTAATTGGTTGCTAACCTTAATTTTTCCCCTCCCTCTTATTTTTCTTTTTTCCCCCTTCCCTCTTCTTCTTCTCCTTCTTTTTTTTTTTTTCCTTAAATATTCACTCAGAGGCCCCTTGCTTAACCACAGTTGCAGAAAATCAGTACCATTTGCACTGAAATATTTATAATGACAGAATGAAAAATTGGATTCATTTTCTGGCCTGTAGCCGAACAGTCTGCAACTTTGCACAGCATTGTTTAGCATCTCTCATTCCTTCCTTTCATTGGGGTCGTTTTCAGACACGCATGCACGCGCTGCCCATGCTTCGGAGGAATGTTTAGCAAAACACAGAGCCATTTTTAATCTCAGCCTTGAGAAAACATCTTGTCTCTAACCTTGCCACCATTTGTGGGGGAAGCAAAGGGGGAGGTTCCCGAGAAGAGTGTAGAATTCCTTTTACAGGAGAGATTATAGAGGATGACGTGCAGTAATCTGTCCTCTACAGCAAAGCAGTGTGCGGCTGGAATTCAGCAATTGAAGCAAGTTGCTTGGATGAGTTGCAGGAGAGGCAGGGTGGACTTAGTACTAGGCTGGATAGCAGAATCTCTCTAGTAAACCCTGTTCTGCCACCAGTTCCATCAGTGGCCTTAGGAAACTCATTTCCCACGAAGGAAGAGATTGTCAAAAGCTCCCTTTTGTGCCTGAACAGAGACTGTGCCTGTAAAAATGCCCTGTGCTTCTTTGCACCTCCAAAAAACAGAAGATGCTGGAACTGTACATATTTACTTCCCTTGAAGCAATGGTGTGAAGGTGAAGTGGTTGATGTTTGCAAAGAGCTTTGAAAATGAAAGTGCAGATCCTCAGGCTCCAATTTGCATCCCCTGCCAGTATAAAAGGTACCTTAGTCAGACAGCCAAGGATTCCCTCAGTACGCAGCAAATCCTGTTTATTTTGCAAGCTGGTTCTGTATCACTCCCTTTTGGTCCTCACAGGCATGTCTCAGACTCTGATGAATTCCAGGGATTTTTAATTGGTATAACAATCCCATGGGGCTATTACGAGCTGGCATAAATTCAGGCAGTCTTAGGAATGCTTTAACATGCACTGAGGACTATGGTAGCCCATGATTTGAATATTTAGGCCACATGGATTTACAATAATATACAGTGATTGTATAGGAATTAGTCTGAAAATGTACACAATCTAGCAGAGAATTGTAAGTCTCTGCAGATGTCGGACCCTTGTGCAGAACTTAATAGAGACATATATCTTTGAAAAGAGGTATTTCAAAAACCCTTAGAAATTATTCTCTGGTGAGTTTGCAGATTGTCTTAACAATTGCATTCGTTTCTGGAAAAGCAAGCCCTGTGGCCAAAATCTTAATTCCTAATGCCTAAAATGAGGCCCCTTGAGACCATGCTGGGTCCCCCAAGAAAGTGGTTTGGGTGCAGGGGTCAGATTCTGCAAGGTATTGAGAATCTCCTGAAAATGCAGGTGACAGAAATTGCCTATCAAGGTCCAAAAAAGTCATCTTTATAATTTCACCCATATCAAATTTATGAGATACCTCTATTTCTGACAGCAGATGTCTGTGTATAGTACTAAATTTTGATCTCTCTACTCCACATCACTCATTTGAGCATAAACTTTTTATTTATTTGCTTTCTTCTGTTACAGCTTCAAAATGCTGGCTCCCTCTCAATGCTCTTAGGAGCACAGCCTGAGCAGGTGTGCCTAGAAGCAGTAGGAAGGGACAGACATCTGCTGTAGGCATCAGTACAGCTCAGTTAACACTGCTTAGCTTCCGTGGTTTGTGAGCAACACATACTTTTTATCATTCAAAAGTTTCTTACTAACTTGCAGATTTGTCTTTTCACCATGTTCCCCAAGATACTTTGACAGGTCAGCCTGAAGTGATGAGTGTTCTGACACAACTGCATTGTGTCTTAGAATTTTGCCTGCAGTTGTTTTACTGTAGTATTGCTTTGATTTGAAAAGGAACTTTGTACAAAGAGGGGTGGTTTAGGATATAACAACAAAAAAAAAAAAATCCAATATTGTGCTGCATGTATTACAGAGATTTTCTTCTTAGCCCTTCTTATTGCTTTCTGGGTTTTTTTTTCTTCATGTATTTAAATGAGGAACAGTATAGTTTTTGTAATTTTTACAGTTACTTAGAAGAAAAACTAATAGAGTTGAGAAAGAATGTGAGCTTTAATTGCAAATATTAAATACATTTTTCAACAGACATTTTGCAAGCAGATTGCCCTGACTATTTAATGACAGTTTAAGGGAAGTCATAGTCCCACAGCAGGCTCTTTCAAATCCAGAAGTATTTCATTGGTTGAGCTGACCAGGACACAAATATAGAGGTGTGTAAAATGCCTTAAGATGTAGAAAAGATTTGTGGTGATGATAGACTACACGCCACAGTGAGGTGACAGTACAGATGTAATGGGATGGTGAGGAATTGTTACTAAGCATCAGGGACCATAAGAGCAGCCCCCAAAGAAAGGTTACATCTCACTGTTGAAAACAGTACCTTTCTGGGAAAGCTGTTTTCTCCGTGGGCCTGAACTGTTGTGTGGGGTTTATTTTTCTGTTTGGAGTGCCAGTCTGTTTACTAAAGTTATTAGTTTATAAATTTTGCCATGGTAAAGTAACTATGAGAGCTTTAAATTAGAATAAGTGCCACTTCTGTGTGGCAGGTTCCTTTGAGGGCTGATTAGAAAGCAGGCCTCCTGTTGCCTGTCCCTTGATGCATGGCACTATTGCTGTGGGTACTTGTTTATAGCTCACCTTTGAATTTATATAAGTGTGCACTGTGGTATGATGAATTGCCCTCCAATAGTGAAGATTCTGCCTTTTTTTTTTCCTGGGTTCAAGCTAATACTTTATTTTAAAGAGTTATTTTAATTAGGTGGGTTTTATTGTAATGAATTAAAATTAACTTGGAGTAGCAAATTACATAAGACTGTGAGGGTTATAGATTAGCCTCACCATAGCTACAGCACATCTTTTTGTAAAGGAATTAAAGTTCTCTGTTTCAGACACCTTGGCACTAAACATAGACAGCAAATGAGTGTAAATGTTGTCTCCAGTTATTTTCCCTGTAAATGTGATCCTTTTCACTCAATTCGAAGATTGCCACACTAAAAGCAGTCCTAATGGGCAACGAGGGGTGAAGGCAGTAGCTGCAGGAGGCTGGATCCCCTCACAGGAGGTAGCCAAAGAGACAGGAGTACCACAGTATCACAAGCCAAAGGCAGAAGTGAGGGGTGGGGGCATTTCTTCTACTGTCAGTACAGGGTCAAGGCAGGATCTAATGACATGGCTCACTTGCAAGGTGTCACTGGCCAGCTGTCTGACAGGAAATGGAATGACCAGCCTCAAAGAATGACATTCGGTGGGAGGATAACTTCATCACTCTCAGGGAGGAAGGAAAAAAGCATTAAAGAGTGCTTCTTTGTGGAGTACTTCTTGTTTGAAGGAGGAGTATTAGATTGTAGCAGTTGGACTTCACTGTCTTCCTCCTTTTACAAGTTCTGTAAACAGGAGAAAGTGAGAGTAAAATTCTTCCCATTCAACTGTGGTAACATTTCACACTTCTTTTACACAAATGCAAATGATGGGGGGAAAAAAACCACAAAACAATACAAATAGAAGACAATAGAGAATCTGGACTTCTGCATTTTACAAACAACAACCACAATGACAAACATGAAATTTTATTGTCCTAGTACGACATGTCAGTAAATGCTCCAGATTTATTGATTTAGAGTGTGTGTCCTTACCAAATTTAGATAAGTAGTGACTTCATTATAAAGGGAAAGAAGCATTCTGATCTCTCTAGAAATCACCTTTAAAACATGGATTTTCTTGGACTGAAAAGGGGGGACTTACATGAGGTTGCTCTAAGAACAAAATGTTTCAACACAGGGTTCTTAACTGTCTTAACTAATCACCAGCTATGAAGGGATAAAATAGCCCTTAGTTTCTTTTCCAACAAGTACATTTGTAATTCACACACACCCCCCAAGCCTGCCACATAAGCACTGTCCCAGTTCCTGCTATTCTTGTTTGAAGAGCTGTAGGAAAAAGGACTGTAAGACGTCCAAGATGGGCTGGCTCAGTAACCAGTTGTGAAGGAAGTCAGAGAGCAAAGTCCATGGGGACCTCTGCTTATCAGCTCAGAAATCCTTGGCTGTTATCATCGAATCTGCTCAATCTGGCTTTCCTTGCAGACTGTCTTGAAGGAAAAAGATGCACCGATGTGCAACAGATTTTGGAGCATTTAGAAGAGGAGCAGAGCTAGCAGAACACCATAGCTTTTCCTTTTCTTTCCTAAACATTCTAAAATTGTCATATGATGGACGAGTGGACATATTTTCACTTGTGTTCCTGATTCCAGGACCCAAAATATGCTTCAGTCCACTTCTACATTCTCTGAACTGGGTGTATGTACATTTACTGGCTGGATAACTTCCAAATATGATTTCCACATACCAAAGGCAGGTTTGCTGATTTAAAAACAGGGCTGTTTCAGGGTTTGCTTTTAGCTGAGTGAATATGATGTTAGTCGCTGTGAGTTAATCTCAGGCTGATCCATAACCTCCAGTGTGCCGAGTGCTGTTGTACAAGGCTCCACACACCAGCTGGCAATGTGCGGGGAATCCAGATTCCAGGCTGTCCCCATGTCACCTGCAAAGCACAATACCCAGTGTTATGTCAGGAGGTAGGGAGGTGAACTCAGCGATCAATACAAGTGTGGGATGCATCTGTCTGTATGATAGAAGTGCAGACAAGTTACAGCACTTTTCTTTCAGGTTGTATCAGGAAACTTGTAATTTCACTTGTAATTTTGTTCAAAGGGATTCTTGTGCATGCACCTGTGGAAAACTGGAAAAGTATCATTGTTTTAAAGGTTGCCCTTTGCATATAAATCACAGCTCTGTGTGCTTCGCCATTTTAATTGGGTGACCTTTTGAATCCTATGGACAGGAGCTTAAATTCTGGATCTGACAGTTTAAGATTTGAAATCAATTCATGATCTAGCAGTTACTCTGCTTTAAAGCAAAAAACCCAAAATGGAAATTTGAAAAGAAATTTCACTTGGGAGGTTCTTTTCACAAGTTGCAGAAAACTTCATTGCAGACCAAAGAGATGTTTGTAAAATTCAGATTAATTTGTCAGTTTCATCCCTGAAAAGCATCAGGATTCAGTGAGTATGAGAGAAAGAGGAAGAGCAAGAAACGTGTAATGTTTCCAACAGGACATTTCTGTGCAATTATCAATTTAAGCTTCTATTATTTGTCGCTAATTACTGAACTGAGCTGTTAAATATTTAGTAGTAGTTTGTTTAATTGAGTTTGACCTATAAATGAATCTGTGCATAGTGTAGCTCCAGTTCCAGCAGCCAGTTCCTTACTTCCAGCTAGGCAAATTTGTATTCACATAAGATGAACACATATTGTCAGACAAAGGGTTTTGGTTTTGTTGTTTAGGTTTGTTACCTCTCTCTCCCCTACTGAATTCTTTAAGGTTTCTAAATCAGAGCACAAAGTAGGAGTACTGCCTCTGAAAGTAAAATGGGAGGTCGGTCAAACTTAAACTTGTTTACAGATGTTGTAGTTTAGAAAGCACCAGCATAAATTAAACATCAAAAAGAAAAAAGAAATAAAGCAGAGCAACTACTAGCCCGTGAACATGTGTGTCTTGTAAAACACTGACTTAATCCCTGAATATCTTATTAGGCAGTATTACCTATCAAGGCTTGTTGTCCCATGTTACTCTGTTGTACGATAGCTGCAGATAAATCTGGATTTTTTTCAGCTTTGGGTTCTGCTTGCTCTTTGCCTGGCTGTGTCTGACAGGGTGAACAGACTTCTCGCTGTGGCCTCTGCAGAGGGTGTGCAAAAATCAATCAGTATATGAGCAATATTCACTTTGTTTTAAATCCAAAAGGCCTGGCTCTATTCTTACTTGTTCCTATCTTGAAACTCCCTTGATTTCAGAGGAGTTTCTCTTAATTTATACCAGGGTAATCATAACCATATTCTAAAGTAATAAGACTTTTGATATATTTCTCAGAAGTGCCTCCTTTTGCCTTTTTTGTTTAAGCTTTTATTCCCACTTAATGAATAATTTTCTTATTGGGGAAGGATGCCTGTGTATTAATTTCAAACATTTGCAGTATCACAAAAACCTTGTTTTTCTACAAGCAACGCTTAGACCTCGATCCTGATTAGCAGTACAACCCCTTTGTCGCATGAAGGAACAGGAAGGTTTCTCAGTTTTCATGAACTGCTGTGAACATGTGCTAACCATTGCCCTCTCTCCTCATCACCATCATCTCATCGTTTATGGGGGTAATACACACACCTTGGCCATGCAGCCAGGCACATCTTACCTGAAACAGAAGGTGTCATTTTAAGTTTCATTGCATTTCAGTGAATAACAAACTGGGTAAGGGAGGCTTATGGGAGGCTATTGCCTGACACCATGGGTTAAAACAGCCTTTGAGGTACTCTGATTTATGTCAGAGGCTTAACTGGGAGCCCCCTGCCAACACTCATAATGAGAAAGGTGCAAGGATGGTGAACAGGCATCTGTGTTTGTGTCTGTTCTCTTCTGGTGACAATGATGAAAGTCTTATTTGCTGTACCCAGGAATATATGTCATTCTTTTCCATACAACTAGTCTGTGATATATGTACTCGCATATTGTAATGAATCCAAAAGGAATCATTGACATTTTACTACTGACTTACTGGAAGTCTCTGAAGAAAAATAGGTATCATGGGTTTTGGTTTGGTTTAGGTTTGGTTTTAATTTTCAGTTTGCATCCCTGAGAACATGCTATCCAGTTGGAGATTTTTTTTTTATGGGTAGGTTTTCTCTGATCCTGCTGGAAATTCTTGAGTAGAAGAACCAGAAAGAACACTGAGAGTAAAATCTGATTAGCAGTCATGCCATTTCAGAGACATTAATATAATATCAAATATCAAATCACATTGCTTAGGTGAACTAATTTATCTGAATAACTTCAATTTATGTAGAATAACTGCAGTTCACTGTAGACTTTCCTAAATTATTGTTGTCAACAGTGGTCAGTCATGTCCTAAGATGACCGTTTAATTGGCCATCGTGTCTGAGAACAGACCTGATTCTCAAAAGCTGGTAAACATCAACTCACCACACATAAACGGTATTTATGGGAGCACAGATTCTCTTGGGATTAGTCCCCTTCTTTGTTGTGGAAATAGCTCTGGTTTAGTTCAGATCAAACCCTTATTTCCTTGGGAATCTGAACTTTCAGAGGCTGTATTTTGCTAGGTCTATGCTGGTGATCAAACTTGGCCAGGATGAAACTCCATGCCTACTTTAGTGCGTTTATAAATTCATCGGTATTCCTCCTGCTCTGCCAGATGCACTACAGTACTGGAGATGCTGCTGGCAGGGACCCTTTGTCTGGAATTTTTCCTGTTCTCTCCAGAGCCCCAAAGTCTCTATTCAGCTTCCTATTTTTCACCGATTAAAAATTATTAAACGTCAAGTCTTTTCCAGCTCCCTCATTCACTCACCGTAAGCATGACCATTGAAATCTGAATATATAGTCAAGTCAGAAGCATTGCAATTCCTGGGATGAAACACATCAGAAACACTTGTTAGTTCCAAACATTTCAGATAAAGCAATAAAGTTAATTTTTTGTGGTTGGTGTTTAATGAAAGGAAGGGAGGGGATTGGGAGGGAAAATAATCTGTGGTCTCATCATTTGTTAGGGAGTTTCAACTGAAGTTGCTCTTTTTGTATTTCACCTGTGTGAAAAATACAGAAATGTACTCTGTCAGTACAATTAAGGATTATAGAATCATAGAACAGACCTGGATATGTCCCTAACCTGCAGTTAATTCAGTCAGTGGAGGTGGACTATGGAAGTCATTACCCCTAGCATGGGAACCCAAATCCCACCTTTTACTACATTTTTACCTATATAGCAACTGAGCCTTAGAAGCCAATGAAACAGAATCTTCTTAATTGCTTGCAGCAGCAGTGGAGTCAGGGCCATAATGTTTTGGGGCATTGAAAGTAAGTTTACTGCTTTCAGATGCTTTGAAATGGCCCAGATATTCCACTGAAACCAGCTCCTGACTATGCAGATTTGGTTTCATGTGTGATTTGGGGTTGGCTGAGCCTCTTCCTCTCCTGGGATGAACATCAGGAAAAAAATACTAACCCTGAGGTCTGTGAAGCTGTGAAATAGTCTCCCAAGAGAAGCATTGGAAGCTCTAATTAAAATTGGACTGGGCAAAACACTTGAAATTACACTATAGGCAATAATCCCACACCGGCAAGATGGGTGGAGAAAACGCCCTAATGGGTCTTTTCTGTCCTTAAATTCTATGAATTCTTGTTCTTCTCTTTTATTATGCTATTTCACCTTTTTCTTTAATGGTGACATAGTGTCATCTAGAAAGTATTATAAGATACTATTGTGAGCTGAGTGAGATGATGTTAAATGTCAAAAGGAAATGCAACAGTTTCTCTGCAGGTTCACAGTGATTATATGGAGACAGGAAAAAGAAACTGGCTGTAAGCAAGGGATGCGAGCACAGTGTTTGTGATCTGTAAGACAGTGAAAAATGCACTGAATGCCTTCAATATACATGTTTATCATTCTGACATTGCATTTCATATTCTTTGCTTATAAAGAATAGCCACATTCCACCAAATCTAACACAGGTGTGGGAAAGTCATTTACTGTAACTTTGTACATCACTCAGATTACTGGAGACATCTTCTATCCCAGTGTTTCACATATCCCCAAAGACTCTAGACTAAATAATAAATTTTTACATTTTAATTTATAATGTGTATTTAATCTTGGTATCTTACAAATCTAAGTACCTCATCGATTTAGTCCTGGGTGTAATCATATTACAGTTTACCAAGAAAGAATCCTTCCACAATATAATGGGAGTTCGACAAGAAAATCTGTGCTGCAATACTGAAGCAGCACAAACATGAAGAAACAGTGTAAAAATAACCATTTCAGAGACTTTTCATATAGTTTAGTCTGAATAAGTTTCATTTATTTCTTTTGGTGTTACCACTTAATACTCCTCTTCCCTCCTCCCTTGCCTTTCCACATGGTATAGCATTTCAGCAGTGTCCAATACAGAGCCTGCTGCGTGAGAGGTCACGACAACCAGCTAAGTAACAAAGCATTGGACCGAAGTTCTGGAAACCATGTTGATACTGTGCAACTACTAGATTTTGTAAGGCTTGCCTTTCCACGAGCCTTTCTTTCTTCCCTTTCAGTTCTGGAAAACCCAGCATCCTCTTCTTAGCTGCAGACAGTTTGAAAAGTGTGGCACGGGGTAAGAAGCTGGAATAAAAAGAAGGGAAGAGAAGCAGAAAATCTTGATTAGAAAGTATAATTTAATAGAACATGTATTGAACCAAATGTATTGATTAATGTGGTAGATATAGTACTTATATTGATTCAAACTAGAGATTTAGTACTAAAAGCTGTAAGCCAAAAAGCTGTTGCAGATTGCTACAAAAGTCAGTTTAATGCTGTCCTTGAGAATGCCTTCACAAAGAAATTCTTCTAATGTTTGAGGAGTAGGTAGAATGCGGTATATGTCAGTTTGATCCCGGAGGGTTTTATTTTGTACTCTAATAGCTGTTACGAGCCTACATTATATCCAAGGAGTAATTTTCCTTAGGGGTGCCCAGCTCGCTTTGTGTCAATATTCTAGCATTTTAAGTCACGTACAGTATATGCTTCTGGGAACAGTGCAGGAGCCAGCCAGACTCATAATGGTCTGCATTCATTAATAAAGGCAGAAGCTTCTGTCCCTCCATTGCCCACTACAGGGATGCCTCCCTGGTCTTCAGGGACCCGTACAGACACATTTAAAGAAAGCTTTATTTTGAGTGGGCAGGAGATGAAATGCAGGACTTGCAGGCATTTCCTAAGTCAGCTATATGCCCGAGCACAGGGGTGACCTTAATGGGTCAAAGAAGAATGCAGGTCAAAAGACTTATTATCCAGCCTGTTGGAAACCAATTGCTTTTGTGTAAAAAAAAAAAAAAAAAATAAATTGTAGCGCTTAAAGGTTGATAGTAATGCAGAGTTCTGTTTTACAACCTGGAACTGTATTGCAGTGCGGTGGGGTGCATTTTTATTTTTTTTAATGAAAAAAAAAAAAAAATACAAGACAGTCTGTAGCATACACAGATAAAGGATTCCAGATAAGTGATAACATGTAGGGTACCATAATTACTTAATCAGTGATGATTGATTACTCATGTTTGTGTTCTTGAACTAAGGAAAAAATAACATGCTGCTGTGGTACTGTTACCATCTGTTGAAATAATGCATCTACATTTCATGTTTATATTTCTTCACATGCACCCTCTTTGCACTGTTTGTCAGGTACAGCCATGTCTTGTTCCATCTGGTCATAAAAAACAGAAGTCCCATTTAAACTGAGTGCAACCGCAGTTCACATTAAGGATTCTAATAGGCTAGTGAGTCTGTGGCTATCATTTCTTTCTTTGTTAATTTTGATGCTGTGGGTGGGAACTTTTTGCTAGCTATTCCTTCTCATGTTACCTCTGAAACACAAAGGCATGCACCAAACAACAAGAAGTTATATTACCTCTTTTGTCACAAGCGTTTCAGCAAAGAAACCTTTTCATATTTGTTTGCCAAGGATATTCTTCCACACCATATTATCCTGAAATCTTTACATGTTTTTAACTCCTCAGCACTAACAACAGGGCTATCCCAAAGCATTTTCATCCAGAAAAGTGGTGGCATGTAATTTTATAGCAGGTCAAATAATGGTTGGGATTCTGGATTCAGCTAACAAAAATAATTATCTCTAGGAACAGGGAAAATGCACTTTAAGAGTTTATTTTGCTTTTGAAATATATTGGATTCAGGTTTTCCCTGATAATAAAGCTGCTTTCCAGATAACACTGAGACAGAGAAACTGGAAATGTAGGAGTTTTCCTCGATCAGTTTGTGTCTATGCCAGTAACAAATGCAGTGACACACAGACCTCCTGCTTCACTGTTCCTCCATTTTGTGCATACAAAGCTTGCATTTGTATTTGCAAACTAGTTTCTCCTCGTGAGATCCCAGCCCTTGGAAATGGGAACACAGCTGTTGCTGAAGTCCAGGAAAGATTATACTAAGAAAAAATATTTTCCCCTTTCCATGGCTAAGCAGGAAATTGACATTTTTGCTTTGTAGGGAGACTACCACATAATTAAACAGATGTGCTTATGTGCAATCAAATTTGGGGGAAGCAAAGAAGGGGGAGCATATGATATCTCCTGTACTTCATTAAATGACTTCTCTTTGGCAAGTGGATGCAGTAATTGCTCCAAACTCAGGCAAACTCGTCGAAGTTTCTGGAGGAGGCGTGTTCCAAGCTCGTCTAGTGTGTCTTTAGTGAAGGGCAGCGCGCTCTCCGAGCTGCACGGGGAGTCTCAGCTGTGATATTGTGCTCTCCCTGGGTGTACCGCACTCCTGTGTCCCTGCCGCGTCCCTGCCGGCGGGAGCTCCAAATTCTGCTTTCCCCGCCTGCCTGCACTCTCGCTGCCGGAGAGGCGGGGAGCTCGCTGCACACAAGGCAAAGAGGCTATCAGAGTCGAGATCTGCTGTGTGGATAATAGAGGAGGATTTTTGCCCTAAATTTTTAAACACAACACCCCTCATAAAAACAACAGCAGTTCATAACTGGGATTAATGTTTGCAATTTTCAGTCACTTAGACATGGGGTCTCCAATAGATGATGGCTTTTGGTAGAGTGGAATATGGCTCTCTGTGGGATTACAGAATTTTCCTCCTTTTCTTATCTGTCCCCTCCCATCCTTCACCTGCTTGTCTTGTCAGTGTTACACTCCTGAAGTCCTTTCACTTTCTATTTTTTTGCCACTTAGCCAAATAGGTATTTCTCCCCACTCCCCCGTGTTTGGGGAGCCTTAATTACTTTAGAAACTGCTTTTTTTTTTTTTTTTTTTTTTTTTACTATTTAAAACAAGTATAGTTGCCTTTTTAAGGCCTAAACTCTTCAAAGCATTTCCTCATGTTCATATTCTGCTCTGTCTCGTTCTTCTCTGCAGTGTTTGGTTTTTTTTTCTATTATTTCTTCATTATCTCTAGAGAATCTCATTTTGCACCGGGGCACGGGAGTCAGGGACACTGAGAGCAGGGGCAAGTCAGTTCCTTACGCTGTGTTTTATTTTGTCTCCTTCATATTTGGACCTTTTTATTTTTTAATCAAAAATGTCATTGCAGCAAGAGTTACAGCTGCAATTCTGAAACCTTTTGACTGCTTCATAGGCAACTGTTCATGCAGCCTCATACTGATTATGCATTTTTCACTTAGTGAAGAGAAATAAAAAATGGGCACGACTGACGTGCTTGCTCTCAGTAGGCTAGAAACAAAAGACACCCCCCCCAATATCTGTCTACAATGTAACAATTGGTAAATGACATCACCTGCTCAGAAGCAGAGAAAAAAATCAGAATTCAGGCTGCTACCCCATATTTAACTTGTCCTGTTGTTTCTAGGTACTGCAGGGTCTCCAATAAGCCTGTGGTGTTATGTTGTAAGTGCTGCAATAAATGGACACAACAGGATGACAAAAGGGCTGACTGTCAGGCTTAAATCTTAATTTCCTTGCTTTTGTGGTTTAAAGTCAGAGCCCATTACCTGTGACCAGCCAACATTTTTGGCTGCAGCTATTGTTACTGCTTTACAGCATTTTGAAATGATTTTATGGGAAGGATGAGAAGCTAGATGAAATCAAGTGGCGGAGTGTATTTTTTTAACACTCTCTGGCCTTGGACAGTCTGGAATTCCTGCCATCAGCATTAAATCATTTTGTATTCACATCTGGAAATTGCATCTTTGAGTGTCACTGGGTCATTTTCCTTTAATCTTGAGAATGGCACTACATTAAAAATTCCTCAGTCTTACTGTAAGGTCCTTTCCTTGCCAAATGTCCCATGAACTATTATTTGTGTGCATGCACAGTTTAGGGAGAGAAAAGGAGGAAGAGAGAGAGAACTCTCAGGCTGGTCTGCAGTCACGCTGAATTTCCCATTCGTTTCACCGAGGCAGTTTTCATGTGCCCTTTCATGGGTGGCTCTGGAGGGTATGGTTCAGTAGATGTTCACTTTGTTGTAAATGATGACTGTCTTGTGGGAACAGGTTCATCTTAAAGTGCGTTAGTCCAAAGAGGTTTAAAGACAGATTAACTTAATAAAGCAGAGTGAAGGGTCTGGATGGTCTGGGAGCAAATCATGGGATGTGACACTCCTGCCCTCTGGGTCACTGGCCCAAATCTGGCCCCGATTACTAAGGGGAAAATTCATCACTAATCAGTGGCTGCTCTGTTGTCTGAGAAGTAGCATTCACAGACATTTTCTAGTTTTCTGTGGATCCTGTGTACATTTTAGAACACTTGACATGTATTGGTTTGGTTCCTTGCTCTTACCTCGATGCCTGAGAAGGATCTGAGCCAGTACAGGCAGGAAAATAGCATCTTACTAAAAGTGGTCAACTCGATTTTAGTGATGGTAGAAAAGAAGGCGAAACTGGTGTTTGCTGCTTGATTTGGTAATTACTTATATGGGTAAGGAGAATTTCAGACCCCAATGGCCATGCTGACCTCACCTCACATAAGGCTATGAATTCACTTGAGGAAAAATACCTGTGTTTTTTGGTGACTGAAGGGCAGGCTGTGGCAACCCTTCCTGTTTTCTCATCAGCCTCTGAGCTCTCTGCTAGGCACAGAATGACTCTTACCAGAATATATTGTGCCCTACCGTGTAGGGAGAAATAGGTTTTAATGAAATAATGCATCTGAAGCGGTGCCACGGTCTAGGAAGCACAGGCCAGTTAGCAAAGGTCTTTTATGACAAATGCGCTTCTCATTTTTGTAATGCATAAACCATGAGCTGTTTGTAATCAGACACCAGAGCCACTGACCTGGTTTGCAGTTTCACTGGGGCAGGTCAGCCCAGACCCTACCTGGAGATAGTGTGTTGCCCTTCTTGTGGCAGATGGAAAGAATACTGGTATGAAACAGCTGCAGAAAACTCCTCTGCTCCATAATGATGCTGTTCCTGGATAATATAAACAAGGAGGGGTCGAACATACTCTTTTTCCAGTCCATCATTTTGCAAGATATGTTGGAAGAATCGTTTTTGCATCCTTCTTTCACACAGAAATGCCTGTCCTGTGACTAAGCTATTTCTTCTGTTTGTTTTGTTACAGAATCATACGATGACCCAGCACAGCAGTTAGTGCAAGGCCCGTCTCTTCCAGAGAATTCTTTGTGGCACAAAAAGGGAACACATTTTACTCTTTGCACGAAACTTTCATTGTTAATGTATATTATTCAGAATCATTGTATTGTACCATAAAACTTGTATTATCGAAACTGTTGGATGTTCATGTGTTTGAACTTTTGAGCACCGGATAGACTTCCTGTATATAAAGTGTTGCACATGTATTATGTTGTCTGATACTAAAATGGTCTTATAAAGACAAGTGGACTTGGGCCCTATTCAAGAAAGATACAAATAATAATAATACTGTGTGAGGGGGAAATAATAGCTTAAGAAAAAACGTCATTTTCAAGGAGGAGGGAGAAGGTAATAGCTATGTTCCATTACAGCTCCGTTTGGCCTCTCTTTCTTTTAAACTTCAGTCTAGAAATCTCTCTTTTGGTATACAAACGGATGAATCTAAGACTATTTTTTATTGCTGAAGATTCTTGCAAAAAATATGAAGAGACTCTTTCTCACAGAGCAGGAACCCACAGTTGAATAAGGCCCGTATATATATTTGTAAGCCTTGCGATATGACAGATAGCATTACCATATATGCAATAGTTGTTATGTAGTTTGTCAAAGAATTTTTTTTCCTGGATACCATTTGAAGCTTTGAGTGTTCAAGACTTTCCTTGATGATTTCACATGGCCAAATTCTTGAATCAGTTGAACTAACCTGTATGTTACTGTTATTAATGTTTACTCTGCGGTCTGAACCTGGAGATTACTGGAATTGTTTTCCAAAAGGAAATAAATTCAATTTACCATTATGTGTGAGTGTGCTTTGTGTCTTGTCTTTTTCCTTGGAAAGCAGTGTTTTTACTGCTGCTATATTACTTAAAGATCTGGAATTCCACTGTATCAGGATCTGTACACTGCTCAGCAGGAATAGATCGCTTTTCTCGAAGGTAGGCATTTAAATAAATGCAGTGGGACAAACAGATCTGCTGGCCCCACTGCAAAGCAATATGTGCTTGAGGATAATATTCACTGTTTTCTGGTTTTATATATTTGTTTCTTCTATTTGGCTGTCTCAGCAATTTCATGCTTGTACACTTGACATGTTGGTTGCCAGAGGAGTCACCACGCATCTTCTGTGTATAATTATCAGTGTATTTCATTGTGATATTATTTAATGAGTTGCGTCTAGTACTGATGACACCACAGAGCCTCCACAGCTCTGCCAGTAGTGCTGTTAACCTGACATCCCTCACCCTCTGACATGGGTAGCAGAGTTGGAGGTGGTGCACACTGTGAGATGATGCTCACTAGCACCATGGCCCTGGGGAAGCTGCCACAAGACCTTACAGCTTTGCTCAGGTCTGAATTGGCTCCTGACTGCCTGCAGTTTCAAAGAGAACACAGAAGGGGATAAAAGCTCTCCTTGCCTACCTCTGTCCCCCACTACTCCAGCTCACTTACAAAAGAGAACCAAAAAAACACTGTCCAGCTATTTTTGTATCTTATCCTATTGCTGGAATTGCTGTTTTTATGCCATGGGAACCAGCTGAAACACTGCTCTTTAAGAGCTGCACATGACAACAAGGATAAATAGCTGGAGCTGCTTGCATAGTGCTGTCAGAGTATCTGTAACGTGTGATTTCGAGTTTGCTGAGTGTCACAATTTGACTCCTTACAGATGAGTAAGGAGAATGGAGAGAAAAGAAGTAAAGTCAGGAAGTTTCTGGTTATCAGATATTCCAAGAAAAAATATGTCATATTTTAAACTCCAGCTTTGAAAATATTGTGCAGAATTTGCTAAATACAAGAAAGAAATTCACGGGTTTTATATGAATATCTCATTTGTGCTGACAAAAGGATAAATGCAGGCATGAATACACAAGGCTTGTAAAATGCCAGTTCTATTTATAAGTCAGAAACCATTCCCATTCTTATTCTCATTAATATATTACTCATCTCAGCCAAATTGAATGTGATGATATGTTTTTTATTTTTGACAGATACCTTAAAGGATATAAGACATCGCAGCCTTCATGTGTGAAAGTGTGACATATTGGTTAAGACTGAAAATAACATGTTTCTAGTAGAGTTCAAGTATATAAGAAATATTACACCCTACTGTTTTTGTAAATGCCAGAGTGCCACTGAGTTGAGACAGATGGTAGCTGGGAAAGATGCAATCTTATAATCAAAAGCTAAAATATGTCAAAAATATGTTAGCAAGCAAAACATAGCCTATTACTAGCGTCTCATGTCATGACAGCTTGCAAAACATGCAAAGATGTTGAATTTCTAGATACGTAAATAAAGGAACAGTAAACAGAGCAACAGCAAACGTGATGAAGACTTTATGCATCAATTGTCCCTTCAGGTCAGCACAGGGGAATAGAGGGGTCTTGTGGCCACAGGCAGCCCCGGGTGGCTTCTGAGATCTGGCTTCTAGTATCAAGTGCTGGAATCCTCTTACCTTTTCCAAAGTAACAGGTTTCTCAGTGATACCTAAATAGCTGTTTAAATAGATTATGGGCGATATCCGAACTTCCCAATGAGAACTGAGTATCGCTTGGGGAATTAGCACAGCATTTAGAAAAAAAAACAGGAGGGACAGATCATCTTGCCTGTTAGAAGAAGAGACATGGCTATATGTGTGTGTGCATTTCATGGTGTGCCTTTCTCTGCCCTGGTTTAGCAAAAGCTGAGAGAAGCCCTTCCTCGTGCCCTTAACCTAATGTAAAAGGATAAATCTGTTCAAGGGTTGTGCGGATAGATTGATGGACAAGGTATCCTTTTACCTCTGAGGCTTCCTTTATTCCCAAGGCTTCAAGTAGACATGGGTTTTACTCTAAGTGATAGTTTAATAAAACAATTAGTCCTTCTGCTTGTTTGCCAGAGCTATGTTTAGGAAATGTCAGTGACCTAAAGCAGATATAAATGTGGAATTTATACTGCAGAAGTGAAGCAATCTACCCAGACAATATCTGACCACTGGAATTACGAGGAAATGCACTGATTCTTTATATGAACAAAAGAAGCTCAAGAATAAACATTTATTAGGCCTTTATGACATTCAGCTACGCAAAACCAGAATTTCTACCATCAGACAGGTATTGATAGCTGATTACATGCCTGTAAGTTAGACTTTCCAATCCATTTTAGGTGGTTCAGTTCACGCAGAGGTCCCTGATTTAGGAGTCACTTTACAAACTCCTTGAGGAAGATTTCAAAAGCTCTGCTTAGGACACATTAATAGTTATACCTTCCTTCTTGATCGCAGGTGGAAAGTTGAAGTCCTCTCCATGTCTCAGTGGCTGGACTTTATTAGTGATTCTGGCATGACCACTCACTTTGTTTCATTACCACTGTCCTCGACAACAAAAAAAAGAGATGTCCCTTCCTGACCAACATATGGCATTTTCTATTTATAACAAGATTAACAATTCATTCACACCTTGATTGAATCCCACTTTATTGAGATGTCACAACAGATTCTCACAGCCTGCAAAGGGAAAGGCTTACAAATGTTAATATTGTGACAACCAGGACACATAAAAGTAAATGAATTATAATTGGTGACAATTAAAAATAGCTCAGTGTGAAAACAGAGTATCGTGTTGCTGTAGCTGCCCTGTCTAGGATGAGGCAGTGTGAAGGACTCAGTAGAATAAGACTGTCCATGAATTTAGAAATATTGCCTTGATTCCTGCTTAATGTGTTCAGTCATGCACTGATGCTCGATTAATGTTCACACGCCCTTTACATCTTGGTGGGCAATGTGCCATTCTCTTTAAAGTATTTGCTTCACTGCTCTGTAGCAGCACAAAAAACAAACAAGTTTCGGTCTATTTTAGCAATTCCACGTAATACATCCATTTTCCCTCCCTATTGTCACTTCCCTTATTTGTATGCAGAAGATTTCTTTAATTATTATTATTGTTGTTGCTGGTGTTATTAGTTGTAGTGAACTGTGAATGCAATACCAGTGTGGTCCCCCAGGAGCTGGACGGTCCCCGACCAGCAACTCTTGTGTGCAGATCTTCTTCTGTGTGTGGCACACAAAAGCCTGACAAGGTCTCACTCATGTTTCAAAGCTCGCTGTCTTTTCAGAGCTATTTGTTATTGTCTCCACCATCACAAGTTTAAAAAAGGAAAGTTAATTAAATATGGAACAAGACTGAGCAACATCTTTTAAACCATCATGTCATTAGAATTGGATCCCTCTGAGAGCTGCTTAAAAGGGTTTTGAGAACAATGACTGTTCAACCAGATATTTATGGGCATAGTTATGTAAACACACTCTTTATTGTCTATGTATATTTAATATAATTATCAGTTTTGTACTCGGACTCTCAGGAGACCCAACAAATCACAGTGTTGCTTTGAAAATGTCAGCAGAAAAGACAATTATGTTGCAAGCAAATATTCATAAATTATATTAAAAAGTCCTGTGAAAATGTACCCTGTGTTGCAGAACTGCTTTTGCACTAACAGAATTATCACTGCCTTTCTCTGATTTAAACCCTTCTTGCTAGTAACAAGGAAGTTGCTTTCATACTACAGAAGCTTCGTCCCTGACTGTGGGTCAGAGTAAGCTGTGGACAAATTCAGAGGGCTTATTCATTTTGTTCTTAAAATGCTGGGATAGTTTTAGGGGTTTCTAAATAAGGTTTATTGAAATCAGAGGTAAAAGCTGTTTGCACAAGAACGCCTAGGTCACTTACGATACTTTTCTTCCAAAAGATGATTCCTGACACCTTGCCATGTTTTGTTCATTATGTATTAGGGGAAAAAAAGAGTGGAGAACTGGGACAGTGTTCAGTAAATTAAATGTGCCACACGTGCTAAACCAATACCCGTGCTGGAGTTTGATAAACACCTAGTAAGTGCCTGCAAATCATCTCTACTGCAAGATATACAATCAGCATATCAACATCTTAATTAGCAGCTAATGACATTTGAATGGGAAGGTTAACGTTAAGCACACAAATGCAGTTTAGTAAAGGATAAAATGAAATACATTGAGATATTTCACTCTCTATTTATTTTCAAGTACAAAACAGATGGCTTTTGTACTAAGCAATCATCTATAAGAGTAATATTCCAATCCTTAGATGTGTTTTTTGAATAAAAACTCCAAGAGTAAAATGTCTTTTCTGATTCATCTGGTCTTAGACATCAGTGGGAACATTCCATTCCACATGTAGGACAAAGGGATGACAGAATTCTGCATTTCTGCAGAAAAATGTATTTCCTCTGTGCCGCTATTTTTCTTTTGAGCATACAACTAGACTTTAAGTAGGTTCAAGGTGGTTCAGGATGGTTTGTGATGCTTCTCTTATTCATTATTTTCTAAGTGTATGTTTTCAACAGCAAACTTCTGCGGATCGTGTAAAGCAAGACACATTCATGGTTCTTTCTGCTCTAGATGTCATACTTGCTTGGGCAGTGATCCTACTGGATGCAAATAAGAATTACTGAGCTATTGGAAAAGAATCTGCTATAATCATGGTGCTGTTGACTTTGCCAGCAGTATGGGTTCCTGCTGAGCATCATACCAATGAGTAGAGTGCTTGCTTTAAGATTTAAAGTGTAAAGCAGTTCCAAGAAGCTCATCGCTAAAAATCTTATGGCCATACAGACTACTGTGTTAGCTGTGTCCAACAGTAAACTCTGGAATTCTAGATGTCTCTAATCTAATTAGCTCTTTCTTGTTGGTTGGTTTGTTTAATTTTTGTGTCCATTCTAGATGCTTGATCTCACACAACTTTCACCCCTGCTTATGGGACCAATGATACGCTTCTTTAGAAAAGTGGTTAGAAGTTTCGTAACAAAATTATGCCGCTTTGTTTGCCAGGTTGCTTCGGCAAGATCAAATCATGTTGCCCCATGGTATAACAACACCACTACAAGGTGAATTATGTCCTTTTGCTTAAACAATGGGCACAGGAGAAGTGGAAACAAAACTGTCTTTGTGGACAGAGATCAACAGCATCTTAAAGTCAAAAGGCATACTGAGATTTTCCATCCAGGGCAATGTCCACCTCTCAGAGTAATTCGTACTTTTTTTTTCAGAAAATAGCAATTAGATGTTTCCTTTTTTCTTACTTCCATCATTTCTATCATTACTCTCCATGCTTTAATTGTTTAATGATTGATGCAGGAATATTTTGATTTTCTTAATTACATTTGTGAACTCATATTTGATTTTGTGAATAGGTCATCATTCCTGATGAATGTAAGATTCATGTAGATTCATTCATCCTTTAACGTATTTTATTTCCAAACATCTTTGTTGTTTTGGCTTAATTCAATATAATTAGTTTTCTGGCATAAAATGAAAGACCGTGGGTTTGATTAGATGTTAGCTTCTTAATGGGTTATTTGTAAATCTTTAACCTTATTCACAGCTTTTCCTAATCAATATCTGACTTTTTTTACTTCTGTTTTTCTTCTCGTAGTAATATCTGCCCACAAAATCATCTCCAGAGTCTTTTGGGCATTTTCACCTCACTGCAGGCTGTGTCTCCTTCAGAAACTTAATTCTTTTGCAACATATGGAGTATCAGATGGGATTTTAGAGCTACTCTTTACAGTGCCTTGTTATTACGGTATGTGTTCCTTTGGTATTCATAGTTTGTGGCATCAGAAGAGGAATGAGTTGCCCATTTTCAGATTCAACAGCTTACATTTTTAATGTTGTTTGAGGAGGGAAGTCTGAATTTATTTTGATTTATCATCAACTAAAGCTGACAGTCTTCTACCCTATTTCTGTCTGACATTCAAATCCTAGGAATCTCTCTTCTCTCAATGATAACACGTTTTCAGAATCTTTCAACACTTTCTTAATTGCTAAAATTTGCAAACAAGAGAAACACCCATGCCTAGCTGTCCGCTTGTAGTTCCCTTGGTTAGGCTTTTTCAATCTGTTTTCTTCTACTGCCTCCCTCTTCAGATTTTCAAGGGGAATGGAGAAGATTAAAAGGTTATCCAGAGGTTACCTTCAACTGTTTGTTCATTAGATTCCTGGCTCACTTGGTTGTTCAAAGGAGTTCCTGAACATATGAATGATGTTGTTAAATTACACAAATATTTTAATACACATGGTTTCTCTGGGCAGATCCCTGTCGGGCTGAGAAAGGCAGGAGACAATTTGAAAACCTTCAAGCCGTTGCTGAGGGAGCAACTGCTAATTATAATCCTTTTCTGAATTTCCTTTTCTCATTTGTTTGTCTTGAATGTAGGACTGGAGCAGAGCTTCGGAAGCTTCACAAATATCAATCAGCCTGCTCAGCATACAGTACCATGACTCTTTGCTTACTTCACTTGTTAGATGCTGCTAGATGCTTCTGTAGTATTTGAAGTTAAAGCAAGAGTTTTTTGTTAAAGATCAGAAATACTGGTGCTAGTCTCTCTATGTGGCAACATATGCTGAATTTTTCTCAGAATGAGACACATGATGTCTTGGTTTTTGTACTGTATTTCTACTACTATCTAATTTGGTATGAGTTGGCCTAATATTTTATCCAAGCAATGTATTTTTTCTATGCTTTTTGTGGGCTATGTTTTAATTTTTCTCAGGGTAAGACATGAGTTGGTGGCATGCATTTCTTCTGCAGTATGTATAAACCCTTGCATGAAAAAATGGCATGATTTTGCATTATCGTTTTTTCTGTCGTCTTAGTCTGGGGGCCCAGAGCAACCAGATCTAGTGGGTGACATCCCTACCCATAACAGGAGGGCTGGAACTAGATGGTCTTTAAGGTCCCTTCCAACCTAAGACCTTCTATGATTCCATGATTCTGATTCTACCTCTTTCAAGGCCATGCCTACTAAGCTGAACACTTCCATCGGAGGCACATTGTTTTAAGTTAACCACAAGAAGGTCCTTTGAGATTGGAGAACACCCATGAGATTCACTACATATATGGCACAGTTGACACCTGCGAAGAGCTCTACTGGGACAGGCCAAACAGTCCTCTGAGCCAGGTCTGGCAACATCCCTGGCCAGCAGAAGATGCCTGGGAAAAAATGTAAGACAAGTGCAGTGTTGTAGTGACTTGTCTTTGATGTAGTTTCCTCGCCTCAAGTGACTGCTGCCCAAAGACTTGCTTAGCCTAAATGAGTCTTGAAATTTGACAGCTTTAGGGGGCTTTTTTCTTTATTTGTCTGATTAGCTTTTTGAGCCTGTATAAATGTCCAACACACACAAAATACTGGCAGAGGGAGTTTGATTTCCTAATTATGCATTGCATGTAAAAATGTTTCATTTTCTTTGTTTTGAGCCTGTTTCAATTTAATCCCATGACAGAAAATAATCAACCTGCTTCTTCCCTGCTCAACTTCTCCCTGCAACACAGGCCCCCTCTGCAGACCTCTGCCACGAACTTTTCCTTTTGCCCTGTGGTCTTCTTCTGTGCTCCTCTGAGCAACACAGGTCATCCTCCACATCAAAATCCCCTGTCCCACCCATATGACATGGGAGAAAATGTGTCAGGTCTTGCTTTGGTTCAGAAGGGGATGGTACATCCTCAAGGCATGACACAGCACAATCCCATGCAGAGATACTACACAGGGTCCCCAAAGCCATACAGCCAGGTTAACACTGCCTCTCACAAGGGCTAATTAACTCAGGACTAATTAATAGCATCTTACCACACTGACACAGCCATCCAGAGCTTGCTCTCTAGCCGCTTGCTTGGGGATCTCCTCACGGCATGGGACTCAGCGTAGGTACGTCCTCGGGACGCTGCCTTGCATGTAGCCCAGAAACTCAGGGCTGACACTGTAGACTTGATTATCCACTCATTTACTGTACATGTAGCTCAGAGCAAGTCTGCTGGAGTTATTGAAGTTACAGTGGTATGTTATCAGTGCAATACAGGAGAAAAATCAGGTCCAAAATATTGTTTATCCATATGTGTGTGCGTGCATGTATATGTAAATGCCTGGATTGCAAAAAAAAGCATATTAAAGTCACAAATTCAATAAATCAGAAGGTTTCTTTGCAAATGACTGTGTATAGGATAAAGATCTCTTACTTATATGCTTATGCACCCAAGTTTCCTCAGGACCTCAACCCCATCAGGTACGTAAGGACAGCGTCCATAAGAGAGTGAGTAGTACAATAATATTTTCCTTTACCCTGAGTGTTCAACTGGAAGCTCTAGATGCTGTTTGCTGCACACTTAAACCTGCCACCACCAACAGGAATAATAATTTTCCCCAGACCTGCTCTTGGTGCTGCTGCCCATGGGATCAGTGCAGTGCACAATCAGCATGAACAAATGACATGGGCCGAGGCAGACGGCCTTATCTGGGGCCACAGGCAGGCATTTTCAACTCCCCTTTGACTTGTGAACCACTGAATCTTTTTCACTGATGGAACAGACCACATAAAGTGAATTTCAGCTAACTGAAAATACTTTTTCCTGTTTTCTTTTTGTATGTCACTGGAATCCATTCCTTGGCCCAATCAAACCTAGACTCCTTAACTGCTCTTTGCCCACTGTTTACCCTTGAGAACAATAGGCTAGGACCAGTTTCCATCTTCGAGATGCCCTATGTCTTTCCTAAGTACCAGGTTCCTTCTCCCAGTCATTCCCAGGATAATTTGAAAGCAGTGGCCACATGTGCTCTTCAAGCTTTAAGCAGTCTTCCTATTTCCTATCCCAAGCATTCCTCCCAGTATGAACACCCTTCTGGCCTTATTTATGTGTCCAAAGAACAGACATACACTGAAGTAATTTGTCATGATGAAGCAAATACATTTGCCCTTTGCAGTAGTAGGGTGCTGCAGGTTGACCTTGGGAACAACTGACACCTGAGTGCAGCCCAGTGCATCCCTGCCCTGAGATTTTATATCTTTAAACAATTTGAAGTTAATTAAGAGTACTGGCTTGGAACTAAATTCTGAATCTCACACATCTGTGTTCCCTTCTCAGAAAAGAGGCAGTTTAAAGAATGCCTGAAGCTAAACACATTATTTTGTACCTTGCTAAAAAGTTGAGGTTTTTTCTTCTCTTTTAACCTACATTGCTAGATGCCTATGAACATCTTTTTAAAATGCGGGGTGATTTTTTAACTGATAATGAAAATTATTATTTCGTATGCAATTTAACTTCATCCTAACATCAGACTGCATAATTTAAAGTGAGTTTTCTTCATATACATAACATCATAACATTGCAAGACTCAGAGTCTCTGGCGTATTTAAATGCCTGTTGGTGAGGGTTCGCTTTAGATCCAAATCTCCAGCGTCCCAAACATGCTACTTGAGCCTCATGATAGCTAAAGTTAGTTTCAATGGAATCTTCTCCAGCAGGCAGGTTAGTTTTTCCTTACCCCGTTTTAAGTCAGATATGCTATGATTTTTATGTCTGCTCTGAAAATGGCTTTGATCACACCTCTTCACGCCACTTTCACCTAAGCACTTTCAGATGTTGTGAGCCCCCAATGATTTGTTCAAAGGTCTTAAAGAAAGAGGAAAAATTGCAACATCGGATTTTCAGGCATTCAATTGTCAGCTGTGATTTGCAATTTACACTTCACATCATATTCATTATGGACCACTTTATTTTTATTTAAAAAACTGACATGTTTTTTCCAAAACAATAAAATACATGGAGGGTTTTTTTTTTCTTTTCTAAGCTTATAGTGGCACAAGTGATAGAGCACATCACTAATTTTACCTTGATGGAAGAACACCATGCTAACAGGTTGAACACAAACAAAAGACGACACTTCTTCACCCAAAATGTGGCTATGCTGTGCAACTCCTTATCACAGGACAAAGTGGAAGCTAAAGGGCTACATGGGTTAAAAAAAATTCATCAGGAAAATCCATGGAACAAAATTATCAGGTATTAAATATGGAAGTACCGGCCTGATGAGTAGGACCATGAGCTGCAAAACACTGCAGCTGGCAGAAGCCATCGTTCACTGATCAGTGCACATAGGGCAAAGGGCTGCATGAACCCTTCATCTAGCCAAACTGCCACTGTTCTCCATCCTCCTGATTCCAGGAAAATGAAAGTACAGTTTCTAGCCTGATTCATACCATGGTGAGTAGACTGAGTTATCAGCTGAAACTTAAAATAAAATAATATAATCAAGAATCTCTTTGCCCATGTGAAAGCAGGACAGCAGCAGCTACCTGAGGATGTAAATCTGAAAAGCAAAAGTAAACCCTCCAAAATGTTTTTAATGTGGAAAAAGCAAAGAATCACCTTCATACAGTGGACTGTGACACAGAGATTGTAAGCAAGCAAGAGGCTGATAATGGTGAACTATTTGTGGGTGAGCAGGAGAAGTAAATGTGATTGAATTACCAGAGCTGTGAGCTACATAAAAATAAAACAAACATAGCACAGGGCAACTATCAACAGGGAAGACTTAAATCAGGCTTCCCAATTTCCCCAAGTGGAAAAAACATTGCTGTAGGTCTGCATTTTGTCAGCACCCATACAATGAAGCTAAAGGGAATAACATTTGCTAAGGGCAGGAAAGAGCTGGATGAGATGGGGACTGGAGGTGAAGATGTGGAAAAAGTACCTTCTCTGACCCATCTGTAGCACGTTTCATGCTAAAATTCCTCACCACCATGTCATGTTAAGGGCACCCATGTCTGTCGTGTTAGTGGAGGCTGGAATGAGGCTGCTAAGAACAAACTGTTTCATCTTTCACTTTTTGCAGGGGAATTTCCTTGGTAAATATTCATGCAAGGTCTCATCTATGCTTTAGAAACCAATGTTCACAGCACCTCTGAATAACAGTAATCACTTAGCAAATCTCTGCCGTGCTGCAGCTGTTTTGGAATACAATAAATAACTACAATTAACTGACACTGTATAAACATCTGTATAAAGAGATCCACATCATTCATCACAGATGGATCAGGATATATTCCAATGAAGGTGTCTTCTCTCAAAGCCTGAACTAAAAATAAGAAAACCACTATCCTTGTGCTGTATTAAAAACACCACAGAGATTTCTCATCCTGCCCTCTAATGTGTGGAAATCATGGTAGGTATAGTATGACAAGTATAGACTAGAGAGAAGCCAGAAGAAAAAAAAAAAAAAAGAAAAAGAAAAGAAAAAAAAAATTTTAAAAAGTCAGCATGGAAAGCTGACTCCAAATCGGTCAGGCTGAGATGGAGATGAAAGTCACCAATAAAGAGGGAAGGTGTACACTTCCTTTTTCCGTGCTCCATTTATCAAAGCAGCATGTGGATCTGGATATCTATATCCAGGGAGGCATCACATGAAACTTGAAAAACCACTGAGAACCACCCTCTATGAGTTCACTTGCTTTCCTTAAGTTGATAGTGCTGCTTTTATCTCTTCAGCTACTTTTGTTAACTGGTCCCTGTCATTAGGCACCTTGAATCCTTGAAGACATGTGTTTTGGTGTTTACTAAAATTCAGCCACCTGTGTAATTTGCTAATGCCTAAAACATTTACACCTACTCGATGGCTACAGCCAATGTTCACCTCCAGCAGTAAACCCAACATGATATTCTGTGAACAGGGAGAACCAGAAGACTACTTCATGACTGTGGATCGAGGCTGAAGCCTAAAAGATTTAGTGTGGAAAGCCTTTTCCATACTTTTTAAGGCTGCAGCTACAGAGAATTAAAATAAGGTCAGTTCCTGATGGCAACTGTCGTGCTTATGGTGTCCCTATCCCACCAGCCACTAATAGGGAGCTATTCATAACGGCACGGAGGCGGGCATCCCTTGAGTGCGTGAAGCCGAGCATCTGTTTCCACAGCTGCCACTCAGGTGCTGTCACCTGTGTGCCATTGCTCCAGCTTCCGTCAAGGAGCAGCCTGTGTGCGCTGCAGCGGAAGCAGGGGTTTCATTCCCACCAAGGGTGGCAAAAGCTGCTTGTGTGACTCTTCATCAGCATGATGAAACGGTTCACAGGCTGGCCCCAAGCGCACATTCGGGAAGCCGGGGAGGACCCGCTTGTGTTTATCACTATTTCTGTCATAGGCAGACTCTTTTCACAAAACTAATCACACAGGAGGGGAAAAGGAAAGTAATAGCTTACTGAAATCTCCCACTATATGTTAAAAATATAGGGCATAAGAGGGAGCAACTTGAATATTCCTCCCCCAGGTTACAGGTTTAAGACCAAAGTTCTCGGAGAAGAAACAAAGTGAGATCTTGGCCCCTCCTGCGCTCCTCGGAGTCAATGGCTGCGCAAAAGTCGGAGAGGTGCTTTGGTCAGCAGAGCTGGGATTTCAGCATCACTCATGCAAGCACACATCTTGCTTGCATTAGACACTTCTCAGGCTGGGGGTCAGCAGAGACCAAGTCTTGAAGCAGTACATGTGAGTGCATGGGCACCCAGGCCCGGCATGGAGGAACGCTCAGGTGAAGGTGCTGTGTCACATCATTGTTACAAGCCATAAGCTGACAGCATAGCTGGTGTCCCCAGCACAAAGCTGGCACCAGTCCTTGACTTTAGCAGCCTGTTAAACCTCACAGACCTCAGCTGGCATCAAAGTCTCTGTGGCTGCTCCCTGAAGGAGAGCAGAAGTTTCTGGCTGAGTTTCTGTGCAACTCAATTAATATTGTTAATTGCCATGGTCACTTTCCAAGGGGAATCAAGGAAACAAGTTGAACCCCCAAACAGACCTTGCTAGACTTCTTTAAAGCAATGGTGCCTGTTCCACAGAACACAGAGGTTGAGAGGCAGAACTCATCTGGTACAAATAGTCATTTCTTAGTTGTTGACCTGGCCAGGGCTCCAGGAAAGAATGAGATCTAGTGGCTCCAAAAATAACCTTTAAAAAGTCTCCTGGTATCTGTTAAGGAAGTACAGCAGAAATGTAGTCACTTACTTCTCCAAAAATAAAACAGAAACCAAGAAAAAATGTATTTATTTTTTCTCCATTATTTCTTTCTTAAATCTTCCTTTCTTTCTTCCATAGAAAATGAGCCTGTGCTCACCAGAAGTGCATCACTCAGCAATATTTTCTAGTCTGTTCCATTTAGCAAGATGGGAACAGATCTCATAGGGTCAGTCTACCAGAGGCACATGTGGGCTTCTGGGTTGGGAGACCCAAACTCAGTCTTCAGTTGGGACTCATCTTCCCTTTTCTGTCTCAGACTTGTGCTTTTATTTCTGCTATAACAGGATTTGGATCACCTGGTGAGAGGGACCTGTAGCATCCTACAGCCAGAACCTCGGGGTGAATAAGATCAGAGCTTGACCTACTGTATTCACAGCCCTGTACTGTCCACACTAAGGCTGACCCCTTCTTAACCAGTGTCTCCCTGAACATCATATCTACCCACCGTGATGGCAATTTTGCTGGTTTCAATTTGTTATTAGTTGTATTTGTTATTAGTTGTATTCAAAAGCCTTGCTATCATTTCAGGTCATGGACCTATAGTTTTTTAAAGCAAGATGCCGCTTGCAGTCTCTCAGTACTGGAGAAATCCAACCTGAAGTACTGTTAAAGGTGCTTGAGAAGTGATACCCATCTCTTTTAAAGATGAGAGGTACTGCAACACTGCAGCAAATGCCTCCCTGCCCAAGGCTCAGGAACCCAGTGGTGGTCATGCTGAAATTCCTGTGCTGATGAGACCCTGAACACAGAAGGACACTAGCAAATACTTGCTTTTCCAACAGATGAAACAGTAACAATTTCTTTTTAGAAATCTCCCCTTGTCTGCTCTTCCTGAATTTCTGTTTGTCATAGAAGAACCTGAATTGATCAGGTATTTAGTCTGGGTATTCAAATCACTCTGGAAATCACCTGCTACAGTGATCAGTGAAATGTTTAAAAAGCCCTGTATGGTAAGGGAAGAATCAGCTGCTAAAGTGAACAGCCAGTAGAGGCAGGGGCAAGGGGAAAGGAAAAGCATGTAGGACTTTCTGCTTCCTCTTGCGTTTTCCAGCTGCAGGCTTCACTGTCCTCAGCCTCTTACTGCTCACAGCCTGTGCTCCATCATCTCACCTATTTTCTGGGCAACAGACAGTGGACACTACTTAGAAAAAGAGCCCATAATCCCCAAGTGACAGTTTTTGTCACCTCTGTCATTTTTCTCTAACATGACAGGTTGCTAGAGAAGGACATCTGTCAGTGTGAAAAAAAAAAAAAAAAAAAAAAATGGGGGTGTCTTGCTCCAGGCTTTGTGCAATTTCCTGGCTGGAGTCCCAGGGAGGCTGCAGCCCTCACAGCCCAGCCACAGCCATGACATGTCTTGTCTCCCAGGTCGGATACACAGCCGACAGTACTTCCTACGCTCCTTTTGTTCCATGCTCATTTCCTGACCTGCAACACTGTGCTCTGTGGGGACGTTGCACATATCAAAAATGCAGGGTGAAAGTTGTCTAGAAATGGAGACAGGTTGTTTTTGGCAGGAGGCCCTTGAGCCAGAAACATTTTACCAGAAGAAATATGGTCGATATTTATGGAAAGTAGGATTCGACTTTCAATGGGGCTTATGTTCATAAGTCACTTAAGGCCCTTCTAAAAATCCCACCAATAATTCTTAAATTAAACAAGTCAGCATTTCCATGCAAGCTGAAGAACGAAGTGCTGTGTCCCACTTGTGAATCTGAGCTAAGCAACTGAAGAGCCAAAGAAATCTTCAGAGGCTTGGTATGATCACATGGAGTGCTCGAACATTTTTTTATGTGCAGTATGTGACATGCATCACTCAAAAGAGCCTAAAGAGCCATCGCATTCCAGCAAGCACTGGAGAGACCTTGGCAAAATGTATCATCTGGCCTCTTGTACTCACAGTGTAAGATTTAATGACCGCTGATTCATAGTCAGGCTGAATTGCAATAATTTTCAGAAAATGTCTAGAGTGATAAAGGGTTCTGCCATTAGAAATATATCTTCACAAGACTTGGTCCCCATCCCGGATGGTTCCTGTTTTCAGCTGATGGTACAAAGTAGCCCATTAGAGTAGACTAAATTTTCTTTGGGTATTTTGCAGGATGTTACATCAAGTCCAGAGAATTCCAAGCCAAGCCAGCTCAAGTGAGTTACTAAAATAATCTTCCAGGCCACCACAGATATATGCAAGACAGCAAAGGAGTCTGGGTACTGCGTGCCTGCAGAGCAGCTCTCTTACAAGGGACTTGAGGGTCTTAGTGGATTTTAGGCTAAGCATGAGTCTGCAGTGCACTGTGGATTCCATTGGCAGCAAGGAAGGCAAGCAACATCTTGGGATGTGCTAACAGGAGCATAGTAAGGGTGTCAAAAGAAGTGATTACTGCCCTTTATTTGGCACTTGCTGGACCATAACTGAAGTGCTGTGAGCAGTTTTGCCCCTTGTCCCAGTTCAAGAAGGATGGTGAACTCATATGAGATCAGTAGATGCCACCAGGGCAGTCAGAGTTGGACTACTTGCAGTCCAACTACTTGAGACTCGGGCTGGTCCAGCCTGGAGATGAGATAGCTTTGGGAGCACCTATAATAGCTGTCTGATGATGCCCTGAGCGACTGCAATGATCCCATGATAGTCAAGAGAGTTATCAGCTGCAGTTGCATTATAAATGCCCCTGAAATTCCAGACTAGAGTTACACACACGGCTATCAATCGGGTAAATTTCAGGAAAGCTGTCACTGGTTGCTGATACACTGCTTAACTCAACTACAGAACTGCTCCTCTCCTTAAGTATCCATAGATGGAAAAAGTGATGGAAATTAATTCTTGCAATGATTACAGTTGGTAAAAAGATGTCAGACTCCACAAAGCACAACTCCCTTTACAGTATCAGTTAAGAGGGCAGGAAGCAAAGGTTTCCCTCAGCTTTCAGACCACCTCCCGTGGCAAACTTAGTGTTATTGTTCCACAAGCACATAAAGAAAGTTAACATAAAAGATAACATAATAGGATCTAGTCTTCTGAAGAGCATCCAAAAAACTTCCTCCAGTTCTTCTAATGGCCAGCAGTGGTCAAATACTTAAAATACCTGCCAGATATTTCAAACAATGAACAGAATGGGATGAAGTAGGGAGCTGATGGACATAAATCAGTATTTGTAGCTGTATAAGAGTGCTCTCCAGTGGTAACAGTACTCTTTCCCTCATTGTATGATTCAGACCCTGTATTAGTAAGGAAGAAAGAGCCCAGTGGTTGAACATGAGTGGTTTTGGTAACCTTGGCAAAAATTGGCTGGATAAATAGTTCATGACTGTGGAACTATGGTCTAAAATAGCAAAGATTTGAAGATGTTTCACAAAAGGAAGCAGAATTGTTCAAATGTGAAAAAAAGGAATGAAAAAATCAAGTTAAAAAATGTCTCTATTACTTTTGGAACTGCTTCTGGAAAGACAGAAAATGTTTCCAAAGAGATATCACAGTTCTAGTAGAAAAGATAAAAAGACAAAGAGGGAGACTTTTCTGACAGTATTTATAGTATTACTGGGTAGTTTCCACACAACAACAACAACAAAATGCCCCAACATTGACAGAGTTTAGAGTTCAAATGACAAAATATCAGTTTAAAAAAAAAAAAAAAAAAAAGCATAAACCAAAATCCATGTGGCTGCAGAGGTAGTTGTTCTCCTTAGCTGTGACTACTGGGGACACAAAAAAAGTAAAGACTATTTTAGGAGCAGTTAAGAAAGAAGAGATGCCTATGAAGTCTCAAGCCCACAGCAGTAAGCAAGAAGAAGAAACAACAGAACGATGGAGAAAAAGAGACCCTGAGGATGTGGCAAGTAGGAATCCAACTGGAGTGGTAACCAGCAGTTTGAGAAAAACAGAAGGAGGAAAAGCATAGTATTTGTGGAAAAGGAGGAAGGATCTGAGGAGCAAAGTTCTAGAATTTCTGGGTTATTTTGAAGAACAGGAAGAGGTACCTAGCAGACAGGCTAAACCAGGAAGTATGTTTTCAGTGCAGCTAGGTAACACAAGTCAGTGGAAACATAGGATAATAGCACATTATTCTCTCAGTTATGTTGCCCGTGAGTTAGGGACACCACAGGAAAAAGACAAAGCCCTAATTTGGACCAGGTGAAGTGAAAACTAAATTAATCTGAGACAAACAGGAGCAACAGGTTTAACCATGGCATATACCACCACTTTGCTTTGCACACTGTTCTAGCAAATTGGCACATTTCAATAATTACATTTACCCTGAGAGTCAAATGAAAAGCAAAGTATAGCTAAGAGGACAAAACGCAATTTCAGAAAGACTTCCACTGACACATCAAATAAGGCAGGTATAGACAGTGCTCATGATATCAGAAACACTCTTATGGAGATCATTTGACAGAATAAGATAAGGCTATTTAATCTGTAGCTCCTACCTCAAACCAGGTGCAAACAGGGACATTTAAGTGCTACAGTGGATTATGCTAATAATTTACCCCAGTGCTACAGGAAAGATCATTTCCCTTTTAAGGGTATAATTAATTTCTCTTTTAAAGGATAAATAACTTCTCCATATCCTAGATGACTGAAATTTCTTTTTGGCCCTGACTGAGCAGGTCAATTTACTTTTATGCTTGTCTTTCATGGCACGCCTCACTGTTCTGATGATCTATAGCTACACTTCTTAATTTTTAATCACTTGCTAAATTAGACACTGTATTGATAGCCTTTTGTCCACTCTAAATAGCTTTCAGGTTTTTTTAAAATATAGAAAAGTAAGAATTGTTGTCTCTTTTCATATTACTGAAGAAGGCCAAGACAGAGATTAGCCATTAGCTTCACTAAAGCCAAATTTTAGTCAAAGAAATGCAGAAACTACAGTTTCATAATCCTTCCAAGAAGGGATTTACATTATTCATGTGACTGCTAAATATATTTTCCATTATTTTGTTCATGTGAATGCATTCTTGAACCACTCCACTCAAGATTTTTATCTGTTACCGTTGCAAAGGCGTGGTATTAAAATACTTCAGTAGTAATTTGAGTTGTCTAAAAATTCTATACAGTGGAGCTGTCACTAAAGGTAACAACAGCAATATGGCTGACACTTATTTGTGTGTTCTGTGTTTATTCTTTTCATACTGTTCTCTTGTTTCCTGCAAGCTACCTTAGGAGGCAGCGAGCAAACCTGAGTTTATTTAAAGGGTTAATAACAAGAAACTTGCTTCCCAAATGCTTCTCAGATTCTGAGGCAAAACTGATTACTTAAAAGGATTTGGTAGACTATGCCTGCTGTTAAGCCTAAGAAGAAACATAATTTGTTATATTTTAAAATTTATTCAAGCCTATAAAACCACTGGTCTTCAGGGACAGGTTTTCTTCATTTCAGAGATCATGCCAAACTGACATTTGGGAGAGACACTGCCTGAGACGAAAGAAAAATGAGGGGCTTTTATGAGAGATACCAGATAGCCCTTTACAGAGAAGTATGTCTACAATCCATTTAAGCAGAAATCTGGCTTTGCACAATGTTGTTGGTTCTCTTACATCCTACAGTATTATAATCTCCAGCAACAGCAGCAGAAGGACACTTCTAGCTTTTGCCTTTGCTGGTGGAGCAGCCAACCATGTCAAATTGCATAAAGCTGTTGTATGTCTACTGTGTGCTGGGTGGAGACAACAAAGTTATTCTGCTTTTTTTATAAGCCAGAAAGCTTCAGACAAAACTTTTCCTATAGAGAAACTGTGTCATTATTGTAGTGGATATATGCTACTAAAAGAGCACCAAAGCATTTGTTCAAGAAGTAGTCTGGGAAAAAAAAAAAAGTTTTGATAAAAAATGAAAGGAAGTACTTTTAGAAAAGGCAAATGCCTGTGAGATGCCACTCTTTTGGGTTGAAGTCAAGAAACTGTGAAACAATTGGTTGCCTTAATCCAGGAGCCAGAACTGGGACAGGTCAGAAATAAGAGTATTCCTGGGTTACAGAAATACCTGCTCCTTCAACAGACAGCGTGGTACAGGACTGAGGGCAGCTATCAGGATTTTTATGCTTTTACTCTGAGCATTTCTGACAGAAGATCACAATGTCAGTCAAAACCCGTTCATACCTGCCATCTCCAAGAACTCCCCCACTGTTTCTGAGGCAAGCTCATGACCAGAATGAGCCAAAATAGCTGTTTGGCCTTTATGTCATTAGTTTCTGGTCAATTCCATAAAGGAAACTCATGACAGTGACACCCAATCCCACCTCACACAGTTTAAGACCATGGAACAAGAGGGGAGGACAGTGATTTGCTCTTAGTGACTCCTGGACTTTTGGGTCCATCCTGCACAGGGTTATGTGCCACTCATCTGACTGCAGCACAAGGCTGTCCCATGGTGCAGGGCTATGTGTATTGGCAGGGATGAACACCCTCCCTTATTTCACATCTGATCCCACATTACCTTTCTGTTAAGTAATTATAAACACTCTTCTATTCAAGAAGAAACTGCTGGGTTTCACAGCACTGGCTGGAATGGCCCTTGAAGGCAGGACCTGTGAGCTCCCTCATCAGCACCACTGTGTGTTACCTTTGCTGGTCTCCTGACCTCCTGACCCCACCTGCCTGGATGGGGCTCCACCAGCTCAGGGATGTTCAGACCCTGCTCCCATGTGAACCAGGAAACAGCAAGGCACTGTGGGTGGTGGTGGAGGTAAGAACCAATACTCTTAAACCACAGACTCGTCTGGTATCTGCTCTTGCTCTCCAGAAAGCTCCTAGCATTGTTTTTTACTCATTCACCGAGAGTTTCCAAAGTGTCATTCAGCTTGGTTGCTTCCATGCTCTTTATCTAAGTCATCTCAGTTGCTCCTGTAGAGCACTCGTGCCTTTGTGTTCGCTCCTGCCCGGAAATCCACCCTGTTCCCCTCTCCTTCTTCCCCATGGGACCTCTGTGCTCCTGCCAGCACACTCAGTCTTGCCATGCTCGTACTGCCCCATCCGTTCTACTTATATGACTTAAATGCACTGTGACTGAATTAACCACCAGAGCTCTCCTACTGATCCTGCCACCCAAACTGCACCAAATCAACCCACTGTTTTATTTGTAAAATTATTGTTAATCAGTGGCCAGTCTTAACTAACACTTCCAACTGGAAATGCTCTTTCTTCACCACTCACCCTGTTGTCATATATGCTTTGTGGGCACAGATTGATTTCTGAACACTAAATGATCCTTCTCATCAGCACGAAGTTAGAGGTATCAAATGAAACTAGCAGGAAGGAGATTCAAAACAAGCCAAGAGCTACAGAGCTTCTTGAAGCAAGATGTGGCAGATTTGAAATGTTCACACGGTTTCCTGGGGAGACTGTGCAATTGCATGGCAGACAAATGTATTGAAGATCAATAAATCTGTGAAAAGTACTGGTCCAGAAAGTCCTGTGCCACCAATGACTGCAGTTTGGGAGAGCACTTGGTGGAGATATCATTTTATACTCTTCCATAAGCTTCTACTTTCGGCTACTGGCAGAAACACCTTTGGTCTGATCCAGTATGGCCTTTCTTATGTTCTCATGTAAATTTGTCCCAGACACATGTAGCGAGACAGCAGGGAGCCTCACAGCATGGCTGGTAGGCAGAGAACTTTATTTTCCAGTTCCTGTGCTCTGGGGATTAGACTAGAAACAGATTACAGCTGAAGGATCCCTGAGCAGACATGGACTGTGCCAGTTTGGGAGCTGGGAGCAGGATAGCTGTTGTGCCCAGAGTAATTATCCTGGCAGGGCTGGCCTGACATGGCTAATAAATAAGAGATGTTTGAGCAAGCAGTTCTTTACAGCTTGCTTCATCCTCCTCTTTGCAGAGGAGTGACTTGGACCATACAGGCATGTCCTCAGCTGTTCTAACCACTTAGTCCTCCGCCCCAGAGGATTTTGCACCAGAGACCTTAGGAGCACTCGCAGATGCAGAGTGGAAAACTTGACTTCCCATGGAAGTCCACTCATTCAGTGCCTCCCCAGGGAGCCCCAGAAGACTTCCAGGCTAACCGTAAGGCTGCCTTCCTTCTTGCCACCCAGATGCTGTTGACAGAAACATATATGAACAACTCAAGAGCCTCACCATCAGAAAAGCTCACTGCCAGAGAGAAAGGAGACAGGAGCAGGTCTGAGGGAGGGTTCCAGAAGACAGCATTCAGAGAGGAGGTGCAGGAGTCATACAAGGAGCTGAACTTTCTGATCCTTCCATGAGCAACCTGGGAAAAAATTTTGGCATAGCAACAAGCCCTCGCTTGTGATTTGCAGCATTGTGAGGGAAGGCTCCATAAATAAGCCCCCTCTTCTATTGCAGATTAGACAGAGCTGAAGAGTGTCTTCCTTGCATATTGCTCAGTCAGGCAGCATTTCAACAGAGCAGAAAAACATTCTCGAGGTTTTTTTTCCCTTCATTCCCCTTCAAGAAGCAGCCTGAGTGTTTGAAACTTCTGTGGTTTGGTTTGGAGTTCAGTCATCCCTACAGAGAACTTGTTCTGCCAATCTCTACATACATGTCAGCCTAAATAGCAACAGATGTACAGTACCTTAGATGTATAAAATTTTCATAAAATATAACAAACGCTGTTTTTCCACTTGGGATGAGTCATTAACCATATGCTCATGATACTGCTCTTTTCAGAGGAAGAGCTGAAATCCTGTGTTTAGGCTAGACAGAGTCGAGTCCTGTGAGGTTTTCCAAGTGCAAGGGCAAGACCCCTTGCACCCCAGTTCCCCTAAGGACCCCTGAGACTCTGCAGACAGAGAAGTAACAAGTCCAGTGTTTGCAGCTTCTTCGTAGGAGCAATGTCTTCTCTGGGGTAGGCAACCCAGACTGCCAGTGAGGGAAGGATAGCACCCTGCTGCAGGTATGCAAAAACCTGCCAGCACATGAATGGGCAGGCAGGGGACATTCTTTCAGGGGACACTCAAGCAGACATGGTCTCGTCACACTTTCCATGTTTCTGAAGGCAGGGAGGGTGTGCCTGAGGCACGGAGCTGCTTGGAGCATCCCTAGGGGAGCTGCAAATCTGCATTCAGTCCTCAGTGTGGGCAGTGGCCTTACAGACCCAGTTGTTTGGACCGTTCCTCCTCCTATGAGGAGTAATTAATTGAAAATGCTCTCACATAATTTTTTACATGACTTTGGAGATGGGCCTGTTCTACCTCCCATTGCAGCTGGCAGGGTTTTCCCCCCTCCTCAGCAGGAGTGGAAACAGCCTTTGCTGCTACAAATAAGTCCTCTCCCTCCAGGGTTTTTTGCTCACAGAGCCTTTCCTCCAGGTTAGCTGTATGTGCAAATAGGAGTTAATCCCCTGGCTAAAACATTATTTAAAGACAGAATTTACTAAATGCTGCTCCACTGGGTTTTAAGGAGGTTATATTTTAGCTCATCAGCAAAACCAGGGCTGAGCCTACAAAAACAGCAATCCATGAATATAAACAGGAAAGTGATAGTTGAACTTTGCTATGTATTGCAATCCCTCATATACAAGTTGTACCAATACAGTCACTTCTTTTTAATTTTAACAAGAACTGCAAATTTCAGTTCTATCCAGTACACTGGAAACATAGATCCAGCTCCCAGTGAGCTGCACTAGCAAAACTGACTATGTGCCTTCCTCTGGATCACACAAAGGGGCCCAGTCCTGTGTCTTCTTGGTCTTAGCCTTCATTCAATCTTGGCATGGTCTGAGGAAATGACCACTGAGAATTCAGTTGGGGAAGAACTCACAAATCTATTTAGAGTTTCTGTAGAATGAGCAGCATTGCCACGTGCATCCTGCTCATGCACAAAATTTTCTTCAGTATCTGGGAAGAGCCACTAACCTGGAGAACAAAGACCTTATCCCAAAAGCCCAAGTGAACCAGAGGAGTCAGAGAAGTCTCTAGTGCACAACAGGTAGGTCCGCCTGTCAACTCCTAAGATGGAGAAGACTGAAATGGTGCAGCATGGATAAAGAAAGACCTCTCCCAGCAGTACATATGGTAGCAATCCTAGTGGATTCAAGTGGGCTGTAAAGCAGCCTGCAAGGTATAGTTAGATGGTGTGGGGGAACTCAGAGCATCCTGTATTTACCATAACCAGTCCTTTTTTCACCTCTTTCTTCACAAACAATGTGCTAGTATGATTAAATCACTGTTGAATACTGGTGATCCCCATTTGACATGCAGACGGTATCTCCAACCTTATAACACCATGCCTACAGAGTATGAAGGGCTACAATCCACTATCCTTTATCAACTCTGTTATTTTGTGTATACTGTTGAATGCTGTAACCCAGACCATGGTTTGTTATTAATGACCTCTTCTTATTTATTTCAGTTATTATGAGCACTTAACACACACTCATCATCGTTAGATTATGAGTTTGCTTTATGGGGATTACGTTGAGTAATTATCATTCCAAGTAAGAGAAATGAACTGTCATGTTCCCCCACTGCCAGCAGCTTTTAATCTGACCAGACAGCAAAGAACCCAGGATTTCACAGTTTAAACAGATGGAAAGGTCTGGGAAAGAGGTGTATCTTGCAGCTTCTTCTAAATGAGGCCAAGTTCACGCTGAAGCATATTTTTGTCAGGGGCGTATTCCAGAGGTGTGAACCTGGAGTGCCCAGTGAGCATTCAGCTCCAGCTTCCAGCTAAGAATAGTTCATATGGCAGATTGGAGGTAGCAAGGCTGTTCTTAAATGTCCTGGCCTTTGGCTGTAGTGACCACAACCTTGAATTTCACCTACCTGTCTGCTGAATGGAGAGCAGAGCACTGGCATAGTGTAAGGCTGGGGCAGCTCCTCCGAGTGTTTTTCTAGGGTTGTTTTTCGGATTTGATGGAGGAAATATAAGAAAGTATCAAAATCAGGAGTAAGTGATGGAGTGCAGGCTGTCCTGTCGGGGATACTCAGGAAGAGTTGGAGGGCTCCCTTTAGAGTGCTTTGGTACCAAAGTAGGAGTATGCTGTCTTACTCAGGAGCATAAAAGAGCTCTGGGAACAGGGGCAGAAGCTGGAAGGGGACATCTCAGTCTGGGTTTGGATGTGCAGGGAAGGAGAGCAGGGGCTCAGTGACCTGCCAGTCTGTGTGGGTGCTGACCTCTGGGTATTGATGTGGCAGTGACAGAATGCTGGGTACCTTGAGGTGGCAAACAGCTCCTCAGTGTGGACAGATAGGACTTTGTGTTGACCATTAGCTCTTACTCAAGTTCCAGGTGTAGTAGTAAGGTTCAAACCAGACCCCTACTGGCATACCCCTGGCCAGGGGGTTGTAGCATCTCTGCTCTTCTCTGAGGTGAAAAATGATGACACATTCTAGTCAAGTGGTGTTTAACTAGGTCAGAAGAGGTAGCCATGGGACCAGGCTGGAGAAGTTTTAGTAGTAAAAACAAAATTAGGCTAATGATGGAGTGTCATCAGTGTCCCAAATTCTTTCTTGGAATATAGACAGCCAGACTTTGCCAGTAAGTAGAGGCCATTTGAGGGACAGGGGAAATGTTACTGTCCTCTTTCTATGTACCCTGGACATTGCTGACAGCAGGTTATGTGACAGTGGGAGGACTCCTCTGTTCAGCAAAGCAGTGCTGTACAGTACTTCTCTGCATGGAAAGTAGATGTGAGCTGTTACACAATGCCAAATCCACGGAAGAAAGAAGCAGTGTCGAGGGTTATCTTGGTGAAGGACAGAGGTGTCACAGGTATAATATGGCTCAACGTAAGGTCTCTTCTCCCACAAGCAAGAGATCCATTCCATGGTACTTATCTACTTCTGCTAAAATAATGAGCTTCACACTCCTACCAACACATGGTCCAGCACAGTGATGTCCTAGTGTGACATCCACACCCCACATTCTGCATGGAGAGAAAGAAAGGTATACAAAGGCAATGTCATTTGACCCTTCCTGGAGCAGTCGGCCCCCTTATAGTTTGAGATGACATTCAGGCTGTGAAAAGAGGGACTATGCTCAGGAGACTGGCAAAAATAGATCACAGTTTGACTAGAAGATCACACATAAATATATGTGGGCTGTGCCCAGGCTGTCCCACAAGAAAAGAATTTGGCATGTGTTGAAGATGGGCCAACACACAGGTATTGGATGGTTTCCAGGCATTATTGTTTCTGTAAGCAACACCAACAGAAAGATATTGGATCCCCAGCAGTTGTCATGCAAAATCATTCTCAATCCATTTCATTCTCACGAGTACTGTTGCCCTCCACCTCACCTTCGCAAGAGATAGCGATAGGAAGATCATGACTAACTGGGGAGAGTTTTTTTGACTCAAGCTGAGTTTTAGGAAAGGAGTTATGTCAGATCAACACAGCCATGCTGAAGTGGCTGATAAACAGTGCTGCTCAGAGCGCGGAATGTTACAGACCCGTAGCCGAGAACTTTATTGGCATTTGAGCAGTCACAAACACCATGCAGGAGGAAGGACGTATTGTGGGGGGAAGGCGGAGGAAAAGCAAAAAGAGGTGGCTGGGCTCATTTGTGAGTCCCTGTTACTCTGTGCCCAGTGTCTGCTTAAATTCAAACCAGGCACAAGGAGCACGGCTCTCCGTGAGAGCTGTTGTCCAAGCTGCGACACAGAAAGGAAACCTGAGCTGGAGCGGGGTCTGGTCGGAGCGCTTTGAAGTGATTTCTTTCAGTAAGGAAATAATTTCCTTTGTCTGTACATGTTCAGGAAAACTGCCTCATTGGAGACTGTTCTCAGGACTTTTGGATAATAATTGTTTTGTCCAGAAAAGCTCCATGACTGGAAATGAAGGGGGGGGGGGGGGGGAAGAAAGAAAATTATAAACGTCAGGGAAAAAAAGGCTTGTGAATATATATTACATCCATATGTGAAGGGAGAAAAATAAGGAATCAGGGCTCAGTTAAAACCACAGTCAAGATCCATTCTGCTCTCAGCTACACTGGGGTTGCCCCACCACAAACACTAAGACTAGCCCTGACTGAAGAAACATGGAGACAACTGCAGGCAGCCCTCTCCCTGGTAAACACCACTGGTTTTGTTCAGTGCACTGACATTTGGAGATTCAAAATGTCATGTATTTTTGTGTCATCTCTGTTCTGTGAGGGTATCAGAAAGGGACAACAGAGATAAACACAGGACATTCATTTAGAGGTGCTTTGTTAGGACAGAGAGGAAAAGGGATACCCTGCGATGGATGTAAAGAGGAAGCAGGCGCTGCTGAGCTTGGGTTTCTTTTCTTTCCTGCTGTTTTTTTCAGCAGGCACTCTCATGTTTCCTACCAGAAAGAGGCCAGGAGCATTTTTTCCCCTCTCCCTATGTTCTGGTGCCCTGCTGCCCGCACGGGGGGCAATGAGCAGCAGGCCTTTGCCGTGGCCATACCTGGGCTGCTAAAGCCCTCATCCCACTTGGGATCCAACCTGGGTCCCTCATGTGTGTGCAACTTCTCCTGCAGTCAGTGCAAGTGTTATGTCTGCAGGATTAGCTGTGTCCCTGGGTGATTTCTAATATTTTCTTTCCTCACATTCTTCACGTTGGAAGATTTAACAGAGTGATAGAGATCTGGTGTCCAAGAGACCGTTCCCCTTCCAGAGCGAGATCTCTCCCTCCAGCACACTTGCCAGCATGCTGTCCAGTCCAATTTCAAGTGAGTCAAATGTTGGTGTTTCCATCCTTGCCTGGAAGACAATTCCACTGCTCAAGCGGTCCAAGCCATTAGGAACATTTTCCTGATATTCAGCCTAAATACTTTCTATTTCAGATTTATCCCATTGCTCCAGGGATTCATGTTACTGGAGATGGTCTCATACTAAAATCTCTTGCTGTGCCTTTCCCTGGAAAAATTCACTTAGTACTTTCATGGAGGAAAGAAGGAAGGAAAGGAGGAAGGGAAGGAGGGAGGGAGTGAGGAAGGAGGGAGGTAGGAAGGAGGGAAGGAAAGAAGGAAGGAAGGAGCATGCCTATTGTATCATCATTGAAGCAGAGAAATGTTTCTAGAAGTCTCTTAATTGAAAGACAAATTTGAATTGTCAAAAGTGCTTGTTTGATGCACTGGCACTTGAAGTCCACTATTTACATAAAAATCAAGAATGTAACTTGTAGCAATAATAGAAGCTTCTCCTCATCCCACTAAAATTGTGTAACTGTACTTTAGAAAGAATGCATCTAACAAAGCTATTCTTTTTTTGCGTCTCATGTAGTCTTTAACCTCAACTGGTAGTGGTCAGTTAAACACAAGCAGTTGACAACTATGGTGACAATTTTGGTTCCTATTCAGGAAAACGAAGAGGCACATACTTAACCTTAGGATAGAGCTTAGCTGAATACAGTTTGAAATGTCCAAAACCTCCAACGTGCTTCATGCAGGTCAGTAAACAGCACCATGGAGATGGGCAGTTTATTCTCAGGCATCACCCTCCATCCTGTGCTAAACAGCTACATTTCAATCACTTGCAAGCTCTTGTAGTAACCATTTCATGTATGGATGAAAAAAATGGAAAAAATTAAATCATCTCCTTCCTACCCTAATCTCTTTGAAAGCGTCCTTTGGCGCATGATTCCTAACACGTATGTTTTAGTTGTCATTTGACTGCTTCACTGGTGTTTAAAAATATCATTCTTGTACTCCAGGAAAACAACACATTCACTAATTAATGGAAATCTGAGGCATTTATGCATCTTAAATGAATTATGGAGGTTGTGAACTCTACTTTCTTCAGCCTTTTCTTCAATTACTAAATCTATTTAGATTTTTAGTTCTTTTGCATTTGAAGAATACATTTCAAGTAACCAGTCAGATTGTTTCTTCCCTTTAGGGCAACAAATGTGATAGGGGTTCAGACATCTTCTCAGTTATTACCAGTATTATCTGCTAGAGGCAACAGTTTTCTGCAGGTCCCATGCCCAAACCTGCAGCAAATTCTGCAGCAAAAGGGAATGTCAAAGCTGTTGGGTGTGGAAGGTATTTGTGTATCTCTGTCTCTGCCCTAGACTTTATCTTCTGACTACACTGAAATCTTGCTCCTAAAGACTCTTCCTTTGGTGAAGAATCCTTCCTATGTAGAGGACAGAAAAACAGATGGGTAAATGCACATCAGCATGTCTTAAAAACTACCGTACGTTTATCTCTGTTCTGTAAAAGAAAACTCTGATAACAGGCACTTGCTCCGAGGATACCAAATTAATTACAGGTTGCATTGAGTGCTGCTAATAAATGCAAAAATACAGCCTAAATATGAAGTGTTAGCTAGCTGTGCTGTTGGCAAACATGGCAGCCCAATTTTTGAACCCTTTGGGCTGTAATACTGTCTCGAAACACCAATAAGGGAACATCATCCCTGCCTTGATTTACTGAGGTGAACAGCCTTCTTCAGATCACACTTTGAAACCCCTGGGTAGGCTAATACCTCCAGGAGAGGAAGGAGAAGAGATAAGAGGACAGAGACTTAAGGCTGAAGCAGTGAGGTTATTATTATTCTTATTCTTTAATTACAGTTTTTAAAATGCAAACCTAATGAATAAATGCTAATCTGTAGTCTACCACTTAGCATCATCAGATCTCCAAATGTTTCACAAAATCTGCATCATTATCCTGATCTTACTGGGGCTCTGGGACCTTCAAAACAAAATAAGGTGCTTGTGTGCCATTCAGGGAAAGTGTAGGGAGATGGATGTCTTGGGAGAGTATTTGTATTTGCTGTGGTTTCCATGCATGTCCAGTGGTCATGTCCTCGCTGTGAAGGCCTGACCTCCAGATGTCCAGAACTTTTTGACAAAAGTCCAGTGTCTTTTCATTTTATTTCCCCTGCCCAGGCAAATTTTCCAGTTGGAAACTGATGCCATTGCCAGGGAAAGCCAAACATATGGAAGTTTCACATTTTGCAGACAGGAAACACTCAGGGGACCAAAGGTCATCCACCAGGCTGGGGCTAAAGCCAGGGTTACAACCCACATTTCCTGACCTCTGAGGCAGTGCTAAACCCACTAAACCCCCCTTGTCTTTCTTTATACACATTATATTTCCTCTACTTTTTCCATGGATTTCAAGAGGACCTAAAGCCCTGTGGGCATGGTTTCTGCAGTGTATGTTCAGCTGGCTGGCTCGACGGTCCTCTGAAGCCTCAGGCGTTGTTTTAGTACAAATATGTGGTAATAATAATGTGTCTGCCTGCCCTGCGCATGTTAATACTGTCACCACACTGCTTTGTCAGCTGCCTGGAGCTGCTGGCAAGTCAAAGTGCCCTCGCTGGCCTCCCTTTCTGCCAGCGGATGTTTGCTGCGTCCAGGTGCCTGTGTGGCCACATCCTCCCCTCGCATGTCAGCACTTTGCAGAGCAGTGAGAGCAGGCTGGGCTGGGACTGCTGGCATGTTGTTGATGAACTGTCTGTGCTGATTTCAATCCATCCCAAATGGCTTGGTGTTTGTATAGGCTGGTGTGAGGTGCTGGGGTGTTCAGGAGATGCCCTGGGCTGTTTCTGATCAGACTTCCTTCCTACCCTCCACAGCTTGCCTAACTATCAGACAAACACTGCTCTCCCAGATTTGGGAGTGAAGCTCATTGTTTTGGGCTAATTGCTCTTTTATAGGATCTTATACAGGTAGTTGGTTTCCCTTTCTACACACTGGGTGTTCTGAGGCACATCCAGCATGGCTACTCTCCTTGAAAAGGTGCCCTGACACCAGAAGCCATGTGTCAAAGGGATGGAGGAGGAAGATATACTATTCCCTGTGTGAAAACGAGGGTTGCAGGTTTTGTTTGGACAATAAAAATGTCCCTTCACGTTAAGCTGCATTAGCTGGAGGTCAGTTCACCCAAGGGATGGGACAAGGTTAAGCTTACAGCAAGAGGACATGAGGCTAATTCCAGGAGCACTGTGGTAGCCCTAGAGGATTTGTTTATATTCTGTATATCCTCTCCACTTGAAGCTGTACAAAAAGGTGTACAACAGAAAGGGAAGTGTCCCTATATGTGTGTGTACATTTGTGTTTGTGATGTTCCATGAAAACACCAGTGAAGAAATCTCTTTTTCACTTTTTTTCCCTCTTCGGACTGATTTATTAATAATTTGTGTTCCATTACAAAAAATGGGCTTTTATGTGAATTGTACTGTGCCCTGAAATTGTTTTAGTGGCAGATCATAATTTACTATTGGGGTTTCAGGAGTCAGTGCAGAGCACAGTGCCATCTCCATATTCATATTTCAGATCTGTCAGAGCACCCGGACAGTTCATGTAATCAGATGGATTTCCATTCGAGTCCTTGAGAGACAAGAAAACTGGCCATCACAGAGAGATCCTTGGCAATTAAAATGAATAAGAGCTGCCACTCTCAGTGGATGTCTTCTGGGTTACCATGGGGGACAGAGATTGGTATGAGGTTTAATCAGGCACTAACAGCACCTTGCTGGGAACTTCATGGCTGATAAAGGCAGCAGCATCAGACCAAGTAGCTCCTCTCTTTTTAAAGGGAAAGGAGGCTTTTTTTTTTTTTTTTTAATATAATAAATCCCATGAAGTTTTGTAGTGTTTGATAGCAGAGAAGGGATAGAGGGTTTGGGATTACTTTTCTTCTCTTCCCCACAAATGAATCACCTTCTTTGTGGGTTAAAATCAAGCGAAACGGCACATGCTGGATGCTCAGTACATTTGCAGGGTGGTTTTTAATTGCTTGTATTTTGCTTGTGCTGTGGCTACTAATGTGATACTGGGCCTTTTAAAATTAATTTCACTGTGACTTTGTGGCTATTGAAGGGTGACAGATTGGCAGCCCAGAGTTGGAAATCCTTTACTTATCCCCAGAACAATTACAACGCAGGCAGCAGCAATGAAAGCGTCCCCAGCTGGCATGGAAGGCCCAGAACAAGGATGAAGGTAAGCCTTCCCAGGCCCTCTGCTGAGACTGCTATTAAAGATACCAATTAGTGCCAAACTGTATTTTGTGATGGAGGAGGCACCATTCCACTAGGACAGGACTGTGACTGCGGCACCTGTACTCCTCAGCTGGCTGCAAGTTTCAGTCCTCGACAAAATGGCCTGAATTAACCAGTGCAATCCTTCTGGCCTGATGCAGTGCAGTGCTGAGCCTCAGGGGAGCTGCAGTGCACCTTTTGTGTGGTGTCATGTCGAGGAGGGTCCCATGCAAACCAGCAGCACACAGAGTGACATGGGGGGGGTGATCAAGTTGCTGCTGCCTCTATAGCATCTGCAGAGTGCATCTCACTGAACCTGCCTGTCACCCAATCTTTGTTTAATAGGGTTTGTCGTGAAAGGAATAAAAGATAAAGGAAATCCTCTCTTGTGTTTTGCCCCCAAATGGGAGTATGCCCTAAATATGGGTATGTCAATATTTCCAGTCCATCACCGAAAATATTTGTACACTAGACCACGGAAGTATTAGGGCTTGTTCGAGTAAGGCTCACGAGCTACAGTTTCATTTATACATTTACAGTTCCTTGGCACGAAGTGGGTAATGAAGTGGGTTGTTTAAGGTACAGTATGCAGTGCTCAGAGCACGCCCTGTGTGCAAGGGTTTTCCTTCAAGAAGACTTGACAGTGACTGTACTGCATCTTACTGTCAAGCTATTTTTTCCTTTCTAGGTTTCATTTGTGTTTTTCTTCACCTTTTGGAGACCCCTTACCTCTCCCCTCTTAAATCTATGCTCACCACAGAGCAGACATAATCCCAGATTTTCAGTAAATCAACACTATATGCTCCCTACTGACTAAGAGAATTTGATACTGACAGATTGTTACACCTAAAAGAAAAATACTGCCTATATTCTCTAACATGCTTTGCCTGCAACACCGGGCAAGGACGGATGTGTGATATCCATTATGAATGTAACAATACAGGTAGCCTACCATAATACAACTGTTTTTAATTTATATTTCATGACGAAGAGCATGGGTGCAGCCATGAATCACTGTCCTCCTCTTTTAGCTCAGTAAAACCACAGTGTCCGTAATATTGCAGCCATACAATTAACTCCTTTCATCAGCAGCACTGCAGATTTTAGTCTTGAGCAAAGCCATTGTTTAATCTACACATGTATAGAAACCACCCTGTAGAATAGCAGCATTTTGCATTTATATGACACCCAACATCTGAGTATCACTACGTGCTGGACAGATGTGTAATTAATGTTGCTGTTCAACCTCTCTGTTTGGTGGGTAAATTCTAGACTGGGAATGAAGTTATATTCAATCCTTGGATGTGATGCTGAGCATCAGCAATGTCTGTATGCTGTATAATTCTCCTGTGTACTCAGTGAAGAGATTAAATGCATTCCCCCCTCTATACCCTCAATTTTCCTAGATCCCTTAAAGGGCTACTACTGCCTGCATAATCTTCATCCCTGAACTCAAATCCTTCCGATCCTCTGGGGCCCTTATTAACTGAATGTTTGCTATTCTCTGCCTTGAAATGGTCTTCAATCTCCTTATTGTTTTGCAAAGACCATGCCACGATTTCTGAGCACATCCTTCCCTTTCATCTGCCCTTTATTAGCCCAGATGGATAGAAAGTGAAGGGAACTCTCCTTTTAGCAGTAAGATCTCTGTTCGGTGAACTACATAGAGATACCACATGCAAAAAGAGATGTTTGGGTTTGATGAACTCCATCCTACCCAGACATACCCCCCTTCCTCCTGGTCCCTTTTAAGAAACTGTGGTACCAGCCCAACAAGCCTAGGCTGTTCTTGAAAGCCTTGGAGCATCACTTCACCCCCTGGACAGATTATTCCACATTTGCAGTACACACATCTTTGTAATGCTGTAATCACTCCTGAGTTTTCCCCTGGGAATAAGTATGGACTTGGGGGCAGCAGAAAGGAATAGGTGGTTGGAGGCTTTCCTTGCCAAAAATAGGTAAATTCCTATCTGTCCTAGAGGAGGGGAAGTAGTGAAACATCAAAGAAACAATGTGCTAAAACACTGTCCTAAAAAAGAAATCAAATCCTCCTCCTTCATCCCATTTCCCTTTGAGGCAGAGGAAGGTTTGTGCCAGTTCCCTGTCTGAGGAAAGCTGGCTTTGGGTGACCAGTTCAGTGTGCAAAGAAGGCTGGGGAACTGGCAAGGTCCTAAGGAAAGACAGACTGCCCTGGCACATGTTCACAAGCTGAAGTAATGCACTGGCTCTCCCAGAAGAATCAAGAACTACCCATAATGGAGAGGATACCTCTGGATCCCAGCACAGATCTGGTAACTGCTGTGGCATAGTCCAGGGCTCAGCTAGGCTGAAGACAGTCTGCTCCTTTCCAAATACCTACAGGACTGAGAGTCCAAACGCTGGGACTTGTCAGTGGGAAAAAAAGAAATTAATCAAAGAGCTGTATTTCAAAAGAAAACACAAGAATACTGGAATAGAGGAAACATTTTATCTGTCCAGTTGGTTAGAGATTACACAGACAAATTTATAGGTGTTAAATTGGACACCAGAGGGCTTCCATATTGTTCTGAAGATGAATGTATTGCAGAAGTGGTAATATTAAATGCAACAGAAGCAAAGCAATGTTAAAATCCCCAAATGTTCTATACTCCGTGCTGTGTTTAGCTGGGCTAACAGACAAATTACAGCTGAAATGAAGAATTTTCCATTGTTTGGGTAGGATTCACCTTAAATTTTCCCATCAGCCAGTGACAACTCTATCAGCAGAGCAGTGCAGTGCCATAGGACTGTATTTTTGAGCATCAGTTAAGGTTTCTTAGGGCACCGGCCTAGGAAGGAAGAATGGAATGCACTAGAAGCACCTGGAGTGCTTCCTCAAGGACTTCTGTCCAAATACTGACTAGGCCCAACCTCACTTAGCTCATATGATTTGACAAGGCCACCTCAGAGCAAGATACCGTGGCTACAGGCAGAAGTACAGGGAGCATTGCTTACCACCATTATCCAGATAGAAGGGGAGAGGCTGTGAATGGTAACATGAAGGAAGAAGAGAGTAAAAGGAGAGTCGAGACAGGGGAGAAAAGAGGAGGCTGAAGCTGAAAAGTGGTTCTGGAGTGAGGCTTATGTGTTGGTGCAGAGGCTTAAAACATTCCCAGGCTCCTCCAAAGGGAGTATTTGAAAGGACTGAATGAATTTCAGAGCAGAACCAATGTCTCTGTAACCACTGATTCTGGGAGAGATTTACAGCATAAACCCACTGGGACAGATTCAATGTTGGAGTGAGTGAACGCAACTATTGAAGTTAATGGACTTGTGCCCACTTATATCAAAGACGAATTTAGTCTATAGAGAAAGAAAATGGGATTTAACCTGCAAATCACCTGTTATAGAGACTAACAACATAATATGTGATGAAAAGACAAGCACGAATTTGGGAGCATGCTTAAAATGCTTCATTCTCTGCTCATCCGAATAGCCTGCATTCCCTGTGTTTCTAATTACCCGAAACCTTTCTAGCACTGTGAAGAATAGTATTTAGCATTCGTACTATGGCAGCAACCACAGATCCTGTGAGGGTCCCATTACACTCAGTGCTCTACAAACACAGAAGCATGCCTAATCCCTGCTCCAAAGTACTTTCACTTCTTTTCTGTGGACATGGAGGCCAATTAGAGCTGCTGAAGTTCAGAGTTGGAGTCAAGATTTAACACTGTGGGACTGGTACCCTAAGGGTAACAACTAGGAGACATATCCAGTACAGCACAGTCAGTTTTAGGGAGATCAAGACTGGAATACTTGCACTCCAAATATCCAAATACCAGATCAAAACTGATTAATAGAATGAATTAAAAGACTGTCTGTTGTATCTGTGTTGTCAATAGGGTAATAAATCAATGGAAGAGAACAGTGATACAGGGATAAGTAATTACTGCTTGTGTATGAAATCTTGTGTTGTGCTCTGTAAGTATTCTGAGGGAGTTGGATGAAAGCAGCTATCATCAAAGTGTACTATTAAGGCTGTTAGTAATCATATTAATAATACAAATACTGTTGATTTGTAATTTGAAAGTATCGTCTGCTGCATCCTGGCACATGGATGATGCAAACAGGTAAAGAAGCAATGGTTTATATCTCGTAAAACGCTACTTATAAAAACCACCATGGGACCAACCATAGTCTTCTCCATCCTGCTTTCTTTCACCATTCTGCCAGCAGGTCTGTTTTCAAGCAGTTGTCTTAAACAGAACAACTTTCTGAATTATAGTGTGTGTACATAAGTGCGTAGCTCTATGCAGTGATTCCCCCTCACCCTTTCCTGCCGCTTGTCCTCTAAGGTGGCATTTCAGAAGCGTGCCAAGATAAGGCAGTCCCAGAGGGACTGTCAAAAAACAGCACAACCCAGAGCAGCCCTGAGGCTGTTCTGAATTGCACCAGGGGTTAAACCTGCCTCCAGCCAGCCTCAGGATTCGGGGTGTGCATACAGTACGGCACAGGCCACCATCTCCCCACTCTGTGGTAAACTGACTGATGCTCAAGGGTGTTTGAGAGCAAACTCAATAGAGCTAGTCTGGATTCACAGTGCTATAGGAGAAAGCAAAGGCAGGTCCTTTACCCCTCCTTTGCCCAGAAGGAAAGACCATCCGTGTTCTTTCTTTCAGCCACCAAAACTTAATGCAGAAGAGACTTTATAATTTTTCCCAGGTGTGACTGTATCCAGGCTTGCCATGAAGAGAAGTAACTACCTGTCTGCAAATACATTCACCATGTCAGCCCATGCTATCTCTCCCAGGACAAGGACAAGTAGGGAAAAGCATTGCATTTTTAAACAGGCATATACTGTTGGAGGATGTACCCTTTGCTGTCCAGGACTGGGAAGCCTCTAACACTGGTTAATTACCTCCAAGAAGAAGGGCTTAATTGGGAGTGTCATGAACTAAACTTTCTTCTCTTTGAAGAGCTGTCTACCTCACATGGTGCTCAGAGAAATATTAGACAGCAAAATCAGTTCAGTTTTCATTGTTTCCTTTCTATTCAATAAAAATGCAAGCAGCCAGGGAAATGCTATCGAATGTGTCTCCTACACTTCCATCCACACACCCAGTACTTCTGTGATGACACCCAGACTCAGGCGAGAGAATGATGATGAAGGTCAAGTGTAGAGAAAGGAAACTCTAAACAATAATGGATGATTTATAGCATACAGTGAATCTTATCTGGGTCACACTTTTGAAGGGCCCCATTTCTCAACTCTCCTAATTCTTGAATTAATTAAATTCTCATCCCCATTATTTTGTATCTCTTTTGCTATGCAGCTCGAGACACAGAGGTGACAGGCTGACTGATGCACTTCAGAGCGGTGATTCTTCTTGCGCTGTGTGAAAGAGCTTTCAACAGAACCTTGTCTCTGCAACAGCGGGACTCAGAGACACTCCTTGCTGTGTCTTCTTCAGCCTTGCTCTTGCTCTGCTTATTCAGACCTCTTCCACATCTTCTTTAATGATCACAACCCGGATTTCACTTGGGTGGCCTCTTGAACTGGAAGTCTTTCCTCCAAGCATGCTCACCTAAAGAGGATTAAGACCTTCGTGCAATCCTACAATGATTACATGGGGTAACAGACTCCTTCCAAAGAGGAGACTAGTTAAGGGGAAAGGCACACGTATTCTCTCTGACATCCCCATTGCTTGCATGGACCTCATCCATCTTCCTGCACTGACACGCAGATTCTGCTGTTGCAAGTGCAATGCAATCAGAGAGCTTGTCGGAGGAACCAGACAATTGTCTCCTTACAGTCTGGTCTTCCACATTTTTTCCACAGAAGCTTTGATCCTACGAAGTGCTCCCTGAAGAGCATCCTTGGTGTGTCTCCTGAATGTGTAGCCATCTGAGCTCTTTATAGGCTGCAGCCTGAAAACTGTAAGCTCAAGTTCAGAAAACCTCCTACCAGACTCCTGTGGCTCTGTGAGAACAGAGAAAACAAAAATAATAATAAATTGTTAAGGGCAATAAAGAATTAGTTCTGCAGTAAATCTATATGCAATCTGTCCCCTGTACTCCTGTGTGCTTACTTATATTTGTAAGATTTGTTTTATGAATGATTTGCCATTAATGGAGAAAAGAGAGATTAAGAAACAAAAGCTGTAGCTTCAATCCATCATTAGGGAATTAATCAATTGGCAGCCTGTGCAGACAGCTATTTAGATATGTGGCCTGAACAGCTTAATTGGGGGAAGCATTTTAAAAGGGCTAGAATGATGTTCAAAGTAGCATAAATTAGCCCATTTTGGACCCATCACATGGCCTAATTTAACAACTTGTGTACCTAAGAGTTTGGCAAGTGATCACATCTCTTGAGCTTCTTAGCAGCTTCCTATCCTGATATGACTGTAAAGTATATTTCCATCTGAAAATTATTAACTAGAAACACTCCACCTAGTCAATAAAAGGAAAGGGAAGGACACCTGTGAAACACTGTGTCCTTACTTGCGTTTGCCTCTCTCCGTCCAGCTGTAGGAGTTTATAGCCATTGCTGAAAGTGAGGATAGAAGCACTTCCTTCACTGTGGCTCTCAGTTCCCCCTTAGGGCTGATGGTACTGTGATGCTCTTTTTGCATTCCTGCCCTCCCCAGTGGAATGTGACCAGTTTTTATGCTCCCGGGGGGAAAAAAAAAAGAAAAAAAAAAAAAAAAGAGAAAAAAAAAAAAAAAAAGGAAAAAAAAAGGGAAAAAAAGGTGCATCTTAGAGTTTCCTACTTTTAATGCTGGTTTGTAAGGTGTTTTAGCTTCTGAGATACATTAAATGTGGTGTTTAAGTGGAAAAACCCAACATTATCTTTTACTAGGTACAAGTGAAAATCCGCAAATGCAGGTTTCCTGGAAGTTCAGCATTTTCTGGGATCTGGACCTTGAACTGGCTTTTAATACAACAGAAAGCCTATTTGTGATTGGACAAATCAAATCCCCATGAACTCCCTAACCTACTTGCGTGCTTGAAATCTGGGACTGGTCCCAGCGGTGATTTTCTCAGTCTCAGCGTGTTGCTGCCACCAGTGCAACCAACGCCTATGTGTTCTGCTCTTCATGCCATTGAGGCTGCGCAGTTCTAGCTCATACAGTTACTTCTGGTTACCTCATGTGGGGTTGGAGAGATGCTGCCTGGGGACTTTCAAACAAAACCATTTAGCTTTAAGGTTCTAAATGTTTCAGCGTCTTTGCCAGGCAACACCCTGACAACATAGCTAAACCAAACTAACCTTATACATATATTGTACATGACATTTGTTTTGGAGCAAACTTGTTGCCCTGCATTCCAGGCCTCCAGAGGCATCATGCCATCCTCTTTATTCATCAGGAGTATGCCCAAATCCCAGAGTTGGTTAATGTGCAGCCTATCCACATGCTTCCCGTCTCTGAAGGAAAATGCAGAATGCAGCATCCCAATGCAGTTCCAGGCACAGTTTTCATCCAGGCAGGTTTCAAATATGTCTGCTGACAGTATCATTGATAATTGTATGCCCTTTCAAGCTCTGGTAGCTGTGCAATTCCTGGTCTGGATCTTCTCCTAGTAGGTCAATAAAATTCAGTCTTCGGGCTTTAAGGAGTCAAAATGATTGCATATTCTACCCAAGCAGTGCTAAAATGTTTGGTCGTTAAGCCTACAGCTCTGATCTCAGGTCCTCTGGAGGTATACCTGAGTTGTTCTGATTTATTCTGAGCTTTCAGAGGTATAAATGAGATCAGAATCTGGTTATCTTTTTTTACTGATATGACCTTTGTTAGATTTATATACCTTGGCATACAAACAGTTGGTATCTTTTAAGAGGGTTTTTTTTTTTACCCATTTACTCACAACTAATTATTCACCAGTCTATACTTGTGACAGGATTTGGTTTAGAGGATCTTTTCCACAGAGCTCTGGGATCCACAGATTGTATATATCAGTAATCAAACCCTCACCCAAGGCAGGCTGCAATTTGGGATGTATCACTCTTTGTATCTCATTCTTTATTCCACTAGCACTAGCTTTAAAAGTAAATTGTAGAAAAAATATTTTCTCCTAAAACTTCGTAGCAGGAACAAAGCTACAGTAAGACCAAAGTTGTGGCAAAGATTAAAGGTACAGAAGAAAGTGTTCATTTCGGGAGATGATGCCACAAAAAGACAAAAACACAGAAAAAACATCCCTCCATTTTGTCTCTCGAACCACCAGAGAAGGTAAAATGTCTGGGAGAAGGTAAAATGAAGACACAGAGAATGTGAAGATGAAGAATTGCCGTGCATTACTTGAACACAATCTCAAGCCAACTTCAAGCCACCTAATAGATGAGACAGGGAGAGGCTTGGAGTAAAAGTTTATCCCATAAGGTGTATGATGACTGAGTAAGTGCTTCAGCTCAACAGCTTTTCAAACACTGGCTGTTGCTAAACATCTTCAGTACAGGACAAAGGCAGAGGTCCAAGAAGATCACTAAATTATCACCAGTTATCTGAGAGGGAAGGACAAGAGCATCTGTATCATTAGACTTCTTTTACAGCAAAATCATCTTTCTCAGTGTTTGGCACCTTCTGCCCTTGCAGGAACAGACCCATTCTTCCGAGAGATGTTCCCCTTGCATCTGCAAAGACAGAAGCAAAATACCTCTGATGGGCATGGCATCCATTAGTCGAGGGTATTTTCTTTCCTGTATTTCTGCCTGTCACAACAACATCATCTGGCATGAGAAGTCTAGTCTGCAAGCTCAAGTTTTGTGTGGGAACTCAGAAGTGATGGTTTTGCTGTGCAGTGAATTATTTCATAATAAATAAATAATGCAGATGGGTCAGGACAGGGAGCAGAAGATTAATCTGTTCATTCTTCCTTCAGCCCTGTATATAACACTACGTGTTTGGCAAGCTGCAAAGCCCTCTCCTTTCTGTGTCTTAAATGCAATGCTAGATACTAGAAAAGGTAGCCTTTTAAATTTTGCACATTGAATATATTCAGGATATAAAGGAAGGGAAACAGAAAGAAAAAGAAAGAATTAAAAGATAAAGGAAGAACACATGATCTGACAACCAATGTAGTTCAAGCCCGTGCTCCTTCCTATACCTCACAGAACTCTAAAGACCAATGTATATATTCCAAAAGCCATTGGTTTTCTGAGCTTTTGACTAGTTATTTTAGTTACAGAAATCTTCATCTCAGAAAATAAAAACACAGTGGAGAACCTGGAGAGGAACTGACACAAAAGAAGCAGAGTTTCATGTCATATGAAGCTTTTACCACTTCTAGCTAACCTGTTACTTTCCCCTATTCCTGATATGTATGAACAAATGAACTGAAGTGTGCAAGACTAACAGTCAGCCAAGACCAGCTATTGACCCTATCCAGGAGCTTACTGAACACACCAGAGGAGACACAAAGTCACATGAAGGAACTCACAGCTATATACTGCTGTCCTACTCCCTATCTGTAAGAAAACCCATTAGTAATATCAGCAAGAATTTTCCTGTTTTTGTGAATCACATGCAGTGTATGTTCTGTGCGTGTTTTCCTAGCAAACAGTTACTTTCACAGTAAACTGTAAATCTGAATGTGAACGGGTCACTGTTTGAAGGATGTCTATTTGCATTTGTAAACTGGCCCACTTAAAGGAAGTGTTTGTCTTTTAAACATTAGGTTACTTAAGGAAAATCTGTCACAGCAATTTGGGTTCACTGTTCAGCTTTGAATGGACTGTGTTTTTGTCACTGTTCTTGCTTTCCATCTTCTCATGGCACCACTACAAATATCAGTAATATTCAGTAATATTTTTGTCTCCTCTTAAAATGAGTTTCCACACTTACCTAATTTTGTATGGCATGAGCAAGAAGTGTCTAAGGCTTGGAGCAGCAGTATATCATTTATAATACTCCTGCTAATTGAAGAAATGTGGGCCAAATCTAAATAGTATGTTAAGTTCAGCAGTTTCGGGGAAATGATATGTCAGATATCATTACACTCACAGGATATAGTGGATGGAAATAGGCCGTAATCAATACGCTATATCACTGAGTTGGAGTTGACTTCTACCTGGCAATGAACCACTAGTCTGTGTAGACATACCAGCTCAGAAATGCTCTGAAAGCCAATTAGCTTTGCACAGAATCTACGATAATCCACGAGTAATACAAGAACATGGTTAGGTTGTATTCAGATTGTCTTTTTCATTTACTTACTTGTGAGTTGAGAGGGTTTTGCAACATCGTTTTCCAAAGTGAAACAGTAGTGCAGGTTGACATCAGTCAGTGTTCAAGACTTTATCAAGTAAAAATAGGTTCATAACCTCTCTACCCCAAAGTATATTTCTGCTCCACCACAGCAGCCACTAAATTATTCCCAGCTAAATACCCTTTTACCATGAATCATCTTACTAATGAGGCATGTCTACTCACAAATCCCAAAACCAGGCCCTCCTGCTGTGGAGAGCTAACACCCCATCAGCTCTCATACCCCATGTCTAGCACTGTATAATCTGTGCTATGTGCCATGCATATGATGTGCGTGCAGCCACCCTTCATCACAGCTAACATTTCCAGGTTTTGGTTTGATTGGCTCAGATAGACGAAGCAAAGCAGCAGCTGGGAGGAGCTATTTGATTAATAATAAATAGATACAAAGATTTATGATTAACACGGAACATCCTAATGATTTACCATAGCAATGAAACCAATAGGCTGATATTCCAATCTGATTTCTACAAATTTGTATAATCCTCAGGGTAAAACAATTTAATGTGCTGTCTCTTTTATAGTTACAAAAGGCCTTTCATATGATCAATTATACATAAGAGTATAATAAATGTAACTTTCTTCATACTAATCACATCTAACTTAAATTCTCTTGTCGGTCTTTGGAGTGTATGTAGCATTCCCCATAAAGTTTTTAGTCTCAGCTCTTAGCAAAAGTTAATATACCCAGAACTTCCAAATAAATCATCAGTACAAGGGTCTTCACACTAGTAAAACTGTTCAGACAATGCAGTTTATTAGCAAAGCACTCCCTCCTTCCAGTCAAACCCCTTGCTTAACACAGAAAACTTGCTGCTTCATATGAGGGGGTTCTGGAGATTATGGTGCTGGACCTTTAAAGCTTTGATAAGCAGTATTGTATCACTGTCATGACTCAGGGCAATGCAAGGGTAGCATAAAGATAATGTACTAGTAACATTTTGCATATTAGATAGATCAGAACTAGGACATGGAACTGCATGGACACATGCAGACAAAGAGTCTCGAAAGCCATGAGGTTTATTAAAAGTTTCAAGACAGAATTACCATCTAATGTAATTTTGGTTTCTAATTTCTGTAGAATTGCAATTCATAAAAAGAAAACTGCATGAAGCCCTTCCATCTGAAAGCAAAAGAGAAAGGCAGAAATGGAGAGAGGCTGCACACTTCATGTGCATACTGAAAAATAATCTTGCAGTTACGTACAGGGGACTATGTTGACGATGACAGCAGACACTAAGAGCAATAGAAAGAGGCTGTGGAAAAAACCTTCCTACTGTGTTCTAGTTACCTGTTTTGGTACACACAATGTTCTTCAGGATGCACAGTCACAGTATGAAATGTGTGTTTGTTCATGATCAGACATGCACAGAACAGTTGATGGATGAAGAGTTAGCTGAAAAGCAGTTGAGACTACCTGAGCAGGTGAAAAAGAGTAAAAAAATATTGTGTATTTGTAGGCTGGAAAGAGAAGACTTGGCACATGGCTGCAGGTTCCTGTAGTGAGAAAGAGAACTCTATGAAAAACATTTCTTGTGGGGCATTAGAGACCTTCAGAATTGTGGCTAAGCCATAAGACTTTGAGACCTTCCTTCAAAGCTTTTACTGTGAATGTCTCAAAGACTTTTGATCTGATACAGAATAACCTTTGTTCTGCGAAACTTTTTTTCACTTTGGGGGACAGGGGTAATGAAACAGATACAATAGATGTAATAGGGATCATTCATGACTTTGGAATCTGTGTGCAAAAATACATACACCAGAAGTGCGTCCATGCCTGGCTTTGAAAAAAAAATGCAATTTAAAATAAATCCAAATTAATTTGGAGTTCTGGGGGGTTTTTCTCTCTGTTTTTGAAACCTGTTAGATAATAGGTTCTCCCTTTTAACGACATGTGCCAAAACTTTATATACTTTTCAAGAGAAAGTTCCACTTCCACCTCACTCCAGGAATAGCACTTTAGGAATCATCCTCCTCCTCAGTGTTAAAGACCCTTAACAAAATCAAAGTTACTCAACTAGCATAAATAACATTGAGTTAATTGCCTATCATACGGTTTTGTAGTATCTGCATGCACTGTCATTGGTGTACTGTTGTGAGTTGACCTGGCTTTTGAAAATATTGCCCTTAAAGTCTGGCACATTTTTAGAACCAGGCTGTCAGTGAAGGAAAAATGAACTGGAACATCATAATCTGCTTCAACCATAGTAAAGAGAGAGACATCTGGTAGGCCACTTGGCAGTCAGCCAACAACGAAGACTTGAATTAAAATGATGAACATGTTCTCAGGAGTATGTCTCTGAACTGAAGAAGTTATAAGCCTAGGCTGCTTCTTGAGAGTTGGCTGTAAGCCGTGGCGTACCACGTATTTTCTGTTGTTGCACAGGCCGTGAAATCACCATCTTCAATATACCTGTAAAGGGTCAGAAATGAAACAAAAAGCGAGTTAGAGGAGTAAGAATGGAACAGTTTCACACTTCCTAGAGCTACTTAGAAGCCAGGCCAACTTCCTCTGTCTGATGGAATTGATCTAACTTCCTAGCCAGGCTGGAAAAGCACCCTGAGGTCTTCCATAGCTGGTCTTACAGGTGTCCTAGATAAGCCCATGATTTTGCTGGGAAATAAAGTATTCTGAGATTTCTGATTATAAAAGCCAGAGCAGCCTATTTTACCTTCCAACACAAATCACCAGCTCCTACTGTCTTGGGTGTCTTACAAAGGGACAGGAATTGTGCTGGCCATCACTTCCCCGAAGAGTCGCTAAAATAGAAATCAATGCCCCAGCTGCAAGCCCTTTCAGGAACAAAGCATAGAGGAAGTAAAGCTATATCAGGTGACAATAGAGCGTAGCAGATTTCTGTTATTTTGGTTTCAAAGCAAATTCCTAGCTGTGATTTGGCTTATGGTCAGAGTGCGAATGAAATTCCAACAGTGGTGGCATCCAGATCTGGATGCCACTAACCCAGCCCAGTTCTAGCAAAATGTGCTGCTAGAGTAGATTCTCCTCAGCCCATCTGTAGAGGGAAGGAAAAAAAAAAAAAAAACAAACCTGGAATAAAATGCATGGTCTAGCCCAATTTTGAAATTTAAAAGAGCAGTGGATATCCAGTGGATGTGCTGTATTTAAATAGAGGTTGGACACAGCAAAATGTGTCACCTAATGAGGCAGCACAGAAGTTCCTACATAAGACTATTTAAATTTGTAATGGTAATTGCTTTATGGCATTGTGAGGTCATTACAGTTTGAGATTAAGATGGCCAAATTGTTGCAGAGAAGATCTTTAGAGACCCTCTTACAAAGCCATTACAAGGCAGTATTACACACACAACATGATTTCAAAGCATGACTTGGAGAAGGCCTCACTACAGTGCTCTTATGGTAAAATTACATTGTGAGACTACAATAGGAAATAAGACTGTAGTGCAAGTCTGTGGAGATTAGACTCAATTATGATGTCAAAACAAACTGAAACAATGTCAATGCAAGTTATACCATTAAGGTTGAAACTTAAACCTAGGAAAGCAAGAAAATTCTGCATTAAACCTGCCACATTAACCACATTACCTCTAAATCACACCCTTGTGCTAAGGTGTTGCAGCAGGTAGAGACCTCTGTCAAATTGTCTCTCAGCTCTAGGTATTGCTACATACTGCAGATTCTCTCTGTACAAAATCTTTGCACAAATGTTTAAGTAATTAGCCTGAATTGTTTAAACTATAACTGAAGATTCTACAAAATTCAGTGTTGTGGGGAGAACTCCAGGTTAACAGGTGATATCTCACTGGGTGTATTGTGTCCAGAGTTTATAGATGTAAAGAACCTGATACCTTGCAAAAAATAAATTGAACAATTTAAGCACTCTGAGAGTAAATAAATGTTTGCAATGTTCTTTGGGGTATTTTTTTACAGGAATACCCAGAGCAGCCCAGGCTGTGTCAAAATATACTAGGGGAAGCTCCTTCTCCTGACAGCTTATAGCCTGGCTTGAAATGAGAGGTAAAGATTATGACAGAACACTGATTCTTGCAATATGTTTTGTAAGAAAGGACCCCCACTGAGAGAAATGGGGCCTGGCTGGGTGCAGCAAACTGTAGGTGGAAGGTTGGACCAAAGAAAACATCTTTAAATCATTCACACTGGTTAACTGGTTAACTCAAGGAAGGCACCCAATAGCCACATTAACTCTCCACTTCAGCTTTGCTCCTCATTATTGAAACAATGGAAACGTAAATGGTGACAGGCTGGAGATGTAGCTGATGTAGTCTGGCTGATCCCCTGTGACTTTAATGGGGTTGTATCCATTTTTGTCAGCTATGGACCTGGCCCATTAAACCTGTGTATGGTTTCCTAGAAGGTGTATCAGCTGACAGACCCAGTAGTCTGTATGTTGACTTTTCTTCCTAGATTTAGTATAGCTGCATGAAACACCTTGGACTGACTTTGCAGGGCTCCCACAGACAGTTTGTTCTTTGGTTTTGTTTGTCTTATGTTTTGTAGCATCTGAGGCTGGTTCTAAGACCTAGCCTCAAAGCAATGCAAACCCCAATCCAGCTCCTTCCACACCAGCTCATTTTGCAATTGCAAGTTTCATTCAGTCTCCATACATCTGTCCAAATCATAGCAAAAGAACCCAATGTTCACTAAAACATCTGTAAGCCTTGGATGAGCTTGTATCAGGTTGAAGGGATGGTAAATGAATTTTGTTGGTTTCTGCTAAAGGATTTTCATGCAGCTTTAGGTATGTATCCACTGTATTGGTTTCTCTAAGATAAGTTCTTTCTCTTGTTTTGTATTGGTGCCATCCACTTTGCTAATTATACCAGCATCACCATGTGCACATTGATATCATTAATTAGTATAAAGAGTCACTTCTCAAAAATACATGGCAGTGTCTCTCCAACTTATTTGCCATGAGGATAAGATAACTGAAGTACAACACCATAATATACCATATCTAGCCCTGAGCTGTAATCATCTTTATTAATTTCTTCATGTAGCAATGCCTACTGCAAGAAGTGCCATCCTGCAAGGTCCTGATTAGCTCCTCAGAGGTGCAAAGGGTCCAAATTTATCCAGGAAATCACATGCAGAAACAGGCGCTCGGGATCTTTGAGGGAGAACTATGGATTTTGCCAGTTCAGGCCATTAGTACAGTCTACAACCCTAAATAAAGACAGTGTGGATGCATGTGCTGGGAAGAAGGCCTGCAGAGGGCTGCTAGCAACTGAGGAGCAAAAGAAGGAGCTGCTCATGATAGAAAATCCTCAAGGTCCCAACAAAGAAAGTGAGCCCTGGAACAAATAAACACCCAGTTGGCACCTTAAAATACTTCTGGGAAGTGTTCAGGTCTGGTTTGTCCCCTCAGTGAAAACCCACCATTATTCTCAGGAGCAAAATAAGGATGCAGTGAAAAGGAAAGAGAGACATACAGCTTGAAGAGGAAAATAAAGGATGTAAGAAAGGGTGGAGAAAAGCAAAAGTAGATAAAAGGGACAGAAGGAGAACACTTAGATACCACAGTGAGGGGCCCAAGAAAGACTCAGCAGTGTGTGAGGTGTCAGAGAAGACATCTCAGTAGGAAAAAACCAGTAGGAAAAAACAAGACTGGGAAGAAAAAAAGCATAAGTAGGGGTGAGAAAGCAGGAACAAGATGGTGAAAATATTCTGTCTTCAGAAGTAAACTTGAAGATATGAGTGAAATATCTTCCCAAGCTAACAAAAAGGGCACCAGTGCTGCTGTTCAGTAGTCTTCTTCAAAATAGCACCGCTGGGAAGTACCAAGCACTTCCAAAGACAATTTAATTGTTTATCACTTATGAATTAGTGCTTGAAATGGGGAGGTTATTCCTTAACATTTTCTTATAGCTCTGTCAGTCAGTGGTCAGACTGGAGGAGCTTGTGCTGCTGAACACATCTGGCTATGCAAAGGCAGCCTGCTTGTAACAAATCTGATCACTATATAACTAAATGTAACTATTTCTGCTAGATCAATTTGCCACAACTGGAAAGATATTTTTTAAGCAGATGTTGTAGACAATGCAGATATTACTGTATTGCCAAGACCCATCCACTTGGCTCAATAGAAAACCAAGTTGACATTTGGACCCCAAAATTAATGATCTGTCTGAACAAAAAGAAAGTTTTAGCCATTCACTGGTTTTGGGCTGCACACAGGGACTATGCCAAAGAGCATAGCTTAGTTCTCCCATCCTGATCTTGGCACAGTTTCCAAAGCCATGGCAAAAACATTCTAAAACTCACACTGGCTTGAGCTGATGGCTTGATCAAACAAGGTTCAGATTGAACCTGAGAAATCTACATGCATATTTAGGCTTCTATGTATTTATAATATACCAAATCTGTGCATGTTTGTGCCCTTGGCAGTGTCAAGGCATATTTAATGTTCATTGAAAAACCTGAACTATGACCTTTAGTGTCTGTAATCACTTCCCTGAGGAACTGACTTTTACTTGATTGACTTACAGGTAGTCAAGTGGGCACCTTTCTGACCCATTCGAGACAATGATCAGGTGAGGTAAAGGTGACTGAAAATTCACTTTTCCATAAGCTCATAGAGCTTGATGGCTACCAGGTCATTAATAAGAGTTACATCAGGGCCCCTGCTTTGCACATGGTCAGTGTTGTGAGACAGCATTACTCCCACTGGTGTGCAGTGTTCAGCTCACTCTTTCTTCTGGAACAGAAATGGTGGGTTCCCTTGCACGTGGGATAAACCGCCACAGGCCCTGTACTAAAACCTGTAGACACCACATGGCAAGGTGGCTGGCTGGTACTAGAGGAAGTGGACTGACAGCAAGGTCCTTCCTGCAGTTGAGCAGGTGATGGAGGGGAGACGGGCGGAATTACAGCACAAGGAGAAGCTGTGGTGGTAACAGGCGGGCGAGAGCATGCAAGTCCCAGTGCACCACTTTGAGATTCATCCTTACATGTCTTCTATCATTTTACTTAAGGTACCATTAATGTGGAATAAAATGTATCTCCAAAGTGAAGAATTGCTTCTGAAACAGTACCATTGTTAATGTTTCTATTATTGATCTGCACCCAGCTGTTGTGTACGCATCTACGGAGCTGCTCGCTGTTTCAGTTGCCGCAGACTGCATCTGCTGTTGGCAAGTTATGAACTCACATGCTTTAAGCAGCACTAATTTGAAGTGAATGCCTTATAAATAATCCACGCAAACAATCTTTGGTATTAATACACATTTAGTGATACTAAATCCAAGCAGATAAAGTTCACAGGGGTTCAAGAAGACGACCTAGATCACTGGTGGCCTTTACATCCCCTGAGGGCTTTAACAGGAGAGAGAAGCAGAGGGGCCATGTTCTTCATGCCACTTCCAGTTACGTTACCTTCCCTGTTTATTTTTCCCCCTCTTCCTCCCCCCAATAAAAATATTCACTCCAATTTTACTTGGGGGGAGTGGAAAATGAAGGAACTCTTTAGAAAAGTCTTTTCCTGTGTTCTGAAGGCTGGATTGGGCTCGATAACTGGAGGCAGTTAAAATAAACATGAGTTTAGGCTGACGCATTTAATCAGAAAGTATCGCTTAGGTTATAATTACATTGCTCAGGCACATAATTAATGGGCCTAAAAAATACAGGTGTACAGTGCTGACTGAAAGACCTCTGTGGAGTACAAAGACGGTGGTGATTCTTGAGATTGAGGGCTCAAGTGTTCTGTGTTTTCATTTGAACAGCTGTGTAAAGTGTTTGTGATGAAACCAGTCCTCCTCCCTCTTCCAAGCTGACTAACTTTTGGAGTTTGCTAGAAATTCAAAAAGTTCAGACCTTGCTTACCAAACAGATCACAAGCCTTTGATAAAGTGTGAGTTAGGTTGTTTTGCATCAAAATGGTGATTTTGGAGAGTTCTGATGCAAAATCACATCATAAATGTTCATAAATATATATAAACACACACACATATATATATATTTGTGTGTGTGTATGTATATATGCATATATATGTATATATTTTAACTCAGCTGAGAGTGGAGAATTTGGGTTCATTTGAGCACAAAGCTCAGAGAAGAATATGGGACATACAGTCCCACATGGATTGAAAGAGAAGTCAGTCTTTGTGAAATAAAGCTTGTTTGGTTTCTTCTGCCTGTCCCTGGGAAACTAACAAAGCTGCTCATATTTGTGGAGTAAAGGAGTGTTATCCACTTTTGGAGACCACATTGCATTGTACTCAGTGGCACTTTTGCTGTTGACCTCAATGATAGAGCTGAGAGAATTTGCAATGAATAATTAATCTGATGAATTTAGCCTACTTTTCTGCCTGCGGAATATCTAAGGGCAGATTGCACTGTCTTCAAACATATTTATTTGAAATTACTTAACACATTTCCTTAGACTGTGAATTTGTCAAGACTGATTCTCTGGGAGTATCAGTGCTGAGTAGCATCCTTACAGTCTTTGTTCCACACATGAGTATGACAAGAGCAGCCCACCATGGACAGAGGTGTTAGGGATGTGAGGTACTATTCAGGTAGAACAGCAAACACCATCCTGCCAAAGTATGCTCAGTCAGGCAAAGCACAACTTGTTGGTTTTGTTGGTTGGCTGCATTTTCAGAAATTTCACAGAAAATTAAGTTATATTTGGGTTTCTGAACTTCAAAGTGAAGACAAGTCAAACTTTCCCAGCAGATGTTTAGAGACTGGAGTCAGCTTCAGTTTCGTCTGAAGGGACTCTTCTTTAATCTCTCTTCATTGCTTCTTTCTCTCTTTTTCTCTATTTTCCTTTTTCCTTTACCTTACAGACACTGAAAACTACTTTTAGTCAATCCACCTCTGTTTTACTACTGGTTACATGCTGTCTCAGATTTATTATGCTGTCCAAGCTGCATTCTTTGCATTGACCAGGAAAATGTATAGCAGGGTGGCCACTTTCCCCTCTTCGGCCAGAGGTTTTCCCAGCCATCAGTGCTGTGAAGGGATGTGAGAAATATTCTTTATTTGCATTACTTGGTTTGTAAACATCTTCCTCAAGTTGGTTTATTCATCTGCTATTTCCATTCTCAACCATTTCCGTGTTTTTGCTCTATTTTTCCACAGTGTCCAAATCTTATAACCCGGTGTTTCTGGTTATAACCACTCCTTAGAAAGGATTGGGGTGGCTGGGAGCAAAGGAGAGGGGTGGCCTTTCATGGCCCAACCAGTTTGACATGTTTTGCATGACCTTTGCACCCTGGAGTGTTCTCAAAAATGTTGTTGCCCCACCATCTGGGACTGTTGTATAAATGCTGCAAGAAATGCAGCCTCCGGCCTCACCCCATTTTCCTTTCTATTTTCGCTTTCTATTTTCACTTTTCTATTTTTGCTTTCTGTTTTCCTCTGCAAAGAAACAGAAGAGACATCACCATTTTGGATTTTCCACCACAGCCTGGTCCACTTATTTTCCTGCAGTCCTTTATTATTATTATTATTATTATTATTATTATTATTACTATTACTATTAATGAGTTTAGTAGCTAGCAGAGCAGGCAACCAATGTATAAGAAGAAACCTTCTGAATAAGGACCTGCAGAATCACTGCATGACTGACTGCTCATGCTGTCCTCAGCACAGATTTGGTTGACTCCTACACACAGGTCACGATCCAGTTGCTTGCTCTCTCCTCTGCTCCTTGAGATAGGCACACACATCCAAAAGGTGCTAATTAGAAGATTAAAATGTCTGGAAATTGTTCCGCTTGTTGAAGAGCTTTGGGCTGGTACCTGGCACTGGCAGGGAGCTGTGTTTGCCCTGATTCCATTAAAGGTTTCCAATGAAGAAGTGGCACCTATTTACGTGCTACAGGCAGTGTCCCAGTAGCATCTTCTACCTGGGCCTTTTCAATGGTAACTGGCACTTAAATGACCCTCATGGAGACAGACCATTTACAGGGGCATGTAGTGACAGAACAAGGGGTAGTGGCTTCAAACTGAAAGAGAGTAGGTTTAGATTAGATATTAAGAAGAAATTCTTTACTGTGAGGGTGATGAAGCACTGGAACAGGTTGCCCAGAGAAGTCTTGGATGCCCTACCCCTGGAAGTGTTTAAGGCCAGGTTGGATGGAGCTCTGAGTATCTTGATCTAGTGAAAGATGTCCCTGCCTATGGCAAGGGGGTTGGAATTAGATAATCTTTAAGGCCCCTTCCAACCCTGATCCTTCTGTTACTCATTCTATGAACTCAGACATCAAGAGCTCTGCAAGTGGGTTTAGAGGAAACAGCAACCAGGTATTGAGGGACTGCTCAGTGATTTCCCATTTCTCTGATTCCCCTCTGTTCTCACGTCTTGATAATATTCATTATAGCTCTTAGTGACAGAAGAGGGAAAGAATAAGACCCCACATTTATGACCCTTATCTGCAAAAAGGCTTGAAGAAGAGGGAGAGCACCAAGGTTTTGTTGGGACTGAATGTAAATACAGACCTGAATAAGACTTGTCCACAGATACAGATGGGGATGGGAGGAGACACTTGGCCCTCATTGCAAAAGGATTTGATTTCCTGCAATGTTTGCCCTCTTTCAAGCAGAATTGGGTATTCTCAGCTCTACAGATTTGCACCACTTGAAATGTCAAGTGCATCTCCATGGAGCTGGAGTCTCTTGCACATAACTTTTCAAATCCCATTCTCAAAATATGTATATGCCATGGAGACCCTGGAAACTGCAAGCTGGTTGTGCTGTTTTGCTGCTCCAACCCTTGACAAATTAAGAAAATAAAACTTCATCCAAGGCAATTTCATCAGCTCCATACCTCCATCAGCATTCGCAATATCAGTTAAATAAACATGCTGCAAACTCACCTGCTTGTGACTGCCCTTAGAGATAGTCTCTGATGATCTAACTGGTACAACATGAGATCTCAATCCCTTTTTGCCTTAGATCCATGGCAAGTGGGGGAATTGCATGATATAGGACTTTAAGACGATAATATGACTCTAAGATGTACAAATACGTAAGATTGCTTGGAATTATACACTTTGCATATTTGAATGAGAGAGTTCTGAGAGAATCAAGGAACATTTCAGAGAGATTACAGGGAACACAAGGGAAATTTTTACTTAAAAATTGTATATACAGAGCTGACTTTAGACACCTGCAGAATAACTATTAAAAATTAAATTACTAAGCCTAAACTAACTAAAATGTCCTAATTCCCCTACCTGCGCCAAACCCTGATCAGCCAGTTAAGTTCCCATGGGTATGCAGCCTTCTGGAAGGTGATGGTGTATTTAAAGCACAGTAGTAATTATTCAGGTCTCTACATTTAATGATATCTATGGCTGGCCCAGCACTTTGGCTGTGCAGTGCTATACCAGAGAGTGTATTTCAATCTCCAGACCCAGTCTCTCATTCCCCAAGCTTGCAAATCCAGGCATGTTGGGAGGAAGAATATGCTTGAAGGTGGGACAAACTTATGGAGGAAGTGCTGTCAAGACACATTCCATTCCTTGGGCCTAAGTCCTCTCCAAAACCCACTCCAAATTTGGATTTAAGCCCTGCATATGCCTCCTGCTCATCTTGCAGACATGCATTACTAGGCCATAAGGAAATACTGTCTTATTCTCCCCTGTCTGGAGCAACCATTGTCATTTTCAGTTGCTATTTGCTCAGAAAACAGTGGCTTCTGGATAACAAGGGCTGACGTGACCCAGTCTGCAAATACTGTGTTGTGGCAGCCTGAAAGATAATGTGTGTTGCCGCTGAATTCACAAAGGAGAAAAACTTTGAAACATTTTAAAAATGCAGGTGCACAAATTACTCATGCCAGGAGCAGCAGTGGCATTTTGTAATAAAATCTTGTGTTTATTCTCCACTGTTGAATACACATACCTTACAGTTCCCAGGAGAACATCGTCCTGTGCTATCCAATGAACAATTTACAGATGGATTAAATACATGTGCAAAATGAAATAAAACTTGCAGATTTATAACAGGCATAGGTTATCCTTGCAGTCAGATTCTCATTGCTATGAATGAGCATTTGGCTCATTTTAGAATGTCACATTTTTCCTTATTTTTCCTTTGTCTCAAATTTCCGGCTATTCTTCTGAGACATTTTAATATTAAGAATGTTACTGCTTTCTCAGTACAAAACTACATCCAAATAATCAGCAAGAACTAACCACAATACAAAGCTTTTAGGCATTTTCTACCTTGATTGCTTGGTCTTACAGAAATTTGCTTTGTTTGATACCAATATCATAGGTAGAGTAGAGGAAAAGTGGGCCCAGAGTCTAATAATGATTTGAGAAAGGTCTTTACTGAATGAGTGCTGAGTCTGTACACTCCAGCAATAGTTAATATAAATAATAATAGGAAGGGTTGCTGCAAACTCATCTATTGATCTGAAAATTTCAGTCTCTCTCATGTGACAATTATTGTCTAGACTCTACATATTATTCTGAAGAATATTTTTTCAATACAAATCATTTGCTCAAAACTCTTATTGGAAAGCAGGCAGATCAGGCTGCCTCATCCCTTTGCAGTGTCTCGGCATCTGTACCAATTCTCACTATGTCTTTCCTTCCTCATTAGTTCCCCCAGCCTTTCACAGAAAAGCATTGCATTTAGCAGAGTGAAGAGAACACAAATGTCCCATATTTTAGGTCCATGAGAATCTTACTTAAGTAAAAAACACGGTCCCTGGAGTCAGCAGAGGTATATTTGCACTTATATATTTTCACTATTATAAACCATAGGGCTATTCTGTAAAGGGGAAAAAAAAAAAAATATGCTAAAAGGGAAACAAAAACATACCCTCCAGTATGTTATGAATATTCCTCTCCCTCACTAACTGCTGCTGCTAACATCAAGCAATGGCAAGTGTAGATTGATCAGTCATTGTGGGCAGCATGCTGGGCTGATGGATCAGCAGTGGCATATGTGCAGCTGTGCAAGTCTGGTATCAAGGTGTGTCAGCCTGTCTCTGCTACTTCGCTGCCCATCCAAGCCATCTTTTGTTTCCATTGTTATAGTTCTGTCAATCTGGCACACGAAAAGAGGAATCACAGTATTCCTCATTGCAGGTCTGTCTGTCTGTCTCCCTTACACCAACCAAGCCCTTGGCAACCATCAGCTACCCCCCCCCCCCCCACCCCGGCTGGAATGGGCTTTGTTTTGCCTTCATGAGGCTGTTTGCATTTAGTTTGAACCAGACTTTATTTCACCTGGTTCATTCTGGGGGAGCAAGAGAGGTGGTTTTATTTGGAAGCCTTGATTCTCTTCTCTCACCTGTTTTGCAAACACATAGCACCATTGGCATTAATCCTAATGATGCTTAATCTCTGGAGAGATCCGGGACCTTAATGCAACTGAAGAGCATCAGCTGTGTCTTTTTCCAGTGCTGTTTTTTTCTAGTGATGTCAGGAGTCACAAGCTGGCGTGCTTGGGAACAGAGAAATTCAGGTGACTGACAACACTGAGCAGAAATCCATCCATGCCCCTGGAGAGCCAGTATACCCGACAGACTGGCACACAGGGAAGCACTGCTGCTCAGGGAGGAAAATGCCGACACAAGGTGAGATATAAGCAGAAACAGACTGCAACACAGATAAATCAGAGATGAGCTGTTTGCAGAATTTTTTCTTTCACAGGTATTTTGATTCTAGAGACATTTCATTTGTAGCACAAATTGATGCTTTTGTCTATTGGTTTCTTTCACAGGTGTGATTTGACAGTAGGAGGATATTCAGTGCAAGATTCATCTTTGTTAATACAGAGAATGTGTAATTGATCAGTCCTATTAGGCACACCAATTTATAATGCTTCTCACAAACTTTCTATGAGACAACAATTATTTAAAGACAAAAAGAGACAAAGCAACTCATCAAACGTAGAATGTTTCAAGTTTCTTTCCCATAAAAACAAGCCCACCAGCACATTGGCTTTGCCCTGGAAAGCAGCAGAGAAAAATCTGAGTTTTCTAGGACCTCAGCCAAGACTGCTGTATTCTTCCACCTCCAATGATAGATACACAAAATTAATTAGCTCCAGACCAAAAATACAAAAAAGGTCTCTAGGACTGAGCAACCAGTGACTACCACTTGGAGCTGCTGAGCACATACTCCACTATAATTTCACTTTTCATTTTGCACTGTTAGTTGAATTTTAGCATTTAGTTTTGAATTTTCATTGGGAATAGTCCCAGAACAATTAAGGAAATCATTCTGTTTTGGTGAACGTTGCACACATCTAGCTCCTATTGACATCAGCACTGGATAGGGAGAGCAGACTGTGGGAAGCATGACCAAGATGGTGCTTTAGGAATGGGTGGTTCAGCTGTAACCAAAGCAAAAGTTCATCCAGTGCAGAGCTGCTGGCCACTCTGCTCTACACAGAATATATAGATCCTTGATTTTCTCTAGATTCTCCCTTACAAGGCTTTATAGACATTCACTGAGTTACTTAGTGAAGAAAAACTTGACCTTTAAACCTTTCTTGGGATTTAACTTGGTACCATAGTATGGTTTCTCTCATGAGTTTCAGAGAATTCTGCTGTAAGTCCTCAATGTGATTATTTATTTCCTTTGGTCAGGCATGTATTTATACACTTAAGAGCAATTTATTTAATGATTTAGAAGGTGGAAGTATGTGTATTATTTGCAATATGTGCCACATTTTTAATGACAGTTTTATGGAGCTGATATGAAGTTCAATGATACTTGTAAATAGAGATAGTCTTCCATAGTTTTCGTTTTCCTTTTATAAAGATCACATTATATATACATATGCTGGATGTTTCTGGAGGAGAGAGATGAAGGGTCAGGATGGCAGTAGATACGTTGACTTTGAAGCACAATTGTGGTGAGATAGCTTATTCCTCTCCTTCAGGAAAAGTCACTGAAAATGCTACTGCTTGGTACCTCTGACATACTCTGAGATGTAGTGTATGTTACTACCTATGGATGGGCATATCATGCAGTGCAAACACACTTTGGGGTCCAGCCTCATAGAACATGTGCCCCTTAACTCAGAAGTGTCCTTGATTCTTCCAAGGAGATTGCTGTTTGGATACCTTTCAATCTCCAACCCTGTGAAGTTATTTTACATGGATAGCCCAACCTGTCCAAAGTTAGAGAGCAAGTTTTACCGTACCTCAATAGAGTGAGAGGCACAAGGAAATTCCACCTGTGATTACTTCATGAAACCAAATGCATTGTATGATCAAGTGATTAAAGTACTGAATCAAAGCTAGTTATTATACACAGTGGTTATGCCATAAAATAAGGGACACCAGACAATTATAAAGTAGCTTTAGGAACAAAATGTTATCTTACCTCAGTATTAATAACCAGTTATATATTCTTGCAGTACTGTGAAATTGTACGTTTTGACCATACCTTTACTTCTGAATGGTTATAATATTTGAAGGAGAAAAATCTTTCTGATCATTTTGCCCTAAGGACATCAGGGTCACAGCTCTGATTATAGAGGTAACCTTTTTGTTCTGCTGCATTCATTACATGAATTGGTGACTTATTAGTTGCAATTACTTCTTTCTTGGATTAATTTATGTTGTAATTCTTTATTTCAAAAGTAATCGACCCATACAATTTATGTGTTATGGATAAATGCTTTGTTATTGCTTGGTTGCCATTTCTGTTCCTTACTTGTGCATCTAATCCTTGTAAAACCAGATCTGTTTTCACAGTTCTACTTGTTTAGAATCAATGTGAATGTGTTTCACCAACAGACAGGTAAAGTGGCTGGGATTAGAGACAATTACAGATGAAGTGTGCGGCAAATAGCCACCAACTGAGGTTCAGAAGGTTTCTTTTTAGTCCCTGCAGTGTATTATCCCTGTCAGCACAGGCTACAATTGCGGCCATGGCCCCTAAATGCCACCAACTGGAGAAGTACACAGGCTTCATCAAAATCAAGCCTCCTCAGCCCCATTTCTTCACTGATTCCCACCCTCGAGTATATGGTAGTTCAGAGATCTCTTCAAAATAAGCAAGGGGCAGCTACAAGCTCTCCAGCCCAGCTCCCACCAAATTCATCTGGCCAGTCTGTCATTTCCACAGCTAAGAAAACACCTGTCTGTGTACCTACTTGCTTTATCAACAGGTATTATGGATAAATAAAGCTGGTAAGTGCTTTCAGTTCAGCTTAATGCCCCCATGCTGTAGGCTTCTCTGTGCTTTTGTTTCACCATGTTGCTTCCAATGGGAGATTTTTACATGGTTTTTTTTGGAGGGCTCAGAGGGCTAAAGCCCTCTCGTGAGTGCTGTGCACTGTGTCATGCTCCTCTGCAAACTCTGACAGGGAAACCTTACACTGCTTCACAGCCCTCACCAAAAGCATCATGGCTGCATCTGCCACTGAAAGACCAAGCTTATGTTCACATTCTCCATGGACATCTGCAATTTCTTGTGCAGCTATTCTTCAAGGCCAGTTGGGACTTGCAACTGGTTTTACTTAAAACTCCTCTGCATAAAATGTATACCTTTATTACAGATTTAACCAGTGTCTGGACTAGAATGGCCCAGGCATTATCCAGGAGAAAACAAACGGATGAATTTCCCTTCTTTACCATTAAAATCCACGGTCAGTCTTCAAATCTATTTGTCTTTTCCCAAAGACCTTTTTTCTTGTAACTCATAAGCATTCATCCCCTCTCTTCAACCACCTTTCTTCATGAATAACTGCTTATTGTGGGAATTCCCTGTGGGGCTAATCATTCTGCTTACAGAAGGGACCTTGCCTTAGATGCTCTTTATGGATAGCCAGCCCTTTGTAACTGTGAAAGAAATGCAGCTTCAACTCTAAGATGGCTGTCCCTCCCTCTCATCAGTTCCACTGATGCATGCACCCCTCCTCATATTAGTGTAGTCTGTGGTTTTTTACTTTTAGATTATCTTCTACATGGGGCAGGGGTTGTGTCTTGGTACGTTTCTGTGAAGTTCACATAATGAGAGAGCTCTGATCTTGACTGGAACCTCTTGCCATTACTGTAATACAAATATTATATAACAGTTGAGGAAATACCATGTCCTGACTTCTGGGAACTCTTCCTCTGTCACCTTCCTCCCTCTCCCACCCTCCCTTGTATCTTACTCCCTGTGTTCTCAAAGGCAGTTGCTACTGCGTTTTACACGTACAAACAGAAAGAGCAAGATGTTGTCATTTCACCTTGATTTTTCAGAAGAGTTTCTTGAAGGTGTTACCTGTGGCCCAGGGTGATATGAATTAGTGGACAATGTGTGGATGAAAGAGTGAAGGGATATGATAAATGCCACTGATTGGTGTCTAATTGTAGCTGATATTATATATATATCTTTGCTGTGTCCAAAAACATCCATTAAAGGAATATTGAGGTAGCAAAGCAAGCACAGAAGAGTCAGGAAATGAGAGAATAAAGTCTTTCTTCATCCACTGTTTGTGAGATTTTGCACTACAAAATAAAGCAAGGAATTTGAGTGGATAGAAAAAAAGAAAGCTATTTCAGATTTTTTCTTTATTAACAGTTCCAAGAATGTTGTAGTCTTACTGTTTCTGATCCCAGCCACAGTGTCAGCCACAAGACAATGCACTTGCCATATCTGTTGGCTCCCTTCAAATAGCCAGGCATTGGTTTCTCCTTTAAAACTGGGAAAGCACACCAACTTAGATTCCTTCCATCCAGCTCCATCCACATGTGGTTCTTGTTACCCACAATGCCCATAAAAAGCATTGGCTGTTTTTCCAGCAGTTCATGTTTCTTCCCTTTCCCTGCCTTTCTTCAGAAACCACTCTCTTCATTAGTTTCTTTCCACTGTAAATAGTCAACTAGAAGTGAAAGTGCACAGGCACAGGATCCATGGCTATTACTGCCTGGGAGGTAATTCTGGATACCTGCTGCAGTGTTCAGCCAAGTAAACCCTCCTGAAATTTGGGGAGAGTGAGGAACAGAAAGTAGTACTGAGAAACAGCTATGGTGCTGTGTAGTGGCAAACAAATCACTGGGAGGTCTAAATTTCCAGGCAAAGAAACCATGGGAGAACAGAAGGGCAGAGCCAGAGCTGTGGCTGTATGCAAAGATGGCTTTGGGTTGTAAAGGTGAGAATGGGAATGTAACACTGACTTATTACTCTGCTGTGGAAAACCGTTGAGAAGAGGGACATTACACCAAGAACTGGCAGAATGGCAGATCCCAGATGGTCATAATCAGTGGCACAGGGCCTAGTCAGAGACCTGTCATTAGTGGTCCCCCCCAAGGTTCAATACTGGACCCCGTACTGTTTAACTTACCCAGCAGTGTGCTGGATGAAGGGCAGGAGTGCCTCTTCAGCAAGTTCACTGATGACACAAAGCTAGGAGGAGTGGGTGATACCCCAGAGGGCTGTGCTACCCTTCAGAGGGACCTTGGCAGGTTGGAGAGGTGGCCAGAGAACTGTCTGAAATTCATCAAAGGCAAATACAAGGTCCTGCTTCTGGGGAAGAATAACTCCAGGCACCAGTACAGGATAGGGGGGTGACCTGTTGGGAAGCAACTCTGAGGAGAAGGACCTGGGGGTCCTGGTGATCAACAAGCTCTCCATGAACCATCAGTGTGCACTTGTGGCCAAGAAGGCCAATGGTATCCTGGGATGCATAAGGAAGAGCATTACCAACACGTTGAGGGAGCTGATCCTGCCCCTCTACTCAGCCCTGGTGAGGCCACATCTGGAGTGCCGTGTCCAGGTCTGGGGTCTCAAATACAAGAGAGAGATGAGGCTCCTGACATGGGTCAAGCAGAGTGAAACAAAGGTGATTAAGGGACTGCATCATCTCTGTTACGAGGAAAGGCTGAGAGAGCTGGGCCTGTTCAGCCTCAAGAAGAGACAACCAAGAGGGGACCTTATCCAATGTCCATAAGCAGCTAAAGGCTGTGTGTCAAGAGGATGGACCAGGCTCTTTTTGGTGGTGCCAAGCAACAGAACAAGAGGCAATGGGCAAAACTTGATGCACAGGAAGGTCTACCTGAACATTTACCTTTACTGTACAGGTGACCAGGCAATGGAACCAATTGCCCAGTGAGGCTGTAGAGTCTCGCTCACTGGAGATATTCAAAAACTGCCTGGATACAATTCTGTGAAATGTGTTCTAGGATAACACTGCTAGAGCAGGGAGGTTGGACCAGACGACCCACTGTTGTCCCTTCCAGCCTTACACATTCTGTGATTCTGTAATTCTCTTACAGACAATAGTGTCAATAGCATCTGAAACACTGGAACAAATGACTCTGAATGAGATGGGAGGAGAAGGAGGAAAGGAAACAGATACCTACAAGCTCTGGTCTAAGATGGATACTTTTAATGGTAATTAAAAGTAGGATAATAAGGAAGAGATTATTGAGAGAAATATGTCCACCTAATAGACTTAAGTAAAGACTCAGGGAAAGCATAGAAGCAAAATGTGCCCAAAATGTTGGACAAGTACACAGGCTTACAGCAAAGGAGGGAAGGTATATAGCAGGTTTCTCTCAGCCAAGAAGAGGTTCTTTCAAAAGAGCAATGTCTCAGTATTCCCCTTTCTCTGCCAGCAATGAAAGTGGAATCTTTTCCACAAACACCTAAGGTATGTTCACTGTGAGGATTTTTGGGTCTCAGCTATCTTTTCTTCAGTGCCTCAGCTTTTCCTGCAGTGTGCAGAAATCTCTCTGTGGTGATGCAAACTTAATGTTCTTCAATTTATGTAAAGTTAAGGGCACACTCGCTTTTCAACTGATAGTCCAATGGTCTAATGCAACACTATCTCCTGCTCCTAGAAAGTGTTAATTTGACTAAGTCACCATCTGCTTCCTCCTACGTACTACAAATATTGTTCTGCTGCCTGCAAAGCTGGCAAAGTGACATAATTTCAAGGGATTTCTTGCGCCTTCTCCCACCTGCTGGTCCTTAGTTGAGCATGTGTGTTTAGCCCAGCATGGGCAACATCCCGTGCCACTTTTCTGGACTTTTCTGGCCTCTAGTTTCAGTCTTATAGTAATTTTGAGTTTCTTTGTATCTAGTTAGCCATAGGAGAGTCCATCCTCTCTAAACTATGCTGTGATGCATTCTAATGTTTTCTTAAGGGATTAATTTGAAATCTGCCAGTAATCACCTCCAGTTTGTTTTGATCACAACCACAGTCTTATCAGGTCTCAGGTAGCCTCCAGAACTCTAAGACCTCATTTTCATCATGAGCCCAGATACAAAAACCCCTGTGATTTTTTTTTTCTTCCTTTTCATTTTGTTTAATAACATTCCTCTCCTGCGTTTCATTCTTATGTGAAGTACAGAAACTCCTCAAATTTCTAAAATACGGCTTCACAATCAGCCTTTTCTCTGCAACTTCACAGTAGTCTGGCAGACACACCAGTTACTGCTAGAAATAAAACTGCCTTGTGATTGCCCCCACCACTTGCAGACACAGAAAGAAGAAAATAAGAACTCTTCAAACCTTCTCCGGTTGTACTCAACATTCCCAAAGCATTTTAAATCTTATAAGGCTTACTTTTTTTTTTTTTCTCCGTGTGTGTGTGTGTGTGTGTGTGTGTCACAGAGGTTATTTTCCTTGTTGCCTTTGACTCCTGATGCTACATGGCATTGAGTGGCCACTCTGGGTCTGTCCATACCACACAGTTCTCAGCTGTGGAAGAGGCACTTCATGAGACACAGGGTAGGTTGCACAGAGCAGAGCTGTCTCGGTGCTTTCCTTTCAGTTCAGGTATGGGGTGGACATACCCTTCCTCATAAATCTCTTGTGTTGTTTGTTGTCTGATCACAGATGGCTGCCTATAGGCATAAGGTCTTCTGCAATGCCCCATCTGGACTGCCTTGTGGGGAAAGCTCAGCTCCTCCAAGGCTTCATCTTCTGCAGCACACAGCGTCCTGTAAATACTCAGAGCTTTCAGCAGCAAAGGTTCTTCTAAGCACAACACAGGTTGTTTTTACTATAAGTGCTGACTTTAAACAGTATATAATTTAGCCAAAATCTGACAGATTTATATAGGGCACAACAAAAGCAACTCTCAGTACCAGTTTTCAAGATTTTATGACCAGCTGTCTTGGAATAACTTCTGGATTCTGTTTTGGATCATAAGGTGTTAGTAAGTGAATGTGGAGACTGTTCCCATAGCCTTTTTGAACTACCTGTCTGTGATTAATTATGGACAACTCTGAACGATTGTACCTCTCCGCCAACCTCCATGTTTGCGCAGTGACTAACATGGTGATGTCAGTTCTTACTAATGTATTTGCCAATTAGGAAGATTTAGTGTGGTGACTGAGGACAGCTGAGCGTTGGTGGCAAATCTATAATTGTCCAAGTCAAATATCTGAGAACTGGGTGTTAGAAAAAGTGCTAGGTTTTACCCTCATGTGGGTCTGCCTGTGAATCTTTCTGAAACGCTTCCGTTTGTATCACATCAGGACACATCAGTCGCATCTTATTATGTCACAGCAAATCACTTTCTGGCTCACCATAATACTTAATCAACAAACCCAATGCCATGTGCCACACTCCAAAGCATCAGTCAAGCAAATACAATCAAGGAAACTCTTGATTTTCTTTGGATCCCTCCAGCAGACTGGCAGTATTGGTAGTAGTTCAAAGCTCCACCAAGGCAAGCATCTCATTATGCAAGATCCCTACAAAAGCTGCAGAAAGAAATCTTTCTCAACAAGCTTGCAAATGGGAAGCAATGCAATCTGACTGTGCACACACACACACCACACACACACACACACATCAGCACAGAGCAGACCTCAGCCAACCTGACAGGTTCACAAATGCCCAGTCCACCTAACCAGGCTGAGATATGTGCACCACTGCTGGTGTGTGAAATACTTCCAATGATACTTGGAGGCGGCAGCCTTCAACTGCCTATATCAAGGCAGTAACCCTGTAGCTTGTGTAATTGCCTCTGTACAGGAGTTCGTGTTCAGCCGTACCTCCCTCTGTGAAAAAGTTGAGCTGCAGGATAAGAGCTTTCACACAACCAGCTGCTGCCAAGCAGCAGATTAGCAGGTAATCAGTTGACTGGTGGTAACTTCGTCAGCTCCCAGAGTCTTGCTGTGTGTCGGGGGCAACCGGCTAAAATGTCAAGACAGGTGCTTGAGGGGCAGGGGTAGATGGCTGAGGTACAGGGTTGAATTGGCTGTGGGGCGAGAGGAATAGGTACAATATTGCCCTAGGTCACTTGCTTCAGAGAGTTTTGGAGGCAAGAGAATGCAGGAGGTAATACCATAACTCCACTCTGAGGTACTATTATGTTCAGCCGAAGGGGAACGGAGGCTTTCACATGCCTGTGCATGGCTCAGCCTCGTACTGCTGCTCCCCATGCACATGGGAAAGGTTGAGAACTGCAATTTCCTTCAGTTCAGGATGATGCCAGGTAACCCATACAAACACCATACTCTGCAAGCCATCAGCAAGCTGTCTGATTCTCCAGCATGGATAAAAACAACAGCATCCAAGGCTGGCAGACACTCAGGAAGCAATGCCAAGTCCAAGTGGCTTAAAAAAGAACCAGCCATATCAAAGCCACTGTGGAAGTTTTACTTCACTGCTTTTTAAAGTGCACGGTTTTATTTCCATACAGTGGAAGACAGCTACTGGGTTTCATATTTGGAGGAAACCTAAATCCCAGTAAGAGAGACAGAGTCCAACCTTATTAATTTCTATACTCACATACCCACACTGTACACACAATCACTCTGATGAGAGGCAGTTGTATGCTTTGGCCACTTTATGCCAGCTACACAGACACAAAGAAACTGTCCAGGGAAATAACTTTGACAGAGAGGGGTTTATCTGGCAGCATTTATCTAGCACTGCCTCTGCATTCCCTTTTCAGGACCTCCCCTCCTCCTCCACCCCCAGGATGATGGTGGAGGAAGGGATTAGGGAATAGAGGGAGAAGACCAGAAAGGAAACATCACCAGGGAATACTAAGTCTTCAGCTTTTCTCTTTCTGACAGTAGTCCCTCAGCACTGGGGATGCAAGCTACAGCAGCTCTGTGAAAAGAATAAAGCGGTCCCTACGAGGACCCAAGAGCAGAAAAATAAACCGACAACACCCAGCACTTCTGTGACATTCCTGAGCTGTACAAATCACTTGCCCAAGTCCTCACACACTGCCTCCCTCCTCCCAGCTATGCAGCACTGCCACAGCAAATCCACAGCGCCTGGACAGCTGGTGATGGCTGAGATTTGGCCCGATATGTGGATATTATTTGAGAGGTTTGTTGCATTTTTATGTTTACTCGCTGCATACAATGGGCCAATGTTGCCATCACCACATAACTGTCACAGAACTTTTTTTTTTTTTTACTATTATTGCATTTATTCCTTTCTTCCCCTACAACCTTGTAACAAAGAAAGGAAAATCCAGACCAGGACACATGTTATTTAATATCTGTGTCAATGTCAGAATGCAGGCATGCTTTTATTCTTTTGCCTTTTGCAATGAATGTGTGATATCTGATATATTAGGTATTAATAAAGCAGACTGCTTTATGCTGTTTATATTGGTAATATGATTCTGAATCCTATCCCCAGCTGAGAGGAGCAGGAATGTAGATTTTTCTTTGTATATTATTGCCCAGCCATGGCTAATCAAGTATACAATATATTTGAATTTTTGTGTATTGTTTTATTTTTGATTGATTTTAATTAGAACCAGCTCTCTATATAATAAGTAGATATATTAAATGAGGGAGCAATGGCTAAAAAGCATAAAGAATGTGACTAAATAAAACACAGTAAAGAACCCAACAGAATGGTGTATTCTTGCACTTCATCAACAGTTTTACAGTATTTCACCCACAATTGCCAGCACCAATCCCACCCATGCCTACAGCAGTGGTCTCTCCCGGAGGCACCAGTACCACCCAGGGCTGAAGATCTCCATCTGTACTTACCCAGAGGTTCGTGGAGAAATGCAAAGAAGTGGAAATTCAAACGTATGATAGCATGTAGTGGAGAGCATTGTTTCTTCTTCACCATGGGTGAACAGTGAAATTTAGAGATATGAACTAGTTCAGATAAAATAAGTCTCTGTTGAAGCTCTGCTTTGAAATTATGCATAAGGAGTTGTGCACATCCCTTTTTCTTTCCTCATACACGTTTCCCCATTTCTCACAAGTTTTCTTCTGGATTTTATTCAAAGTCCTGCTATGACTATTGTCAGTGACAGAACTCAGATGTCATCAGGCACCTTCCCACCGAGAGAAAATCCTCTTTGTTCAAATGTCCAGTTCTTTCTCAAGGAATGGCTAATACTTCCATTAATTCAGTCAGCACTGATCTTAATTTGCTTGCTCCTGGATAGGAGATCTGATCACATAAACCACTCACACAAACTCCTGGGTTTATCCTGCTGAGGAAAAGAGTGGCTGGCCTGCCTAGTATCACAGCATTTGATGCCTGTTCTGCAGGGCTTTTTGGATAACATCTGGGGAGCGCCTACTTCTAAGGAAGTTTGAAAATGGTCCCTTTCATCAGCATCAGATCCCATTGTATTCAATGAGAGCTGCAGGTGTTCTGTACCACTTGGGGCCAGGCCCTTCATCATAATAAAAAGGCCAGATTTGAGCTGGAAGCTCTGTCATTAAAACTGCCTGTAGTGTATTAGTAATCTGCTGAACCTCCTAGAGGCCCAGAGAAACCTTCTGCTGTGTTACTTTAACTCTTTGTGATTATCAGAACAGTGAAGATTTAAGAAAGCACGCATTAAATTCCTGTCACATCCCTTCTCTGGGTTACCCAAAGACCAATAGACCCAACAAAACCTTTCTTGGGAGCACAAAGTAAAAGCAGCTCTCTCTGTATGAGATAGCACTGACTGTCAGAAGTCTCCACAATGTTGTTCAAGATGACTGACAGCTTCTCCCTCCATTTTATTTTACAGCTATTTTAATGTATCGAACACCTGGAGATGTTTATGAGACTATCCAAACCATTTTTTATGCCTCTCATCCACACACTGAATCCATTAGCTGCCAAACTCTTCCCAAGAAGAGAGCACCATTTTGTGAAAGAACGTTTAGCACAGGGCATCAGGAGCACTTCTGCTCCAGCCATGGGAAATGTTCTCCAGGAGAAGCTGCAATCCTGACGGCACCCTGATTACGTCTGTTTGTACAGACCCACTCTGGCATGTTCCCATGGTGAGTGAATCTGTTGATAAGCAGCACATGGTCATCTATTACCAAAGCAGTGATCTGGAAACATATGAAACCAGGGTGCAACATGGTCCTGCACTGCCAGCCCAGGAGCCATTGTCACCTGGTACAGAACAGAGTGGTACACTGGTGTTGCAGGATCAGCTGGAGAGATACACGGGAGGAAAAAGAAGAAGTAGTTACTTGGGAAAGGCTAAATGCAATAAAGAACCTGGCTCTTCCTGTCCTATTCGTTAAAAGCAAATTATTGGATCAGAATGGCTGTTCAAATTGGTTCAGCTAAATATTAGGATATGACCCAAATCTTCTATCCAAGTGAACATATGCATACACTTTTCTGAAGCTCAAAACATTTAGTCAGTCAAGATTTAAGAAAGGGGAGAGATTTGCTTTCCTGGGGTAGGTAGTTGTTTATTTTGTATTTCAATTTTCGCATAAGTCTGTGCTTGCTGGAGTCAGCAAAGATCAGAAATTATAACTCAACAGATCTGTGTAGTGTCTTGGATAATCTTAAGATGAGGTTTGGAAAAGCTTCTGAGAAACTTCCAAAATCTATAGCCAAACTTTCTAATATTTGCCAATCTCTGTTATTGGAATGTTTCTCCCCATCTAAAGCCATGACTCGCACAACTCAGAAAGGTCCACAGAGAGATTTTCATTCCTTTTTCTTTTCCTTTTTCATCTCATGAGAATCCGCATGTAATTTTATTATGAGCCAGAGGCCAAATTAACTGTAAGCTTCAAGAAACAATTAGGGTTGTGGTCACAGCAACTTGCAGAGTGTGTGATGAATTAATAGCATCATGTTATAACTTGACAATGATGCCATGTCACAAGTTTAGCATAGCATATAATATAATTTCTCTTACACTAAAAATGGATCTGAAACAAACCCCAAAACAATCCCAACCTCTGAGATTTGCCTCCTAGTCCACCTCTTTGCAAAGCCAGTTATACTGTAACAGGCTGTGCCAAAATTTAGGATCAGAAGCCTATCTATTTTGAGATTACATCCATCCAGATCCAAAACTTGTCAAAATGTGTCCCCAATTTAGTTTCCAGGAGAGCTCTAGTGAAGCTGCTAGCACTGACCTGCAGTCAGTTTCCTGCAGGTAAAGGAAGGGATGTGTGGCATTGGGTCTCCAGCAGTCAGTGGTGTGCAGTCACAGCCCTTGTGGAGTCTGAGTGACGGCACCACGCACAGTTCTGCAAAAAACATGAGCTATAATGCAACTGCTGCATGTTTGCACACTCCTGGTTATAGTCCTTTAAAGGATGGTAGAAGGTTTCAAGCTCAGGGTCTGGACTGCTTGTGGTTGGAGGCTTAAATAGGTTATCTCATACAACAAACACTGCCAATCATTCTGCCAACGAATCTTATTTAGCTTTACTGACAGAGCAGCTGCTTTTGCATCCAAGGGCTGTCAGTCCAAGATGAAGAAGGACGGATGTTTTATGTAGTCAAGTTGTTAGGGCATCAAAAAATATGGTATCACCACACATGAAAATACAGCCCTTTTTTTTTTTTTTTTTTGGGTAGTTATTATCTTTGGCATTAGAACTTTTTTTTTCCTTTCACCTTTATGACTACAACTGAAAACCATTATAAATGAACATTTCAGGAATTTCTTCTCTCTCTTAAGCTTTCAATTCGTGCAGAAAGTCTTGGAACCAGGTGGTTAAACCAATCCTGCTGAAGACTCAAAGGTTATTACCTGGTTTAGAAACCATGTAGCTTTGTTACCACCCTGTAACTCACTGAACTTTCACTGGAGATTCATCCAGACTGGAAAGAGCACCCTGGCTGGAACTATTAAGAGAAGAATAAAAAACTTCAGAGACTGGGACATTGAAGCGCATTCTTTTCCTGTGCATGTTGTACTTTCTTCTCCTTAAAGAATCGGAAAGAGGAATCATAAGAACTGGGGGCGGTTCTGCATTGCGACACACCTGACCTCCGGGGAAGGCTGGGTCTCGACAAGAGCTCTGGTGTCTCTAACAATGCCCCATTCGACACCCCAGCGCTTTGTCTCCCTGTCCTCTCTCCTGCTGTCTCGTGGTCTGCCTGGCAGTGCCAGTGTTTCAGCTTTAGTCCTCGGATTGGATTGTGTTTGTTAAGATGTATGTCAAGATGTACGTCCTTTCCAAACACATGGACAGAAGGCATGAATATTATGATGCATTAAGCTCTGAAAAGACAATGGTTAAATAAGAAAGCTGAACGGCGGGGATCAAGGAAAATAACTGGAATTCCATCAAAAGGGAAGATGAATGAACAGAGCTACACTGACATCTGCTGGTCCATATATCAGGGCTGGTATTGTTACTGCCAGCGAGAATTGCCGCGGTCATGAGGAAAAATGACACATTAAACTCAATAAATCCTTCAAAGATACCTGCCATTTACACCACACTTATCCACCACCTACTGCCCTGCTGCACTCTATGGTCATCTGGGCAGGATCTCGTAGGGAAGAAGTTTTTATATTTGTACAAGAGTAGGTTTTATTTCTTTTTTGGTTTTATTTTTTTTTTCTTGTTTTGGTTTGAGGCAGATAATGTTTCAGGTTATTGGAGCTCTGCATGGACTGATGGGCTTGCAGAGATCCTGCACAGATGGCCAGTGCATATGCACAGCCTGGTTCCATAAAGTTTGCACACCAAATCCCACACACATGGGACACCACAGCCTGGGGTACTGCACCCCTGCACCACTGTGCATGCACCCAGTAAATCTAGTAATTCATCGAACTTGCTGTGTAAGCACTGATCAATTCTACAGCACATACACAGTTGGTCTGTTGAGTCCTAGATGTCAGAAACTCACTGTGTGGCCCTTAGGCACTTGTTTCTGTCCAAAAAATTTTGCAGAGAAATATGAAAGCAACTGCTTTCAGATTTTCAAATTTTGGCAGATAGGAATTTTATTGTTTTTTTAGGGAAGATACATAATACTTAGCTGCTGCAAAGTACAATTAGAAGACTCATTAGGAAAGGAGGCTATTACACTTATCAGAAGATACATGCACAGAACTATGACATTCGTGCACCTTTACAAATCTTTTAGAGAGCTGTTGGGTTTTTATAACACTGAACCTTCAGCTTTTCTGAGTTGTGAAGAGTAAAATGGATGCACTCAAAGCACATGTCCATTTAGACTCATATATGTTGGGAGAGCTACATGTGGAAAGAAGGAGACTCTAAGACAGTGGAGAATTATTGTTTTTCCTTTAATTTAGTGAATTATCTATGCTTTATACATATTGATAAACAATTAAAGCACAATCGTTATAACTCAAGCTAAAACAAAGATTGTGACATTTCAATACATGAAAAAAAAAATTCATTTAGTTCCTTCTCAGAAAGGCTGTCCCTCAAAAAAACCCTCTTTTCCCTTAAATAATAAGTTATAAATGACAATCTATTTGTTTTACTGAAAAAATAACAATCTTTCGGAAAGCAGCTGATTCACTTGCAAATATGCAACCGTCTTAATCCTGATGACAGGGGGGTGGGGCCGGACCATCTGAAAAGGAGCTCTCCGTTTCCTTTCCAAATCACTGCTTTGGGATTTCGCCGGGTGGATTTTGATTGTTCTGCTTTTACTGCACGCAGAGCATCTTCTTTGCACATCTAAGTGCAGAGGCGAAAAGATCTCACTGTTGAAAGAGTAGGGCAAAGAAGACACTTGCATTCATACATGAAAACCCAGACATTTGTTGGAAGTCATTGTTCCTTAACGGTTACCAAAGAGTGAAAGGAAGCAGCTAGACAAAACAATCAAAATATGTTCCAAAGCATGGACAGAAACCAATTAGAGCATTTTTGGCCAGTTCTCATTATTATTAACAGTAATTAAGTCCACCTCATAAAACAATTCTAACAAAACAAGCTTTAGGCTTACCTTTTGCTTAGGTAGCTAAGCAAATTCACCCCCACTCTGGCCTCACCCCTCCCATCCCTCCAAGTCAGAAGACCTAGGAGGCTTCAGTGACTTAGCTTATCAAAGAGAAGGTTAAAAGATAACTTGATCAAACACTGTTTTTATTTCAAGGAGAAACACAGAGATTATAATAAATTTTCAGTTCACTAGAAAGAGGTATAATAAGAGCAGAAAACCATTACTAAACCTGTTAAGTACAGAGCTACTAACAGAGAAAAGGAGGCTGGATGGGATTGTCCCCCCTCTGTCTTCAGAAGCTAACGCTGACCCAAATAATCAGAAGCAGGGTGCTTTTCGAACAATGTTAGGGTTTGAAGGGGTTTGGTCTAAGTCTCTTCTTTTAATGGGAATATCTCCTATATTGTGCTAGTCATACAAATTACAAGTCTGTAAAAAAAACGTTTTGTTCATCTGATATTCTGCATTACTTTGACCAAGAGACTCACAAGTGTTAATTTCTACTTTGAGATCAACAGATACTACTGATCTGAATTATATTGTTTTTTCAAAAAAAAAAAAAAATCATTCTGGATTTGAAAAATATCCATCATTGGAAATTCCACTGAAATAACAATACACTGGTTTAAAGACTGCTGCAATTTAAAAATTCACCTCATTTCCAGCTTGATTTTGTCTGTTTTCTGGATGGTCTTTACATTCTTGTTATATCTTTATCTGCCAGACTGCAGAGTCATCTCTTATTGTCTCTCTGTTCCTTAAGAAAGTATTAGCAGTCTGTGATAAATTTTCTGCTTCTACTCTTCTCTGATAAGCCAAAAGGCTTGAGCATCTTCAATCTTTCACTATAAAAAGTGTATTCTGTGTTTCCAAATATATTTTCTTTTCTGAGACGTCTTCATATTTTAAATATTATTCTAAAGTATTTCACTTTAGCATGTATCTAAAGTAGACAGTTGGCAGGGCACAGCTGATGTGGGGAATCTTGATAAGCCACGATAACTTACCCATCCCTGGGTAGCCAATCCTGTATGTGCCAGAAGTGAGCTGTACTTTTAAAATACTGCAGCTTCTGTCATTATTTTGTTATGACAAACAAGGTTTATTATTCAGATTTAATGAGTTATGGAGATGTTATCTGACAAGCCTGGACAAATATGGTACAGACTGTCACTTAGTAACCCTCACAAATGAAAATAAATCCTTACATGTCTGAGTGTTTCTGGAGGTACGCCACACCTAACCATACAAATAACAGCTTGCACCAAAGTAATAACAACATACAGATTTTCAAAACCAAGGCCATGTACCCCACACAAATCTGTCAAAAGATAACTGTGTCTCTACTGGCTCTCGAGATAAGTGCTTAAGCCTCTTCAGGTTTGAGTATCTCAGTGATGCACTGTACTTGGAAGCTTCCCAGAGACTTTAGCTGATGCAGATAAAGGTCTTTTTTTTCATTTAGCAAAGGTAGCCATGTCAAACATACATCATCTTTTCCCTTTTGCACTGGGATTCTACATGCTTTTGAGTTCATTTCAAGTAGTTTATCTACTGATGTCTGATCTCATTTGACTACAATAATCGTAAAAACGTTCTGGTGGAGGTGATAACCTGATAACAGGTCGCTTCCATTTGAAAAACCTGTTAGATGTAGCCCTTGTGGGTCTTTGGATGATGGGCTAAAAACCACTGCCTCCATGTTCTTGTCAACTGTATGCAGTGCCTATACTTAAGATGATATCTCAAAAGTATCAAGAATAGGCAAGCTGAAACCTGATGAAAAGGTATTATAGCAACTGAATTTGATCATTTTATCAGCACAAGAGTGATGACTTTCAAGGCACCTTGCATAGACTGTTGCATAGACAAGCTCCTTTCTAGAGGAAGGTTTGATCAAAAATAATTCTGCACTAAATCTGGGATATATTCTGCATTCCATTCAATTAAGACAGTGATTGTGATTGTGATTGTCAGTAAAGGGGATTTCCCAGAACGTTTGGTATCTACTTTGTAATTAGTCAAAAATTGAAATGATAAATAGTTGTGGATTTATGTAGTAGAATAAGTTTTATATTGGCAGTCTTGACAAATGTGTCTAATTATAGAAAGGAAAAAGAATCTTATGTCCTGTGTTGACTCCACCAATGAAGAAATTACAGGGTTATGATTAGAAACCTCTCCTAGCTCAATTGAACACTTGTCTCCAACTCTGAGTAGCACCACACCCTCAGTTTCTGGGAATAAATCCATTAATGAATGAATGAAAAATTTTAGCTTGTAGCAAAGTTTTGCGTTCAGTAAAAAAAATGTGGCAGAGTTTGGCCTTTATTATACTCCTGAGCCAGAGTTATAGCAACAGTGCAATTGGCAGACATGAGGTCTGTAATGTAACAAAACACAAAATGCAATGCCAAATGCTGGAAAACAATGTGGTCACTGGCAGTAGGGAATAAGAAGAACAGAAATATTATTTATGTTCACACTTCCATGGCAAATACAGAGCAGAATCTCTGCCTTCAGTGTTCCCATCTCTAGTGTAGCTTCCTCAATGGGCTTGTATCGACACCAGTGGCACACATCACTCCAGTGAAATCACCCAAATAGTGCTTGCCAAGAGCTGGGCTTCTTCACTCCCTGGACAATTGGCTGTGACACATGGCAGTGTGTGCAGGGATCTGACCTTATTAGAGAGGATAAATCTTTCACACGTGGGGCACGTCAACCATGTGGTACATATGCAGATCCACTGTGGAGCACAAGTGTAATATGGCAGGCAGATGTTATTGAAGCTACTTTTGCTTCTTTTGGTGTTGTCAGTTCTATTTAGACATCACGGTGCACATTGCAACGAGGAGTTGTACAGCCATACAAAAGAGAAAATCCACAATTCTCCAGACACAGATAAGGTGGAAACATTGTGCTGTTCAGGAGAAGCTTTCTGGAAGGTAAGACATTGTTTTAATAAAATCTTGAGGCTGCTGCAGGATGCTGGAGTGTCTCAGTTATGGATATGGATTATGCCTTTGTATTTATCCAGATAAAAGGATAAACATATAAAAATCACTTAAGTCCTTTCAAACAAATCTAAACCACAAGTATCTCTGGTCTCAAATACACCATGCAGTCATGGGATCCTACTTTTGAAAAAATCGTGCTTTATTTGAGTAGAGTATGTCATCTGAGTGGGTAACCTAGACCTCTATACACCTCACACATTAAGCAAAGTTCCATGCAAGCAGAGAGACATTTAGTGTCTCTCTTCTGAATTTGATCTTGAAACAAGCCAGTCATCATGCTGACACAGCAGCTGAAACATGCACACCTAGGAGGTCTGGTTTATGTGTGAAAACACACATCAGCATGTCTGCAGGCTTTGCTCCTTTTATCATTCCATTTTTCTCCCAAAGTTAACCTAAACAAAGGTAAAGGTTGAAAAAAAGAAGAGAAAACCAAACAAAAACCCCACAAAAGAATGGTCTCTCTTAGAAATATATAGCAGAGAAATAAACAGTGTCCTTAAGCAGCACTCTAACAGTTGTCCTTCAACAGGCAACTTGCAAAGCAGCAAAGAGAAGGAACAAAATAAATCTGTCGTTTGGGAAAGTGGCGTTCTGGACCCTGTAGGTTCACTCTTCACCCTTTTCCTTTTATTTCCTCGGGGGCAGAAGATAAGGTTGATGATACTCTGGGCTCCTAGTTCATGGGCCAGTGGCTTTTCCTTCTGTCTCCTGCTGGGCCTCTGTCATAATGAGAAGTTGCAGTTTTCAAGGGTAACATTTTACATGCCACAGCTGTCTTATTCTAAGTGCAGGAAGGTCTGCACGAGAACTTACACTGTACACGCATGGCTAAGTAAGAATTTCAAATAGTAAACTTAAGATTAATAATAAAAAAATACTACTTCTAAACTGTTGATTTATTTCTGAAGAAAACCACATTGAAATTTGAAGATGAAAATAAAATATACTCAAAATTCATAAGCAGCGTAAAGCTAATTCCTTTTTTATGAAAATCATACAGCACAGATTTGCAGAATATTCGCTTTTTCCATTGACACTAGTTGGAATTATTAGGTCAGTGTCTAACTTCCAATTAAAGGAAATGCTAGCTCCAGTTAATTAAACAGACAGCCTAGTAAGAAATCATGCTTGAAATACTTTCCATTCATCATTATATATTTTTGAATCTCATAAAACAGTGTTACCATCATTTTGAAAAGTGACTACTCACGAAATTGTCAGTTTCCTTGAAATGGTTTATTAGTTTCCTGAAATTTTCCATTACATGTATCTTTGTTCTTTTCAGAAATAAGAAAATTAACATCTAACAGTTTTTTATATTTTTGGTTGGTTTGGTCTGTTTCCTTTTCATTTTCTCTTCCACAGAAAGACAGAAAACAAAGAAAAAAAGACAACAAATGGAAAGAATAGGAATCTGAGAATAAAAAGAATTTTTAAAAAAACACTGAAAAAAAAAAGAAAGAAAAAAAACAGAGAGAAAAATGTTATCATTTCGGAAACAAACTCATAAAAGTAAAAACCTAAATGGTTCTCTGAACCTTCTCCAAATATGTCAATAATTAAATTTTTTTACATTTTCATGGAAAATATCGTTAGTGTTAACATTTAGAAATATCACCAATATCTTCAATTAGCTTTCCAGTCTTTTATGTGGATGTTATGAGAAAGAGAGACAGTATTTCTATTGCATTTGAAAACAAAAGGGAAGATTGTGAAATAATTACTTTGCTTTTTGCCTTTTTCTATTTTTTCAAATATAAATATTGATACATTATTTCCCACGCTTGAAAAATATTTTAAAACATGACCAAAATTCAGTGGGAATCAAACTTTCTTTGATGATTGAAAAAACAGTAGAAACAATGAATTCATCACAAGAATTCCTGCATGGTGTTGAATGCCCACAATATATTAATATTGCAGATTATATCTGAAAAATAAGCTAAAGTCTGGGTGCCTCTTTGAACCTGACAGAAGCGAACCTTCATTCGTTGTTAAAAGTTAATTAAAGTAAAACAACCAGCATAGCCCTAAGCTAAGCATACCAGACCAAGAAGCAGAAGATCTGGATTTCAGACCCTTCCTTTCCATGAGTAGCATAATGTATTGTTTTTCCATGATTTATTTGTGTTGTGAGAGCTCCTAATGACCCCCTGGTGACACAGAAAGAGAGAAGGATTTGTCTACGACAGCGATGGCTCTGAAAACCCGGATCTTCTGAGTCCTTGTCCAGCGTTCAGAGAGATCACATTGTTTTAATTATTTGTGAAATGTTGATTTCCTGCTTCCACATACAAGAGAAAATTAAGACCGCAATTAAAGGCATTTAAAGGAGAAGATTAGAGATGTGTGTGTCCCAGGAATTGCCACACTGGGTACAGATAAGAAAATTCTGCACTCTCAGAGCAATCAGAACATTACACTGCTAAGAATCTGCATGGCCAGTATGAAATTGGTTTTCTAAACAACTAGCCTTCTTCCTTCCTTCCTTCCTTCCTTCCTTCCTTCCTTCCTTCCTTCCTTCCTTCCTTCCTTCCTTCCTTCCTTCCTTCCTTCCTTCCTTCCTTCCTTCCTTCCTTCCTTCCTTCCTTCCTTCCTTCCTTCCTTCCTTCCTTCCTTCCTTCCTTCCTTCCTTCCTTCCTTCCTTCCTTCCTTCCTTCCTTCCTTCCTTCCTTCCTTCCTTCCTTCCTTCCTTCCTTCCTTCCTTCCTTCCTTCCTTCCTTCCTTCCTTCCTTCCTTCCTTCCTTCCTTCCTTCCTTCCTTCCTTCCTTCCTTCCTTCCTTCCTTCCTTCCTTCCTTCCTTCCTTCCTTCCTTCCTTCCTTCCTTCCTTCCTTCCTTCCTTCCTTCCTTCCTTCCTTCCTTCCTTCCTTCCTTCCTTCCTTCCTTCCTTCCTTCCTTCCTTCCTTCCTTCCTTCCTTCCTTCCTTCCTTCCTTCCTTCCTTCCTTCCTTCCTTCCTTCCTTCCTTCCTTCCTTCCTTCCTTCCTTCCTTCCTTCCTTCCTTCCTTCCTTCCTTCCTTCCTTCCTTCCTTCCTTCCTTCCTTCCTTCCTTCCTTCCTTCCTTCCTTCCTTCCTTCCTTCCTTCCTTCCTTCCTTCCTTCCTTCCTTCCTTCCTTCCTTCCTTCCTTCCTTCCTTCCTTCCTTCCTTCCTTCCTTCCTTCCTTCCTTCCTTCCTTCCTTCCTTCTCTTTTTCATTTCTTTTGCCCAGATTTCTGCAGTGAATTCTCCTTTGTCCCCTGTTTCTTTGTTTCTTTGTCTCTAATTTCCCTAATCATTGTGCATCAGCACAGCGGTTTAGGTTCAGGCTCTAACTCTAGCTCTCAAAACACTCTGTGATTTCCATTATGCATACAGATGCTCCAAGAGAAGTTCTTGGAGAGAAAAGTCAGAGAAGCAAAAGGCTGCACAATGCATTTCCATGCACAGATTCGCTGCCTAAAGCAGTAATCTTTGCAGCAGTAAGATGGGGATGCCACAGTGCACACCTTCAGAGGACAGTCTGGCTCTCTCCCAGTAGCTTTGGCTTTACTTGGAGGGAGGAGTAACCTCAAGAAATTTTCTCACCTTGGCCTGTCTTCCCAGTGCAGAGAAACTCATAACTAATTACTGAGACTTCAGTTCTTAACTTGACCAGCTGTGTCAAAGCAAGGACGCCATGGGCTCCCCAGTGCTCTAAGATCTATAATTCAACTTCCATATAAAAAAAAGTCAATATTGGACAAAAGAATGACATTTAAAAATCATAAAATAAGTAGCTTGGTATTTACCTAAGATGCTCTTTTCTTCCCATAGTTTTATATAACATGTCTGTTTATACTTCTCCTACTTTTTACATGAGTGGAATAATTCTCCATCAGTTTTAGAAGATGTCTGTGCAAGTGAAGAAGCATAGTCAACAAGGAAAGACAGAAGAGGACGAGCAACACAGAATTTGCTATGCTCTGAAAAAAGTTAAGACCCATGTAACTTGTGGTTTTCTCTCTGCTTAAAAGAGTGTTTTGAATAAAAAAATATTATTTAGCAGTGTAAAAAACACCCAGAAATTAACAGTCTTTGGTTCACTGCACCAACTTACACTGGCCCTTTGCAGATCAGCACAGAGAGAATCACTTTAAATCTTACAGTAACAACTAAATTCAAATGCTGTCGGAGCTGCAGAAGGTGTGTGCTGCTCCTCAGAGGCTCTGGCAACCACTCTGTGCTTAGCTCCTGCTCATGGGAGTAGTTAGGGCTTCAGGATCAGTCTTTATGACTGCTTGCCAGGAAGCTCTGAAGATATTGTTTCCTTTAGTGAGCTTGGTGAGCCAAGAAAAAGCGGGACAGCTTTCCATATGCTGGGTGCTGGCCTTACTGCTCCTTAAATACCAACAAAAATTTTTTTCAGCCTCTCAGTGATAAAGGAAGGGTTAAAGAAAAATAACTGTGTTGATGTATAAGGTGGGTGAAAACATTTCTTTACCAAAGTTTAAGAAATAAAGGAGGTGTTCATGAGTAAACAGAGTAATGTCATGGACCTAAATTTACCTAAAATGGATGTCAGTAGGGGAGGAATTATCTGGTGGTGCAGTGCACCAGCTGGGTCAGTGGAGCAAAGGAAAACAAACAGAAGCAAAATCAGCCTGAAATTAGCTTAAGGCAGAGCTGGTGGGGTTTTTTCCTTCTCCTCCTGTCTCTTGTTGCTGATCTTTTTTTGTTTATTTGTTGGCTATATTCTATTGCTTTTTTTCTTTCATTTATTTTCACTATTTTATCTTGAGCTTCAAATAGTTTGTTCTAGCCAACTAATTCTGAAAAGCTGCTACATGTTCACTTTGATCATTATCTGGCTCTCTTTTTCCTTCCAATTTTTTCCTTTAGTTGCCGAAATGCCACAGCAGAGGATATTGTTTTGCAGCGTAAAAACCATTGTTTTCTACAACTCCTGTTTCAAAGACCACTTGCTAAACGACACTGAGAACTCAAACAGAGAAAAAAGATATAGTATTTAGTTGATTTTAAGGGTTTGATCTTTCACAGCTCCTCAAAACACAAGGCCAGACTATTCAATTAGGCACTAAGCCATTTTCCATGGCTTGCAAATTAATTATTGAAACTGGAACCTGCCACAAATTCCTCATCTCTCCATGACTTTTGCTCAGGATCCAGAACAAAGCTGAATGATAGGACCAGGGTCACCAGATTGCTCGGTCCCTGATGCGCCAAAAAAAGAATAAGGGGTAGAAACTTTCCATGTTTCTGAACCCACCCAAGCACCGAGGAAATAATTTGCAGACTAATCCTGCACTGGACACAAGCAAGATAAAATGGGTTTAAACAGAAAGGGTGGGTTTACATTAGATATTAGAAAGAAATTCTTTACTATGGGGGTGGTGAGACACTGGAACAGGTTGCCCAGAGAAGTTGTGGATGCCCCATCCCTGGAAGTAAGTACTCAAGGCCAGGTTGGATGGGGCTTTGAGCATCCTGGTCTAGTGGAAAGTTCCCTGCCCTTCCAACTCAAGCCATCCTATGATTTCAAAAAGAAGTGACTGCAACACTAGGATCTGCTCTCGCTTCTCCAGCTCCAGGGCCACTGTAAACACCAGTCACTTCTGCTGTGGATTATGAATCTTGAGAGACAAGAAGGAATTTCTTAGGAGATAGGAAGCTAAGTTAATTTGGGGGTTTTGTTTTGTTTTGGGGGGTTGATTGTTTGTTTTGTTTAAGGTGGTGTGGGGGGAGTGTTTTTGTTTGGGTGCTTTATTTGGTTGTTTTTTAATAGCTATCCCCTTCCTTCTCTGAAAGATGTGAGGAGTTTTCTGCTCTATGGGCAAGCTTCCCACTAGCTGACTGGAACCTTTTAAACGGGCATCAGCTAGCACCACATTGCCCAGGCCAACAAATGCTATGGCATGCTGACAGACTTGAAATATTCTGATGGTCAGCATTTGCATTTGTACTGCCAGCATATCTCTGATCTGCATTACCATTCTGACCCTTCTTTCCTGTTCTTATGCACTGTGACTGACCTTCACAAAGATACAAATTCCAGTTTACTTCACTTCAAATGCAAGAGTGTGAGTCAGCCCCCTGAGGGAATAGCAAGGAATTCATTATAGCAACACAAGAGAAAGATGTGGAGGAAGTAATGTGCTTTCTTTACACAAAAGGGAAAAGGAATAGACGTGAGAGCACCAAGCAAAGCCCAAGAAATCTTGAGATGTAAGCTGCCATAGGGGCACCGAACTCAATTCTTATTGTCTGTAGGTGTATGGCCTTATTAAGGCTTAAAAAGTAAGCCAAGTCTTGTCTGATCCCTCTTGCAGCCTGCCAAGCAAAGCAACTGCTTCCAGAAGTAGAAATCTTCATGATCGATATAAAACCACAAGAGGTACCACACTATTGTGGGTGAGATCTTTCAGGGAAATAAAAAGCCAAGATTCCTGAGTCACAGAAATTAGAAGGGGGAAAGACCTACTTTGTTGTCTTGTCTTACCCCACAATTGGTGTTTCCTTAGACATATCTGTCACGTGCCACATCAGCATGATTTCTTTTTAAAAGGTCCTAAAGAAAGAGGCTTCCACTTGAGTGCAAGACCCTCCTGAAACCACGTAGCTGTTAAGGAACTCATTATCTTTTCCAAAACGACAAGCTGTTGGCCTCATTTCTCATTCCAACTGAGCAAATTGCATTCTGATTATTCAAATTCTTTCCAAATCTAATTTTCCACTTTCCTATTCTCCCCTTCACTTTCAGTGGTATAATGCCAGACAGTGCAACATTGAGCTAAAAATCTATCGTGTTGCACCAGAGATGTGGCTGTATTTAGAAGAGTGTATCACATGTGACTCCCTTACTAATGGAAAAGTAAGGGACATGTTTAATACCATCCACTCAAAATATAGTTGAAAAAAGGCAAAGCAACTCTAAAAACTGACAAGTAATGTGCATATTTTTACACTGGATAAAGTAAAGATGGATCCAAATTACCTTCAGCAGGAATCTAGAAGCCTGTATTAGTGCACAGAACAACATATTGTCTGATATTTGTATTGTAGAAATGGAAAAATCATGTGGATTTCAAAAAAGATTTTATTCTCTCATGACTGGAAAGGAAAACCTAATTAGCAGTAATTACTGCCCAGTTAATTTTATTTTCAATTTAAATGAATATTAAATTTAAAATATTTTCTGTTCATAACATACTTGCATTTTTTTCTGTATAATTTTTAACATAGCAATTCTGGGATCCAGAATGCTTTGAGAAGTAATAGTAAATATTTGTAGTCTTGCCCATTTTTACTATTTCCTGTAAAATTTTTTTCTATAAGTTACCACCTATCACTCATTTTTATTTTCTTCTCTAAGAAAGCTTGCATCAGACTTAGAATACCATTAACAAATAAGAACCTACTAACAGACAAAGTGACAAACTATGGCTAAAATAATATAGTGCATATTTTTGTTTTGGAAACATTCAGCAAGATTCACACAGAGGATCTAAATCCTCAGTACAGAGCTCAGATGGAATTAATGGCAGTTATAAATTCTACTAAAATCTGGAAAAGACCAATATCCATTACTGAACTGGCCCAGAGTTCCTATTTCTCAGAAATTAGGTCCTTTCTTCCAAGCATGGGACTTGGATTAAACTTTCTGCTGAAATTGTTTTAAATACTTTTCACTGTTTGTTTTTAAAACAGATGTTCTTTGATATGCTGGTTTCAGGAGGGTGCGGATTTTCACGTGTTTTGCTGATTGCAGCACTGTTTTCTTGCAGAGTTCCTACTCCCAGTCAACTTATTCACAAGCATTCAAGGAAATGGAAGAAAATATTATTTGGCAGCTACCAGGACTTCACTCGTTGATAAAACAGAAATAGGTACCACAGAATATAATTCATAAAATCAAATAAGGTGGATATGGAAAAGACCCTCCTTACCTAGTCATGAGAGTGCCAGTCACTTTCCCAAGCATACACACTCCTGTGTTGTGCCCTGTTATTACCTATTGCTGAGGAGAATTGCTCTGCCTCTTATGCTAAGGCTACCCAGTTTTTCAGATTTTTCAGCTGCTGGGAGTTGAGCAAACCTGCTAATATAAAGGTCTGGTAAAATTTGACTCATCAGACTTGACCAAAGTTTGGTAAGATTTTAATGCAAAGAGATGTGATTCCAGTGGAGTCTACAAACCTGAACCTCCACCCCTCTTCAGCTTCCCTTTTTCTGGGAGACAGGTTTATTCTGTTCCTCTTTGGATTTATGACTTGAGACAAGTCCTGGACTGGCAGCCCCAGAGACTGAGGTCCCCTTCCCACCTAAGACATGTGGGCAGGAAGGGAAGCTGCCCCTTACTGCTGGGGAGCAGCTGGGGCTTTGCTGTGATCTCCACAGCACCCGCCACAGCTCAGGACAAGTGTAGCCAAAAAGAGTCACGGCACAGACTTCCATGCTTTATCTTCTCCACAGTGATGATGCTTCCCACACAGAGATGCCCCAACAGCAATATTTTCTGGAAGCCACTTCTGAGAACAAACTGTGGCATTACTGTTGCATGCAGAGCCCCTGACCTCCCAGCTAAAGTGATCAAATGGAAGGTTATTTGTACTCCAGCACCAGTGGTATGGACACAAGACTGCTAGGAATTGGCTTAGATAATTTCATTTTATATACACTACAGAACAAACAGCACATGCTTGCAGCTTTCAGAAGTCACTAGAGATCTGGGTCAGATTCAAATCAGCAACCTAGAGGTGAAAGTCTCCGTATCCCATTACCAAATCCTGAGACATCCAGTCCCCCATGCACATATTAATAGTTGATCATTATGAATTCCATGTTGGGATAATTAATTACTGCAACTGAACTCTGCCTTAGGAATTATTAGATCATTTGGGGCCTGCAATTTATTTTATTTAGCACTGTATGAAAATTGCTGCTTCTCTTTTTTTTTTAAAAAAAATACTTCTATACTTTAGGCTTTGTGAAGTACATAGTGTTTTCTGCAAAACGCAAACCACAAAACAAATATATCTCTTATTGGGCCTGGAGTAGTCCTACAGGATTTGTTAGCAGGCTCTGATGATAGACGTGAGCAGCCATGCATCCAGCTAATGAGCTGGCCCAAGGGATAAAGAACACACCAAGCCACTAGCAATGGATGTGGAAAAAGAGCCAGGGGAATGGCAGAGCATGTTGCCAAATGATGAGTCTTAAAGGTGGCTTCCCATATGAAATTAAAGGTTTTTGCAAAAGCAAAATCTGTTTTTCTCACTCAAAAAATAAATCAGACAGGAAGACACATTCACTGCCGAAATGAATGTTCTCTCTGACTCCATTCTGTTCTTAACAAGACGAGCTTGCTTATAGAGAGCCAAATCTTTCAGGCGTGATTTAACCCGCACTTTCAGGAGGCTTTGGTAGGTGTTGTGTAATGAGTTCTGAATAAAGACACATTTGAGGTCTGCAGGAATTTTGGTCCTTTGTGGGTAGGAGTTATAATTCCAAAGAAGTTGTAAGAAGTCTATTCTACACACAGAAAGATAAGGAAAAGTATCTCCACTTTTTTTTTTTTTTTTTTTTTCCTACAGACCCTGCTTGCCATTCTGTTCTTTGCTGCAGGGGTTTGTCTTAGTTAGGTCTGAAATTCTCTTCAATCTGAGGGCCGGATTCTGCTCTTCAATCCATGTGTGGAATTTATTCCTTGAAATATATATTTTATTTTCACTACTGTAGACTAAAATACTTTCTATTGATTTTTTTTCGCAGCAGCAGACAGAATATTTTGTGCTGTTTTCACTTGTGTCAACAATTGGTAGGTATCTAACTATAGGATGAAAAGTGTCTCAGGAGATGTAAAAATACGATTCAGGTTTGTTAACATTTGTAAGCCTCTATAAAGCTTCAACCTCAACAAGTTCTGTCTGCTCCATCCTAAATAATGCAAACTGTAACTAATTTTATTTCCCCAAAAAGCCTCAGGAAAATTAGCTGCATGAAACACAAAACAAGAACACTGACAATTTTGTGGTTTAATGATTTCTATCTTCCATCTTCATTCAATAAGGGTAACTGACCCCGTAGTCCTAGAAAATTCCCATGAATCCTAAAAGAAATGAACTGGCTTCCCTGACCTTCATGTTAGACAATACGTGGAAAACTCCTGGCTCGTGTCCTGCAAAAGACACTGGAAGAGAATCTTAATTTGATCATAATTTGCTGGCTTTGGGTATTCTTAGTGCTTACCTCTACCTCATCTTGCAGCTCTGTGGGTTATGGACTGTGTATGTTTGGCCTGTCAGGAAGGTTTGCAATCCTGAAAAAAACAGAAAATTAATAATTGCTCAAGTGCATTTCAGAGAGAAACTGGACATGAGTTTTGCACGTATATGGCTCCACATATGTGGGTGTTTGTCCTAGAGTGAGGATATAATTTCTTCTGTAGGGTGCACAGTTTCTGCTTTCTGAGCAGACACATGGGATTCTGGGCTTATTTTTTCCTGAAAGGCACTGCTGGAGATATTCTCCCTGGCTGTTATTTTTGCAGCAGGGAGTTTAGTTTCCAGGGAACCTCTGTTTATCAGATTGAGGTGGTGGAAAGAAAGTTTTGTCAACCTGTAGTAATAAATGGAAGGACCATCAAGCATAAATGACCTTGATAAACTGGGGCACTAAGACACTAGCAAGAATAATATATAGCATACACACTTCAGTAAGATGATTGCAGTTCAACATAAATTGTTTGATAATACTTTTGAAATACTGTGGGATCTCTTCTGCAAACAATGAACCCATAGTCATCCAAAGCTGCCCAGTAACACTGTGCTGCTGATGAAAACTGAAGAGAGGTTAAAGTTTTGGTTGCACAGGACACACAGGCTACTCAGCCTTCCTTTAACGTGAGGGAGCTGCCCAAAATGTTTGTGTGATAGGATTTATACAGTTTAGGTGTGAGAGTTACATGACCATGTTATGAACACCTCTGATAGATTTCAAACTGTTGTGCAAAAGTTATCATCACTACTGCTGAAAGCATATTTTATGATCCATTCATTTCAGTCACAGCCCCCTCGATTACTGATCTCATTTCCATCACATTTGTCATGTGTCTGTCCTTCCACATTTCTCATTTTAAGTGACTCTTTCATGAAGCATTAAGACCTTTTATGACCCTTATGAATTCAGCCTCCTTTTTGCAAAGCTTTTCAAAGATTATGATGACCTAACCTCAGGAGTGTCAGAAGTTTTGAGCACATGTAGCCAAACCTATATATTCTTTCAACCTGCAAAAAAGCAAACCTGAATTCCAAAGAGGACAAATCTTAGTGCAGTTTTGTTACTTTCTTTGGGCAAGCCTCATAGAAAAATTAGCCAACAAGGCCTTTTGGAGTTTCATAACTCTCATGCCTATTTGTTATAGAGCTACAAAGCTCACAGGGGTTTTAGAAACATCAGGAAAATTAACATTATATTCTCAAATCTAGCTAAAGGAACATGTGACTGACATTTCAAAGAAGGTTTCAGATTCATTCTTACATTATCTCAGAAACGGGGTCCTACCCAATAATTAATTTTCTCCATATTCAGTCACATTTCCCACTATTTTATTACCAAGCACAATAATCTGGCTGCTCATCACCACTGATCCAGGCTTGGGTATCTGGACTGTGCAGCCCAGAATCCATGGATGCTAACATAGCTTCCCTTAGAAAACTAGAAAATTTCTGAGTGTGCAGGAGATGGGGGTGGGGGAGAGGGTGCCATGTATTCTGAGCTGGACATCTACTCTGAATCCCATCTTCCATTAGTGTAGAGTTACATACATTGATTTTTCAGACAGGGTGATACTCCAGAACAGTGGCTTGACAATAAGATACATAGGGAAGTTAGCATGGGCTTTATGGACCTCCAGGGGAGAGTGCTGAATAACACTCTTCAAGCCAAAATCATCTGTAGGACATAAGTGCTAAATTATGTTTCCGCTTCCCATACTGACAGGTCTCTGGAATCTGCAGGAATTCCCTACTCCTCAAAGGATATCAGAGTGCACAGTATGCCGCTTTCAGGGATTGGCAACCTCACTTTTGTGATCTCCTGTAATGAAATTTTACCCACAATGCCATAAGAATAAGGAAATGGAGCACTCGGATACACTAAAACTATCAGCGGTTCCCTGCTCAGTGCCTGCACTGCTGCTTCGCCTGGCCAAAGATAATCACACATACTTTGTTAAATTGAAACAGTTTGCTGATTTATACATCAACTTGTGAGGAGGTATTTCCAATTATTTTGGCATTCATATCTTGGACAAGCTGTTTTCTCAAATCACCCTGGCACTTAATAGCCTGCACCGACTGGTATTTCATATGACCCTGGCACTATTAGTCCAGCCTGGCTAGTGTTTCAATTCACCATGGCACTAATGATCTGGAAGTTGTTCTTATTTTCCGGATTAATGAGTACCCTAAAAACCACTCAAACTGGAAAAGAAAGAATGTTTTCAAAGGGGAAAAACAAGGCAAGTTGGAGCTGCTCACTACCTCTTCATTGTGTTCTTTTCCCATCTCCCTCTTCTTCAGTTACCTATACAGGAAACTAGTAACAGCAGTGCTTCCTTGGTAGGACAGCATATGTCCATGAGCTCAGGGTCCCCACCACAGACACCTGACCCCAAAAAAGTCCTTGGAGACCCCCAGGAGGGAAGGATCTCTGCAAGCAGATTGCTGTGAGCAAGGAGAAATGACTGAAAGGGGAAAGGCCTCATTCGCACTCCCATCTCAGCGGCCAGACCTGCAGTGCCCTGCAAGAGGAGACCTGCCTGAAGCTGCTCTTGCAGGAGAGTTCAGCAGGAACCCTGACAGGGCATGGGAGTGGAGCACAAGCAGGGCAGACCAAGGGCTCAGCCCACTCTTGTAATGCCAGTGGCTGTTCCCTGAGGACCCTGCTCAAGCAAGGACACAGGCAAGAGCTCACATAGCTGAGTCCTCTGAGCACTATCTCCTTTAGGAAGAGGTGAACGACCTGCCTCTGGTCTTTATCACCCCAGAGTGCTCCCTACGAGCAAGGATAGGTGAGTGCAGCACAGCAACAGAGGGGAGGGGATGATGCTGCAGGATCATGCTGGTTTATTACACATTTCCCCTGCATGAGGAGGGGTGACTTTTAACTTTATTGCTAGGGGTCCTTCGCAGGTCAGTTTTCACCTGACATACATGCAAACAACTGTCCAGTATAATGGGCATTCCTAAGTTTACTATAAATTCCACCTTTTTTTTTGATTCATTGTGATTTGAGTTGGCCTTTCTTCTCTTATCTTTATGGAAGCAAACCCTAGCCCACCCTTGCTTTTAAGGAGAGAAGGGGAGAAGGGAGAAAGAGAGAATATCACCCGGCTCCTGAAGAAAGGTTTTAGAAGATTTTGCATCTCAGCATTTTTTAGCTTCACTATACATTTTCCATTGTGCCCGATTATTGGTTCAATATGTATCCTATGTTATTTAAATGTAAGGGGGAAAATTGACTAGCAGTTATGGGAGAAGGCAGAGCTGTCACAACATATTCCTGCAAAGCCATGATTTGTTTTGTGTTCAGTCACACGTTGTTTGGATTTCTGCTCTTGTTTCAGTCCTGGCCTTAGGGTTTTCCAAGCAGTGTTGAAAGTCAGATACACAGAGTGCTGCACTGAATTTGATATTCTGTATTTCTAACACAGAAGACGGAAGAAGAGAGTTTTGTAGGTGGAGAAAGGGACACAGGACAAGTTCATCCTTCATTATTTACAGGTAGGTCATTATGAAAAAGTTTGTAGCTATACAGAATACATGTGTGTGTGTGTGTGAAGAAATATGTCTGGGATTCAGCAAGCTGACCCTCCTTCTCAGCTCCAGCCCTGAAGCCAGAGGTGCTCAGGGAAACCCCTGTGCCCACAGATTAGGTGCCTGAGAGCAAGAGTGCAGAGAGGACCCAGGGAGGCTATCTGAGTTTTGGTCTTCCCACCATACAGCAGCTCCATCTGTCCTAGAAACCTCTGGTCCTCACGTGCTGCAGCCAGGTGTTAAGAGGCACAATTCAGACTCTGTTTTACATATATATACATATATATACAGTTACACTATAAACATAAGAGCACTTAGTTGGTAAGTCTGAACTGGGTGAACCATCCTAATACCCAGATTTTGCTGGAGATTTTTTATCCTTCCATACAGATGAATATCTATCATTAAGTCTACACAAACATGGACAGGCAGAGGAAAATGAGCCAACCATGAAGTTACTGTGAGATTATGATATTTACGAAATGCACTTCTATTTGGTCATTATTTGAGTCATTCTCCAAATTCACAAACAAAACCATTCTTCAGAGCAGTGATGAGACAAAACCGTCAACCCAACTGCAGCTTTCCCAAGGGATCTGCCACAATGTGTCATCTCAACACATAGACTATTTATTGTGCACTGCGTCTGTTCATAAAGAAAGGTGCTAGGAAACATGAAGGAAAGAAAAATGTGAAACCAATTTTTGGATGGAGAGAAGAAAATGTGGTGGGAGTACCCCTCAGTACTCTTCAGCTTTCAGGATAGAGATAGAGCATTGTCTTTGGGAAGGTTACAGCAAGTTCTTTACCAAAAGTGCAGTAGTTGGACCAAAATAAAGTTTTGTCTGATTTTGGATCTTCCTTCTTTTTCTAAGCACAAACTCAATGTCTGCCTCCCTCTACATACAGTCATCACCCCATCTGGCAGCTAGTAATAACAGGAGAAAAAATATCCCAATATCTTCTGTCTCCTCCCATCCTCACCAAGCATATACAAATGCTGAGCAAAAGAGACTTTATTTCTGACATTTTTGAAAAGCCAAAGCAATAATAGATGTAGCTTAAATGTTCTTCTCTGGGTCTTTTTTAGCTGTTGCCATTTAGACTTACTGCCAGCCTGCAAGGACATTGTCTCTAAGTGATTATTTTTTATTGCCAATGTCAATGAAATAGAATAGAGAGGAAAGAAGATGCTGTAGCAGTTACTAAATCTGCAGAGAATAATTTTCGCTGCTGGTGGCTTTTCTTGTCTTTTAATATGACTTTATTCAGGTGGCACCTTCCAGGGAACAAAAGTCTTTTGGAAAGGGAATGATCTGGAAATGTAATCATAATATTATAGCAAGGTGACCTCCAAAGGTCCATGGCAGGGCATCAGTGTGAGGAAACTTGATCTTCTGGAATAGCAGCAAAGAGCTTCCCAGCACTGTAGAGCACCATTCGTAGTTTCACCTTGTGATTCCAATATTGCTGCAGTTTTTTAAGGCACAGGATACTTCACAGGGGACTCAGAAACTAGCACAGGTGGTCTCACCCTTGACCTTAATGGCCTCTGAATCAAATGTACAGGACTTTATTAATGCTGGAAAATTATTATTTCAGTCCCAGATCTGTAAACTGATGTAAAACTGCGAAAACTTATTCAAACCTCATCCATCCCAATCTGGTCTAAAGGATACTCAATAACAACCTGCATTTGATACCATAAAATCACCTTCACGAGGAAAATCTAAGTCATGGAAAACTAAAAGTCTCCCATAAATATAAGAATAATTTTCAGATAGTAACTGATATCCCATTTGAATTATTTATCAGTTAGTTAGAGGAGTCTACTGGCAAACAAACCCCACATATCTTCCTAACTTGTGGGTGGATTTGGCACAAAAAATTTCCAAACCTCAAAGTATTTGTTTGCCTTAGTTACTTGAAGGAAAAATCTGAACTTTAGAGGAAAAGATTAACCTTATCTAACTTGTTTCTTAAAAATTAGGCAGAAAACCTTACAGTCAAAGACTGACTTTTGGGAATCTGTATCTACTTGGTCCTGATGGGTAGAATCAAAAGTTAACAGTTTCATAAGCTTCTAAGGTCAAGTAAAACGGGGAAATACACTGACATACCACCACCACAGCCTCTTACCAACTGTGGTGCCTGCTGCTACCCCTGAAATGCAATGGTAAAAACACCAAACTGGAAAGCTACCCCAATCCATTAATGCTCTGGAGGCAGGATGAGCAGAGCACTTTTCATCCTGACGGAAGTTCAACAAAGTCTTGCTAATGCAAAGACCCCGGCTCACAACTTGGTCCTTAGGTGAAGGTTTAATTTCTCAATTGCTGTTCCTTTTATCATTTATACTGCTGCACAATACACTGATGAAGAGGATCTCATTGCATTTCTTCATGCGAGAAGGATGCAAAGGCAGGGATCAAAGAAGCCCAACTGGAGAGCTGAATTAATGGTTATCAGTTGTATCTCCTTTTCCAGTGATGCAATTCATTCCAGAGTATGATACAAAATTTGCTAAGGCAGCCTCCAAAACCAAAATCCCTCATCTGAAATACTTACTTAGATTAGAGGTCTGTTTTGGCCATTAATTTAGCTTTCACTGTAGGTCTCTTCAGCTTTTAACAATGTTCTATGGACTCTTTTAGGCCATCAAAAAGACACTTACAACAGGCTTCACAGTGAACTGACAGGAGTCCACTGCAATGCAGTCATCTCTGCAGAGCAGTGAAGAGAAGCAACACATGGCATTTTGCACAGCTGAGTAGCAAAAAGTACTCCTCAAGGGCATCAGGGCAACCTCAGCTTTCAAACTACTGTAGGACCTCAGTGTGCACAGAGGGCGAAAAAAATGATAGCAAAGCTGTTACTGGTTTAAGACAAAGAAAATATTCATCCAATCATAGACCTATGCCATCTAAAATTCTTACAGCAAGTGACACAAATAATATATTATCTGTGTAACAGGGATGAAGATTTAATCTCATCTTGATACAAACTGAGCTCATGCTTCCAGCTAATCAAAATATTTCTCACCTGGTCCTTAGATGTTAATAAAATTTCTGCTGCAAAACACAGTGATCTCTCTGCTTTTCTAATACATTCATCCCAAGGTTCACTTGTCTATCTGTTAAGTACTTACATATGTTTGTTTTAGGGGATCATGTGTATGTGGGTAGGTGATGGGAGAATTTCTACTGGTAGTTTTATTGCTGTTGAAACAGATAAACATATTTTCCTTAAAATCCCAGGCATGATTTATCACAAAGATTGTTTTGCTTACTAATGAGTCCTCATAATAGCAGGGCTTGATGCTTGATTTTTTTTCAGACATAGCAAGGTCTAATTTAATTGCTGCAAGCATTTAAAACAAGTTTGTATTAATGGATAAAAATAATAAGATGATGATTTACTACATATTCATGAATTCACAATCCTGTAAACCAGTTAATAATACCTTACCAACCTTGATAAAATTGGTCAGAAGAAAAAAAAAGGACAGAATTTACTCTCATTTTTGAATATTCTTACAAAGAAATCCAGTTCAAAGGACAGCAACCACATACTAAAACACAAGAGTGATTCCAGGCTGACCTTAGTTTTCCCCAAGTCCCATGAAGGCCCTCGGGAAACATGCACAAATAGCTGAGCACAGTAGTGAGGAGAGGAAGGGAAGGAGATCTGCCTGTTCAAGCGTAAGGAAAGGTCCTTGCTGCCCAGGAGGCAGCAGGAAAGCTCTTCTCAGTCTTGAAGCAAATAGGATAGCTGCCACTAGAGAGATTGAAACAACTGTGGGAAGACAGTGGAAGGATATGTCTGGCACAGATGATCACATTCTGGTTTTGAAGTTATTCTTCTTGCATGGGAAACTTTGTGCAATTAGAAGGGAAAACTCAGACCCTATAATATTGAGAACCACTTAGTAGCTACACACTTGTGCCAGCAGATGAGAAACTCATTCCTCCCTGTGTCTTGGGAAGAAGAACTGCCTGAGCAAGTCCTCCAACTGCACAATCTGGCTTGCCACAGACACAGCTCTAGCTCTGCAGGGAGAGGATTTGATAAACTTTCCCGTGGAAAAAAAAAAAGAGGAGCTTCACAGGAAATCAAGAAAATGATCATGAGCTTGGGAGTTGAATGGATGCAGCAGGAGTGGCCCTCTCCCCCCGACAAGCAGAGGAAAGGAAGGAAAGGCAGGGAAGCTCTGTGATCCTCTCAACTGAGCAGTGAATCTGAACTAACAAGCAAAGACAAAATTCAATCAAAACACGTGCTGGTGCCTGCATCATTATTGTCCTAAGCTACCTCATGCTTTGCCAAAAACCCTTTGCCCTCATCTCCAGGAGCTTTGTTCACACAGATAGCATATAAATAAAATTCCTGGATAGACAAATATCCACATTGTCCTCGGGTGACTTTTAAAATATGCCTTTTGTGCAAAGAAACTAACATTTTCTAAAGCTTTTTGGACCCATTCCTTCTGCAAACACAGAATACCTACAATGCTTTGTAGCACCGTTAGCTTGGTTAATGTTTTTTCATAAGGAATTCTAGCAGGAACCACCATTACAGAAGGAACTTAGTTCTTTGAACTGCTCTAAATAATGTAAGTTTCACTTTCATCCCAAGAAGTGTTAAGGATGCACAAAAACACACAGGGAATTTTGTGCTAGCACCACTGATTATATTACTTTCAAAAGAGATATAAAATCTTACCCTGAAGCTCAGAATTATTAGAGTGAACAGCCAGAATCTATTATACTATAGAAATATCACACAGAGAGCATTCATGAAAGAATTCACCAGACAACTTGCCATGGTACGAAATTGTTCATTTTGTACACATTGTCTCATTACTTACTTTACTCCTTATTAATGATGAAGTCATAATATGTGGGTAAATTAAAAGTCTTTCTGCTGTAACAGAGAAAAATAGTCCAAAATTCATCTGCTGGGTCTTAGTTACACTGCAGTTTTGCAGCAGATTTAAGCTGATTCAGGTGCAGGTTCCCTGTGTAAAGGTTGGCTCCTTCCTTCATACCAACATTAGCCCCACACAGCCATGACATGAGCCAGATTGAGAAACTGGTGTGGTTCAAAATCAGTTTTCACCCCTGGCCTTCTTTTGCTGGATTAACTTGGAGCCAGTCTGTTCCATCACGCATCTCCTGTCAGGGCAAAGGAGGCCCCAGGAACACGCAGCCAAGAAGGAGACTGGGACCCCACAGATTGACAGTACCTTGACATGAAGAGATCATGAAACTCTACACAAGCTTTTCAAGCTTGGGGAAATCAACAAAAGAGGTTGCTCATAACCAGAGCAACTTGGAGAGCATCCTGTGGGTGTCAGCACTCACATCCACTGCTCTCATTACAATGTCACGCCTCTGAAGAGGTTGGCCCAGACCTTTCTAAGGGACTAAAGTGTACTCCAGCAATTCTGAGGTCTCACCATTTCCAAGCACTCAGTGTGCTGTGTGTCCTCTTTAGCACCCTTAAAACCTCTTCATCCAGCTAGGTCTATTGCTTCCTTGCACAATGCTGTTAATGTTATTTTTTAATAAGTTGCATTAAAAATGTTACAGCTAACATGAAAGGCACTTTACCATCACTCTCTCTGGGCAATCATGCCCCAAGGACTGTGTGTCACTCTTGCTCTGTCTGAGCTCCCCGTCACATTTCAAAGGAACATTTTCATTAGTTCCTGGGTGACTCAGGAATCTAAATCGTGTTTTAAAAGCAACTTGGGAACTAAAATTTCAGCAAAAATCCCAGGAAATTGACTCTCAGTCACTGACACTTTTGCATGCATTCCCATATGGTTTTGTTCTTAATTTGCCTAGAATATAATAGAAGCAAATTAGGCACTAAGGAATTGTGCCTTGATAGAGATGCTTGTATTCTTATGCAGACTATGTAAAAACAAAACAGGCTTCAAGTTTTGTATTCCTCAAGGAAAAATAAATCCATGAGACTTGATCTAAGAAACCCATTGTCTTTTCCTAAGCTCTAGGACCCAAGAGCACTTGCTATGTACTAGTGCATGCCTTGGCTTCACTTCTGGACAAGATGTACACAGGCAGTTTCCATCTTTTCCTTTAAATGATAGGGAAAGTCTGATGCCCAAACACTTTGGGGTTGCAAGGCAACCCCAAAACACTTCGGTCATCCCTCCAGGCAAGGCATGTTACAACTAACATCCCCTCAGAAGCACAGATACAGCTTTGGCAAATGCAGGACAAAATCTGTTTTACAATTATTAGACCAATTGTGTCTTTATACTCTTTACAATTTACCTTGGTTGAACCAAAGAGCAAATCTTCCCATTTTCAGCTCTGTTTTAAAAATACCTTTCTATGTTTTTCAATGTACTCTGGTTTTTGTTAATTCTACCATCTTTGTATATTGTTGCTCAAAAATTTAGTATCTAAAGAAAAACACAGAACCCCCCACCTCCATCTGAACCTGAAGTGTTCCCTCTCTCTACGCTATTTAATGAACAGTGGCTAAAAATTAAAAATTTTTTTTTTTCTTTTTTTTTTTTTTTTTTTTGTGGTTAGCATCAAGTGTTCCAAAGGCTATTGATGGCAGTGGATTTTTTTTTTATTTTGCACCAACTTTGATGGGTTCAGATCAGCCTCAGAGCAGTTGAATTCATGTAGTATTTTCAATTCTCTCCTGCTCAGGCTGCTTCTCATGTGGAGATGAGCCGAAATAGAAGTAAGCCCATTAACTGTTCTTCTTCCAGACCTCCTCAATACAGTCAGAACTTTGTCATGATTTTAAATACCACATTTATGGCCCTGATCTACTTTTTTATTATTACTTAACCTTTTGGATGTACCTGAGTTCACACAGTCAGGGACCTACTCTTCAAAGATAAACAAATTGTTGGAGAACTAAGCAATATGGGAAATTCACGTGCTTCGGTACTGAATTAAAGGGTGGTAGGCCAAAAAAGTCATTAGCTTTAGTGACCACAGTGGGTTTTATATAGAAGAAAGGTTTCATTCCCTAAATTGGCTCACATGTTATTGCTAATGAATGTCTAACAAAGATTCTTCTCTATAAAATGTGATCATTTTACACAGGAGATTTATCAGTCGAGTTCTTGGAGAGATTGAGGCATTGGAGTCTTTTAAAAGTCCATTTTTTAAGTCTCTACTCCACATACTGCTTTTATGACCTAAAAAGCAAAGGGACTCCACATGCTGTAGGGTTCAATTGAAATTATTGTTGGAAGGTAGGAATACAACAGTAGGACTGTATTCATCACAAGAGTTACACTTTTTGTTGCTAAAGCTCAAGAAAAGTCCATAAGGATCAGAGTTGCAAGCCAGCTCTTTCATTTGCTTGTCCTTTGTGCCGCACTTTGTCTCTCCCTCTCTGGCGGTAGAGGGTCACTTGGTGCAGGCAGCGCTCACGCGCGCTCGCCCTGCTAAAAGTTTTCTGGCAATTTGTTCAAAGGTTTCCATGTCTTGTTAAAATGCTAACGCACGTACAGCCAGGCTGTTGTTCGTAAGCAGGAGCTCAGAGGGCCACGAGGTGCACGCTGGGGCATCCGTGGCAACGAGGAATGCGCATCACCCACTTTCGGAATTTAGAGTGGGTGCAGTTCCGAGCTCCTGTGGTCGGGGCTGTCAGGTCTCTCTGTGTTCAGCACAGAGAGCTGGGCATCTCCGAAGGGTAAGGCACAGCATCTACATCAAATGCTATTCCTTTAGCACAAAGTACAGGAAATCTTTTCCTCAAATGAAGACCAAATAAGCCTTTCAAAATCCCCTTGGCAGGCCACATGACTACAAGGTTTAGCATTATCCAACAATAATAAACACACACACACACACACACACACACACACACACAGAGAAAAGAAACCATGTGGCCACAAGCCATATGAAATGCAGCAGTAGGCCATATCAGACCTCCTGCTGTATGCTCTGTACTGAGGCAGGAGAGGTATAAATACCTTAGTCTTCATGTAGCATATTACAGCACTCTGGCAAAGGAGTCTCGGGTATTAACAAAAGGGCTGTGCTACCATCGATAATAGCAGCAGAGTGAGAAAAGAAGAAAAGGAGTAGACAAAAGAAATCATACCTCGATGCCAAATATTTGTAGCTGTGCTCACTCAGGACTAGCAGCTCTGCACCTTCAAAGCTACCCTGGGGAAGGCAGCAGTTTGCTGTAGTTATTAGGCAGCAGTTTGCTGTAGTTATTAGGCAAAAGGAGTTGGGCAGAGGCTTCCTCTTCCATGGGACACTGAGATTTAAGTCTAAACACATGCGCAGTCTTTAGCAGCAATCCCATCAACCACCCACATCCCAACACACAAGTCTTAGCGCAGATAGTCATCCTGCAATTGTGTGGAAGTGAGGGGAGCACTGCCAGGGATGGTCAGGCAATCTGCATACAGATCCAATTAACGTGGGCCCAGCACAGCCCCAGTTACATGAAATTACATGATGATGTGACTGGGGGTGTCTTCCAGTGCTCCTCCATGTGCCACTTGCTCCACAAGCCAGGTGAGGTACCAATCATGTGCAGGGTGTGCAGCTGCATTCAGCACACACAAGGAGATTGGGAGGGGACACAACTCTACCTACAAACATGAAGACCTAGGAGCTGGCCAGAGAAGCATATGTAAAGTGGCATGCATGAGACCTTTTAGATGGGCATAATTCTTAACATCTTTAGCTATGTCACCACTAGCATCTGAAAGGTGCGTGGGATTGCTCTGTGGCACGGAGGCACACCGGCAGAAGCCAACCTGTGTCCATTTCCACCCTCCAGAGCAACACAGCCTTCTGCAGACCAATTCTGAGGAACTGCCTCTATGCTGCACTGACTCCTAAGCTGTGCCCAGCTACTGTCTGGGCACCTGACACAGACCAAAACTGTGCCAGAACTTCCTGACTCAGCAGGATCGACAATAAGAGACCTGGGAAAAAAGATAACGTAGTGTGCAGACCTCCCCATCCATTCTTGCATTTTCGGAATTTTTTTCCTCAATAATAGTACCTTTAACACTTTTTGTTTGTTTTGACAGACACTACAACCAACCATCTGTTTCTTAAACAAGAACATCTGATTAAAAACAAAAAAAATCAGTATGATAAGCAGTCTTCACCAAAAGGACAGTCCTTTCTACCTCTTAATCTGCTGTTGTTTGCCTTGTAAGTGTTGTTGGATACTACTAATGAGTCTTTGGATTAGAGGAAGAGAAGCTAAGAGCAGAAGGCCATTAAGTTTCAGAGACCTTTTCCAGCCTATATCCATTAAAGCTTTAAAACAGGATAGAAAAGGGGTTGTTGCTCTTGAAACCATTCTAAACACTTTTCCTTTTGAAACTTACTTTGTAATCATTATCTTGGCTCTGGCCCTCTCATTTAACCTCATCTGCCTAGCTTCAAATTCATGGAACAGATTTGTACTGCCTTGGACTCCGTGCAATTGGCCGTCGTAATATTCTTGGGCTTGTTTTTTTTTTTTTATAACAACATTTGATACCATTAATCATATTGCCATATGTAATAAATTGGCTGCCTGTGGTACATTGCCTCAAACTGTCACATGGTTCCAATCACAGTGCTGCCAACTGAAAGTGGTTGTTGTTGGAAACTCTGACTCTTCCTCTCCGGCGTGCCAATTGCAAGGTCCGCGGGGCTCTGTCCTGTTTGTGCTGTACATTAATGACCTGCCGGCTGCCTCACGGCACAAAGGCCAGGAGTTACAAGTATGCACATGTTTGTAAGTGCTGTTGTACATAAGCAATAATCTGTTTGATATCAAAGTCACATCATTACAAAGTCAGCTTTTTTGACAGCATTTGCGAGGTTTGAAGGCTAATTCAGTACATCTCTAATTTGCAGCTTAAATATCTGCCAGAGTGAAAGGTGGAGAAGTGGAGGGGGGGGGGGGAAGGCAGGAGGGGAGGTGGAGAAGTATTAAATTTAGCTGTGCAAAATAATTCAGGGAACAAGAACACTGCTCCTGTGATTCGGCTTTTGTGACTGTAAGGGCTCTTGTCAAGTCACAGCTGGAATGCTGTGGATTTATAAGAACAATAGAGTTATTGGGGGGAGGAGGTGAAGGGAAAGGAATAAAATGCTATTTGTAGCACTTCAGCTAACACTTCGACACAGGTTCTTTGGATCTTTCTAAGTAGGCACGGACAGAATGGCTTAAATAGAAAAAAAAAAAACAAAACAAAACAAAACAAAACAAAACACACAAAACAAAAAAAAAAAAAAACAAAACCAAACAAACACACCAAACACCACAACTCCTGATCCTTTACTGAAGTTTGTCTTTTTGTCTTGATTTTTTTCTCAGAGCAGTGAAAAAAGTCTACTGACTTTAGAGCCAGGCTCAGAAAAACAGCAGTGGTTTTGAATATTGTGAAGTGTCTTTCTCTATAGTGCCTGGATGTATGAAAGAGAAAGGGCACTACTGTAATAAAGTAATTAATCATAAAATGGTTTGGGTTGGAAGAGACCCTAAAGATTATTTAGTTCCAACCCCCCTGCTCAGGGACACCTTCCATTAGACCAGTCTACTCAGAGTGCCATCCAAGCTGACCTTCAATGCTTCCAGGGATGGGGCATCCACAACTTCTCTGGGCAACCTGTTTTCAGTGCCTCAGAACCCTCACTGTAAAGAATTCTTTCCTAATACCTAATCTAAACCCACCCTATTTTAGTTTAAAACCACTCCCCTTCTAAAAAGTCCCTCTCCATCACTCGTGGAACCCCTTTCGGTACTGGAAGGCTGCCCTAAGGTCTCCCCACAGCCTTCTCTTTTCCACAATGAACAATCCCCAATCTCTCAGTTTGTCTTCACAGGAGATGTGCTTCAGCCCTCTGATCATCTTCACAGCCTCCTATGGACTCACTCCAACAAGTCATGATCATTTATATTATTATTAGAACCCTAGCCACGGATCAGGGGCCCTCCTGTATTAATTAAGGTGGAAAGGCAGAACAAAGACAGCTTCCACACTCGGGAGATCTTATTCTGGTCTCCAGACTCACTGAGGTTGTTCTCCTCTCTCAAGACTTCTTATTCCTGCTGGCTCTTACTTGAAGAAAAGACAGACACCTCCACAGATATAGGCAAGGGATAAAAGAGCACCGTGGGGCCAGCTGTTCTCACTGAACCTTGATCAGACCAAGAAAAGGAAGCCTTGTAAACCCAAAGGGAAAAAAAGAAAAGAAAAATATTTGGAGAGAGCAAACACTCCTCTGGCATCCAGATACTTCAGTCTTCTTGGCTGGACCAAGAAAGGGTGCCAGCACTAGTGACAATGCAGTGATGTAAAAGTTAGCATGCACTGTTGGCCAGAGCATATACACAGTATCCCAATCCATTTGTATTCCAAGGGCTAGCCGGCTTTGTGCTACTTTGTTTTATCTATAAATCTATCTAGGATGAATAATGAGAAAAGTCAATCTTGCCATTTTATTGCTGTGCCCATGTAATGAGTTCACAAGACATTATAACCCCTCAGACTGGAAGAAAATGATGATTTAAAGCTCAGCAATGTAAGAAACACTAGGTTCATGAGAGCTGCTATTCCAGGACTGGATTTTGGTCCTGGAGTCCTTGGCTTCACTCATATATACAAACAGGCACATAACTGTGAGGCAAATGCAAAAGGAGCACAGGAATTCAAAAATTCTCGAAAAAAAATGTGTTATCTCCTCTGATACTTTTTTTTTTTTTTTTCAAAATTGTTTCTCAGATTTGCTTGATCTATTTTTTTTAGAAGATAGCTTACACTATTGTCTCACAAGCTTTTCTTTCCTAGGAAGTTACTCTGAGAGGATTTTTCCTCAGAGCTCTTGATCTTTCAGAACTTTACACCTGTGTTTAACTCAACATGTGATAAAAATCCCAGTTGTAGGATCGTTTGTGAAAAGGAGACAAGCATGCACAAAAAATGCTTACATGATCTCAGATTCACAAGGAAAAACTTCATAGTTGTCAAGTTAAAAATGCACAATACTGAATCACACTGTCAAAGAGCTGACACCTCTACAATGCTTGGTATCTCTACTACATACTGGTGACATTTATGGAGGGTTTTATTTTATTAAAAAAAAAAGTTTCACGAGCCTGAAAACAAAAGCTCTCAAAAGACTGCATGAAGCATTGCCAGGCTTTCATGAACACATCACTTTCTGAAATCAGGAGCATAATTTTAGAGGTCTCTGTAGATGCCTTACAGTATCTCAGCTCTAACAACCAGATAATAGTTTTAATTTTGCATCATACCCCTCTAGTAGTTTCACAGAGCAAGCTTGTCAGGTGAATTGAGCTCTGCTTACTTACAATACTGTTTTGGTGTAACATAGACCAAATAGAAGACACTATTATCTTCACTGGAGAAAATGCTTCTATTTTTTTGATCCAGATTCACAGCCTTAAGAGACCTGAGTGCAGAAGCTCCAAATACTTCTGGAAACCCCCAATTACCAAAAAACACACATATCAAGAGAGAATAAACAACTACTAAGCCAGGTAATCCAAATGGATTTTTTGCCAAATGCGTTACTACTTCTACACCAGGTAGCCAAATATTTGCAAAATCCCTTCCTAACAGGTGCAGATAAAAAAACTCACAATAGTTCAACAAAGCCTCAGAAGCAAAAAAAAAAACAAAAACAACAAACCAACAACCCACATACAGAGGGGAAAAAAAATTAAAATAAATTAAAAAACAAAACAAACAAAAACAAAAAAAAAACACAAAAAAAACAACAAAAACAACAACAAAAAAAAAAAAAAAAAAAAAAAAAAAAAAAAAAAAAAAAAAACCACAACCCAAACCTCAAACATACAACCTGAAATTTTATGTGGATTCCCTAGAAAGCTTAGCAATTGTAACTCAAAGAGACTTAATTTGGGGCTCAAAGTTAGGGGGAGAAAAAAAATTTTAAAAAAGGGTAATTCACATTCCCCTTCCCCGGGAACGAATAGAATTAGCATTCCCCGTTGAGTATTTTGATGGGTGGTGGGGAAAAACACCCACCCAAAAACCACAACAAGACAAACAAATTACTCTGACTAAAGCAAGAGGTCATTCTTGAGTACTTGCTTAAATTAAAGCAGAAGCTACCTGATTCACTTTAGTGTAACTTTACACACGTCAGGTTTACCTCATACATACAGCTTCTGTTGTGAAAGGAGACTGACTCAACAAGTGTAAGCATATGCTTAATTTTAATCTTATAGGCAGGGTTTGCCAAATGCCAAAGATTAGGTGTATCAGTTATTGGTACATCAAATAAGAACGCAAGTGTCTACAGAATCTCCATAACACTGACTGAGGGCAGACCTCACAGCAGTCCACAGCTCTTCTCTCTGGTGACCACTGACAGGACTGGAGGGAACAGCCTGAAGCTGTGTCAGGGGAGATTTAAGTTAGATATTAGGGAAAAGTTCTTCAACCAGAGGGTGGTTGGGCATTGGAACAGGGAAGTGGTCACAGCACCAAGCCTGTCACAATTTAAGAATAGTTTGGACAGTGCTCTCAGGCACATGGTGTGATTCTTTAGGTTGTCCTGCCAGGAGCTGGCCTTTGATGATCCTCAGGGATCAAGTTCCTGAAGTATAGCTGTTTTCCAGCAACCATGCATGGCAGTTTTACTATTAGGCTAAAGGTATGTATGTCTAAAGTCTAGCCATTAACTATAGAGAAGAAAAATTTCTAAGCCAAAGTTGCTCACCTAAGAGATTCAGATCATGATTTTCAGTTACACACTATCACAAAAGAAGAAATGAAAAATTTTATGAAGTCCTCAGAACACTTTATTTTTTTTAATTTGTATGACATGTTATCCTACACCCTTTAACTGTGGGATTTTTTTAAAGTAGGTTGTGTTCTCGCTAACTCACATTATCACACATAACTCTTTCTATATGAATAATCAAATAAATATATGCAGCAGAATAGAATTTTTAGACTTAGATAAAAAGGAAAAAAAATACTAAACCCTCTAGGCCTCTACAAAGTAAATTAAAGCACTTAGTGAAAGGAAATACTGGCATATACAAGGCTTTGAATTTCAAATATCCTTCAAGAAGTTATTAAACAGAGACACTATTGCTGAGAAAGAGACAAAATACAGCCATATTTCCTTAGTATATCTCTTACAATTGCAACAGAAATAGTCATTACATTAGCTTAGTCTCAAAGTAATTTTTCCATTTTTAATGTCTTATGATTACTACAGGTTTTTAAAGAGGGCAGCAACTCATATGAACAACCTATTTGCATTCCAGTTTTGCCTTTCTAGGTTTTTTTCAAACTAAGAGCAATATACTGGGCTTTACCGAACTTGAACCTTCATGGCTTTGCTGTAGGCTTCAGCTAGTATTGCAGTAAACTGTGCAAGTGAAGAAAGGCATTTGAATCTCCCCTGATTTGGCTCTCAAATTTGCAGCAGATGTGCCAAAGCTCAGAGCCGTCTAAAATATTCTTCAATCAGCTGGTCAAAATTCTCTGCAGAATTTATCTTCTGTCTGCTTATGGGAGCCAGCAAATACTCCTCCGCAGAACTCCTGTGACCATCATCACTTTCAACATCTGCCTGAGAGCTGGCTTTTCCAGTGTCTCCAGTGCTGCCATCATTTACTTCATCCATTGAAAATAATTCCTCTCTTTCCAGGGGGGTCAAGCTATTGTCCTCACTTGGGAGGTGATGTTGCAACAGATGACTCCTAGAAGGACGACAGGCTGCTAAGCAAGTATAGTCTCTGACCCAACATTCAGGAGGTTCTTGGTGCCTCCAATAGCTGGCAGACCTAGCCAGCATTTCTGGAATATTTCCATCATCTGGCAGTGCAGGAATCCAAGAAAGCCCCGAAGAACCTCTACCACTGCAATGCACACTGATAGATGGGGTGTGACTGCTAAATCTGTAGCCTGCAGAAGAAAGCAACAAAACCAGATCAAGCAGAACAAGTAAATTAAAGATCAAAATCCAAAAAAGAGCTTTTGTCCTACTGTCTGTACAGCACCTAATTACCAAATACTTTAGAGGTCTCTAATATCATTTTCCCCCCAGCCTCACTGTAAGCCTTTGAAGATGTAAATTGGTTATCACAGGACTAATGTCATTTGTCCAAGGTTAGAATTAAGAATTAACTACACTACATTTTGTTGTCCTCTACTGCTATGAAGCCACCACCTCCTGTATTCCCAGAAAGAAGAGCACAGAAACCTCGTACTCAGGGAAATGAAGCCTGGAACTAAACTCAGGAACCACGATCGTAATGCTCGTAGGACTTCAGCATTCTACCAACTCCATCCAAGTCACTGCAAATCCATCTAGCATTTAACTTGGTCTGAAAAAAAAAACTAGAGCCATAAAGAAAAAAAATTTGAAGGAAGGTAAAAGCTTAACTACAAAACTTTTGTGAGCATCAGTTCTTTATTTTGCTTTCTATTCAAGAGCTCAACTCACTTGATTTACTCCTGACTCTTTTTATCCTCTCCACGCCTCCAATATACCAGTTCTTGGTTTCTATTTCTCTGTGGCTTTTCTATCTTCCCAGAAGTACTCTTTTTCCCTAGTTCTGACCTTGAAGTACTCCTAGGCCATCGAATGCCCATCTGTGCTCTTTGGAAAGGGTGTGTGTTATAGAGTGAAGCTGCTCCAGGGCTCCCACCACTCTGAATAGCAAGCTGGGAGGGGTGGTTGGAGTCCTCCGTGAGTTGCTCAGTAAGACTGCCACCTTGTGAGAGCAGGTCTATGCTTATAAAAACATATCTGCACTTTGGAAGGAGGCTTCCTGCATGTAAACTGGCTATAGGGTCTGGAAACTAGCTGCCTACCTGTTATAACAAAGACACCTGGCAGCATCTTTGCCTTGCAGTTCTGCTGCAGAGAAGCCTTTGGATTCCTCAGGACAAGAACTATGAGATCAGTAGGAAACCACTGTGCTGCTTCTTCCTTAACTTCAAGTCATGCTGGGTAGGTGCAAACCCAGTAGATCCTACATGTCATTTGTGCTTGATGAGCTGCAGAGCTGACCTGCATAGTGGGAGATCCCAGAAGCTGGGAAGTAACCCCACTCAAACCATGGGGAATCAGCTTTAACTCCAAATACTGCATAAAGATGCCTTAATTTTCAGAGACAGACTTATTTCACAGAAAGAAGGAATTCTAGAGCAAATACTTTAAGACCACAGTATTTTGTTTACTTTTTAAGTAGATAGGAGGCTTTAAGCCTTGGAGAAAAGAGCCAGAGCAAGGACACAAGACTATATTTGTGGAAGTCAGAGAACGGCTGGCAGCTGTGGAAATGAAGTAACAGGACAGCACAGGGATGTCAACTAGAGCTCTTTTACTTTAGAGCCCTTATTTCAAGGCAATTGCATATGTGCACATGGACAAGACAAACAAGGAATTCAGATTCAATAGCACCCATCTACAACTGAAATCAAGCGCCAGCCTCCTCCTCACTCAGTACCACTACTGCCATCTCATTGATTCACCTTGAAAGACCCTAGATTCCTCTCTTCTTTGCCACTCAGCAGTTTGCTGTCTTCATCTTCTTCTCCGAGATCTGGCTCGGTGTGGTCTAGCATGCTGCTGGGCTTGGCTGTCTGCTGCAACAGCTGCCTCTTCCCTGGGGGAACGGGTGGCTCTTGGGCTGTTGTGAGGAACCATTCTAATAGGGTCCATCTAAAGCTAAGAGTAAAAGTCAATGAACAGGAGACCATTTGTGGAGTTACTGGTCTCAAAGGAAAATGGGAAAGAGGTTCCAAGAACCATAAAAACTTAGATTTACCTCATACGTTACAAAGAAAAAGGGAAGCCTCAGTGCTAAGTCAACATCAACAGACCTTTCCTAGCATGACAAGAACTTACCTTACAGTTTAGCTCTTTTGTGAAATGTCCTCCTTTCCTTATCCCTAGGTAGGAGCAGAGCAGTAACTCCACTGATACGGAGAGGTGGAGAGGACTAGGCCTATAAGTAACAAACCACTGGAGGAGGATCTAACACAGGATCTTCTCATTTGTAATCAGCAAAGCCTTTCCAGGCCTAATGAAATTAGAAGAGAGCCCACAAAAGCTATTTGGGTCTTAAAGAAGTACAGTATGACAAAAGTTCCTTGCTCCTCAAAGAGGCAAAAGAGGAAGAATGGTGAACCACTCTGAATCTCTCCCTTGTCTGAGATATACTCAGCACAGAGACAAGAGAAGGACAAAATAAATATTTTTGCTTCTTCCTAATATATAAGCATATTTTATCATATCAAGATTTATCATTCTAGGATTTTCTGTTTATCTGCTGCAGTAACTGGAGTAGGTACTTTTTCCTCTCTTCCTAATAGCACTGTTTCCAAGTTTTTGTGAATATACAGTCTTTCTTCTGGACTACCTGACCCTTCTACAAGTCCAAATAGCTCATAGATTTTTCAAGTGTTTCTTAAGCTTCCTCTAGCTCTTTGTGAATTTCTCTGAGACCTTTTCACAACTCTTTGAGGACCACGACACATAACTAAAAAATCCCTCAGGCCTACGTCAGAGGCAAATTACTTTTTTGCACTGTCTTCCATGTCCTAGGTGCTGTCCAAAGAGAAAAGCCAACTCTGAAACAAAGGACTAAACCAAAGAAAGAGTCATCTGACTTTTTTAAACAAATGTCACTTGGTGTTTGGAAGCAGAAAATTAGGGATGTCTGTGCATGGCAGCCTGTCTGTCTGCAGATCTACAGGCTAAGAGATAGCCCAAAGTGCATGTGTGTGGGTACACTTTCTAGCAGTACTGAAAGCTCAGTGAACTTCTTTTGGGCATGAACTGTTTTGATATTTATCACCTTAAAACAAAACAGTGCTAAGCCCTGGGTTAGAAATGCAACTGCATTGGTAAATCTTATGTTTTCTCCTTGTCATATTTCAGAAGTAACTAATTAAATGCAGACTTACTAAATGGCCAGCACCAGACCACGGAAAGCACACTTAGTTTCTGGGCTCTGCTGTGTACGTGTTCAGCAATAAAATGCTTCTTTCCCTCCTGATCTGTCAAAGGCAAGGGCATCATATCATGAGTTAGTGCTGAGGGAGGTGGGGGTGGGTAAGGAACGGTGGCCCAGAAGTTGAGGTGGACGAAGGGTTGATGATCCAGCTCATATGACCTAATAGACTGTGTCACTGCCTTTGGGAAATACAAGCCTCCTGACACATGCCCTTGGCTGGAAGGTCAGAACAGAAAAGGCCGAGCTCAGAAAATGAAGCCCTCCAGCCGAGAAAATTAATCCAACCATGGACTAGAGAAAGCTTTATTTCTCCCCCAACTTTTTTTTTTTCCCAAAAAATTTTCAGACTTGATGTGTTGCTGTAGCGCACTTCACATCTGATTAAATTAGTCACACTGCATTATGCAATATCAAACGTGACACATTGCAATGGAATGTGAACAGCATATAAAGATGTACTGGCATCGCAGAGCTGCTACCTGCTTCTGACACAGCAGTCTGCTAGCAGCAGGTAAGAGAGGCATGCAAGGTCCAAATCCTTCCTTCTTGTTAAATCCTGCTTTTGCAGATGGGCAGTAGTTTCTCGTATGGTTACTTAACTGTATCAAATTAGTAATTAGTTACTCCAAGAAACTCTTAAGTACCCCACACCTGCTTGCGATAATACAGAAGGAAGTATCTAATCAGGATTCAGCCTATCCCTCACAAGCAAGCTAAATATATGAACTAAAAGACGACTAGCAAGATGCAGAACATATAGATAATTGCAACAGACAAAAGAGGTATCATGTTCTTATTTATGTACACATGATGTATTTTTGGGGCTGCAGAAACGCCACCATCAGGAAACTCTAAAATGTAGCTCACTGACTAAGCATCTTCTGTTAGGCTTATATCAGTGCAGCTCTTATGGGGCTGGGCAAGGAATTAAAACTCCTACACCCATGAAAAGCACAGAGAAAGCTTTAATATGATAGCCAGCCTTTCTTATGGAAAATGCCTTCCCCCATGCATCGCAACCAAAGGATTAGAGAAAATCCATGGTAATTTGATCTAGACTAGTCAACTACAAATGCACAGCCCAATTTGTATTCACTCTGGACTTGATGCTTCATCTGGGATTCTTGCAGGACAGCTTGAAAGAGACAAGAACAGTTTCAGGAAGAAGGTCTGTTGAAACTACCTTCCAAAGAGGCTGTGTCTCATTGCCATTTTTCTTCCATGCTTCCCAGTAGTCAATACCAATATACAGTATATAGCAAAGGATTGAGCCTTCCTACGAAATTACTAACTAATTAAAGTCGGTAAAGTCATGTAGTTGGGTATTCCACAGTAAAAGACCAGAAAGTGGAAGTGCAGAAGAGGCAAGAATAGCTGTATTACTGTCTCCACACATAACCTGGACTAGAAGTTCAGAGAAGGCAGTCAAGTTAATTACATTAAACCTTCTGGTACAGCCCTGGCTACACAGCGTATTCCATGTAACTTACTTTTCATATGTGCATAATGAAACAAAAACTATGGAGAACTCCCTTTGCATTATTCATCAGAGGATGTAAGTTTTTGAGTTATAAATTACAACTTTTTTCTCTTAAGCAGTACAGTGCTTTTTTTTTTACAATCCTGGATGTCCTGGCTCAGGGGTTTTGGGGAGCCATAGCACAGCAGAAAGCTCTCCCTGCTTGGAGAAGGGTCCTGTGACCAAATGAGTTCAACTAGGTAGATACTCCTACAACCAGAGACCATAAGATACTACATGAAGGAGGTTGGCATAGTGTGGAGGCTTTAGTAACTCAGTCTCAGTGAGTCTGGTTGCAATGCACATGGTCATTACCTTGTGTTCCCTGGGGAAGTTGTGTCCCTTTCTGTGATTCTTTCACAGCATTCATCTTTCTTGTCCTGGGAAGAGAAAACCTGGTTTTGACAATTTTCGTGGTGCATCTTTAAAGTGGAAGTCCTGTTGCCTAGGGTATCAGGGCACCATATTGTCAGACAAATCCACAGTTACAATATAGCTCTGAAAAGAATAGTGAGCAGGCTATAATAATGAAAGTTGTGTTCAATCTCTTAACCACAATTTACTTTATGCTGTCTGATTTTCAGACACTATCATAGCCAAAAGTGTTCAAACCTGAATGCAAATTGATGTTCTGAATTTCTGGATGGCACTGCTCAGGATTCTTTTTCTCTCACTTTCCAGTGTTAACTGAGGACAGGTATCCCCAATAAGCATGTGTGTGCTTGAAGTCCTGATGGTTAATGAAAAAATTGTTTGACTAATTAAAATCTGAATTTGACTCAAGACCAAGGCTGTATACTCAAGAAGAAGTTAATATATTGGAGTACCTAAAACCACAGCCCTTACCTGTGAAAAACCACAATGTAGGAGTTCACCAAGAAGCTGAAGCTGAGCCCACTAAACTCTTCTAGGACTTGATCACCCTAGAAAGCCTTATAGGAAAAGCTGTAGCTGACGTAGAATATGTTTCTCTTTATTTGTCCCATTCCCTGCAATTGGCTAGTTTTGAATCTATTCCAGTGTGTGATCCAGAAAGGGAGGACCAGTCCCATTCATAGACTGCCCTGGCTTCCCTTTTCTGTCTTTCTGTGGTTCCTCTTTCTTCTCATTCAAATTCATACATATTTAGCAGATGAAATGAATAACAAAAAGCAACTGTGTTTTAATTAATGCACATATGTAAAACCAGTGCCTGCATAGCTGACCTTTTCATTTCTCTAGATTTGGCTGGGTATAAAAGAAACTGCCAACATAATTTTCCATTGGCAATGATGTGTTTATGACTGTACTGAATTGTAACACCTTCTATTTTCTGGTGGATGAATACAGTAAGGAGGATGTTGATCACTAATCCAGCTCTGGATCTGAGGTAACTTAGTGCAGTACTTCTTCAGAAGTTTGAATCAATTCCAGGATAACTAAGTTGTGCTCTCAACACTCCCTGCTTTCAGCTGCTTGAGTAGTCCCTGTTCTGAACTTTGGAAATTTGAAAGAAATACATCAAATGTGTGGTCATAAACTTGCATCTGCAGCATGTTTGATGCAGAGCAAAGGGTTGATATTTGAAGGAGGCTGATGAGGATACATTCCCAAAAGATAATCCTTGGAGAAGGAAGCCTTGCATAGTACAGAAGGCACTTCAAGCTGGAGAGCACATCTCAGGTTGGTTAGAAACACTATTAGAATTAGAAACACTATTTTCTTTCTCCTAGGCCATGGAAGATCTTACTTACCATATGTCATCATCAAAATGGGGTACTCTCCTACTTATCCTCTTACTGCATGCATCCATGAGTGGAATAAGTCCTATATAACAACTTAGGCAGACCTTTTCTGAGGCTTAGGAGGTAAGATCATACATGGGTGGATGACCTGGACTTTAGATGGTCATGACTCCTCATGAATGTGGCATCTGAGCAGCTGCAGTCTGGTTTGGGATTGCTATAATTTATACCACAGATGATGCTGGCTCCAGGCCAGGCCAGGATCTGTGAGGAGCACAGCCTTCGTACTCACTGGCCAGCCCAGTAAAGATGGAGAAATCTGACACTGCACCAGCAGTAAAGCCAGGATTTTAACTGCTGTTCAACCATTTGATTTGTCTAGAGACCTGGTATGCATATCTCAGTGCTGGGAAAAGTAGAGGAAATAAAATTTAATACTGAAGTCACTGGAGTGGAAAAGCTGCGATGTTACGCTCCCTCTTCACCCACTTGGTTTAGTCTGATAAGCAAGGAGCATCCAAAGTGCTTCCAGGAACACATGTGCATATGCAGACCTGATAATCCCAGCATGGCCATTGCCACAGCCATAGCCCTGTGTTTCCAGCCACCGACAAACCTAGTGCTGCAGAGGCACATAGCAGTGGCACGTTGGGGAGCAGGAGCCTCTGCCTTTGTAGGAAGAGTGGGGGATTTAAAAAAAACCTATAAATTAGGACTGCTATTGCTGCTATAAAAAGACAGGGAAACCAATGTTTCGTTGCTCCTGAGCTGCATGGTTTCCACTGGAGTGCTGGGCTGAATGGGGAGAAGGTAGAATTGTTATTAAGCTTAGATACCATGAGACCGTAAATTAAGGAGTGCAGGTATCTTGGGCTTCCTACAGGCAAGAAATAAGAGGTAGAGTGTGGCTCCTCCAGGAACTATTTGAAGTCCACTGAGATGTGAATGGTTGTCTAGGGCTTGTCTCTCTGCCCTGGCTCCATGGAGCCCTCATGGGCACCATACCAGTGTCTCAGTCTTTGCAGTTTGTATGATTCCAGGCCTTTGGGCTCAGACATGCTAACAAGTTACTGCAGGGCAACAAGGGACTATTAGGAAATAAACTCAGTGAATTTATGCTTCAGGAAAGCAGCCAGACATCTCCCTGTGTACTGCTAGGGCTTGTCTCTGGTGGAGCTGCCTGCTGTCTGCCAAGCCCTTAGAGTCCCTTGAAGGACGAGTAAAGGGTAGCACCTGCTGTTTAGGGGCAAGGAAGAAGAAGCAAGGAGAGCTAAGGATGGCACAGGGCCACAGGGTGGGCCAGAGGCAGGTTTTGAATTAATGACTGGGATTGACTATTTATTTATTCCTTGCCCTTAACTGGTAAAGGCTGTTCTGAATCTGTCATTCAAAACAGAAGCAAGGCAGGCAGGTACTTTTGAATGAGGAATTACCTTCAGCTCCCTAGAGATGCCATTTGTGAAATGAGCACTGTTAAGAGGCTACTTTTCCTTGGTTGTAGGAAAACAATGTCTATCCTGAGGAGCATCCAGGTGGGCTCCTGAGCTCCTACAGCTGGGTGCTTACCCTGGCTGAGCCCATGGGATACCTCATCCTCCAGCTCCTACAGGAAAGAAATCAGGAAGTGGGTGAACCAAACTCTAGAAGAGAGCCAAATTCTGGTGTAACACCTTAGCATCTTGACACAGCCTCTTTCCAAGGAAAATGAAGGAAAGAAAATTCATCTCAGAAGGCTTTCTCTTGTTTTTTAGTGGAGTCTCTCTATGCTGCCACTGAAGCCCAACAGCCCCTTGCCTGTTACTTTACACTCCATACACCTGAAGCATGTAACAACTTTGTTAGTAGATATTCACTAAATGTGTGGGGACATTTTCCAGTTATTCACAGCTAGGCATCATAGCAGAGTACAAGCTAATCTGCAAGCTTCTGAATTTGCATATACACTTATACAGGCTTCAACATAAGTGAAATGCACTTTCTGTGAACTCTGTAGCTCTTATACATGGTTTTCAATTAATATCTGCTCACTAGATTTAATAGATTTCTCCTATAATGTTTACAAGACTGTATGGACTCTTTATTTTGCCTAATTAACACTTCTTTAAATTCTTTAGACTAAAGCTTTTTGTTGTCTGGTGAATACTACTTTGATTTATCAGACTTTAGATCCAACTATTTGGGGGGAGGACTCATATATTCATTTAAAATTAGTCTTTAATATTTTATCCTTTCAGAAGAAGACAATGTAACAAGTCTTCCACTATGTCGTTTAGTATCTTAAAAGCTGTCATTTTATTTGTGATTTCTTGTTGATGGTGTCATTTCACTTTATGTGGGGAAACAAGGATGACTGGTTTTATCGAAGAGTTGATGGTTCGGAGGACTACACCTTCACTCCAAGCCTGATTCTGCTTACAAGAAATACACAGAACCATGAAAATTGGTATTGCCTGTGTCAGACGGCACTGTTATGTGATGAAAATGATCTTTGCCTGAACCTACAGAAAAAAAAAGACAAAACAAAAATCCCAAACAAAAAACCAACTCCACACACAAACAAACAAATAAGGGGAAACAAACAAAAAAGTGGAAACAAACAAACAAAAACCACACACATACACCCCCCACACACACACACCCACACACCAAAAACCAAAACCAAAAAACCCCACCAGGATAAAATCCTGTACTGCTTAGCACAGCTTGTGTCGTTAGAATAGCTGAAGAACTGGAGACACAGTATTCCACACTGAAAAAGTTACTCGGAGCCTTTACAAAAACAATAGATTAGAACTGATGCCTTCAAAACAGAGATCGGCATCTCCATAGTTAGAGGAAAACTGTCTGTTTTTTCTCACAAGGAGCCCTCAGTATTACCCACACCTTTGATTTTCTCAAAGTGAACTTGTGTGTCATTGGAACGCCTGTTTCTGGACTCATGTCATCAGCCACGGACATTTGACTCTTTTTAATTCCCCACTTCAGCACCTCTGTGCTATGATAAAAGATTATCCAAAAGAATAGTCAAAGTAGATAGCATAGAACTTTATAAGAGGAGGCCTTTCCTTTAAGGAGCAATAAAAACTTCATTTTAAAAACCACACAACTGGTATCTGATTTAGAAGTCTTTGAACTCAGCAGCCTGAGTGTGGAAGTTCAGGGTATACGGCTATTTGTTCAGGTGGACACCACTGACACTTGGGGGTCATATTTTTCAGATTTTCTTTGCTATCATAACACTAAGAGATTTCTTTTTAAAACAAGATAAAATAAAGCTGACACTCCAGAGAGAGTGAAGAGGACAATCTGTCTCTTCTAATCTTTGGGGGGCTTTTGAGTTTAAATCATGCAACTTGGTAGTCTCAGAATCTTCAGGAAGAGTCTCAATATTCACTAGTGAGTATACCCTGACTAGGTAAATTGAAACAGATTCTGAAAAAAAAATAAGATTTATAATGCTCTAAGTATTACTCACAATGCATTAAGTATTAGCATGCTTACACATAAAGGTAAAAAAGCAACAACACACACTAGCTAACATTTTTACATTGTTTTATTTCTATAGTGAAATTTACCTTCCCACATGGAAAAATAAAGCAAATAGTAATATAGCTCCCTAAATATAGTTTCCATAATGACCTTATAATAAGCAAAGCTGGTGGCCTCACATGTTATATGGTTCTATTAAAACAAAAGTGCCTGCTTATTAACTTGCCATGCCCAGACATTTTTGCTTAAGTTCTCAGTACCAGGTGCCTACCCAAGATGACTGGTTTTAAAAATCTTTCTTGGCCAAATTTTTTCATCTATTTTCTCACCTACCTTAGATAACCAATGAGCGTATTGTTCTTCCCAAATTTAAAATTCTGCTAGTCTTTATTTTAAGCTTTTCCAAGGCCTTGTGGTTCAAAACATGGGTCTGATATTTGGCACAGTGTGACCTTTCCAGTAGGAGGTGATTTACCATGCAAACCCTTCAAAATGTGAAGTGCCAAGCTTCTGAAGAGTTAGATTTCAGCAGTCTTAAGCTCTGGTCCCCATTAGGCGTGGTCCAGACAAAGAACCGGGATTCTCTCAGAGTTTTCAAATTCTTGCCGTGGATGGGTTGGGGCTGGGTAGAGACTAAATGCAAGTTCCTGAGAGCTCTTTCCTCCCATATTCGCAATGGACTCCCAGTAAGGCACAACCAATCTGACTTAGCTACAGTTGTTCTCAAGAGACCTTTGTTTTGCTGTCCCATGGGGAATATCAGAGCATTCAGAGCTGCTGAGGACCCTAATAATGGCCATCCTTTAAATAAGATGCTGAGCTTTGTATAATATATGGGCACACCGTGCACATAGTGTATAGAAGGGGCATATGAATTCATATGCACAAGTGCACATGGATTGTTCTGAAAGTTCAGATTCCTGACACCTCAAATTCAGGACCTGAAATTCTTGAATACTTTGAATCAGCATTTCTGCGTGCCTTTGTTTACCGTTCATAAAGCACAGACAATGGTCTTTCCATATTTTATGTCAGTGTTGTGAAAACACTCCTCCTTACTGTGTGAGGCTCACAGTACTACAGTGAGGTGTACCATAAACATGTTCACAAAGAGATGAGGAATTCTGCCTTCTGAGCAGGATTGGAATGTTGTGAGATACATAAAACACACAACCACACACTGAATGGCTGATAGACTACACTAGGTAGCTGTTCACTATTCCAAGGACTGAGACCTGTGAAGATCCTATAGCAGAAACAGAATACGATAAGCTAAGAAAGAATATTACTTGAACATGATATTTATTCAAGGACAGTCTGAATTCTGGATTTGAGACCTTGTTAGTGCTTGCTTATGCATCTTCTTTTGTATCTTGTATTTTATAGCATTCTTTTAATTTTGTTTTTGTGATAAAATCTAAAGCGTGATGGATCACTTTGGCAAGAAAGCACTGTACTGTAGAATTAATTTCATTTGTGTCTGCTGAAAACAAATCATGATGAACATACTTCTTTAAATTGTGCCAGTGTAAAATGACATTTAACATAGAAGATATCTTCAATTAAAAAAAAAAAAAGTAATGAATCAGAGAAGAAATGAACAAAAGAAGCAGTATGCCCAAGGAAGTACTAATTTAGACTAGCAGAGGGCTGAGAAGAGCTATTGAACAATTTCATTATCACATCCTTTTCAAAGAAGGAAGGCTCCTGCTTTCCTATTTCATGATAATTGGATGAAGAAATGTGGGTGGGAGCACAATTCATTGCAGAATTTGATGAATTATTTACTAATTAAGGAGAGAAACAGGATGGTATGAGCTATATTACTTTGATATGAATGTTCCTTTTATTATATTATTTATACACATGCAATTGTTGCTTTTATTAACTAAGAGGTTAATCACTTGAATGGGATGCTTTGCATTCCTTACAATTACATACACCAGCAAATTGGCTAATTTTATGTGAAAAAAATAACCTAGCAATTTTTCTAGTACTTATCTGTATGGTGCAGTTTAATAACATTTTTGCACTGTGTAAAATGAATAAACCAGCTGGTCTCATGTTTTGGCAGCAGCACTGCATATTGCAACATGGCACACACAGACTCAGCAGCCCTCATTGGGGTCCAGGCACACTGCAGAGGTGATGACACTCAACTCCCCCAGGCTAGATGATGAACCTGATGACGTACTGTGCCTCCAGACAGACTGTTTATGGGGCAGGCTTGAGAGTGACTTCAAAGGTGACTGCCTCATATTTTTCTGCAGCTGGGAGTGCCATTTTGTTCTAGGGATACTGTTTCTGTAGAAAAGTGATCAATGTCTAGACTGGATGAAATTAAAACTGCCCTGCTGTATGCATTACACGCTGGTAGTGCAGCAGATAAAGAGAACCCCTCCCTCACTCAACCCTCCTGTTTCTGGGGCTGAAGGACTCAACTCTTCTGCTGCTACAAAGCTTCAATGTCTCTGCATGCAGAGAGGGCACTGGTGTCAGTAAGTTGCCTGTGAGCCTTTCACCCAGTGCCATCGGCCAGACAGACACTGCCAAGCACCTTGATGATAATTCCACTCTGCCACTGCTCCCCAGAAAAGCACATCCAGGACCTGGTGGAACTGCTGCTGTTCAGGTAAGTTCCAAATAATGGAACGTGTGCCTGAAGGAAATGGATTTTTCATCTGGACTTCTCTTCATATCTAGATCACCTCGCCAGACCTCCCCAGCCCACACTGTAGCTGTCCATAGCACTTAAATTTTCTTTTTTACATACACACAGATCGTTTAAAAAAAAATTCCAAACATATGGTCTCCAGACAGAAACACCTACCCCTGTTTAAAATATATAGAAATATGAAAGAATCTCTGTTTAGATTCCTCATTCAAAAGCCCCACCCTTTCTTCCCTGATGCATATAAAACCATTGATACGTTAACTTCATTTGTTAGTCATTAGAAAAGTAAGTAAAAGTACATGGTTTGGGTTGATGATGTAGTAAGTTATTTAATGATTTTCACTGATTCAATGAAAAAATATATCTTATTGTTCACTAGAGATGGGGGATGGGAAGTTAATATACATTTTGCTTTAGATATGAATCTTTTTGGGAACATTAATGGATTTTTTTTTCAATTGTAACCACATGGGGTTTTATTAAATTTTAAAATGAAAAAAAAAATGCATATGGGGCAGCTCAGCCATCTAGCTCACTTTTCACATCTTCATAACACACCACAGTACAGCCAAGCCAAGCATTCATGACTGCAGCCCTGGGAAGGTCTGGGGAAAGCCTGAACCCCACAGTGAAGGAGACCATTCTCCACTGCCAGGAATATACAGTTTTTCTATTTATCAAACTCTTTCCTCCTCAAGAGAGTACAGGAGCACTCTGACCAGGGCCCTTATTCTGTGTGAGCATCCTTCTTTTGCCATACATTACTGGAACAACCCTGAATAGTTGAGTCCAGGAGAAAAATCATTCTTAACTTGTCCAAGTCTGAGATGACTGAACTTCGTCTCCACTTGTCAGCTGTATTCTGAAGAAGACACAGGTCAAACATAAGTATCCAACATGCCCAGAACGTGGAAATCAAAGAGTGAGGAATTAATAATGATAGTAGGACAGAAGCACAGTCTGTGTTCTCCAGTTGTCCAGGGAAGAAAGCATCCTTACAACACGGAAGCATAACTGAACTTTGAATCATTATCAGGTTTGATAAAATTCAGTTTCAGAGTCAATTTCACTTGAAAATAGTTGTTCCAAAGGGGCAAACAGAACACACACATAAAGATAATAAACAAAAAATTCTCATGGAACAGTAGTGGAAAACCTCCTATTTAGTAATGTCAAAATGTGCTAAAGAAAAACACAAGCACAATGTTGATTATACCAGCCACATATTTCATGGAGCTGTGGATGTGTAATTAAAGGAAGTTTTCCTAACGAATTTTCTTTTACGTTACCGAAATTATTCATTTCAGGAAGATCAAGTGAAAAACTCCATCAAAACTGACATCTTTCTCTTAAACATTTATTCATTAACAAATCTGTCTCCTTTTTTTTTAATGGAAAATCCATCAATCAAAACTTTTTCATTTGCCCCTTCATTTCCATTGTTGAAAAAATCAATCCCCTAGTCTGGGCTGGGAACCAGTCCCTGGGTGCAGAGGTGCATGAAAGGCTGTGTGGGGTACAGGGACCCTCAGGAATGGGCACCATCAAGCAAGAGAGTCAGGGAGGTCTCATCCCCTCAGGCACCGCTGCTGATTTTGTGCACAGAGCTGGTTTGGGGGCAGCAGCAAGATGACCTTTCCTTCCTGGAGCCTCAGCATGTGGTATCACAGCATAGAGGAGGAAAGGGGGGGGAGGAATATGTTTGTTTCAAGCCTGCCCCTCAAATAGGCACAGATTCTCCCGACAGACCAATCCAGCCATGTAACTCCAATTTGGAGAGCTTATTCGTTTCAAGGCACCCAGTCGCTGCCTAAAACTGTAAAAAAGCTGAGCAGGGCTACTAAAGCAGCCAAGGCAGCAAAAAGGAACCCAGCAGGAGTGATCACTCAGCTTGCAGGAATATGCTTTGCACCTAATTTTGTCTCCTCTTGAAAAGAGGTGAGGCAAATACCTCAGTGGGATGAGGCACTCTAATATCAGGAAAATCAAGAAGGCACAAATTTCCAAGGAATGGACTCACACACTTTGAAGCCTCAGGATGCCACATCATGTTTTTTCCTGTCTTTTCTAGCTTAAAGAGTCTTGCAATTGCTTGGGTGCTGTGTGAAAGCTCCACTGGTCAAGTGAACCCATTGTGACGCTTCAATATGGCTGGGCTAGCTGTATCTGCACTTTTAAAATGAAAATTTAATAACAGTCCATATGGTTATAATTAAAGAAAAATCCATTTACATTTTAAAATGCACACATTTTATTGAAAACAGGCTACATAAACACATCTGGGACACAGCTTTAGATAAAAAGCATATGCAGGGTCTGATTCTGTTATTGCTTATGCTGGAGTAAGTCAAAAATGACTCCATCAAAGTCAGTTCACAGGTGTAAGGCCAATGGGAGATCAGAATCTGACCTAGGGCTTTTCATTTCAACAAACAGAGTATTGCCAAGTTTCACTTCAATCTTGCAACTTGGAAGGGAGAGGAATCAAAAGTTTATAGCCCATATGAAGGATTATTGTATTACGAATAACTGAAGTTTATAGAAAAATTATTTCCAATTATTAGATCTACAGTTCCACTCTCCCCAAAAACAGACAGAAAAGGAGGCACTGACCTCTCAGCTTCAGTAGGTTTTCATTGAGAGGTCTGTACTCTAGGAAGTGTCCAGATTTCTTCCATGCACTGCTACAAGTAGTCCATCTTTCATTCTACCTTTCAGAGTTTAAAAGAAATGTAACTGCAATTAATTGTATCATATTTAATCAAGTGGACTCTACAAGTACTTTGCAATATATGGTGTCTATTTTGCCAGATATTTTTCCATGGGCTTACCATTTCAGAGACAGCCCATGCACAGATAAAGGATATGTAAAGCCAAAACACCTCAAGTTCTCTATGAATGGGTAGAGAGGGCCTGAGCACTCGCAACATGTACTGAAATAAACAGGTAATACAACCTTTCAGCTCTGCTCAGAACAGGACCTCAGCAGTGGCACACAAACCAGACAGAGGGGTTCACTAACTTGGAATAGCAGGTATCTTGGGGTTATGTGTATTCCCTTTCTGGCAGAACCCAAAAAGAGTCAACCAAAACATTATGGCAGGATGTTACACGTGCAATGTATTGCATTATGGGACACAAAGCAAATACAAGATAAATACAGTCCTTCTTATTTTTCTCACGAATATCTTCCACCACATGCATCCAGCAGGGCAGTAAATTAGAAACACTTCACTGAGGTAACGGTAGATAATTTATTCTGGGTTTACACACGGTTTTTAGCTTCCAGACATGGGAGGAATGATTCTCCCTTTGCAGCCAAACTTCTCTCTTTTCTAGTGGGATTTGCCTCTCCACTGACCAGCAAAGGCTCAGGATCCGCAAGGTACCAGATTTTTAATTTCACAAGTAAGTAGAAATAAGGACCTTGTAATTCTAAGTGGGCTATGTGCTTTCATGTGTATGTGTACATTATTTTGCTAAGACAGGGTTGGTCTGTGTCGTGTTGTGACCAACAGGACAAAGGCATGTACTTGCACACTTCATTTATTCCACTGCTATGATGCTATAATTTCTGGGACAGAATGTGGTCACCAGCTAGCAGTCCATCACTATATTATGAACACTGAAGAAAACACTGTATCTTATATTAAAAGCTTAGGGTGAATTTTAGGGTGGAAGGAATTAAGTTACTCAGATTAGAATTTGGTCCTGAGACGAAAACTACCATCCTCACTTTTGAAGCATGCCATGGGATCCTTAATGATCACAGATGGTTGAGACCTCGGTTTTATGTCTCATCTTAGAGAGACAGAACAGCCTTTATAGATCTAGATGCAACTAACTGCTGGCAGAAGCTGAAACTTTTACATTTAATGAAGCTGAGGATCTAAGAGCAAATAGCAACTATTGAACTTGTTATGGACAAACCCGGAGTCTGATTAAGTCCATGGAGCATTCACTCAAAAAAAGCAGCCCGTTGTGGTTTACATGTCAACTCTCCTTCACTGTTAAAGAAATCACCAAGTTCTCTGTGGTCTGTGGACACAAAGAAGTCATCTGCTCTGCATACCAGGACCAAAGACTACACTTGCTGTGTATCCTGTAAGCTGTGCTGGGAATGAATTCCTGTGGGACCGAGCTTCTCAGCTGGATACTCACCTCAGACAAAACATAGCTCAAAAGAAGACATTTGGCCTTTGCAATGCAATCGCCTTGATATTCTCATTAATACAGAGCAGCCTGCTCTAGGAGCCTTCCATTATGGGAGGTGTAGCCTAGAAGCTCCAAGTGACAGATGATTTTTAGAGCCCCTCTGCCAAAGGAGGAGTGTTTCCCCCGGGATTTGTGAATTACCTTTCACGTTGCCACAATAAGGTGTGTTATTTTAAAGAGCTTTAGAGGACAGGACTGTATATCAAGTCTGAAAAAGCACACAAATAATTCAGGGGAAAAAAATAAGGCTGTATTCTTTAGGCTCATTTCCCCTGGAAAAAAAAAAAAAAAGTGCATTAGCCTCAGTCTCTGGGATTTTTAGGGAATATAACTCAGGGGGTTAGGTTGGTTTAATTTGGAGGGCTTCTTCTGAACTGGGCCTGGATGTTTTGAGTTCAGACCCCCTAGACTTGTGCAGTTTAGAGGCCACTCTACAGCTCTCTGATGTTTTTGTGCTTTGCAGTCATTTTCTGCTGCTCTGCTGCCAAGCTTCGCAATTAACTGGAATGTACAAACATTTCTCCTGGGTTTGACGGGAGCAGAGACCTGTCTGTATGCTGAAGGTCATGTGAGAAGTTTCGGCAGGGTGCACTGTCTGAAGCGACAGCCTCCTGACATCCCCCTTGCAACCCAGTGTGCTCATTCTAGATGTTTTTTGACCATAGTTTGGCTGCTCTCAGTGTTTATTTTGGAGCTGGAAACTATACCCAAGAGGAGAGCGGTGTTTTTACTGCCCAGCGGGAGGCTGAGCCTGTGAATCGGATCTGATCTGACTCACCACTGTAGGAGAGAAAACAAGCACATCCTGAGCCTCAGTCCAAGTGCAGAGTCCTTACCTAAACCCCTAGCCCCAGGGAACTCCAAGAGCTGGAGTTTGGCAATCCTTCAGTCTCTAAAGAATTATCCATAGACTTCTTCCCATGCAGTCAGACTTTCACAGAGGAGGCTTCCTATAGCAACAGGGGATGACAAGGATTACTGTGATTTTGCATAATTCTGTGTAGTTTGAAGTAAGTTCTTCTTGTAAGCAGAGCATTCCCCTTCTGGTCTATGGTATTTAAAGTACAGTTCTGGTTTATAATCCTTTTTACTTTTTTAACACGTGAAAACATACACTGGAGGATATATGGAGTATACTGGTTGATCTTACAGGTCATTTAAAAGGTAAGGTACTACAAATCATTAATATCTGAGTTATACCTGTATTAGAGGAAAATAACTTCATTGGAAGGCATTGATACTGACTCACAGCAAAGGAGCTACTCAGGGTTGTGCATCTTGGCTGTCAGGCCCTCACAGGGTGGGGTGGGGCTACATTTGAAAATCTCAGCCTTAACATTTGTGTATGGCTGTTCTTTGTGCCAATGGCCTAAAAATAATTCCTATTTTTGTTTAAGCAGTTTCAACCTACATATGAAACCACTGTAAAGTATAAGCATATTGTATAAGTTAAGTATATTGTTACTGTTGAGCACAGATAACGTCAACATTGAAAGCAAAGCCTATTCACTTTCACCATTGAGAAAAATGATATTCAGAGAGAACTAAAATCGGGCTTAACTGAGTAACATGAAAGCTATGAAGAGGGCTCCAAGGGAAGTGCTATGCTTTCCCCTCTGTTATGGACAAAAAGTGAATGAACGGAGCAGCAAAATTAGCAGGAAATCATATTTTAAAGCTGGAGACACAAGATAAAAACTTGTCTGAAAACAGTCTCTAGTCAGCAGGATTAATAAAATACCAGGTTCCTTAAAAAAAAAAAAAAAGAAGTTCCTAATAATAGAAAAGAATAATAATCAAGGCTCTGTTTTTATTGCAGTATTTAGTCTTTTGCTCTTCTGAATATGGAAGCTCAAAAGTTACGTGTCAGCAGACAAGCTCTCCCCCTATAGTTAAAAGGGTAGGTTGGTTCCAAGATGTGATATGATAGACATGTGTAATACTGTATAATATTGCACAGGGGCTATTTTATCTTTCTAAAAGCCATACTGTACAATACTGAACTAGTTTTGCTAGTCCCTCTGATGGATACAAAGTGCAAAGTGGTATCCATATGGCCCTATGGAAGTATAACATCACATTCTTCTAGCTTATACAAGTTTAATGGCACTGAATTAGCATGGGCTGCCCTTTGGTGCTAATTCTTTCTGCACTCAGGGGGTTAAAGGAGCTTCATACTATCCAGATGTTCAGTGGCTCCAGCAAATGAAAGATTAGCAATTTTTGCAACTGCTGCTCTTTCTTCTGCTCCCTTTTTAAAGCTGATATTTTCCTTAAGAACTTGCTTAGTATCTGAGTCAGAGGAATCTCTTCCCTGAGGTGAATCAATCAATAGGCTGCACAGGAAAAGGAACAAAATGTAGAGGAGGTAGGCCTGAGTTGTATTAATTTGTTTACAGGAATTGCCTTCTAGGGACCAATATATTCATCCCAGAGTTTCATTTTCCTCTGTGAAATAGGAATCAAGCACAGCATTATTTCAGGGTACAAAAATAATAATAATGAAAAGTAGCCCAAAATCCTTAAAAAATCCCCACCTTTCTTAGTGCTAGTGAATAACTGTCCCTTTTAATTTTTCAGATTAGGCTATAAATAAGTGATACAGGTATCAGAAATCCATCTATCTTAACTCCCACCTGCCACCAACAAGGCTTTCTGGAGAGAAATAGGAAAAGTAGCCAAAATTAATTTTGATAAATAAATGTCATCTTCATATCTACCAAGCCTGTCTTTCGTATACATAGTTCTACTCAGGTTCCTGCTGCTCCAAGAGCTGTTCAAGCATGGAATAAGTAGAGTTCCAAGGAGACAAAACCTTCTGCCTCAGCTGGCATTTTAAAATCTGTTTTCTAGCTGCAGCTCAGCTAGAATTTTTCTAACCTTAACAGAATTGCTAGGTTTCACATCTTGGTCTAATATGTTCTTTTCCAGTGCTCCAGCTATCGTACAGGAAGCAATGAATTGTCTGAGGCAGAAAGCGATGTCGGATGTGTGTTACTGGCACCGTGACTGTGCTCCGTGAAACTTCCCTAATGAAGACATGCTGCTCTTACTGCTCTTCCCCTGCCCTTTGTGGAGTCCAGACATGTACTGTGCCTGGGAACAAGCTCCTTCTCATGCAGCTCCACCAGCTTCTGCACAAAAACTAGGTGGAGATGGTAGCACCTCGTATTACTTAATATTAATTACTTAACTGAGTTGGGGGCATGCTGATAACACCTTATTTGAAGAAAGCACTGGTTTAAGGTTATGACTACTTGAATTAATTGCTTATTTACTATAATAGGCTCTGATAGGTTTGTTTGAAGTTGATTCTCAGGGCCCTGAGGGCACTTGCAGCCTGTCCAGCCCCAGCCTTCCCCAGGGATTACCCAGCTCGTGCCCATTGCTCCAAAACAGTGAGGGTCCTAGGCACCTTCATCCCCTTGTCTACACAGGGCAGAGAATAGTTTGGGAGCACTTACCAGTGGGATAAAAGGGAAGAGGCACTTTGAGTAAAAGGGTTCTTCCACAGCAGAGGACTCAGTTATGGACTTCCACTGATTCCAGTGTGGCCCATCAGCGATGATGCCCCATTGCAGCCTGAGGCACACAGCTAGGCTGTAAATGGCTCAGCACTAGCATGGACCAAACTCCTTATGGTCCATGTTCACGGATATACTTACCTGGTACTCCTCCAGGAGTAGAGGTTATTGGTAGGGAGACGATTGTGTGCTGAGGACTCAAGGCTACAGTGAAAAGGAGCTCTAGAATAGGGCAAATAGGTAAAATATCAGTCTCTTTGCAGAAGATCTCCAAACTTTACCAGACTTCATGAAATATGAGAACTTTTCCTTTGCCTCTATGCTTACAGAGGCAGTAAACCCCCATTCTTTTTCACAATGGAATAAAGGATCTTGAAATCTGGGCATGAAGGGAAAGGGAGAGATAAAAGCAGGGGGGGAATCAAAATGAAAAAACTATGATCTTCCATCAATTTTACCAATGTGAGGAACTCAAGGGACAGAAGAGCTGATTGTCTAGAACTTCTCCTTAACCCTTGTCCCCTCCTAAACACCTCTGATATATTAGTGGACAGCTATGCTTATATATTTTGAAAAAAATCCATTGAATTTTATTATGACATTCTCTGTTTAGCAACAATTTATATCACAGGTCAGATTTAGAATAAAGCATTTTCCAGTTCCATACACTTGACCCTTGTAGGCAAACATTTAATTTTAAGTCTGGGTGGGATACTACATCACCATTTAACAAAAAGAAATTCTGAGTGTGAGAAAGACTAACCTGAGCATGCTACTTTCTTCTGCCATGATAGACTCTGAAGGCTGCTTTTGTAAACCTTGGGCTTTGGGAAGGTGTAGGGAGCCCCAGTGGCTGGTTAAGAGACTCCTGTCTCCCACCATTCCAGCAGAAGCAGCAGTTTGTGGATGCAGCAGGAAAGAGTTACAGCAAAGAGGGCAAGGAGCAATGGAGAAAGTTAATGATCAGATCAAAGAATCCCACTCTTGAAAACTAATGGCATTACCTCTGTGTTCGTAAGACCTACAAACTCAATCATAGCATAGCAAGTGGGAGAGTACACTACTTGGCACCAAACCTAATTCGGGAATTGTGCAGAACAGTGATGAGAGGCAGGTATTTGGAGGGCACTGAATCAGCAACAATGACAAACTCACCACAGAGACTTTGCTAATCTATCAGACCAAAGCTGCTGTTGGCCAAGGAGCTAGATCAAATCCAAAGCCCTGTGGGTTGCCCCCAGTAGGGTGAGAAAATCATGACAATCTCCTGTTTTAGATATAGTTCTTTTTATTTTGCAGAAATACATGAAGCCTTGCTTCCCAGAACATGGGCAAAGAACCAGACAACTGGAGCCTGTTTCACTTTTTACAGCTCCTGGCTTCTTTTTGTCAGCATTCAGTCCCCAAACTCTCTCTCCAGGTAGCTGTTTTGTTTCAGGGCCACATTAGTACTGCTCTTGCATCTGTCATGTTTTACCTTACTGATTCTTCCCTCAGTTGCTCTGGTCTTTCTGGTGTTTCTCAGAGACACTGAATTACAGCCCAGTGTATCAGCCTATGGTTTTCTGTGCCAGCCACCAGGGACATGGATTTGTTTGTAGCTGATACGTTTTTGTCCAAATTTTATTTATTTTTTGGTTTAGGGAATGGTTCTTCTCTATCAGATCCCTTTATGACAAAAGAATATTTGTGGCTTTCTGCAGCCGTCTGAGAAGAAGGTGGAAGACCAATCTCATCAACTGAAATTCAGTCCATCTTGTGAGAGTAGTCTAAAACTCTGCATGCTCACTAAATCATTTGCCTTTGCCAGCTGTCCAATGAAACAAGATCCTTACCCCAGTAGGAAACGCACTTCAACCTCAAGCCAGTTTCAAGGGATGACTTTATATCCACCCCTACCTTGTAGGCCACACATGCAAATCAAGTATTCGTAAGAGCAAATGCTCTCTCTGAAAAAACAAATACAACATGAGCTCTGTCACATGTAAGAAACCTGTGCAATTCAGGTATCTTGGGATAATCAAATTCTATGAGGAAGTTGTGGAAGCTGGAAAACATCACAGCTTCACCTCTTCCCCACTCCTTCTTTCCTCTGCACAATGGGGAAACCATTTTCTTTCTCTCACACTCTATGCCCATAATCCCGAGGTACAGTGTGTTCCTTGTGTCTAGTTGGCTTCCTTGAGTCTGGCTGGCCTTGGATCAAACAACATCAGGCATCAAACAACACTGGTGGAAACCTCAGGGCAGCATCAGCACCTCTGCCACATCACAGGAGTTACCATAATTTAGGCCAAAAAAAATGAGAGTACCAGTAAGAAAAGTCACCTTGGCTGTCCAGCTCCTCTCCTTGAACTCCAGTGGCTCCTTGGCTTTTGAAATAATGTAGCACAGAAAGCTGGTCTCCCAGGCACTGAGTTTCTTCTGCTGGGCTCCAGCCAGCTGCTCTCTTTGCCTGCTTTCTCTCTTCATTGACAATTTATTGGCTGCCCTACACTTTTTTTTTTCCTCTTAAATTTTCTCTTTTCTGGGCAATCCTTGTACTTGACTCACCTGGCAGTATTTTTCCTCTGTACTTGAGCAAGAGCATGTCAACTGCAAGGGAGAAAAAGAGCCATCCCTCACTGAACCTGCCAGTTCCAGAGCCATGCCTGTTAACATCAAAATACAGCATGCTTGGGAAATGAAACTGCTCTTCCATTTCAGTGCTAGCTCCTGCTTGTACCTTTATACTTGGCTTATTTGGATCATCTCAGAAAGCTCTGGAGGATGGCCTCAAACATCCCTGACTCCCACCTCACCGATGGCCCCTCTTCACTCTGGGCTCTGAGCTTAGTTTCCCTATTCCCCCTTCCACTTGCTATGCCTGGCGTCTCCCATGGGTATTCATTTCTATGCTCAGCTTCTGAAAGCATGTTTAAAATCACTTTACATTTAAATTAGCTAAGGGCCTTAATGTTTGGATTATGACTAAAGAGCAAGTGGGTTGTAACTCTTTCCTCTCCTTTGAAATTTAACATCTAGAGTAAGGAAGGATGAAATTTTTCCCTCTCCAGCTCTCCTTCATCCTTTCTCCCAGCAGGTCCTCATGTCTAGAACCAGCAGGAATAAACAGCCTGTCCGTGCTTGGGACTAATCAGGACTGGCCACAGGATGTCACTATTACTCCACAAACATACGGAGAGTGAGGTGTTTGTTTACAGAAGGGCAGCTTTAGTTGTCGACAACATATTTCACCGACATGTTCAGCTCTGGAGTGGTGCTTCAGGAGACACATCCTGGTGCTCCTCAACAGAGCTCTGATCCTTTGTAGAATTTGGCAATGCGCGTTAAGATGTAACTTGTGTGTGCGTGAGCGTGTGTGCGTGAGCACGTGCACACGCTAGCTTCAGCTTGTCCTAAGTTTGCATAGCCCTTGGATTTCACCTTGGATATGGGATTCAAATGCCTAAAGTCAGCCAAGAATTGCTTGTTTCAAGCCAAAATCGCATTAAGCCTCTGAGTATCAAATGGTTCCCTGTAAAACCTTAAATCAGCCCAGGTCCCCTCCAACTCAGACTAGGCTCATAAAACTTACGGTAAAGTTCAGTTTCAAGTTCATAACAAAACCCAAAGGCAGGTTTCAGGTTTGCATTTGGATTTTGTTCTGAACGTTTGCGTAGCTCTGCTCAATGCAAAGTCACAGGCTCTGGATGGGGAAAGGCTTTTTAAATGTTTCCATTCTCCAAAACAGAGATAAGCACATGACTGTGAGCTGGTGCAGCTGTGGGGTGAAAATTCAAATGCAGCAGCAGATAGAAATGTCCATACAGGACGAGTAAATCTTAATAAGTGCAAACAGAAACCAGACTGAGTAAAAAGGTCAAAAGAAAACTTCCCCATCCTGGAAAGCTTAGTATTAACATCTCAACATAAGGACTCTTATGCTCTCCTCTCTTTCTTACCTCTTCAGTACCTTGTCCTTTCCTCCTTCTTCCTCGAGATGTATGAGCTGCTGAGCCAAGATCTGATATCTTGGGGAATCTCCAGCTCCCTTCCATGCCGGTAAATTTTACTGTTCACATCTTGCTCACAAAACATGCCAATTCACAAAAATGTGTCCTCTGGTTATATATTATCCTTTATTTGTTGAGTTCTGAGAACTTATTCTGTGTTTACATCTCACTGTATTGAATTCAAGAGGTTGTAGTTATTGGAACCATTATTTTTTCTTGAAAGCCTGTATATTATTTGCAATTCAGGGAAAAGGCATAAATATATACAAATACTATTATGTTTTTAATTTATACCCTTTTTTTTTTTTTCAAAAATTGGGTGATGGACTGAGGCTTTTCTTACAGTTTAGGGATCTTCTTGGTAGCACTGGGCACAGTTTTTACCCTTTGAATAATGAGGAAGCTAAAACACCAGCGGCAGTCGTATCATATTCCTCTACAAAACAGGAATGTTTTTCTTGGTATTGGCTCAGAAATGCCTATTCTGCAGTGCTGGTGCTGTGATGTGTAACAGGCAGCAGGTGATTCATGTGGAAGAGAGACCTCTACAGAACATCAGCTTAGACAGACCTCTCTTAAAAGGCAGACTTCATGAAAGTTAGGCACGTTATTTTGGGAACCAAACTTCAGCAGTATGACCAGGGTGGGCTAAGATTAGTTGGATAAAGACTATTAGAAAAGTCTGGAAGAGGATTTCTTTGGTTTCTGTGGAGCAGAAATATAAAAATCTGTAGAAGTTGAGAGTTTCTACCTTATCAGAGGTGGTGAGTTTCCACAATTCTTACTTTGTGTTTGTCTTTTTCTGTAGTGTCAGTGCCCTGTCATCAACTCCCATGAGTTTTAACAATAAGCCTCAGACCTCAGCACTTGTTACGGCTCACTGTTTAACTTTAAAGACTCTTGACTGGGAATTTGCCTGTTTATCTAATGTTTTCTGTGCTGTTTCCTGCCACCAAGAGATAAAAGGAAAGATAATTCAGCTAGAAGACTTCCCTTCCATCTCCAGCTTCCAGCAGGAAACTGATGGACCAGAAAAGAGTCTGCTGACTCTAGGACAGAACTGCTTCTTCAGTCTGGCAGAATTACAACTGTCCACCTGAATCTGGCTGTCATCAAGTTTCCTTTTCATTCTCACCTCTCTCTGTTGGTTTGTGTGTCTGCTTAGGCACAGAAATCGAGCTATCAAAGCAGCTACAGCAGGTTGAGAAACCTTGAGCTAGGCTGGTCCAAAGCTACGCAGACGTTGTACAAAGAAAACAGACATTGATGCATTTAACAAAAAGGATAAGAACCTTCATATTATGAGGTCTAGGAAAGAATTTGTAACCTACAACTGGCTGCCTGGGCTAGTTTCAGTCGCACTGCAACAGCAGAAGTGGCATATCTTGTCCATAAAGTTGGGTGAAAAACTTGCTGGTAAATACCTGAACTGAACTATGTGCTCCCGTGACTGTATTACTAACACCATCGGAGACAGATAGCTTAAAGCTATCTGGAATATGTCTCATGATCTGCCTTTTTTATGTCCTCAGACTATCTCATCTTTTCTCCACAGATGATGCAGCCATTTACTACGGGTCCACACAAAGTACAGTTTCCATACTCCCCTCCCCAGTACCAGTTCAGTGCTATGAGAAGGAGAGGTTCCAGCTACCACAGCACCCTTCCCAACAGTCCCTTCAGCTCGTGGCACATCCCTTCAGGAAGGCATATAGCATATGCTTATCCCGCAGCATACACCTGTTATCCTCTGTACAGATATGGAAGGTCAAGGCAGGCAGCACAAAAAGATTTAGCACACAGGCCGGCTCATATTTCCATTGTTTAAGAAACTACGTTGTAGATTTCTACAACTGTGGTTCAGCTAATAGGGCAGACCTATGTCATGTCTCATTGTCATTAGACAATAAGAATGATTCCGAAGCCACGATCACAGGCAGTTACATCATCTGATCAGATCAGAGCATCAGCAGTGTAATCCACAAGCCTGCTAGACCAGGCTGCTCTGCTTTAGTGTTTTCCTCTCATTCTTTCATGCAAGCACTTCTTGTACCAAGAGTGTTCATGTAAGGAATGTGGTCCCTAGCAAAAAATATTTATCCATATGTTTTGTGTTTAATACCATGCCCTTTGTAACTGAGCCACAGCTCTCAGAGCAACAAAGATGCATCCAGCAACTTTACTCTCCTTCTATCTGTCCAGTTGCAGTGATGATTCCACCAATTTAGATTTAACTCAGAAGTCATAATTTACATGACTTAGTCTTGTTATTCTTACTCACATCACACGAAGAGTTTAGTGTACACAGAGGTACATCAGCATATCAAGATGCTTCTGGGGCCTTATTCCCCCAGAGGCAAGCATAGCAGTTCAGGTTAGAAATCACTGCACTGAAGACAAGTAGGGTATAGCAGAGATATAAACAAAATTGGACCTGTACTCCTTCCTTAGCAATTGTTAAGTCTTAACTACTACCTTGGGTATTTTATGTTGTGCCTTCAGACATGGGCCATGATATTTGAGTTAAAGAGCTTATTTCCTCCCTTTTGTCTATCTTGGACCTTTCCCTGTGCTTTCCACTTTCAAATTACTGTACAGATACTAATGTATGATTGTATGCTTATATCCCAGAGGTCAGTAAGGAATAAGGACACCTGTCAAATATGGTACTTTCTGTCTCATCTCTTTTAGCTTTGGGACAAGAGGAGCTGCTTTGAGGTATCAGAAGAAAGCACAGCAAGGTTTTTTAAAATCAGTGTGAATGCATACATGGTTAGAGTCCTTTCAGGTGGCACGTCAGCATGTAAGAGTTGAATTGATTTTCTTTGGTTTTGCCATTCAAGTCACAAAATGGGTTAAATACAAATGTAATAATTTTACGATGTATCCACTAGATGGTAGCCTATCCTTATCCTTGCCATTTACCAATTCCATCAAGAGATTTTACACAATGACCAATGGTCCAATCCATCTCAAGACATCTCATTGTGTGTATTTCTATTGTCAAGGAGATATCTGCACAGTGTATGCCAGCATATGAGCAGGGAAATGCAAAATTCCTCTTTGTCAGAAATGCATTTGCCCACTGTCCCAGTTCAGACTGGTGGAGATTTTAGTGATTCTTAGGAAGTATCCAAGCAGTATAACCTATATAGTCCTGACATCTGCAGTTACATTTGTGTCATTATTTCAAATTCGTAACAGTCATTTACAGTGGTCAACAGTGTTTTTTCTGCTTACACTGGCAGTTAAAATTATATTTTCAAATTTTAAAAAAGCTTATCTAGAGCACGATTAGCCTTTTACTAAAGGTCAGATTCTATACAGAAAGTCTAAGAGGTTTTCCTGCACAACATTTTTGGAAGAGGTAATCAATAGTGGATCAATGTATAAGTCTTCTTCCGAGCCTGAAAAAGATCGGGATAATCATGGATTTTTGTGCCTCCTAAGCAAAATGCACTTCTTTGATTCATTTTTTTCCTAATACATATAAGAAAAGGGAGAAAGGGAGAGAAATACATTATTGAGAAGTATCATCCATCTTCACAATGGTATCTGTGTAATGACAAAGATAAATACAATCACCAAGGACTTTAAAGGAGAATTGAAAACAAAAATTACAGTGTTTTGTGCTGTGTGTGGCATAAACTAGTTGAAATAAAAGCATGCCACTCAGCAGCTATTCTGCTGTGCATGCCTCTAATCTCAGTCCTCACAGTGCTGCCAGGTAGGAGGTCGCAGAGAGCAGCAGGTGTCTGACAGACGTTTCACTTTAATGGCATTATATCAACATGCCATGAAATGTCACAGTTGCCTTTAATTAGCTGCATAAGCATTTCATGCTCATATATCTATATATATATATATGTATCTTTCCAGAAATTCCACTCTAAGCTGGTTCCACCAGGCCCTGTAAGGGACTCCAGATGTGTGTGAAGATCAGTACACCCCAAGGCAGTTGACAGGTCTCAGATACTGAGGTTGAAGGCACTCAGGTGAAAATTTGGGCCAGAAGACATCTCGGAGAGCCAGCATGAGCCCTGACTTCTGTCCGATGCAGGAGGTGACCATCAACCATTACAGTGTGGCACAGATTGCAGGCTATTCTTAGAAAACACACTGACTAGATACACTGACTAGATGCAAGGATGTTTCCTGAGCTGTTGTGTCATGAACTTCTCTACTAAAACTTTTTTAAAAATTAACAGAAGCCTAATTGGCAGGATTCCTATGTGCAGAACTGGAAGTACATTTACACCCTAAATTGTTTTTACTCAGCAACTGAAAATGCTTCCCTAGTTTCTGCATCTCATTTGTATGATACACGGCAGTTAATAGAACACTTAGGAGAGTTATTAAAAACGCTCATTCCATACCATCTTTGCCATTTTTATATTATACCAAGGGGAGTGAAGCTCACTAATGCAATACTAAAGCCCTTCAGAGTTCTTAGTACTTTTCTTGCTTGGTTCATGTACCATGAGTTCATTTAATGTGGTCTGAATGAAAAGAAATACAATAAGGAAAGTCTCCTCTGGCTTAAACTTGTGCTTGGTCATTCGATCAAGACCAGGTAGAAAGGAAGCTGTCCAGAAGCACATGGCATTTTTCACCCTTTCTTTAATCTATTATCACAGAGGAGCCACCACTATCACTGACAGGCTTGGCTTTGGGCAGCAGTGGGTCTGTATTGGAGCTGGCTGGAAGTGACTCTGCCCAACATGGGAGGGGCTGCTGGTCCCTTCCCATAGAAACCAACCCTGCTACCAAACCCTTGCCGCATAAACCCAATGCGTTTACCTCTTCATAACATCAAATAAAACTCCACATCTTTCCACATTTAGGATTATTATAGTCACTTGCCCTACCAGACTAAAATAGAGCCCTCATTGTTCTCCTTCTCCTCTGCCTCTGATGCACAGACATTACAGGCCTTATTGCTACTCCTGGATAATTCACAGTCTGAAGGACTTCATATCCTACATCCCCTGCCAGACGTATCAAAATCCCAGAAGAAAATAAAATCGAGAAATGCAGCCGATTGCAAAATGTGTTCATCAGTTGTTAAATTTTAAGTGCTAATATCTGACACAAGAAAATGGAGGACTGTGTAGTGTGATCTCAGGCATATTGTACTGGCACAGGAAGAATGCAGACATGCTGATGTTTAAGGAGAAATCCCCAAGCAGCACGGCTGATCATTTAATGTAAAGATCTGCTCAGAATTTAATTGCCTTTAAACAAAAAATAGGTGAACACTATCCCAATTTTTAAAGGGAGGAAAAGAAAGTAGACATTACACAGTCCCACAATAAGCGTCAATCATGCTCGTGCTGCAGCAACAGCATTTTGTACACCCAGTTTCAGAAAGGATACAGCAGAGGCAGGAAACAAGATGAATAGGAGCCTGATACGATTTTGGTATGAAAGGAACCAAAGAGAGTGGGACAGTTTAGCACAGAGAGGAGAGTAATAGGAACAGGCAGACTGCTGTACTTAGTGTGTTATGAAGAAGGAAAATGAGATTCTCATAGTTATCACAGAGTACATTGAATTATTCTTAAAGGCTGGTAAAAGGAAATACCTTCTACATACTCTGCAATTAGTCTCCTTGTATTGAGATATCAGTGTTAATCCCTAGCATGATTCAAAAGAGGATGCTTCAAAAAGTCTTGCTCCTGATCTGAATCTGAACTTTATAGCTATAATGAACCTGAATATATCTGTTAAAAGTATTGACCCATCAAAGAAAGAATATACATTGCAGAAACAAGCATTCACAAATGACATCCGAATTTCACGTTAATCTGCTTCTCTGCACTGCACACAAAGGTCATAGTTCCCACTTAACATGACAAAACTCATCAATGAAGTCTGAAAAGAGATATTTCAAAGGAAACCTTTACTCTTGACAGTGGCAGTGGCTGTAGAAGCAGCTGTAAATGGTTAAGGACTTATTTGCCTAAGGAGGTCCTTAGGAGTGGAAGATATTCTTTAAATTTATATCTTATTTCATCCAAAATAATGTGGAAGGGTCAGCAAGGCCTAAATCCCAGTGCTTGTGCTGACCCTGACAATTAGCAGGCAGCAGTGGCAGCAGTGCAGTGGGGACAGCTGCATCCTTGTGCTCATTAGGTGCCACTGGTCACACCATTAAGAACTACCCAGCAGAATCCACATCAACAAAAGTTTCCACCTTGTTATGACAGAAGGCCAGTCCCCTTTCTGGTGTGACCTTTTACCCCAGTGCTGGTATGGCAGCAGGACCGCACAAGAACATCCTCCTACCAGAGTAAATTGCGAAAGATGGAGTACAATCAATAATGTTTTGGAATAGTGATCCTACAGTGGGGCAAAAGCAAATCCTCACTGCAGACAAGCCCCAGCTGAGATCTAGGAGGCTTTCAAAGTGGGACAAGGCATATTGTTGGTAAGGCAAGTCAATCAACATGTAATTGATTTTTATTTGCACTCTGTTAAACCCTTCACATGCATCCAGCTGTTAGCTCCATCACTAGCAGGTGAGTTTCGTTTTTTAAAAAATTTGCGAAATACTTTCCTGCAGCATGAAAACTTGAAAGTAACTAATCTCTAAGCTGATGCTTCGATATACAAACCTTCTCCTGTTGTTCATACAGAATGAAGGGCAAACATTCCCCCATCACTGGCAGTGGGATTTTTAAGGTACCTTTGATTCTTGAGAGACCAGCAATCATTAAATAATGACATATAAACCCAAAGCACATTGTGCTGGATAATCTTTCTGCAACCAGATAGTTACACCTCCATAACACAGTGATGTGACTATTGATTACATTACAGGCTAAGCCGTGGCTATTTAATTAATTTCTGTGGAAGTCTACTGGGTAATTTGCTGAGGAGTGTTCTGCAGGAAGCACTGTGGCAGCTGCTGTATGTTGACTTCAGGGTTGGTAAATCTGATAGTGACCAGCAACTGTTCTCCAGGAGGCTGGAGTGATGCTAGAAAATACAAGACCTTTTTAGGACTGTGAGTGGCATCTTGTGTCTTGGTGCAGTCTAGGTGAGATTTACTCATGGGCCAAATCAAGCTGAAAATCTGCTATTAAGGTAGCTCTGGTTTTAGCACTGATCTTCTGCCTCAAGTATTTCCTTTTGCCTTCATGTTCCCTGCTTGTTTGTTTTCTCCACAATCTTTCCTCACCTTTTGTTCCCACCACACTGTGAAAGTGCTATTCCATACAGCTCCTTGTTAATACATTCCCATATTACAGGTGATGAGGTGATGCCCTAAAGTGAAGGCCCCTGGGCATGTGCAAGTGCCTTGACCCTTTTGATTACAGCAAGATTTGTAAACTAAAGCCACCCAAAAATCCATTCAGGCTTTCAGATCTGCAGCTATTTGTGCCAAATCCCACATTTGGATCATGCAGTCACCACCTTTCAGCTCCTGTCTCAAACCCTTTAGGAGTTTTCTATACAGAATTGTCTTCATCTTCAGTTTTAGTTTCATTAAAAACCTTGAAGGGCTGCTCTCAAGCACTTTACTCTTGACAGAGCTGAGCAGATTGGCGTCAATTTCATGCATCCACCTGGCTGTTTCTCCTGGAGCAAACACATCTCCACACCTCCTCTACCTCTCCTTTTTGTGTGACTCAACTTGAAAAGTGGTCTGAGTGGCAGTCAGCAAGCTGGATGCTACATAAAGGCCAGTCAAAGAGAAGTGTGGGCGTTGAGAGCACCACTCCCTGAGCTGCTTCTCCAAGGTGCTTTCTGTAACAGGGAGATAGAGGAGTAACCCCTTCCTCTGCCAAAGACATTTTGGAAACAGCCTCGAAGCAAACAGATGATGTCAGAGGGAAGGAGGACAGGAGCACTCATTACCTCCTGGGAAAGTGGTCTTAGTGTGGGGTAACTGTGCATGAAACAGGTCTCAGAGAGAGAGGGAAACATAATCTTAAGTATCATTCAATGAAGGATGGCTTTGAATAAAGAACTTTCTTCCAGCAAAAACCTTGCTAGTTGAGTTTCTGGCAAAGGCGCATCCTGTGCAAAAGGCAACATCCACAGCAGGAGGGAGAGGGAACAGATGGCACTGCACCAGGTGGCAGAAGTCACCATTCGAATCATCTCAGGCAGCCAAGGGAATGGTACACAGATTGCCCCCAGGGATCTGAGCAGTACAAGAGGGAGAAGATTCTCACTGGTCTTTAGAGAGGCTCTACTGCTTCATTGCAGAGGAGAGCTGGGGATTTAGATTTGTTAGTAGGTGATTTTTTTTTTTTTTTTTTTTTTTTTTTTTTTTTTTTTTTTTTTTTTTTGTAGTACAAAATAGTGTTCCGACATCCTGTAGGAGGCTGGACACCACTCTGGTATCTCTTGAACAGAGGATAGCTCTGCTGGGCCACTGCCAACCCCATTCTGCCCCTGATGCTGCAGGGGAAGCATGAAGCACCGAACCCAGGGCTGCAGATGTAACCCAGACTTAAGGACTGGGAGTGCTGAGGAAAAGTGTTATTGGAGCATGAGCCCTTCTGTGTTGTCCCAGCAGGAGCTCAGTCACTTTGAACTCTCTCTGGGAGATATTTGCATGCTACCAAGAGCTGCATCACAGGTTCTGAAAGCTGGTGTTTGGGCTCGAAGCTGTGTAGCTGAGGAGTCCTGAGGAGCTTCCCATGTCCTGGACAAAGTCTGTGATGGAGCAGGGGATTTGTCCTGAACCTCAAGCTGGAATGACTGAACTACTTTTTTTCCTTCTCAGCTCACTGGAGACAAGAGAAAAATGAGTTTCAGACTTGTCATTTAGTACTCAGGCAGCCCCTGAGTTGTTGTAGATTTAATTCAAGTACATCAATAGTCCACAGAATAAATTGCATCAAATATCTAGGGCTACTGAGAGAAGGTAGATGCCATTTTTCCATCTTTTCACATATGAAAAAAAAATACAAAATTTCACTGGGAAAAAAAGTTTGTAAAGATTTTTTCCTGTTCTTTAGGGGCAAAAAAATTATTAATTTTCATCTGTCAAGTTTTCATTCTTGTTTTTTAATGTGACCCAGTAATGGATTATGCAGACTTCATTCCAGGCATGCAATAATTATTCTGTTGATGAAGGACTTACAGTCAGGGCATTTAATCGGGAATTTTTCACATACACTCATTTTCAAATGCATAAATAAATAATCTCAGAAGCAGCTGAACTCAGTATTAGTAGCTGGATTCCACATGCATATTTCTGAAGTTCACAGTCCTGTTGCCTGAGGATAGAGTGAGACATTATAAAGTGACAGAGAAATACTGAATTGGTTAGAAAAGCTGACTTTCTCCTTTTGGTACTGATGCCTGCTGTGACAGCACCCAACAGATCGTGGCATTGGTACCAGAATGGCGTTAAAATGTAATTGCTACAAGGTAACCAGACATGGACTTATGTCGTGGGGATTTTTTTTCTCACGACATGAAAGAGAAGAGAAACCCTTCAACTGAACCAAGCTGAAATGAAGAGACCTTTGTCCACAGTCCAGGCCATCTTGGAAGAAAGGATGAGGTTAAAAGCCATCTTGTGTGAGATTCATTTTGCCCCCTTTTCTATTCACTTATCACCACCTACATAATGACTAGTTAAATCCTCATGGGGATAATCACCACACAGATTTTTTTTCTGGCAGCTGAAGTGAAACTTTATTGATTTGACAGCATCTCAGATAAATCACATACAGATCTAGAATGCAAGATTTCCCTGACAAAAACCACAGTCTGAAAGAAACTCAGACAACTCCATCAATAGTGACTGATAAAGCTGAATATCCAGAAGGAATGTATAAGGCAGTAAAAAGCTTTTTGAGGGGGGCAAGTAGGGGGTAGGGGAGTGAGTCAGAAGGTTCCAAGATTCCCTGTAAGAAACATGTGATAAATTAAGATTTCAAAATGCCTCTAAATTTGACTGTGCACAGAAGTTGGCTGAAACAGTGAATTGGATCAGTTCTAAAATTTAAAAATTTTATTTCAGCAACAAGTATTTGCTTGTTTGTTAGAAAGGGAGTAGGGTGGTGGCACAAGATTGCCCATAGAAATTTGGAAGACAGTCTGAAAATAAGTCCTGGGGGTGTCAGTAAGAACATTTGTAAGTTTTGTATGATACTCTTCCATGCCCAACCAAGAAGAGGTACAGTGGAATGGAAAAGAGAGGTCCTACGTGGAAGAGCTTACACTGATCAGCTGGGTTTGAGACTTGTCATTTGGTTTTCTTTGTCATTTGGCTTTATGATGTTTATAAGTGCATAAAAGAACTCCACTGTTACTACTATTATAGCAGTATCATAATTTACTATTTGATCTACAATTTGTGCTTCACGTAATGCTTCAAGTAATGCTGAGGTGGAGAAGGAGGCTGAGTCTCTTGCAGAGAGTTCCTGGAGCAGGAGGTGTGTGACTGGAAGCCAAACTCATCTCCTCAGTCTGCTCCTGAGGCAGGCCTTGTGCATGAAAACAAATAACAGTTTTAGGAAGCTGGGAGTGGATCACATCTCTTGGTTCATTAGCTCTAGCCCACAGCTCTCTCAGATGCTATCATCTGAAAAGCGCATTCGGAAGCTCATCAATTACAATCTTCCAGTCTGGTAGGTTTTTTGAGGTTATTGTTAAAGAGCTGATCCAGGATCTAGTTTTGCTAAAACCCTTTTTTTTTGTTCAACTCCCTCACAGCTTTCATTTTCTGAGCATAAGCAAACCAAAATCTTCAAGTCTTTTCTATTCCAAAGAGCTTCCCCACTCCTAATGCCATCATAGCACCTCTTCACAGCATGTTTTCTAAGTTAAGTTCATCCTCTTAAATGGAGTTGACCCAAACCATTTGCAGCATTCCAGTTTAAAGCCATTTCACTGTTTATAAGAACTTATAAATAGCAGTTTACCCAACTAATTATTTTATGGTGAAGATAAGGTGCAGTCCCAGCTCCCAAAGGCTCTCAAGTAATTTCTTGCACTAAAAAACACAACCAAGAATATAGCCAGGTGGGGATTGGTCTCTTCTTCCAGGTAACAAATGACAAGACAAGCAAGACCACTGCTGTGTGAATACTTATAACACCCTCACTTCTGAGCCTTTAAGTTTGCATTTTTGGTGAGGCTAATTGCTCATTGAAAAGGGAACATGTGGGTTCATTTTTGGAGAATTCATGTATTCAGTGACAGTTCTAAACTCATGGTAACATTCCCTTGATCTCTTTTTAGTTTAATGTGCAAACAAATGAGTTTTCTGCAATGTTGGATTATCTGTCTATATATATATATATATTGGATACTGTGTTTGTTCAACAGGTGTGTTGACCATGGAAAACTATAAATTATGTCCATATTTTTAGGATAATGTTAATTAGCCTTCACGGCAAATGAAGACCTTTCTTGCTTCACTAGTCCCACACTGGCACCATCTCAAATGTAGTGATAACTTACAACTGATAAAAAAGAAACAATAGGCATCCAATGTGTGGTCTCTAAGCAGAGAACGAGAAGACAAACTATTCCTAGCTTGCTTGCTTGCCTTCAATATAAATGATGATTCTTTTACCCTTCAGTTGCATTTGCTTGTGTATGTGTATTTTCTTCTTGCCTCGTCTCCTTGGATTTTAAGGTGATTGGGGCATAGCAAACTACATTAGCAAGTAATTTGGCACAAAAGGTGCGTAACCATAGAACAAAACTGTCAGAGCTGGGGACCCAAGAGCCACACTATTCATCTCTCATTTTATGTAGCACATTTTGTTCTATACATTTTGTTTTAGTCAGATTCAAAGCACCAAAAATACTAAGGTCTGGCATAAACCACAATTTCCCCTTTTCAGTCACTAACAAGTACTTTTTTCCTAAAAATATGCAGATCAGGCATTTTTAGAATTTTTTACTAAACATTTTATTATTTGGAGATGTGGTTTCTCATGAGTAAATAATTTGGAGCACATAAGGCCCAAATCTGGCACTGCATCTTGCAACTCCAAGAGACAGTAATTGAGAAGACAATGACACAAAAAAAAAAAAAAAAAAAAAAAAGCACCAAAGTCATCCAACAACAGCTCTTCCTGTCTACCAAAGCAGGGCTTGATCACTGGGAATCAAAAAATCATAATGATGCAAGTTACATCTCCTTCTTCCTTCTTCAAATACTGTGGAAACTTGCTGACAATTTGGAATAAAGTAACAGAAAGTTGTGCTGAACAGTAGCATATTCCACAGAATTCACTTAATTTACTTGAAATCTTTCCCTGGATTTGTTCACCTAAGTGGTAACATGTGACTCTATCTTATTAGCCATTTGCTTTCTGAGATTAGGTATGGAACGAGTTTTTCCACAGACAGCCACTGTTGCACAGGGTAACGTTCATAAATGGTAAATGGAGGCTTAGAAATTGCATATCAACCTCTACCCCAGAGAACCAAAAAATGATGATTCCTGATGCACACAGATGCTTTTTATCTTCTGGGAAATACCAAGCAACTCTCTTTGCACCAGCCTCTGATGCTGTTAATGTTCATAATTACTATATGTTTTCATAATAGCATATTAAGTTTTTTCTTCTTTATTAGCATTTTCATTAGCCTTTGTTTACTTCCTAAAATGAATCCAAGTTCATTTTAGTTTGCTTCCATGCTTTCTTAACTTTTTCTCACACAAGTAATTACCAACAAGTTGCTTTATTTTAGGCAGGTGCCTTAACATGCTTAAGCTAAGGCTTCTTTAAGGTTAGGGCCTGTTTAAGCAGGTCCTGCACTCAGCTCAACAGCCCCATGCACCTGGAGTAACAGTGGCTGGAAAGTTGGATGGATGAAAAGGACCTAATGGTCCTGGTCAATCAATAGCCAGCTAAACATGAGCCACCAGTGTGCCCAGGTGGCCAATAAGGCCATGGCATCCAGAAATAGTGTGGCCAACAGGACCAGGGAAGTGATCAGTCCTGCTGTACTCACCTCCCTGGAGAGGCCACACCTTGAATCCTGTGTTCAGTTTTGTGTTCCTCACTACAAGAAAGACACTGAGGTGTGGGAGCGTGTCCAGGGAAGGAAAATGAAGCTGGTAAAGGGTATGGAGCACAAGTCCTACGAGGAGCGGCTTAGAGAACTGGGGTTGTTTATCCTGAAGAAAAAGAGGCTCAGGGGAAACTCAGGGGAGGCTCTCTACAGCTGCCTGAAAGGTGGTTGTAACCAGGCGGGGATTGGTCTCTTCTTCCAGGTAACAAGTGACAAGACAAGAAGAAATTACTTCAGGTTGTGCCAGGGGAGGTTTGGATTGGATATTAGGAAAAATTCCTCCTCTGAAAACTTTGTCAAGCATTGTAACAGGCTGCCCAGGGAAGTGGTTGAGTCATCATCCCTGAAGGTACTTAGAAGACATGTAGATGTGGCCCTTGGCTACATGGTTTAGTGGTGGACTTGGCAGTGCTGGGTTAGTAGTTGAACTTGATGATCTTAGAGGTCTTTTCCCAACCTGAATTATTCTCTGATTCTAAATGTTGGCTGAATTGTACCACCTCGCTGTGAAGCTAGAGGAGCCAGAGGTTTGGAGGTTGTAAGCCAGGTGTATCGCTTGCCAGGGTCAGGCAGCTGGCAACAGGTAGAAGTTCCTGTACAATCAAGGCTGAGTGATGGGTGTCCGAAGTTTATATCTGCACAAAAGGGTGTTTGTTCTCAGAAGATTTACCTCTTGGTGTCTAGACATCTTTGTTTATAAAGAGAAGATGAAAGAGTGAAAATAACCTCTCCCTTCTGAAGCATCTAGATGGAGGATGAATTTAGGTCATTTTCTTTGCATCATCAAGACATATTCAATGGTAGATCAGATGTACCATGCACATACCTTGCAAAAGTCTCGAGAGTAATGCAAACTCAGGAGCTTACATATGAAAGCTGTGGGAACACTCAGAAAGACAACATTTCAGCCTATCATTCTTGATAAAGGCCCAGAAGGGTAAAAATGTCAGATCTATGTGTGTTCCAGCCACTCTCAATCAATCTACTTTCGTATGTAGGTTACTGAGTGTGTCTTCCCCAAAGCCTTGAAGGCTTTAAATCTTGTGCCCAGAGTGATGCCACTATTTTCATGATCAAATTGATCCAGGCAGACATCAACTTTCATTTTCATGGTACCAGACTGGTGGGATTGTACTTTTCAGCTCAATGACTCTAGAAATTCACATTGCAGTGGTGATGTATTAAATTGATTCTCCTTTGCTTTATATATTGCTAACACTGAGCAGGGAAAGTGATTTTTTTTTTTTTCCTTTCTGCCCACATGTGGTGTGATGTAACAGAATTGCTCAAAACCAAGGGAATTCAATAATCTTTCCACAAGGTCTTACAGTGAATGCAATTAGGGTATTAAAAGTCAACCATTGTATTATTAAATGCACTGAAAAGGATTCAGTGATGAAATTAAATGAGAAAAAAAGAACTTTAAGGCCTAATGTGTAATATGCCTTCCATTTCCTTGTCTTTTCTCACATCTGGTTCTGTCCCTTTTTTACTCTAGAAACTTCCCCGACCACCTTTAGAGCTTCTACTGCTATTATATAATGTATTTATATCTCATCTCATAAAGGCTTTTTTGTCTCCTCATCTTTTCCCACTTCTCTCTAAACACTCCCACCTCTTTTTCATCTCAAGCAGACTTCATCTTGAAAGTTTTCCTGTCCTTGGCCTCTTCACCACATAGTGGTACCTTCCCAAATCATCATCCAGTAGTACAGCTCTGGGCATCACAGAAGTGAACTACAGGACAAAATCACTAAATGTCTTTAGTCTGCAAGAGAAAATGGAAAGAAATCTGCAAGCAGGTAAAGACTTTTGTTCAAGGGAGCAGACACAAGGTTCAGGTCCAGTGTTGTCCAGTTTGGTGGTGGTTTTCATAGTGTGAAGGCTCCTTGTGAGCCAAGCAGCATGCTGAAGTGGGCAAGGCAGGAAGCAGCTCTCAAAACTATCACAATTTTATGTCTCAAAACCCCTACGGATTTTCAGGCCACCAGACAGTTTAGGTTTATATCTATCTCCTTGTTAGACATTGAAATAACCTTTTATGTGACATACTCTGACCTTGAGGAATTTACCCACAGATTTAAACCTTCACTGATCCATAGGGAGTTGATCAATGTGTGCTGTCACCTGCAGTTCCATTCTATGTTCCAGATTCCTTCTCAGAAAATAACTGCAAAATTAAATTTATTTTAAGGTATTTAATTTCTTTTGATTTAAATTGATTTCTGAATTTAGTAATTAATTTTGTTTTAAAAGTTTAATTTTTCAACTTTTCTTGGGTATTTTATAGACATAATATATGCTTCCATATTTATATGCTACTGTCATAGCATCTTCATACATCCACAACACCTAAAATTATTGTCTTTGTTGCAAGGAGAATAGCATTCACCTTAAATCCTTGAGACACTGAAAACATTTCCAGGGGTGCATTTTGGTTTCTGTAGAACCCTGCAGCTTCCATCTCTATCAAAGTCTGTGACACTTCTCCTGAGGATTTGTTTCTGCAGAAACGCAGGTGCTAATTCTCAGCAACTCTGCATGTCCAATCCGCTGTGAAAATTACAGAAACTCAGAGCTGTTCTAATTTATTCTGTACTTCCCACTGCCTCCAAGGGAGTAGCTCTCCAGCATTGTCCCATTTCTTCTCCCTGTTTCCTTCCCTGAGGTCTCCTGGACTTTACAAGGGAAATAGAAGTCAAAATGATGCATATCTACCAAAAGCAGGGAGTCTCTGAGTGCAACAGCTACACCCTACTGTGAAGATCCACTAAAGCCTCTTAACTTAAGCAAGTTAGTACAAAGGTTCCCTAAAGTAGCAGAGTCTCCAGTCCATTTTTTTTAATAGGAATAGTTGCTTAAGCAGCTCAGGAAAGTGTGAGTAAATGCTGATGTTCAGTTCTAAAAAGGTAAGATGGAAAAGTCCTTTTCTTATTGATCAATGGTTTAGCTATTCATGCAGAGCTTTTATGCTTACCTGAAACAAGGAGGAAGATTAGACTGTTATATACATTTCTCATTTCACTAGCCTTGTACTGGAGTTTCATAGCTAAACTTCTCCAGTCCGTAATTTAAATAACACTGGAACATCAAAAGGAATAAAGCTTTCTTTCTCAGGACCACAGGATGCCTTAAAGTCTAGATCCAAACACAAAGCCAGAGTTCTGAGAAGCTTGAATGTGACCACGTTATAGATTAAAAGTGGATTTTTTTTCTCATATAACTCCCTAAGTCTGGTGCCTACTTTTGTGCTATCTAACATACAGAATTACTTGACAGGGAAGCCATTGCATCAGGGTTGCAGAGAGCGTATCTAACTTGAAGCAGGTCTACTGATATTTGAGGCTTTTCAGGCCATTCTGAGAAATTAAGGATTCTTTGCTAATTTATTTGTAGGAATATTTTGATCGGTCACATACCAGTCCCAACTCTATGCTGGTGCCTTCAACACCTACACCCTTCCCATTCTCTAGTCTTTCTTTATTTCATTTCTAAACTATCAATCTTCCTTCTCCTAGTCCTATTTTTCATTTTCTTTTCCTTCAAAACTCTTTCTCCTTCCCTTTTTTTTGTCTTTCAACCTATTAAAAAAGAAATTGAACTAACACAACATTTACAGCTGCTGTGATTTATATCTTCATGGTGGTCCGCATCCCTTTCCACTATTCTATCTGGATTGTTTTTATAGATTTATGTCACAGACTGTATTCCACTGTAGCTACTATTCCAGTAGCACAACAAGGCCAGATTTTTAAGTTGCCCTTTTTGAATTACACACAATTATTACTCACAATTAAGAATATTAAAATTTCTAGAGCATTCTGTCTCACCAAAATCTTGATCCAAAGATCACTGAGGAAGGACTCCCACTAATATGAATGGTCCTTACATCAGATCTGGGCACTTTGGTTGATATACTCCAAAATGAGAACGTAACACTTGGGAAGCTGATGCACACTAAATCAAGCCTTTTGAGGATGAGTCATCACTATACTCAGCTCTGCTCAGTGACATTTAATAATAGTGTTACAGATTTCCCAAAGTAGCCTTTTATATCTGCATAAAAATGTAAAGAAGCAAATACTGAACCAGCTTCTTGTATAATGAAGAGGATAGAATTGTGCAGCTCTTACCACTGTGATTCTTTTATCTCCTTTCAATTTAACATTCAGAGTTGGTGCTTTTGAAATAGAAAGAAGTTTTCTTAAGGGATAACAACACTGCAGGGCTTGGAATTACACAACTGAATAAGAATATTGAGAAGAGTGCGTACGTCTCCCAGACAAACACTTCCAAGTAACCATCATCAGTAACTGAACACAGTCCCCCAGCCCATCTTGATGTGAATATGGTTTTCAGAAAGTACTGGCTCATGCAGCACTGTTGCAATAAAAATATTTATTTATAGACTTTTAATAGTTTCTCTGCCACAGTTGCAAATTCTGACTTCATTCTTGTGCCCCACCAGGGTATTATTTGCTTGTGGAGGAAGTACCAAATATAAGGGAAAACAACCCATCAAACACAAAAAAAAAGTCTATTGGATTTCATCACTTGGTACGCATTTCTTTGTGGCTTTCCAAAGAATGATGTAAAGCATCAAACCACAGTTGTCTAATGTATCCTGCGTGTTATGGGGTTTCATAGGTGCTAACTTCTCCCAAGACTGTGACCTGCTGCTGGAAGAGAAGTACTGCTGAGTTCCCTGAGGTTAGCTCCATGGGGAGGTGGAGCTCATTTGGCATTCTGTAGGTTTGTGTTGGCTGTTGTGCACAGGAGTCTCTCTGCCCAATCAAGCTCTGAGAAAAAAGGTTCCCGAGTCTTTCGTATATGAAAGAGCTCAAAAGTAAGTTGTTTTTTTTTTTAAATGCCAACACAGGAAAAATGCAAGAGCTAGATGGGCTCAGTGTGGGGAAAGACATTTTATAGTGATGGAGTCAGAGCAATTCCACACTTTAGGATAGCAGAAAGACAAAAATCCACAATTAATCACACTTGTACTAGTTAATGTGTGACTGACTAGATCTCTAGAGACATAATGATCACCAGATCACTACAAATGTGTTGGTGACTGTAAACAAATATGAGGAGTCTAAAAACTAGGATGGACGAGCTGAAATGCCTGGTTTAAAATCGAAGTATCCCTATATGCACACCTCTTATTTAGGAGCATAAAGATGATCAGTAAGACACTGTAAGGTTAGGATACAAAGGAAACTCAATCAACAAATTTATTCAAGTTTTAAAGTATTAGGGAATATAGGATTAAATAATCACCTTAGAAATAACTTGTAACATGGCTTGGAATTCCACGCACATTAGCAGTGCAGATTTTCAGTCTTCCACAACCCTCTGAGGAAGGGAGATTAATAAACCAGTGAAGGAATACAAGGATCAGATGCTCCCACACAAACCTGCTACATCTCTGCATCAGTTTTAACACAAGGGCTGTTTTTCAGATGTGGGAAACAACTCCTTGGAGCAGCTAGTCTGAGCATTTGCAAGAACAGGTGTAAATTGTGGTTTTACTTGGTTTAAAGTAGGATTTTAAAAAAGGTTCAAAATGCAACTCTGACCCTATAATAATAACTATATTGCATTCAAATTTGGTGCCTTTTCCTTTCAGAGGAAAAAAATTTTAAAAATCACACTAAGTAACATTTGATTTTTAGAAGTAGAGCTACATAAAAATCAGCAAATTATTAAAAGCAAAATAAAGAGAGCTACTAAGATAGATAAAATGCTTTTTTGCTGTTGTGGAGGATGTCTATGGACTACACATCAGAAGCACAGGTTAAAGATATATTACTGCAAAAGACCCAAACATGCCAGTATGGAAAATGTTAGAATAAAGGAGACTATTATGCATAAAAAAGGTGAATAAATAGACAAGAATATGAACTTTTAAATATAGAATATTCATCTAAATTATATATATACAGGATGCTAAGATATACTAATTAAAGAAAGAAAGATTTAGAAGCATCTGCCTCTACAGAAAGCAGAAAGCCTACAAGAAAGTTTGTGGGATCAAAAATCATCAAAAAGAAGCACACTGAAAAAAGGTAGCTGACTTATTAGTATTATCATGCACATCAGAAGCCAGAAACTTTTCACGTTTCACACATGGGGAATGAGCTTAAAAGATGTATTACAAAAAAAGTGTCAGTGAAGACGTTTCAGAGAAAATTAGTAATTCAAATCGTAACAAATCAGGAGGTAGGATTTTTTTTTTTTTTTAACCAAAGAGCTCTGAAAGAACTCAAATATGAAGTTGATCACAACTATTTTAGTTTGAATGATAGTTTATCTGACAGTCCTATTCCATAATGCAGGACTGAAAAATGGCAGCCATGACCCTAGTCTAAAGGGAAGCCTTGCAAGGGCAAGTATGAGAACTACAAAACAGTAAAGCTGACTTTGGCACCAAGGAAATGCTTAAAGATATAATAAAAAGTGGTATTGAGAGGCCGGGGACTAAATCAGTTTTGTAAAAAGTCAACAGCTGTTGGTCCTCTTGAATCTGTTTTGAAGACTTCGGTAAGTACACGTGTAAGTGGTGTTCAGTTCGCTTAGTAGGGTTTATTTGTGATTGTACAGCATATTGAAACTTCCAGCTCACCCACCAGGCTTTCAGCTGATGGAAGAGGGATGTCTTTTCTGGTCTTATAAGGCATCACACAATGATTTCCCAAGGCTCTCAGTGATATCCCTGGCTCCACCAAAGCAAATTGGAGGCTTGTTAGAAGCAGGACAAGGCTGGGAGCTTTTCAGTTTTTTCTGTTCTGCTTATGCATTAGCAGTGGCACATCTTTCCTCCCCTTGTAGTGCTTCTGTACATACTTTATTTATTATCTTTCTTGTCTTCCTTTTAATGAGTTATTTTTATTTGAATTCTATTTTTCTGTTGCTTATCACCCCAAGTGCCTCTGCAGGAGAGGGGCGCACACTGTGCCCTTTGTAAATTAAGTATTAATTACATGATTAATTATTATTATGTTCAGCTCCCTGGAAGGTTTTATACAAAGACAGTTAAAATGCATATATTCTCTAAGGTATGTCTGCAGAGTGATTATGGACTTCACGCTAATACAAAGCCATTGATTTTTTTCATGTACTCAAGTCTATAATACCATATTCTGTTCCAAATAAACACTATTTTAAGATGTTCTTCCTCTTCCTGATCAAGTTTAGTATAAAATTTTATGGAAGGAAAAAACCAAAGCTGCACAATTTCTCATGTGTAGACAGAAATTTGTTTCCTGAAAATAACCTGTTCCCTTGGCAAACTGTACTTAACCTTTGTTTTCACTGGTTGCTTTATATTGTCATTTTGCTTCCACACAACACCATGATGACATTAATGAACCTTGCAGGCAGTAAAAGGGTTTGCACTCATTGGTGAACTCATAAGAAACCTTGCAGGTATTTTTAAGCAAGTTTGGCAGTTATTACCACATCAACAGCAGCTGAGGCCATGGGGAGTTTACATTCTAATTTATTTCAGAGATGCTTGTGACCCTTTTGGATTTTTGTGCCTCCTAGTTTTCCTTTGGAAGCTGAAGAGCAGCACCTGCATGTTGGAGGGTGAGTACAGCCCTCCCTGGGCTCAGGGGACCCCCCACTCACCCCACTGCTAGGGGTTCACAGCACTAGGCGGAATGTCCCTCTGAGCATTTTCTTCCATTCAATAAAGCTGTGAAGGCAGATACTTATGAAAACTCCAAAAGACAGAGATGAGGAGAAGGCTATGGAAATTCAGGGTGAAAGAGGTGTACAGAGAGCGTGGGCTGCAGACCCTTCTCCATGAGGCTTCTTCAAGAGCAATTCTTCAACATGGCAAGACCAGAGACACAGAAAATGGGGTTTCCTCCATCAGGGAGCATTTGGCCTCATCTTTCTTCTGTCTGACTCAAGCAAAGTCTGTTCCTCCTCCTCCTCCTGATCCTCACGTGATGGTGGTGAGGGGGGAAGATCTTAGTTAAAAGGTTCAGTTTGAGAGAGCATTTCACATTCTCAGTAGTACTGGAAGTTTATCTAGTCCTTTCAAACCTCCCTGCTACTATCATAACAGACGTTCATCAGCAATAATCGAAACAATACAAAAACACACAACATCCCCTCCCTGGGGAGAAGAATGTTCTGATTGGTAGATCAGAATTATTTTTTTTTAAGCCAAATTGTCATCAATTTCTCTAAAAATGATCTTTTTTGACAACGTGCAAGTACAGAACTGTCTCTTCCTTATGCAAGAGTATGGATGCTGTTTGCCTCACTGACAGTTAACCCTCCATCCTAGAAGGAGAAATCCGTCAGCTTTTATGTCTGTCCTTTAAACCATCTGACACTGGTAGGTTTAGCTAATCCACCTTAGCCACATTTGTCAACTGGAGCCTCCTTTGTGTGATTCTTGTAGGCACATTAGAAGCCATATTAAAAACCTTTTTCTGCCCCTCTGTAGTCCATGGCTATGGAAAGGTGACAAAATGATGGACAAGTAAATGTTTGCATTGTTGTTTTCTTTTTTTATACAAGTTCTTCTTTTTTAAAGCTGTTGTACAATCTTTGGTTGTGCAGTAACAACCTTTGATTAAATCGATCATCTTATAGCAAATAATGCAAACTATCTTCTTCAGTTATTTATGTATATTTACATGTAAAATAATAAATAATCACATTAATAGCTATGATGTGGTGAGGGTAGTACTCTCTGTCTGAGTTGCCATAGTGGCCCAGGGGTCAGTACCCATCTCTAATCAGGTTCAGATCTCAGTTTTGTACAGGTATTGATACCAGAGCCATATAAGCCTCAAGACTATTTCTCTCTTGAATTTGAGGCTGGAGAAAGTGGTTGACTGTGCCTGTGCCTATGCCTACATTCCCACTGAGACAAGCTAGAAGTGAAGTAGCCGAGGCTGCCCTTTCATCCTGACAGCTGGGCTAAGCACTGCCAGGCGTAAGCCAGTGCTGAAATATGGTATGGTGGGTAAGTAAGAGCAACCCTCCATAAAACGATGAAATAGCATAATCCAGCTGTCACCACAGAGTCTGAAGTCCCATTAGAGAGATGGAAAAACTCTGTTAGAGAGGAACCAAGTAAGCTATACTTTAGGTACTCTGCAGGAAATGTCTTGAGCTAATCTACTTGTGCAGCGGGAACTGGAGTCATGATCTGAACTCATGTAGGGAGACAGAGCTGAAGCAAAACTTCTTCCTTCCGAGCAGCTTTGACATGTGAGTGTGAGTGCTGCTGGAGTGGGACACCTTTAGTCCCCAGATAACTCTGTCCAGCAGAGCCAGTGCAGGGAAGGAGGTGGCAGGAGATACAAGCACCAGGGGTTGAGTGTCGAGCCAGCTTCCCTCTCTTGCCTTCAGTCCCTAGATTTGAGGCACTGTCCTATTATACATCCTTCAGCTGCACGTGAAGCACCATCAGGAGGCAGAAAGCAGTAGGAAAAGAAAGGTATTGCAGGCATCACAACAAGGGAGCAGAGTGCACAGAGGACTGCAGCAATAAGTGACAGCAGCAATACCTCCACCACCCTTCTCAGAAATTACCAGAAGCTCCCAAAGCTCAATGCTGCTGGCACAGAGACAGCCCATACCCCTGCCCCAGCTCTGCCCCTCATGTCAGAGGACTGCTGGTGAGCCACCCCACTGCAGTGCCACCCAGAAGCTTGGCACATACTGGCTCGTACAACTGCACATCCAGGAGCAGCCGCAGCCAATGGTAAATAGCGGTTGTAAAGCAGGGATGTTCACGGACTCAAACTTTAAGCTCTGTCCCTAAAATGAATTGGAAGCATCTGGCTGTTTTGCTTTTGGTGGGTAATGATGCAGCCCCGTCGCAAGCCCAGATGTGATTCTACATTCCTGCAGCTGTTCTGGTGGGAGTTTCAACACCCGAAACATCTGCTATTGGGAATCAGAGGCACGGTACTTACATGATCTTTTAGGGCTGTTATTTTTGTATGTTTGCAATTTTGGTGTTTTTTTTTTTCCTTTGGAAAATACATTTCATTTATGTAACATCATTTTCTGTTTGTCTGGTAGTGACCACTCCCCCAGTGAGAGGGTATTCCCACGTAAAGTTGTTCTACGTGTCTGCCGCACCATGCGTGAAACGCAGCAGATTCAGGGTGCCACAAATGAGGTTTATGGGGGTTGAAGCTGCAGAACATTATGGTCTGTCATGTAAATATACATGTAGGGAGCTGCTAAAATGAAGTAATTACTGTCTGCTACATAAATAAGTATTTAGACCATCTTAATAATACAGAAATGCCCATCTATCAGGTAATTACGTATTGGGCCTGTGGGAGAAAAGGCTGCTTTGACATCCAGTAGTTACTTGCATCCATTAACAAAAATAAATCATCAAGGAAAAAGAGATGAGAAGCCCATACCATGGCTTTACAAGGATAATAAAGGGAAGATGAAAGTGTGTAGGAGAAAGTGAACTCTGGGCTGTGGGGAGGTGGTAAAGCCTTATATTGCCCAGACTGATCTCCTAAATTTTGTAGGCGAAAAAAAACACAGTCTAACTGGGACCACTAAATACCAGGATTAATCCTAAAGAGAAAGTTCATTATTATATTACTCAAACCCATTAGAAACAGATTTTCTAATGGAAATGCTGACTTTGCACTGTAACACAAGGAGTCGATATTATAATTTCTTATTTCCTGTTACCATGGACAGTTAATACACTGGAGAGAAACAGAGGACTTGGAAAATTTATACCATGACGTGCCATTTGTTACCATGCTGTTAATTACAGTCTGGTTCTCACTGCGTGACTCGGTGCAGGCTCGCCAGCCCCCTGCATCTGGAACCCATTCCCTGCTCTCCTACATCTTTTAGGCATCGCAGAGGACATGGTACCCCACCAAGATTTCTGCTTGCTGATCAACTCCCAAACACCCATGAAAGAGATAATCATTGTGCCTCTGGTCCTCATGTTATCGTAGTGATTGATGTAAGGCACAGAGAGGACACGTGGATGGTCGCAGGGCTGGTGGGAGGGTCCATCTGAGTGGGACTGGCAGGCAGCACAACATTCAGAGGAGAGAGGAAAAAGCCAGAGCAGGTTATAAGAGAAGTTGGGGGCACCAAGGACAAGGTGGTAGTGGTGGCAGGAGAAGGGGGGCAAATGGCAAGGAATGAGAAGATGGAAAGGTTGGTCAGAAAAGGAAGGAAGGCAGTCTGGAAAACCACTGCCCTCAGAAACATTGCCTTATTCATGCACTGCATGGTGGGGCTGTCTGGAGAAGAGCCGCTTCTGGACAGGGTAAGGGCTCTTGGGACAAACTGGGAAGCCTTAAATTATCCGCCCCAGCATAGGGAAGCAATGAGGTAATGGAGAGGGAGACAAGGGAGTGGAGGGAAAGGCACATCAAAGACATCAAGTAGAAATATTGTCTTCTCTGGCAGTATGGGAGGAAGCCCCCATTTCACTTTTCCATGTTTTCTTTGGATTGTTTTCAAGTGAGGCACCCTGGGTTGCGTGCTACATCTCAAGCAAAGAAACTCCAGCAAAGCAAGCCTGGCTCCTCACTTTGGCATCTCAGTCAGCAGTAATTTATATTGCTGTTCCTCCTTAATAAAATCCATCGTGCACTCCAAAAGAGTAACTAGGACACTTAGTTTTTATTCCACATGCATCTCATTTGTCTTCAGCAGGTTCTTCCATAATCTCATCATTATTGCAATCACCCTCTGAGGACAGCTGACTTGCATTAATCAGCTAGGCCTCTCATCCCTCACTAGATTCTTTACAGTTTTACTGTGCCCTTGGGCATCCTAACTTTACTTGAAAAATTAATAAACCTCCCCTCTCTTATCTTACCTTATTAATGTCTGTCTTTGTAACCCATTATCCCTGCATCTCTTCAGTGACCATTTGAGGATGTGGTTACCACCAAAGGATTGTGCCCTGGTGAAGCAGCACACAGGAGTGCCCTATATAATTGAAAAAAAAAAAAAAAAAAAAAAAAAAAGGGGGGGTGGAGGTGATGAGAAAAAGAAGGAAAAAGACCAAAAGACCATGAAAACTTTCAAGTCCAACAGAATTGTTTACAAGACAGAATAAAAATATGGGATTTCCTAAGAACCCAGTATAGACTATTAAGATTCACCAAATAGTTCTTTTTTGCCTTATTTCTCATTTCATGTAAGCAGCCCCTTGCCCTGCAGACCCCCTCATGCATACCCCAGCTCCCACCCATCCCGTTCTGCTCCCCTTCCCTCTCACGCACCCTATTAAACCTGACTCGCTCATTTTGGATGTTTTGAAATCCTGGTACATTAATCACTTGTGTTTGCACACACTTTATGTGGGTTGTTGGTCATGGTCTGTAGTTATACTGGCTGTCTCCCTTGCTTACTTAAAAGTACAATCCAATTGAAAATAAAGATTTTGCAGGTTTGCTCATTTCACACAGCGATAGCAGCTGGTAAGTGTCTTTTGCAATTCATCAGAGGCCTCCCAGACCACCTGCTCTTGGCATCCTGCAAACAGCTGGCTCTGTGTAAGTACCATAAGCTATTATCTTACTCAATAAATAATGAAATAAAGAAAGAAAGCAGGACAAAACCATGTCTTTATAAATAACATACATTCATGACTAGCCACCTCTCCTGTTTCAGAGATGAAGAAAATCAAGTTAAGATCCTTTGATGGATTTAATAGTGCCTTATGATAGAAGATGGAGACAAATCAACACCAATACATAGGGCTCTGTATTTTCTTTCTTACTTTCTTTTTGAAACCTGCTCTATTTCTAAAAAGGCCATAGGGAGCTTTTATGAAACTTCAGCTAATGTCACCAGATGTCCCCCTGTTGAGAGGTGACTCTCGGTCTTTGAAAAACTGCCCCACTTTGATTTTTTTTGAAATGAACTTTTGTCCTCTCTTTCTGGTCCCAAGAGTAGATACGAGGTCACTTTCTCTTCCCCAATGCTCTGCTGACCATGAGGCTGCTGCCAGGTGTCCTCCAGGCTGGGGGAAGGTCTGCCAGCGTGTCCATCAGGACAAGGCTGGAGTAAGGTCACAAGGGCCATGGGCTGCTGGAGCACAAAATGCAACTCTGTGACTGGGAAGGAACTTCAGAGGTGAGAAGGAGGAAGTAGATGATGGGGGAAACAGTGCCAATGTATTCCCTCTGAAGAGGAATAAAGGTTTTAATAGGAAAGTGATGCATTTTGGGCACAAAGCCTGTATCTCATAAGGATTTTTATTTTTTAATCTATGAATTCTGTGAGGCGCATCTAACAGATTTCTTGCACTGCAAACAAAGGCAATAAATAAATGCAATCTATTGCATGAATGATTTATATCAACACAATTTAAATTTAGTGTCTGATTTATCTTATTTTTTTTAAATGGCCTCCTGTTTTATGTTTTCCATAAACTGAGGATGCGAGAGATGGCAGTTGGAGACTTGACTGCCTGACAAGTGGAGAAAACCGGGAAGTTCAGTGTCTGCCACGGTTTGCAGACACAGAGCCACTCTTTCTCCCGCAGAGGAAAGCCTTGCCCAGCAGGCTGCCTCATTCCCTTTAATGGCAGTCCTCTTGTAGGAAGGTATTAATCACCGAGAGAAAAGATGTCTGACCCCAGCTCCTGCTATTGCAAGTGAGGATTGGGAGAAGAGTGTTTGAAAGCCTGCTTTTAGCATCCTGTAAAAAAAAGAAAAAATAAAAATACTTGTGATGGTTTTCAGAACAATTATTTTCTCCCTCTTGCCTTGCAACCACCCTACAATATTTGCTACTGAAACTGCAGACCAAGGTATCATTCTCTCTCCTGAAATTGGATGGAACAGTGGCTCAAAAGCAGGGTGGAAGGGAAGGATCCCTTGTTTGATCCCATCTGTGCCAGGCAGCATGGCTGTGCTGGCACTGAGATATTTCAGTTTGGTCCTGTCATAGATCAGTGGTGAGTTAATACCTTCCTGACACAGCACACAGTCAGGAGCAGGGTGAAGCAGGTACTCTGACTCAGAGAGATGTCTCTGATGGGCCCCTTAAAATCCTATGACTGACAGGGCCATGCCATGCACTTCTAATGAAACATTTAAATGTCCCAGTAAGTGAGGCAAATGCAAGTTTTTCTGCTTCATTTCAACCTTTCTGATCTCTCCCTCCTCTTGTTCCCAAGAACAGTCAACTCCAGAGGCCAATTCACAGGTATACATGAGACACAAAAAACCTGCCAAGCACTGACATCTCCTTTTGGGAGATGCTGGGGACAAATAGCCACAGAGATGTCTTGAAAAAACTCCTGGTGTGAACAACACCAGTGGCTAGTTTCTGCTAATGCCTTTTTGGACTGATTTCCAAGCCTGCAACATGTCAGACCATCTTTTTCTACCACTGATCTTCCAGCATCAGGGCAGCTCATTCAGGAAGCATGGTTTTATGGAGGGAACCACTCACATCAGCCTCTGCAGGCAGTGTTTTTGATGTTAAATGGGAGTGAAGGAGCAATGGGCTTTGACAAGTGATGAGCCATTTGGCTGCTTTGATGAATCTGGTGAGGTCTCAGGAGAAAAATAGCAGGATGGGTGGCAGCACCTTTGCAGGGTTCAATGGGATCTGCAGACCATGGAGAAAAAAGATCTAAGCCAGTCTCAGATACTGACTGTTTTGTGGCTTTTCATGTGGCATTTATATTCCCTTGCTCCTACAGAGATAAGTACTGTCCTAATGAAAATTATGTGGTTTCTTGTGCTTGCACTTAACTGGAGCCTGAAGCAAAAGCCCAGACCTAAATGTTCCTCCATTCTGGGTATCAGATTTTCTTTATGCCCTATATCTTGCAGCTTTTTCTCTTTTTGCCACTAAGCATTTTCTGAAACTTGTGGCTGGAAGCTATAGTTTTTATGATATTTTTAGTACACTGCATGGTTGTTTAAAGTGCACCTTATAAAACTTCAGTCCTCAGCCAGCTCCCTATAAAATGGTTCTGTTTTACATCAGCTGGCTTCAAACCTTTCTTGCCATTTTTCACCCTCCTCTTTTAATAACAGGGCAATCTATAGCAACAATTTCTCTTGCATGTGGTGATGCAGCCTACTCAGAATTCAGGACAGGAGGCTTTTACTTTATTATTTCACCAAGACTAAAATCCTCCAGATACTATTTTCATTTTTAAGAGCAGCCTGGGTAAACACTGAAGATGGAATTAAGAATTTTGCTCTTGACAGAAAGAAGCTTGAATAAAATGAACAGGGGATATAGCATAACCTAGCCAGGAACCAAAAAAAAAACTAGTGATTCATTATGAGCACAGGCTCAGTCTATCATAACTTCATAACTCAGGCTCCAAACGTCCTGAAACACATGGGCAGCTCAGATCTCATTTCTGGTCTAGCCAAATCTGTGGTTGAACCGGTCTTTCCGTATTAACTTTGAGGAATTTGGCTTTGCAGTCAGCAGATTTTCTATTAAAAAAACTACGATAGGTAAAGCTCAAAGGGTATGAGCTTTGGTTTACATCTGTCCTTCAATGGCAAGGATATTTCTTTGAGAATTAAGTAAACTACCACAAGATCTGCAAAACCAGGTTAGAAACACCACATTTTTCCTGATGATATTGACTGCTTCTTTTTCATTAGGACAGAACTATACTCTAAGTGTCCTCTTCTCTGTGATACTGATGTCTCTTATACGATACAACACTTCTATTGGAACTGCCTAGAGCACCCAGCCAAGAGCAGAGCATCACTGCAGCAGGCACTTGGCATATATATGTAATAAGAAACTTAATGCTGTGAAAAAATACCCATCAGTGAATCCCATTCATCACTTTTTGCACCAACCTCAGTGGAACTTGTTTTCTGCTTGGATGGGGAACACATGCTTTCAAAATCTCATTAGGGACAAAAACTAGGGATGCCAGAAAGAAAGTATTTTTGCTTTCTCTATTATGGTTATTGTTATTATTTTGTTTCAGTGTTATTTTTGCTGAGGGAATGGAGTATCAAACTCTCACTTGTGGAAGTTCCTCCCAGCCTCTTCTGAATATCTTATTCCACTCCAGCACTTCAGTGCTTGCTTGCCTTTCTCCAAGCATCATCGTGCACAAGGCAACATGTTTTCCAAGCTGCCTGCATCTGCCATTGAAACTCCCATACTTTAGTTAAAAACTAAAAGTAAATGGAGGATATGGAGTATCAATGGGAGGTAGCACTCAAGCTGATGGTGCAGCAGTGTTAATTACACAATACTTTTATTGAGCAATTCAGTGGTAATTCTTACTGCTATTCCTCCTTAATAAGATCCATTGTGCACCATAAAATAGTAACTAGGACACAGTTTGTATTCCACATGCATCACATATCTCTTTAGCAGGTTCTTCCATATCCATAATCTCATCATTATTACTATTAGCCTCAGAAGACAGTTGACTTGCATTAATCAGACAGGCTGCCATTCCCTTGCCAGATTTTCTGCAGTTTTATTGTGCTTTTGGACATTTTAATTAACTTGAAAAATTAATTAAAAATCTTACCTTATTAATATCTCCTACCTTCCCCCTACTTGGTAATCTATTATCACTGTTTATCATCACTGACCATTCAGTTCCAGAATGGTCTTGTAATGGGAGAGCACACCAGAATGCCCAGGTAGTGCTAAAATGGTAAGGTGACTCTGAGACACCTTAAAGTGCTCAGTTTGGTCTTTTACTTAAAGTATATATGACTGTCAGAGAAGTAAAACTAAACCACTACAGCTCATTAAATACAATTCCAATTCCTTTCCACTCCCAGTCCAGCTCAAATGCTCAGATCTTTCTTCCATGCTTGTACAGTTGGAGATTGCCAAAGAACTGATTGAATGAAATGAAATAAAGGCCAACTCATTTAGAGATGTCATGGCACATCCCTGAAACATGATCACTAATCATACTAGTTAGAGTTTTACAATATTCTTTATTAAAAAAAAAAAGAAAATTAAACAGGGAGCTATAGAAATTAATAAGGAGTCCATGGAAATTACTCTTAAAACATATGCAGTTTAATAGAGAAAAAAACCTTTCTACTGATATTTTTAAAATAAGCTACAGAACTCTGTAAAGAACAGTTGCTTCAATGTGAAATTCTTTAGGGTAGTTTAAAATTCCCAAGAGGCTACAATTTTTTGTACAGAAAATCAGTGCTTGTCAGAAAGGGTGTTTTTCATATATTTTTGTCTTTCGTGCAACACTTCTCTCAATTGCCCAGCACTATTCATATGATTAAATCGTGATTGCATTATCTGAGCAGTTCCTCTGGAGCCAGCTAGACTAACGGCAAAGCAGAACACACCATGCCACCAGGGTGCACAGTCTTATCTTCAACATTTCTGTTTGAGGTGTCAGCTGGGATCTCACCTCAGTTCTTCAGCTCATACGAAGTGTGATGCCCAGACTGAAAGATTTGCAAATAAACCAGCAGATTTTTGATTCAATGCAAAATAACAATTCATTAATTTGAATTATCTGCTTTCATGAGCATCCAACCAGTTGAGTCACTACTTACGACCTGAGCTTTAAAACTTACTCAATGTTATATCTTGATCTTTTGTTAAGAAGGGCTAAGACACACCTGAGCCAGTTCCTCAGGTTTTTGGAATGAGAGTCCTGAAGGTGCTGAAACGGTAGGCAACCTTGGAAGGTCTCATCTCCCTTTTCCCAGGGAAGGAGAGAAACACCACCTATTACCGTAGTCACCCACATAGTGCTTCTATAGGGAAAACAAACAAACCCAGGCTCCTACAGACATCACTTGTGATGCTGAACTTTTGTTAGAAAGAAAAGGTGAAGGTCTTCTGGTGAAGACCTGGTAAGATTCAAGATTTACTTTCCTAACAGTAAGGAAAGCTTGTTCCATGGTAAAGGCATTTGGCTCATGGCTTAGGAGATGTGGGTTGAATTCCGCTCATGGGCATCCTGTGTGCAAATAATTTAGATATTGCCTGTCTCTGTTGCTCATTTGTAGAGCCGTGCAAGCAGCTATAACTAACACAACTGCTCGAGGGAGAGAATCAACAGCAGGGAAAAAGTGAATTGATTATTGAAAATTAAAATCAAAAAAAGGTAAATGGTTCCAAACAGATAAAATACAAATATTCAGGGCAAGAACAACACACCTGCAATTCCTCAGAAATAGCACAATTCCAAGACCTCTCCATAAATAAGAATGATCCAAGAAAGAGAGATCCAAACTATCTTAGTCTTTCCAAGAACAAGAATTTGTTTTTTAATTGCTGTCACAGTTTCACACACAAAGGCATTCACTCACTTTTCACCCAAGTAAATATGTAGTTTAACAGAAGACAGAGGAGTGACCAGTATGGTTTAATTCCTAACAAAAAGCATTTTGAGGTAGTTTAAAGCCACACATCCTACCATAGCTAGGAGAGAGGCTTCTGAATTATTTAGTAACCTTAGGCCTTTCAAAAGGAGAAGAAACTCATTGCCCGGTTTCATGGGACTTAGATGAAGTTGTGTGGGTAGGAGTATTAGATATTTATTCACTGTGGACTTTGATAAATAATTTACCGGTTCAACTGCAACTAACAAGATCACTGAATGGTGAAATCTCTGTAGTAAGAAAATAGAAATGTTTCCTCTGTCAACTGCCCAGGTGAAGACCCAAATTCACCAAGGGAAACATAGGCTGCATTTTGTAGAGATCAGCCAGGTAGCCAGAAAGCTTCATGGCAGTGGACAAAAGTATTCTGCTTCACAGTTATCCTAAGGGACCCAGTCTTACCCTGCATATGGCAAAATAGGAGATTTATTAACATCAGCCTGGACAACTGGATCAAAGGGTCCCTCTGCTGTGTACCACAGGGCTCTTCACCCCGAGGTGTCAGAGAGATGAGGAAAGTGAGGTGAGTGAAAGTTCTTACAGTGAGCAGGCAAAAAACATATGAATCCTTCTGCTCCAAACCCAGTCAGAGCACTTTCAGCCACGAGTGCAGAAGGGAAGGGAGCTCTCCACAAATGCCACAGAGGCAGAATTTATGCGCATTCCTAAATAGTGTACCTTTCTCATTCTTTTTAAATAGATGGCCCAGAGGCTTTCTTAAAACCCCCTGTCCCGCTCTTCTTTTGAACTAATCCCATTTATACTCTCTCAGTTGCCTGTACACATTGTCAAGCAATAGTGACATCAAGTGGCCCAGCTTAGCTGATCACTAGCATTTTTGTTTCCTTGCTCATCCCGAGGGCAGATATCGATTGTAATCAATCCTTTGTGTAAACAGATCTGAAATAAATCCAGTATCAGACATTTATCCTGTGGAGGGTATTGCTCATCAACTTGATTTAAGTTATGTTTATATGTGAGTAAAGTATGATTTACAAGAGGCCTTCCAACTTTTCACTGTATGGTAGTTTAAAAGTTTTCTATCAGAAATATACCTGTATAATAATGACAGAAAGAAGATTAAGAGCCACCTTCTCTCATCTGATCTATAGCACAGGTAGAGCAATGGAGCAAGAATGAGGATTATTTATTGTTTGTATTTCTTGAGTGTCTAGCATCCACCAGCAGAGATCAGGGCTCTGTTGTGCTAGACACTGCAAACACACGAGGAAAAATGTTCCCAGCACCAAGAGACCTTGTAGTCTCCCTGATGAGAAATGAAAAAGGCAGAAGCAGTCAGAAGGTAGGAAAACACAAAACTATGAAGAGACAAAACCAACATAGGCACGTAGTCGAGCCCCATCAACTTCCTAAGGAACAAGAAGGAGGCATAAACCCCTCTTTTATGATGACAAACCCCCTAAAAATAAGAAGGCAGTTGCGGCAGCAAAACAATCACTGTTAGTGGAAAGTCTGGCAATGGAACCAACTGCCAGATGAGTCAAATAAATCTAAGGTCTAAACATTGCCTGGGGGCACAGCCAAACTTTTTCCTTTTCCCTAGTGATGCCTGCAATGGCAGATCCACCTCTGCTTCTCCAGAACAGCTGGAAATGTTTAGCTTTTCCCTCAAGTCCACCAGCTCTTTGAAGATTTCAAAAAGATATGCTAGCTGATGAGTACAAACTTTTTCCAAAGAAATTTTCTTCATATCCATAGTGACATATTCAGCTTGGTACTTCTTGTGAGCAGTAAGTCACCTGATATATTTGCATGGCCACAAACATTATTTCAGTAAACTCCCCCTGAATTCCAGAAGTTTTCTGGGCCAAAGGGTTAAATTCATAAGACTATCCATTCCTCAGAAGTACTCTGACCAGCATCAGACAGCAGGGCACAGAGAAGCCATTGCCGGGCAGGAGGCAACAACTCCATCACACACATTGTCATCTAAATCACTGACATTATGAGCCCTAGCAGATTTAACACGCACCTTCAGTGTCTTCAGAGAGAGGGCTTGGCACAGCGTATGAGGAGAGTGAGCATGTGCTAGTGTATGACCTGAAGATGTCAACACAGAGAAACAAGAATAGATGCTCTTAAAAAAGCGAATGTTTTCCTCCTCAATCCTTCGTCAGTGACTGTGATGCTGTATGTGAAGTATACTTACCCACCCTTTCAGAGGTACCTCTGGGTTTCAGCAGCAGTGGACAAGGCTGGAAAGCAAGTTGGGTGAGGTGATACCATGAGCATGTCAGCTTGAACCTAGTAGTAGCAAGCTTAAGATCATGGATAACACAAGAGAACATGTAAAAAGGATGCATAGGGGGGATAAGGAGAAAGTTATAGGATCAGGGGTGCCTTTGCCTTCCACATTAAAGCTAATGGTCACAGCCATATGACTGCACAGCCTCTCTAGTCTGACTGCAGCTGCCCAACCTCCAAACTGGTCACTGGGCACATACTGAAGTCTCTGGTTGCCAGAAGGGCTTGAGGCCTCTCATTGCACTTTTAGGCATACTGATAGGCATGCTGGTTAACTGGCACCTTGCACTGATTCCTCATCTTGTGCTAAAATTCCACCTTCAGTTCACTGTGGAGGTACATCAGTGGCACCATTTGGTTCCTTTGCATCAGAAGTGCAACTAAAGGGAGCTGGATTTCCTGCTGCAGGAAAGCTTAAGGGGCTGGGTTGACCATATTCTTGTCTCATGTTTCTTTCTGTCTGCTGAAATTTAAGTAACCAGATTCCAATTTCCTTCCCCCTATATTGAGAAGTTAGTTTGCATACCGGTGTCTACTGGTAGAGCCCCTGCACTGGTCTCTGAAGTCCCAAGTCAAGCTGAGCAAAGCAGTAGTGTCTCATAACACACAGCAACAAGCTGCACACCCAGAGTGACTTGTATGGCCCTTGCACAGCAAACACAGTGCCCCGGAGGGGGAAAGAGGCCTTTGGAACTGGGAGGCCCAGATTACAGGCCCCACCACCTCATGCTGTAAGACAGCCCTGCTTATTGCTGAGTGCAGGTGCAAGTGAGAGAAGAACATGTTCCTCGTTATTAGTTATTCACCATGTGTGCTTCAACATTCATTAGTCTCCTGTTTAACTAGAGTTATTCAAGTAAGGAGCAGAGACAATACCATATGACTTGCGTGAACACACACACACCACGAATAATGAATAGTGAATAGCCAAAGTGAACCTCTCACTGGACAGAAAATGCTTTTTCTAAGTTGTTTAACAAATACTTAGGAATAATATTCCCATTGACAGAAATTGGATCTTGTTGAGGAATAACTGATGCATGCACACAAGAAAAGAAACACACATCCCCAACACCCCAATTTACTGAATTTACTCACAGTGAATAATCTCAGTAGGCTCCACTTTCCCACAACTTCGGGAATCCTCCCTTGGACCCACAAAAGGAGGAAATATATCTTTATATGTCTACACACTATCCTTTTTTTGTTGCTGTTATGGCTTTTGGTAGTATTCTAGGCAGTATTAGTACTGAAATAATTTCCTCTGACAGCAGACTGTTAAGTGGAGGCACAGCAGAAAAGTAGGACAACATTGCAGCCACACAGGGGCTCATTCACCCTTTCGAGTTTCAAAAGGAGGGATGTTCCTTCCAGTAGCAAGCTGCCTATATAGGATGCAGATACTATGCAAAATGAATGGAGATGCCCATGCACAGACTCACTCCATCATTCAAGTCTGTTAGGGGATGACATTTACTCCGGCTTTCTCATGTTGGGTTGTCGTGTTGTGTTGAATTCAGTACTCGACCCAGAAATGAGAGGTGGCAGGATCAGAATGGTGAGACGACGAACAACAAAGGTTACATGAGCTGGAAATGATCTCTTACAAAGCAAAAAAATAAGACTAAAGCTGGTTATTATACTAATAACAGGTAGGCTGGTCAGGTATGCGCAGGCTATACACAAATGCATTGGATAGCAGCTTGAAAACTGCCCCAAACACTGCCAAGGAGAAACAAATGTGTAAGACTTTCAAAACAATCAAAACCATAACACAGTCTGAAACAGTTGCATCTTCTGCATTGTGTTCTGCCTCGCGGTGCTATGAGCCTTGAATTAAATCACAGACACAAGCTGAAAGCGAGGAGCTGTAGCCGCAGCTTGTTCCTAGTGTAGAGCTTGCCTCACCTCAACAGAAGTATCCAAGACAGTGTTATAAGCCAAATTTCCACATCCTCTGCAGTCTGGCATAGCACACAGCATCATCCTTGAAAAATACATAACCCACCAGAAATAGAAATATATGGACCCAGGATGCCAAAAGAATTTGCCCTTTGCAATCAGGATCAACTTTCATTCTTAACACACCCCTTTGGTCCATTTAATTTCATATTGGTCCATTTTGTTTTTTGCACAGGAGCCATGGGTAGTGCTGCAGATAGAGGGGAAAATCCCAGAGCTGTGTTAAAAAAAATCCAGATGTAAAGCAAAATGAATTAATACACTTTTCTACAAAGTGGTAAAATGAAAACACATCTGATGGACTTCCACACAGTTTGCCTCAGGCAAAGAGCATTCCATTAAAATAAAAATACATTTGGTTAGAGCAAATTAAATGTTCCCAAGAAGGAATAGTTTGAGGTCAAAGGTGAAGCCACTTTACTTGCACACATGTTTTCAATCTGTTTGACCTCTGTGATCAGCAAAGCTCAGATGTGCAAAGGGGAAGAAGCTTAAAAGAGATTGGGAAGAATAAAAAAAAAAAAAAATATAAAGAAATGCATAAAAGATCTGCATAACATAGTTTTAAACTCTCCATACTGAAAGAGGAAAAGTTGTGAGGAGTTTCTCTGTGATCCTACTCTGGGTGATAAAAGACCTGAAAGATCTTGACCATTGCAGAATAATGTTTCTTCTCATCAGCTGGGACAGAAAGAATCACTCTTAAGCTGTTGTGGCAGGAACTTGTGTGGCTGATATTGAGCGCTCCCGAAAAGACTCTAGGGAAGTGGATCAAAAAGAAGAAAAAGAGCAAGTGAAAGACTTTCTGTTGAACCAGTGTTCCATTTCATGCACGCTTCCTGCTGAATGTGCTCTGGCTGCTCTCTTGCACGCAGGTTTTTGTGGCAGGTTAGTGCCCTATAAACCAGGAGACTGGGTAGTCAGGCAAAGGACAGCACCCTGACATTTGGCAGTTTCCAACACAACCTTCACTGTGGCTTAAACCCACAAGGGATGAGCAGTGCATGTCCTGCTTCCTTTATGAGACTAACCTAATGTAAGGTCTTACTCCTATATTTTAGAGTGTCTCCTCGGCAGACAGGGGAAACAGGAAAAATGGGGCTGTGTTTTGCCTCTCAGCTGCCCTCCTTTCCTGTCTTCTCTAACAGATCAGTCAGGGTCTCCTTCAGCACAATGTGAATCTTTTGAACCCAGGCTCAAATCTGACCAAAGAAAAGCAAAAAAACTAAACCAACCTCTTCTGGAGCTTACTCACTTCAGCTTGTACAGCTTCTGTAAACTACAGACCCTTTTATTGCCAGCCATGGGTTTACAATGCCTGCTAACACTGCCTGTTCACTGCCCTGCCAACCAGCATTCTACTGGCTTTCCCCTGCAGCTCATGCCTGGGAGAGGAGCTTCTCAGTGGTGGCTGTGCCTTGCAGCTGAGACTTAATCAGGTCAACAAGAATGGATTTTGCTTCACACTCCCAATGGAAGGCTATCACATGAGCATGGAATAGAAGTCCCCAGATCTTTTGGACAAACTAGACTTACCCACAAGCCACAGTTGGTCAGATTGCTGTTTTGAAGCCAGTCAACTGAGCTACTCTATATTTCACAACTCATCTCTTTGCTATGGGTTAGCAAATCCATTGGCCCCTCTCGTTTATGACAGCGGTATTATTGCCTGTAACAATGCATGAAAAAAGAAAAGTACTTTACATCTTTCTTAGGTTATTACTGCAGACTGATCCATGCAGAGTGCTGCAGCTGCAGGTTGCAGCCCTGATGGCTCACTATCCACCCACAGGCATGCAGGCACCAGCGTGGCCAGTGCATCTGCTCTGCAGAGCCCCAGGCTCAGCTGGGGGCTTGGGGATCATCTGTGCACCTGTCTGGGCTCACAAGGTTTGAGTGGCATTTCCAAAGGGACTTTCAGCTTTTATCCTCAGCTGCTGCAAAGCAGCAGATAGCCACAAATGCATTTTCCAACATGAGTGTGTGTCTGCATTACTACTAGTTCCCATTCCAGAAAAGCAGCTCTGCATTTGCCACAAATCCGTGTTCTCACTGCTCCTGAAATCCCAAAGCCGGTGTGAATGAGAGGACTTAAATAAATGTCAACTATACGATATGGGTTAAAAATCAGCTGAAAATCTGGAAGGCAGTGTTCACAATGTGCACAACCATCTAGGCAGTGTGCACAACACTGCTTCATCTGCAAATCAATCCCGAACTTCCAACCAAAATTCACCCTGCTTTGAGTCAGCCCCAAAGCTCACATGCCAAAGCTTTGGGGCAGTGGGAATCTTGAAATCAGGCTTGAATTGTGTGCAAGATCAATGCTATTTATACCTTACTCGACAGCAACAACACATCCAAAAAGGATTTGCTGCACCTTTTGGAGTAGCCAGGATTTGGGAGGTCAGCCTTTTTATTAACAGGCGAGTCTGTGCCATGTGAGGAACAGCAGAATTTACACTTGCCATCTGCAAAATGAATTACATGTTCCAGGCATCTGCAGCTTCATAAATTATAACACAGTGTCAACAGTGCACCTGTGAGGAGATTTTAGACAACAGGAGCAAAGAAATTGCCAGTGTGCCAAGGGGATGCACAGGCGGGAACACTGGGAAGGCATTTGGCTGCTACTTGCTTCAGCTTGCCCAAGCTTTTCCCTCCTGCATGCCCAGAAGCCAGCAGATTTGCACCACGGAGAGTCACCAAGAGTGCACACTTTTATCAGCCTTTTAAATGCCGGGCTCCTTTCTGTAATTAGGTGTGTGGGGATGAGGCTTGGCCTTCCTCTGTGGTCCCCCTTGAGCATCGCTGGTGAGGGGCCCTTCCGGGAGAAGGGGGCAGGCAGGGGGGCCGGGGGGCTGGGGTTTTGCATACGAGATTAAGGACTGGAAATCCCGCTCATTTCCCTTTTATCTGCCTGTGTACTGTAGCACTGAAGTCTCTGCTTTCCCTGTGTTATATTCAGTGTGCAGAGTGACTCATCTGCAAGCACAAATTACCTTGCTAAAGTATTCTTAGGAGAAATAATTAGCCACAAGCACCTCCTCTCCAGCCTCCTGTATGTGCCTCCAGGGACTGGGGCGCTTGACATAAATCATTTAGTCCCGAGCCCTAGCACACACCTTTCCCAAAGGACTCCATAATTGGCAAAGTAGTTGCCAACCGGGTTTAAAGTGATTTGAAATTGTTTTCCATACAGCCTTGCTGATAGCAAAAGGTTTCCCCCTTTCCTCAAGCATGAGTTACAGTAACATGATTGGATGTAACCCGTTATTCAGTTCAAGCTGTGATTCTGATACGGTATAGACAATATAAATTCCCCAGAGCTCTGTGAGGCCACCTCAATGGTCCATTTAAGTCCAATTCAATTAGGCTCACTATAGTTCTTAGGATTTCTTAGGTATGTTTGCAGCAGCCTTGGGGTTTGAATGTGAGAACAGTATTCATCTAGGAGTTTTAAATTAGGTCTCAGGTGTCATCATTCCAAATGAATTATTACAGTGGTGTGTTCATGCCATTACAGGTAAGGTTATGTTAGTATCTCCACTCAGCCATATTAATGCACCAAGGGCCGGAGCTTGGTATGTAAGGTCCTTGCCTTACAGTGTCTTCTTTAACCTCTTTTTCAAAATAATCGGGTTTCCGAGCACCAACCTGTATTTAAAATACATGTAGATAGGTTGTTTACTTTCAGTTTCTGACTGATTGTCAGCAAAGTGGATTAGAAGATGCTGTTATACTCGCAGCACTGCCAGTGCACTTCCCTCCACAGAGAGTCAGGGGAAAGGGACCCTGCCAGGGCTGGCTTACCCTCACTGCCTATGGGAAATAGGTGGGCAGTGAGGAATAGGGTGCTGGGGTGGGCAAAGTAACAGGGGAGGACTGCAAACCTCTGCCTTGCTCATGCCTTCCTTTCAGTCATTGGATTTTGGAGTCCTGGTTTTGCTTTATTTCCCTAGCCACAGCTGATGGGGAGGGAAACATAAAGATGTGCTTTATTTTGCTTTCCCCAGCTTTTCTCCATTTGTGTCTGCATCTGATCTCTCTCTGGTATTTAATGCTCCTCTCAGCGCCTTCAGGAATTAGTGTGGTGAGGGGAGGGAAGCACTTCAGCAACCCAAATGACCCCTCCATATTTCATGTCTACAGATGGACACCATTTGGTTCCTTATAACAAGGCAATGCAAATGCCAGGTATGTAGATGAAGCTTACTTCAAAGAAGGACAAAGAAGAAGCAGAGAAGATGTTTAATTTTTAGCAGGGAGCTCTGGAAGCCTAACTGGCATTTGGATTGAATCCTGAAACCAGTATCTAAAGGTCAAAGATAGCATGTCTTTATTGGCCTACATGTCAAAATTATTTTCATTGTTTTACTCTGGTCCCATCTAGTGGCTCCAACAGAAAGTGAGAGCCTCTTGGTCCATTGCCGTATTAACCAGAAAAGCCACAGTCCCGATAGGCCTAAACAGAGAAGGGGTGGGGAATATTTCACAGACCTGAGAAACAAAGCAATCAGTTGGCCTTTATATAGTTTCACACTGGTTGTCAAGTCTCCTGGATTCAAGCCTCCTGAGACCCATAGAGTTCTTTCTAGAAAAGTATCCTACCCCTCATAGCCATAACCTTTTCCTATTATTTTTATTCTAGAAATTTAAGTTAGTTTATCTCCATTCTGATTTGCTATGTCTTTCCTCTATGCTCCTGGGAAAAGCATGTCAATATTTTGCCTGTGTTATGTAGGGGAATAGTCAGAAGAAAAGGCTCAAAATCTCTTTCCTCTGCTCTCTGTCATATCTTTGCTAGGGCAGACTGTAGCCCTAAGGTCCTTCCAAGATCAAATAAATGCCTGCAGGAAGAAAAGATCAAAGGAGAAAAAAGCTTAAGAAGTCACTAGTCTGGGTATTTCCTTCTATTAGAGTGGGCCATCATGATTCAAACAGTCTCCTGAGTTACAAAAATTAAGGGGCAAAGCAAGTTTCTCTGGGGACAGAGTCTCCTAGGTGAGAGAGAGCATCCATAGGGCAAATCCACACAGTCAGGACTCACTTTTCTCCCAGCCATCTAGAAAAGAGTCAGACCTTACCCACAGGCCAAGTAACAACATTAGTACCAATTATTTCTAAGACTGTGGGCAGTGCAGCTCTAGCATAAGCTTTTGGGCACCTCACAGCCAGGGTCCCATTCTGGCTGAGCACAGAGACTTGGGGTCTGGGGAGGTTACAGTTCCTCCAAGGCATTTTGGCCACACACTGAGGAAAGGCTCTGCTGTTTCTAAACCTGAGCTGACATATCTTGACTGCCTCCTTACACCATAGGAGCTTTTCTGGGGGATTAACACTAACTGGGGGATACCTGCATTCTGCATAGATGACCACTTTACCAAATGTTAGGTCACCTGCTAGGTGTTGCACATTTTCATTAATTTTCTTGTAGCCAGCTTCAATTTTCAATTCTAAGTTTTGTTTCTTCACTCTTCCATGGCATCTTCCTCACTTCTTTTAATATTGCAACTATTAAAGTACAATCAAGGTCATTTGAGACTGTCGCTCTTGGGAGTGTCATGTCACTCATGTCCTTTGTTTGCAGAAAGTCAAGGGAATTAGATCCAAATGACTTAGTCACATATGTACGTATCTGATTGGGTCAAGACTTCAGTGAAAGGGAATGTGTTAAAAATAAAAATAAGTATCTCCTAAGGAACAGTGTTCCTTTGCAACATTTTACCTTGTTTACCAGAACATTTTTTTTCTGGGAAAGCCTATGCCTTCCTGAAGTTTTGTTTAAGTAATTAATTTGTACAGATGTATTTTCGTACCATGTAACTAAATTATTTTCCTAGAAACACTTCTGGAATTTTCTGCATCAACTGTACAATGAAGATTTAGTAGAAAAACAACAGATGCCCACTTTATACCTTAAGAAAGGTAGGACATTTCACATGAGAAGAAAATCTGGACATCCCTACAGAGCTAATCTAAAGCCAGACCGGCAACTGGGAGCAAAAAAACCTTCCCTAAAACACAAATGCACAACAGCTCTGTTTTGGACTCTCAGATCCAGAAACCAATCCTCATCTGCAAGGAGCTTCCATTCACACAAGTACTGGAGAGGAGGGAAAGAGAAGAAGATTTACTTTCTCAATGTCTCTCTGCTTGGTCAGCTCCACAGCCAGCTGTGACCCAACCTGTTTCTACACAAAGCAGAACTATTTTCAAGTTTGCCTCACATTTTACTGTCTGCAATCATCTTTTCTGGATGATCTGAGTTCACTGGTGTTTGTCAATTGTTGTCTACACTGGGAGCACATGAGGACACTCCCCAGCTCCCTGACTGGGCAGCCCAGTTGCACCCCAGCTGCGCATCTTGGCAAGACCAGCCACATGCTGCTTTCCGCACGCCTTGCTTGCTCCAGGAAGCAAGTGCTGACTGGGGTTGATGTGCTTTTCCTGGTCCCCTTCCTGGCATCCTGCAGCTCAGCCCCCATGCTCCGCAGGTCCATGAGATACAGCCGACTCGTCCTGGCTGCACTCCCGCCGCCCTCAGACCTTTGCATGCAGAGAAGAGATTAAGTCTTTGCTATAAGGGTTGTGAGGCACTGGAACAGGTTGCCCAGAGAAGCTGTGGATGTTCCATTCCAGAAAGTGTTTCAAGGCCAGATTGGACAGGGCTTGGACCAACCTGCTCTAGTGGAAGGTGTCCCTGCCCATGGCAGGTGTGTCGGAACTAGATGAAATTTAAGATCCCTTCCAAAAACCATTTCATGATTTTATGAGTCTATGAAGTGAGCACGCAAAAGAAATGTCAAAGACACCCTAAAGCTACCGCTGGGGGATCCTGCTGATTTCATCACCGTTTCCTTCTACCATCAATAAGTAAGACTATGGCAAACAATGACGCTTGGCACCGAGACCCATAGCATCCATACCCCACATCCCCAGCATCCATACGGACCCTTTGCGTGAGACGGGGCTGCTCGGAGGCACCCAAAGCAGCAGAACTCGCAGTGAATGAGAAAATCTGTACTCTGCCGCCCCATTGCCGCCGTCCCTCGTCCCCCCGTGGCTTCCGGGCGGTTTCCGCGGAACAACAGTGACATCCAGTGGCCGCATCCACGCGGCCGAACCGTGGGATTCCTGCTGCAGGCGTGACTCGAGAGCACTACAGATGCCTTGCCTTCGTGATGGAAAAAAACAATGTGCAGAGAACTGCACGGGCTGGTGAGAGCGCAGCCCTAAGGGACACGCATGGCTCGCCTTCCAGCAGCAACCCTGCTCGCTGCCGAGGGCAGCTGGGGAGTCGCAGGTCAGTCCGGAGAAATCAGAAACTTTTGTGAGGGGAAGAGGGTATTTCTGAAGGGCAAGGTCAACTCTATGCCTCTGGCCACTAACCCCCCCAAACCACAAAAGGCACGGGGTGTAGACCCACATGAATGAAACTGGCTTGGTGTTGTTTTTCCACCTCCTCATTTCAAACCTCAGGACTGTGCCTGTAAATTTTCCAGCCACAGGTCAAGGGACCAAGAAAAAAAAAAAAGGCAAATGCTGTGATTCTCCTGATATCTGCCCATCACTGGAACCTTGGCTTCGAAATAGCGAGTACTGGGAAACAGACAAAATCAAAGGGTCAGTGATGCTGCAACCTCTCTGACTTTTTTTCCCCAACAGTCCAGCTTTAGTGTAAATGATGACAAGAGCTACCCTTACAAAACTGACCTGAGGCTAAGTCTGCACTGGAAACCTCTATCTGTGGAACCACACTGGTTTAAGCAGTGACATTTTTACTCCTGTTTTTTATTCCTAGTAAATCCCTAGAGCAGGATTAGCTGTACTAGCAAAAAGTTCCTGTGAAGGAGTGATGGCAGGCAAGTTAACAGGCAGTAGTCTCCACTCACTAGTGGTGCCTGGGGCAGCCCTAGCTCATCCTTGGTGGCCTTTCTTCCTGACCCTCCTCCCTCTGAATCTTAGCCCACTGCCCTTGAGCTGTGACTGTGCTGGTGGGCTCTGCACTTGTGCCAGCTCAGCTCTCCTGCTACAAAGCAGTCCTTCATCATCACCCTTGCCTTGTATAGCAACATCCCAGTATTTCTGAGAATAAGCATTTACTGGCAACAGTACTAATTACAAGTGCTTCAAGGTAATTTGCCACAAGTCCTACACCAATCTTTCCTCACATAATAACTATAATAGTAAAAAATACTCAGCGGGTGGAGAAATGCCATCATAAAGGAGGGAGAAGGGCTCCATGCCTCTGAGTCATTGTTTGTGCATTAAAGATGAAGGACTGGCGTAACTACATGAGAAGCCACTTCCCAATTATTCTGCAATAGTTCAGCTATTATGGCTGCACTGTAGATATCGTAGCTGTAACATTTAAATAAGTTACATGGATGCTGAGAGAGGAATCCATGACACATGAATGTTGAGAAGTGACTTCTTGGTCCCTGAAAGGAAAAAACCCAGATAATTATTTAAGGTAAATAGTAGCCTTATTTATAGCTTTTCCATTTGCTCCAGGAACATTTGGAACTGTCAGTGAATTGGAAGAAAAAATCAGTAACTAACTGAGAAGTAAACATTTGCTGTTACAGGTCATCCTCTGCAACCTCAAGCCACAGAAGGAGTACCCTCTTCTTGTAATATTTCCATCCCTAAGGCTGGTTCAAGACATTGACAGGACACTAGTATGGCCACCTCCAGCTGCCACATGGTAGATCTGAGTGAGGACAGAACCCTAGGGGCCTCCTGCTAGAGCCCCTCACAACAACACCTGGGTCATCCTCCTTGCCCCAACGGAGCTCTAGCCCTCCTAAGAATCACTTTCTTTCTAGAAATCCTGGAGGTAATTTCCTCACTAACATTGAACATTTTGGGGATGCCATGGGCACCTGAGCAGAGCTGGACCTATCCTGGATGAGATGGCACCAGTAGGCTGAGGTGGCACAAAACAGCCTGCACAGGTGCCAGTTCCAGAGGCATGTCTGTGGGTGCAGACTCAGGACATGAAAAACTCTCCCATAGTACGCCCCTCTGATCTCATAACGATAAAATTCCTTTTAACCTCTGCCATTTTCATAGTTACCACTGCTGTCTGCCCTGGCAAGCAGAGGGACATGCTCTCTGTCCTCATCAGGGAGCTACTCACATTCCAGAGCACCCACAACTGTCCATGTGTGCAGGCCAAGGAGGAGGAGAACAGACTCTGGTTTTCCACCCCTCACTTAACAGCTGCAGTAAAAGGGGGACTGATAGAGCCTGTAGGAAAAACCTTCTCACCCAAGATGCTTGTTTAATAGTGTTGGCTACTGCTGCCATCTTCCCCCTCCCCAAGCCTAACAGGGAGAATCCCATGGGAAACCAGCTGCTGCTAGAGGTGCAGCAGCTCCAGCAAGGGGCCTGGGTCAGAGACAGAGGTGCTAACACACCAGGAGTCCTGGAGCTGGGTTACGGCTGTCAGCACTAGAGGTAGGTGCCAAAATTACACCAGCACCTCATTAACCTGGAGAGGCAGCTCTGTGCAGCGCAGAAGGCAGGGATGACCGAGAAGGGGGAGGCCGGGCTGCTGCTCGAGTGTCAAAGCTCAGGCAATAATTGACAGCTCCATGCTGGCAGGCAGCAGTGAAGGAGAAATCTGTATACTTGTCCTCCCAACATGAGGAAAGAGTCAAGAGGTTTTCTAACAACCTCGTTTCGGCATAGTCTTCTTTTTCATGTGTGTAATAGCTACCAGCAGCAGCATCTCCTGTCAATTGCTGACAAAGGATCCCACCTGCACTGTGCAGATGCTGTCTCACAAACAACAGGCCACCAGGAGAGGTGTTGAGTCTTGGAAGACTTATAGGAATCAAACTCTTCTTTGTAAAAGAGAAAAAAATATGGGTGGCAAGAAAGACAGGGAGGGAAACCTGCTGTGAGGAAATACAATAAGGCGAATAAAACTTACATGTAATAACTTGCCATTCTTAAATAAGTCCATATTCAACTTGGTCTGGAATCAAGATAATGTTTCATCAGTTCTCTCCTGACCTCTTCTTAAGTCTCTACAGCCAGCAAAACTCTGCAAATCTGCTGACTTCTACCCCATTAAACTATGTCAGTATCTTCAGTCATAGATACTGCCATCAGATTGAGGTCTGAATTTCCAAAGATAGTTCCTACAACTCCTCTTAAGACTTCCAAGTAGTTGTCATTTCCTTTCCTTCAGGAAGGGCCAGTAGGTAAGAGGAAAGACCCACACAGTGGTGTTTTGACCAGATACTTCACTATCCTCCCTTCTTATCAGTTTAAGTTCCAAAGGTGTTTTTCCTTGCCTCTAAGTATCAGTAAGTATGGATGTCAGGTAGCACTGCGTCTGTGACCACAGACATTACTCTACAGTATGTCTTCATTTTTCACCTTTTTGTTTTGCAGAGGCACAGCTTCTCTTGCTCACCTGGCAGACTGAGTCATCTGACATTACATTTGCACTTTCCTAGAGGCCAGCAGGCTTCAGCTACTAAGCCATCATCATCCAGCCTCCCCCTATGGGCATAATAAGCTAATTTATACCCACAATCAAGCATCTGTGATACCATTTGTGCTGCAGATACTGTGGATGGAATTGATGATTATTCAGATCTTGTGTTAACTGAGGAAAAACTGATTTATTTCCCCACTGAGTGGAGCAGTAACTAAAACCAGTATGGATGAATTCTGCTTTTTCAATGTGCCTTGGCTGCATGCTAATAGTTTGGAGTCTAGGTGTCTCATTCATTGGAGAAACTTTCCTCTCTGAATTATTCACTTACCCATCCTACTAAGCCAGATAATAGGAGATGGCAGAACCTTTCCTCGTCTCTCAGATAGTATATTAATATTTTTTAAAAATTCATACTCTGCTCAAATATATACATTTCAGGACTTATTTTTTTCCTGTGTTCTTTTAATTTAGTTGATTTGATACTCTTTTGTTCTAACTTCACTTGTATCTCAAAGTGGTTTGGCTGGGAATAGAGCCCTGCTTCTACACAAAGAAAGAAGGTGGGTTCCCTTTTTTACACAGACATCTGATGTGTGAAGATGATCAGCATTTATCCCCCTATGATGAGGAACACCACAGCTGTCTTTCCTGTCCTATAGTCATTGTCTGTATCTAAAGATACAATCACTTCAAAATTATTTTAAAATACAAACAACTCTGTATGAGTGAATTCATTCACACAGATTATCATTTACATAGGTTACAGTAGCTTTTCTCTGAGTTAAAATCTGAGATGCACATTACTTCTTGTGTATATTCAAAACAGATTTATGGCACCTTTCTATCTGTCAGCCCTTTTCCTTACACTGACCTCCATTTCAAATTCATCTCCTGCCTTACAGTCCTTTGCTGCACCAAGGCCAAGCTTCCCAACAGCAGACCCCTTCTGCCTGCCCTCCTCTTCCCAAGGGCACTGCTCCTCTGTCTGCTTTGCTTCAAGCCACAAGAAGATGAACCTACTGCTGCCTCCTCTTTCCTTGTTACACCTTCTTCTGCACTAATCCCTCCTCGTGGACCATGCTTTCCCCAACAAAAACTGGTCACTCACTGTGCCCACAAGCCATTCCCAGCTACTCCAGCAAAGATGAATCACCTAAACCCTGCATCACAGAGATTCAAGCCCAAAGGAGTGTGAGGTTCCAGAAGGCCCTGTATGCTGGCAGGTATTTTAGCAGTGCCATTGCTCTCATACATGTATCACACATAATTCTTTATTACCATATATTCTGTAAATGAGGAACAATACTGAATCCAACAACAGACAGACAAGATAGGTCTGATCCCTTCTCAAGACTCACTTCATCCAAAATCTCTGAAAGCTGAGATGAAGTCATAGATAGCTGAGCTGCTCTTCATGTACAAATTTCTTTTTATTTTATTGTGCATCAAGGCTGTTACCTCTTTCTCAGGGAAAGACCAGATCATTCTGTGATTATAAAGTACCTAGCACAGCCAAATCTCAGTCCGGCTTGTCTATTAGCCTCCAGTTATGCAGGTCATAACAATATCTGATTGCATGCCCCTCCCTTTGTCCCTCACTTGGAGCTTCCCGTATGAGAAAATCTATCAAGGACCAAGTCACCCTTTGCATTGTCTATTGCAACAGACTCCTGTCCCAAGTTCCTCTACAAAATTAATAAAACATGATAGTATGTCGAAAGTCTTTACTCACGTTGCCTTTTTTTTCCATTTAGTCTTACAATAGAAACCTAGTAAGGTCATATGTAATGGTAATGATAATAATAATGAGATTGGGGTAATTTAGAACATATATAAGGACAGGTTCTGACCACAATAAGGTGAAACACCTCTTTTCTCCTGCTGAGGCCTATTTGCTCTGAGCCATTATTTACCTCTGGCTCTTCACAACCCTGCTGTGCTAATACTGTTTCAACAGAGATTTTTAACATTTAATGAGGGCACTATGTTAGATTTTAACCAACTGATTGTTATATCCTGCATTGCTGAACTTAATTTTTCCCCCTCAGTTTTTTCAGGTGAAGCATTATGTTTCATTTCAACCAAGTCAGTCTTCGAATAGACCAAATTTAAATATCTGCAAACTTTTTTGCATTTTTCTCCACGCAGAGATAATAAAGCAGCACATGAAATGAGTGCTTCTGAAGTTTAGTGCTGACCAAGACATTGAGAAATAAATAGCATGGTCAGTAACGGGTGAGAGAAAGAAATGACGTGGTGAGTGCTATTTTAAGAAGAATTAACACTTTCAAGGAGAATAGAAAACACACAGGGATTGTGCATGGCCTGTGGATATGAGAATGGGAGAGACTCAAATTCCTTCTTGCACAGCCAATGTAAGCCATAGAAATACTCTTCGTGTGTGGTTGTACCTTGTAGAGTCAAGAAACAGTGAAAATCCAGTGCATATACATAAAGACACTGAAGAAGAAAAAAAAAAAAAGTCTTCTTCAGAGTTATCCAGAGTCCTATGGGTCCGTTCTACTCTTCTATCTAGCTGAGAGCAACATGCCATCCCTTTGCAGCAAAAGAAAAAAAAAAAAGAAGGGGACAGTGTTAAATTTCCTGGCATCTATTTTAACACATCTTCCATTCTGGGACCTTAATTATATCCAGGTGGTGTCCAGGTGCAGTTGTCTGGACTATCTCCATTGGGCACATTTGCTCATAGAATAGTCTGGTTAGTGGCTTTTTTTGTTTCAGAAAAATGTGCTCTCCTGGCCATTCATTATGGGCTTCCACTCCTCCCAAATTTTCCCTGTGTCCCCAGACTGAATAGTAGCTAATCAAAGCCATAAATAAAAGACACTCACTTTGACAACTGAGAACACTTCTAACATAGTTTATACAATACACTCGGCCTGATTGATTTCTCCAAAATCCACAGCAAAGACATATTTTAAAGCCTGCAATGGTATCTCTGAGGTGAATATAGTTTGAGGTTTTTCTTTTTGTTCTTGTGACCACTGAATTTCACCATGAAATTTAAAAAATGCACTAGACTTTATGAAGCAATTATATGAGAAGAAAGTCTTAATAATAAAAAAACCACAATGCTACCAATATACAAGAAGAGCTTAAGGCCAAAAAAAAAAAATCAACAACCAAACAACATTGTTGGGGCACAAAGGCATTTTTCAGTGATCAGCCACCAAATTCCACTACCACCTTTGACTATGCCCAAAAAATCTCACTGAGGTTGTTCAAGAGCTAAGTGCTGTAAGAAATGTCATTATGACAAGCTATGACAGCCTAGATGTAGGTTAGCAAACAAATGGTTCTAGAGGTAATATGGTCTGACAGTATCATTAGCTGGGATGACCAATAAGTATCTTCATCCTCGGACATCTTCATCCAGCAGACATGAGATTCAGTCCAGGCTTGATTTGGTTCGTGTTCAAGGCACTATACAAGACAGCTGATTATAGAAAATATACTTTGAGAAGTTATTACAAACTGGCTCAGCTTATATTAAATGGAAAAATTTTTATAAGTCATTCATTTGAAAGAACAAAAGTGCAGTTAAGTCAGCCAAACTAAATATTAAATACAAAGAAAATGTTCAGCTTCCCTGAGACAAAGGTGACCAGCCTCCTCAAATAGGAAGGATAAGATAATATCTCGCCTGAAGTAAGAAAATTTCTGCCACAAGATTTTTCAAGGATATTAGTAAATCTCTTTGATAAAGTCATCAGGTTGTGGACAGTGCCATTGGACCGGGGAACAACAAGGATATGACCTGCAATTAAGAAGGTGAAAAAATTGACCCATATTTACAAGTCTATTAGAGCCACTTGAATAGCTTGCTTGGCTCTAAAATAGCTTTCTGTGGGGAGTCTAATTAATGATGCAGAGGTAAAAGCAATATGGGATAAAATGCAACATGGGTTTACTAAAAGTAGACCTTGCCAGACTCACTCAATTTCTTTTTTTGAAAAGGTAACTATGAGAGCAGCAGGGGAGATATTTCCAGTAAAAATAGGGAAGTGTTCATGTCTTTGTACGAGGCCCAGGTGATACCATATGGAAAACTGCATACAATCCTGGTCAGCCATGTTTCGGGGAGATACCTTCCAGCTGGAAGAGGCACAGAGAGGTCAGTGGGAAGGTTAGGAAAATGGATGTGAGATTTTCTGGCTGTTCATCCTAACAAGGGGTGGCTAACTGGGGATGTGTCTGTGGGAAGCAGCTTGGGGAAAGGAGACCTAGATAAAACAAAAAACCACTGGCACACAACCTACACATACAAAGTGGTCGAGAGTAAATTCCGGCTGGAAGGAGAACAAGCTGCAAAAGGTTTTCAGCTCAAGCAAAGGTTTCCAAGAAGAGTTGTGAGACAGAAAGCAAATTACAGCTCAGGTTGAGCAGCGAGTACGTGCGAAAGAGTGGCCCAACAAAGTGACCAGAGAGTAGGGAACTGCCAGACAATTAAAGGTTGCCTTAATTTCCTCAGTTCCCACTCGGTGATTTTGAAAGACAATTGCAGCGGTTTTACATAAAACACATGCTCTGAACTAACTTTCAAATCAAATTAAATGCTGAGAAATGCAGCACAAAACTAGCAGTACTATTAATTTTGCAAAGCGGCAATTAAATGCAAGGTTACTTGAAAATATAAGCAGATCACTATAATATTTTACAAAATTTGTATTAAAAATGTCTTGTATTTACTGACAAGTAATACTACCTTAAAAATAATTTATCATAGAATGATTTGAGTTGGAAGAGATCTTAAAGATCATTTAGTTTCAAGCCCCCTGCCATGGGCAGGGGCACCTACAGCTAGACAGGGTTGCTCAAAGCCCCATCCAGCCTGTCAGCTTTAAAACTGGATGGATTTGACACAAACTCTGCTGCACAAAGAAGGCTTAAACTTTTTAAAATATCTGAGAGATAGCCTACAAAGCTGCAGCTAAGCTGCGTTAAAGGTTTAAAGACAATTTATTATTTTCTACTGATCTAAAATCCTTAAATCACCTTAAACTCTTAGCTCACCTAAGACCTTAAAATAGAAGATCTTAAACTCCCTGTGTCACTGTATCAAGCATTAATCTGATCAATATTCATTAGACTTATGTAGATGAAAGTAGAAACTTTATATTATTAAAAAGTTGTGAGGTTTTAGAAATACCATGACTGAATGTAGCTCTCAGCTGACTTTGCTGAGGCAGTCTGCATTCATGTGAAGGTTCACTCTTCATGGATTGTTTACTCTCTGTATTGCAAACATCCATTAAGTTTGGGGACCCCTCTTGGTCATTTATGAGGTTGGGAAGCACCATAAAAAGGAGCAGTCAAATTATAACATACCAATTTTTCTTGTATGACTAAGGAATGCATCCCACAATATTTGAAGTTAGGATGAATAACTGCACTTGATCATTTTTAGGTAAATCTGCCCTCCATACTTCTTGTATGCAAAGATAATTTAGAATTGGAGACCCTGCAGGCTGGGCCATACAAGTCCCTGTGCTCAAGTTACCAGCTCTGGAAAGGTGCTTCCTTTCGTGCCATGTTGCACACCTCACACCTCTGCCCTCTTCTCTCTTGGGCAGGGCACAGCTTTCAAACTCACCTCTCAGCTGTGGAGCCCCTTTTGCCTCCTAGAAAAGCTAAATTGGAGGCTAAGCTCCCTGACTGTCAGCAAAGCACAGCTGATGGCAAGAGCCACCAGGCAGCCACTTCTCTTTGCAGGCTGCTGCCCCACCTCAGGCTCAGCCAGAAGCCCTTCAGGTGCCACAGTGGCAGCTTCCCTTTCAATTAATAAATCTAAACCAGGGAGAGCCACGGAGAGGAAAGAATAATGCAGGGCAAAGGGGACAAGGCAAAGGCTAACAGCCTGAAGGAAGAAATCCAATATGAAAAGATCCTAAAAGCAAGGTCCACCAGAAAGCACCCACATGAACTCTTACACCGGTGATTTTTGCTTTGGAATGATTGGGGGAATGAGGGAGAGGAGGCAGTGGCTTCAAGTCCAAGAAATAAACAGACACATTCCAGGAATACTAATCACTACAGAGAGACTTTGAGTTGCTCCACTGTGGGTGAGGTAGTCCCCTCTCTGCAACCTGGCCATAAAGCTGTGACATTATCAGCAGTGCAAAAGTTCAGCTCACACTTTTCTCTCTCTGGAAAGGGAACATGTCAAAAATGAGGGAAAAAACCCACATTTTTTCAGCCTCAGCAATTTAATAAACTACACCCATGTTACTAACACACTTTTTTTAAAGAAACTAGCAGATTAGAAGGGAGGGGGAAATACCCTATTTAAACTTTCAGAGCTTTTCCAGCCCAGAACTGGATATGGCATAGCACTGAATTGCACCTGTTACTCTGCTCTAGTTCCTTTTCCCATGAAAAATACATCCAGAGAAGTCTGTTAGATCTCTCTAGCAGTTGATTCTGCTGATTCTCAGATCCATTTCTAGCATCTAAGAAGATATGTGAGATGAGACACTGAGATATATCTCAAGGTCTTTACCAAAACCAGAGGGGTTTTGTGTCTTTGCTGATTTAGTAGGCAACTAACTACTCCTCCTCACATCCCCCCACATTTGGTTCAGGCTTTTCTTTTCTACTTTTCAAGATTCGTGTGGTCCAAACAGAAGTACAGCAATTCAGTGTTATATTCAGACATACCAGCAGTCTGCATATGCTAGTCTGTGTGAATAGTTGAAGCTAACGCAAAAGTAAGCTTCTGACAAAGGGCAGCAGAAAGGGTAGGAGAGCTAGACAACTTCTTTAGCAGCAGCCCACAATTAGAATAGCTTAAATAGCTTAATGAGAACAAAGCCTTCTATATCAGAGGAAAGGGCACTTTTTTTTCCGATGAACCAACGCTGAGGACCTGCTCTCAGCTTGCTATGACTCTCTCCCCTTTTCCACGGGTGATATAAGGCTCCGCTTCAAATTCTGAGCACAAGACAATTTTTATGCAGGACAACTTAGGAAGAAGTTGTGCACTGATTTATGATTATCTGTGTGATCAAAGTCTTTCTTTCTCTGTCAGTGTAATAAACTCTTTCCCTAATCTTTTTTTGCAGCAGAGTAAATATTAGATGTAATACAGCAGATCTGGTGGTGGTTTTAGCAGAAAGGTGCTGGTGTCAGACCGTGCAGGATTGTACATATAAGTGACATCTCTTGAAAAACCCATGGATTTGCAAGGTTTAGAAATACCGTGTAGCACTAGTGACATCTGCAGGAACTTGTTGGCTTGACTAGCAAGAGGGAAAAAATGCCAAAATGAGGCTTCTCTGAGAAGCTATCACAAGGAAAACCAGCAGATGCACTCACAGCACCTGCCTTCACAAGTCTACCAGGGGATGAATAGGCTCTCTCAACTGTTGTCTCACGGGGTTAAGTCAGATCCCTCCTCTAAATCACACTGATTTTGTTGGCAATGATTGGGAAAAGCTGGCGGGCTGCTTTACAAGACACTACACAGCAGTGTGACTGCCCTCATCTGTAGGAGTGAGAAATAAAATGGCCTAGGTAGGGGGCAAAGAAACACTGGCGTGAAGAGAACAAACACAAATATTGTACCTTGTCCTACAGAAAATGGAGAAAAAGAGCAGCTGATTTTTAAAGGTTTCCACAGATCAAGAGAAAGCATATCAGTGACCACTCACTGCTGGTTATACTGAGTCTTGTTCCAACCAATAGGTCTAGCAAATGCTCTTCTTTAAAGACAGAGTGATAAGGGAGAATTCTTAGCAATATTTAGGATAAAAATTTTGAGCAGAATTGTTTAGCAAGGAGAGAAAATGAGAGAGCAAGTATGCACACAAGTGAAGATCAGAGCAATACACAAACATTTAAAGGCAGGAAAGTTCGACCCAGCTTGAAGTATAGTAGCCAGATCCTGAAAAAGGGCTAGAGAGGAAAAGCCTTGAGAGGGCAATTCCTAGTAATTGCCAGTGATGTAATAATGGAAACAGTCTGCTTCTGAGGTCAACCTCAAAAGTCCAGTCAAAACCTAAAAAAAATGCAAAAGATGGAGCTCAGAGCAGCCTACAGGCACTCAGGTAGCTCAGTCCAGATAAACCATGTTCCTGGGCCCAAGGCTGATGTCAGAGGTGGAGTTCCAGGGGAGGTCAGTCATGGCAGTCAAGTCATACTGGGTGCTCACAAGGCACTTATACAAATAGCAGTAAGACTTAACTGGTCTTAACTAAGATTTGCTCAGCAACAGGTCCTGCATCAGAATTTTGGTTAAAGCCCAAACAAGATTTTTTGTGAAGGACTAAGCTGTTGTTCAGTAATGAAACTAAAAAAACCAACTTTCCAAGATCCAGACAAATTCCTCCTAAAAAGCATTGCACTGTCTTTTATTCAATTCTAGCTTTTGGGTTTAGATGCGAATCTGAATTTTGTTTATTAAAACTTTTTCTTTACACATTTTCATATCAATTTTCAGCTATTTCTGGTACTTTGAAACAACAGTTTTTATATAGAGATGTATAAAGGCAGGAAGTTGTTTGGTCACTCTCATGAACTAATGCAAATGTAAAAAAATCCAGATGGTTCTGTCAGTCCAAGGGAGAAGTGAAATTTGCCTCTGACAGAAGTATCAGATTTTCTCTCTAACCAGCAGCCTTACCAATGCCTTTAATTAGCACAGATCCCATGCCATGGCCTGCAGAACCTGCACTGACTGTGAGTTCAGACAGTGTGTAGGAAAAATTTCATGTCATCGACACTTAGGTCAGTAATGAAGCTTACTTGTGCAACTTCCATAGGGATTCACAATCCATAAGAATCTTCACGGTCTAAAACTTCCCCCTGACAGTTCCCAATATTTCTGCAGCTTGGCTGAAGGATAAAGAGGTACAATGCACAGAGATCTTGTGAGACCCCACCTGGACTGCTGCATCCAGCTCTGGGATCCCTAACCTAAAAAGGCCATTGACCTGCTGGAGCAGGTCCAGAAGAGGGATACAAAGACGATCCAAGGGCTGGAGCACCTTCCCTATGAGGACAGGCTGAAAGAGCTGGGGTTGTTCAGCCTAAAGAAGCAGAGAGAAGAGGCCTGCCAGAGAGCTGGAGAAGGCCTTTTCCATGGATGCCGCATCCCTGGAATTGTTCAAGGCCCAGCTGGATGAGGCTTTGAGCAACCTAGTCTAGTGGGAGGTTTCCTTGCCCAGGGCAGAGGTTGGAACTAAATAATCTTTAAGGTCCCTTCCCACCCAAACCATAGCATTGATGCTATGATTCTGTGACTCTATGATCCCGTGCCTTTCTCTGCTGCTAGTAACTTCTACATCAGAAGAATAAAAAGAGTAATCTAGCCCCTCACCTAAACCACTCAATTTTTCTTGCCCACTAGCTTCTTTCTTACTCCCCTATGCTACTAAAAATAGCTCACAAAAACTGACAGAGACAACTATATTTACAACTTATTCCCCAGTACAGTTGCAAAGGGTGCCAGAAATGAGTCAGAGATATTCCTGAAATGTCTGCCCATGCCCCCAAAACCAAGTTTGCACCAAGAAGCACTGTGCTGTTAGAGTATTTATTCTGACAACTTCTAACATGTCAAGTCAGCCCAAACGGAAGCAGCATTAGTTGTTTCATTGCCCTCAGAGGACCTAGGCTTGTGCTCCATATCATGTATCAACTAAACTCAACTTGCTTTTCCTTGCCTTTGCACAGGGCACTGCCACTGACTTTAAAAGGCCTCAGGCAGCTTATAAATAAGTCCCTGCTGATACCAGCATCCAGCTGGCTTTCTGGCCTGTACCAAGGAGCTGTGGCAGAGAGCAGGCTGGGATGAGAAGCAAGCAAAAGACAGAATCACGGAATCAACTAGGTTAGAAAAGACCTCCAAGACCGTTGAGTCCAGATTATAAGACATGAGCGAGGAAGAACAAAAAATATATAACGTCATAGATATAAGATTATGTGTCCTTTTCTACACATGTCAGTGGCTAAATTTCAAAGATATAATTTTAAAAACCTAACCAGAACTAGATATTTAAGATATTTGAATCCCCAGAATGAGGTATTTTAATCCCTATTGCTAACACTATCAAAAACATGTCTCATAAACATTAAGGAGCCTTTTGTTCTACAAGCTGTCACAAAAGGATCTGTTTGCACATGTTCATCATTACTGACTTTACAAGTTGCATTTTAAAAGCTTTGCAAGGTAAAAGGCTGGTGCAAATTGCACTTAAGGAAAACAGATGGGTGTAGTGGCACTTGTGTTTTGTATTCTGACCTGCTTTGGATATGTGTATATCTGCTCACTCTTAGCAGTAATTACAAGCCCAGCTCATTGGCCAAGATCCTATAATGGCCAGTGCTGTTTAAGCATTGACTAAAACGATGACATTCAGTCAAAACAACAATCAAGAAGTGTATTCAAAGAATGCTGGAGAGGAGATAGAAAAAACAATGTGCTTTTGTAAACTCAATTACACCAGAGGTTTCATAAGATTACATTTTAGCCTCTCCTAGGTCAAACAGAAATGTAACAGGAAGGGAAAAAATATTCAAAGGAAGTTATAATAGGCCAAAGTCTTTAGAAGGATATAACTTTTCACCTCAACAGTTGAGTGTGACAGTGGAACAAGACCAGGCTGGGCTGAGTAATCACGTTGTCTGTTTGGAGGTGATACCAACATCTTCTTGTTGGATATGTCATAATGCAGCTTTTTTAACTAATTAGTGATTAGACAGGCAAATAAGGACTGACCATAATTCTCCTGACACTGAACTCACATTCATGTTTTCATATGCAGGTGTAAGGATGACTCTTCTTCCTCAGCATTTCACACCTGAATCTTGTGCAAGTTTATTCCCAAAAGGCTGACCATTCATCAGTGTTTCCTAGTATTTAAAAAACTTCAAAAATATCAAAATTGAGATTCTTCCCTTTTAGTTGTTGTTGTTGGGTTTTTTTTTAATTACTTATTTCTTTCATGCATTCTTTGCATTATGTTATTTTAATCTGTTGTATCTCATCTTCAGCTGAGGCCTAATGAGCATTTTTCAGATCACAATGTGGGCCGTGGGGGAGTGGGGATGCACCACCACACCTTCCCTCAGCCAGCAGCAGTGGATTTTATCCCTCAAGGAGTAAGAACAAACACTATGCTTTCCTATGATCTCTCAAAACTACAGCTGTAGAAGGCTTGTTTCTTGAAGAATAGCTGGACATTCACAGAAGTGCTTTACACATCTAAATTCTCTACTGCTGCATCTGGGAGTATACACAGAGTAATGCTCTTCTGCAGGGAACACAAAGACCTGGGTTTTTGAAAAATGGCCAAAAACCTTTAGTGAAAGCAAATAATCCTGCTGGCAAGAACACTCATCACTTAACTGGATGTTTGATGTAGGGAAAAATTAGATTCCAAATGCACTACAAATTGTTCAAAAGAAATAGAATATAGAAGATAGTAACTTTAGAATACTACAGCAAATACACAAATTCGTTGTATTTTTAACTAATAGCACCCCTAAACACAAATATAAGTTGTACTGCAACTGAAGATAGTATCTTCAGCAACCAGAATTACAATAATGTGGATAGACTACTAGGCAAAGTCAGACAGAGACTTTAAGTGGGCAATTGAAATAGCTGGAAAAAGTACACAAACTTTGGGCATGCTCATTTGTCTGAAGAAGAACATTTCACATTTCACAGAAGGCTTATTTAGACTTTCCAACTAGACCAATCTCTTGGAAAAGACTAAATCTAGTTTCAAACTCTGGCAATTTACGTCCCTTATCCAGTTCTTCTTGGTCCTTCCTTTTCTTTTTTTCCTTCTAAAAAGAGCCTGATCTCAATGTGGCAAACGTTTTGGGACACAATATTTTCAGAAAAGCCATTCGAAATTTAACATGACATAGAGGGTAGAGAAATGGGTTCAGAGAGGAATTGATCCATAAAAGCCAAAAAGTTGCTTCATACAGGGCTTTATGGACACAAGTTCCCTGGCAGGCCCCACGAACAATCATTAGTAAAGAGTATGGGGCCCAGCAAATGGCAAACACACAGACAATTATGGTAAGTGACTTTGCGATTTTCTTGTCCTGCTGCAGTTTTGACCTAGCCTTTGAACAGAGGGAAACAGAAAATTCATTTTCTGGAGTAACAGAATTCCCTCTGGATGGAGACGAGCAGTCAGTTACCAAAGACTCTTTCTTTGGTCTCGTGGAAGAAGAAACACTGTCCTCTGCTTCAGAGGAAGACACTCCTGACCTTGGCAAGGGGCAAAATCTCCAGGACAGGCTGCTGCTCCTCGGAAGCTCACAGTCCTGCACACTGCCAGGCCGCTGGCGCCTCTGGATGCTGTGGAAGATGTGCATATTGAAGTAGGTCACCAGGAGCAGCGGCACAAAGAACTCCAGGGTGGATGCACACAGGAGGAAGTACCAGTTGTCACAGAACTCGGCGTAGCACCGATCTGCCGCTACTGCGCTCTGTCCAGCCACATGCTCCCAAAGGAGGATTGCTGGGCAGTACAGGAGAAAGGCTAAGATCCATATGGCCACCATCTTGATGGCAGGGTTGGATGTTATTCCCTGCCGGGCTCTGTAAGATACCTGCAAGGGAAAAAGAAAGAAAAAGGCCAGACTTTTGAGATACATTTTGGAACCAAGAGAAGTAGCAGAAGAAGTCATCAGAGTGCTTGGTAATTTAGAGCTGTGGCTGTGCTGATCAGCTGAAGCTCACCCAAGCATGTTTAATTCATTGATGTTGACATAGCATAGGGTTGTCTCTCTACAGGTTAGTGTAGCTGTACAAGGATCGTGGTCCAGGGGATGAAACATGATCATCCATCAGTACCTAGTAATTAGGTATGCCTTGTTTGAGACACCTATGATCTGAAGTGCCAGAGTAATTAGTACCTTATAGTTGTTAAGAACATGACTCCCATTCCCTGACAACTGCACTGCTTTTTACAGTATTTTGCAAACAAGTAATGCTATACACATCACAGAAGTCAAGAGAAAATGTGGCACATAGATTTAACACCCACCTTTAAGAAAATTGCTTATTGGACACTTCATGGGAATGAAGGAATAGATTCCAGCTCTGCTATGCAGCCCTTAGCTGATGAAACTACAAAATCACCCCTTTTTCTTCCTTCACCGACCACTCCAGGGCCAGTACTTATTTTCCACTATATGCTGCAGACAGAGAGCTATATTGCAGATCACATCCTATTCCACCCCTTTCACAGGATGACAGAGTAAATAATTCTGGGAGCTTAGATATCCAATTGAAAACAAAAGTTTGAGTTAATGTCATATTCATGCAGGTGCTCTGAGTTTTGCGTTTTGTAAATATTGAATCTTTGGCTTTCCAATGTAACATTTCTTACATCTCAGATGTTTTGGTGTTTGATTTCCCAGACTTTTTTCTTAAAATAAAATAATAAAACTTAATATAAAGGTAATTATAATAAGTGGAATTAATTACAATTAACAAAAACAAGACTGAAATTCTATTGTATGATGTTATGTTGACAGTGTCCTGCATCACAAAAGAGCTGGAACCACTAGTTCTCCCTGACATTCGCTGCCACTTGGGCTAACAGCATAGCTGCTGAGAAATGCTGGCCTCCATTTTTAACATTACCAAAGATATAAAGCACACACAACATGTATAGGATGCTCTGCAGAAGGCAGAGACAGAGTGCATCTGATGTTTGGGATTCTGTTCCAAGAGGAGTTTCTTGCCACATTTCTACAGGCCATCACTGCATTCTACCCCTTGTCCCTCTCTTTGCCTGCTTGCTCTTTCTCCCAGTCTTCTCCAGGATCGTTTGTGACCACATCTCAGGTCTAGACCTCCTCCCTGATGTCTTTTATTTCACTGTCTTAGCTCCACTGCCTTTTCCTCCCAGGCCTCATTTTATGTCCAAACCCAAATCCAGTTTACTCTGAGTTTCCTCTTTCCTTGCCTCTTTTTTACCATTCTCGTGCCTTACCCTTTTTTACCCCTTAGCCTGCTTTTCCTCAAGCAGTAGCACAACAGCAACCTGAAGCAGAAATTGTAAGAAAAGTCCTGGTTGAACAGCTCTGTGCTAGGGCATGCTCAGTGCAGAATATTTACCCCATCTAGCTGCAAATATCTAATAACCTCCACATGTCAGTATATTTTTGAGAGCTATTATCTCAGTTACATTTTGGGGCTTACACTCACGAACATAGCAAAGGTTGGTGAATATAATCCTCCGACAAAAAAAATCAGAGAAGCTGTAAACAGGGTACTTACAGCTCGAGTAACTGACAGGAAACGGTCATAGCTGATCAGAACAATGTTAAATACTGAAGCTGTGCACAGGAGATAATCCATAACTAGCCAGAGCTTGCAGACACCTCTTCCCAAGTGCCATTTTCCTGTCAGGCTGTAAGGGATGTAGAGAGGTATGCAGAACACACCTATGGAAAGCAACCACAAAGACACCACACAGTTCATATGGACTGCAAATGATACTCCTGGAAGCAGAGTAAAAGTAATTAGCAAATCTATTTACATACAGAAATTCTTAAATTCTCATGGAATCTGGTGGGAAACTTTCTATGTATTAGATCTTAGTGTGATTTATGTATGCTGATTGTTGGAAATAAGCTCAAAGCAAATCAGCAAAGAAGGATCCACTGAAGAAGAAAACGGCAGTCTAACCAACTTACACTCTCTAGAGGTACATAATTAGTGCTGCAGCATATATGCATTGTGGCTGTATTCTGACATGTAACCTCATCACTGTATTTCCTCTAGTCTTTTATCTTTCAGAGCTTTCCCCCAGGCACATCTACAGCTGTTGCCAATGGCAGTTTTCATTTTAAGATTGGTTGGCATTTGTAAGCTAAAGACAATATATTAGACAGTCTGTGTGGTGTTTGGAAATGTCTTCTACCAGAGAGAGAGCAGACACAGCAGAAGTATGAAACTCCCATTTTTAAGGAGTGTTTTAATCTTGTGCTTGTTCTCCACATGAGAATAATTCTAGAACTAATTTTTTTGTCTGTTAAATTTGGGTTTCGTCCAAAAGACCTTCCACAGAAGTACTTATTAAGAAAATCATGTTTCTGATTTATTTTTAAGCACGCAACTTCTTCATTTTACCTCTAATATTTTTTCAAAAGCGTGGTGCAATATTTGATACCACATTCCTGGAAATGCTGATCTACCAGAGACAAATAGAAAGTTACATGCAGCTTCAAGATTCATTTTAAACTCTCCAGCTTATTCTTTTCTTAGTATGCCCATCAAGACCTTAGAAGCTACTGAACATTACCAGGCTATGTGGCTTATTGAGAATAAACCCCTGGGCAGTGAGCTGACAGACTGCTATCAACAGGGAAATGTGCACAGCTCTTTTGATAATGATGGCTTGTTTAACACATACCCTAGATACAAGCAGCAATACTTTTGAACAAAATACTCATTTTCCATAGTTGTTGATGACAGCTACTGTTCTCATCAATGTTTACTTTCATGTCAAAAAGAAATTACTGGTTTTTGCTATAGATACAAACATAGAGGCAAGAATCAGGTTTTAAGTATTTCTATTTCAAACTATTCTCACTTTTACTAATTAGCGGATGCAAAATACTTGAGCCACACTCCTGGAAAGATTCCAGACTTTTAATACATTAAAACCCAAAACCAACCAAATAAATAAAAATTACAAAACAAACAAACAAACAAATTTAAAAACCAAACAAACAAAAAACACAACAACACAGCAGCTTCAGAAAATAAAGTATTTCCTGACCAATACCAGAGACTAAATCTTGTATTTACATGGTCTATATAGGTTAGTGTAATACTGATACTAATCATTTCCTCTTGGCTGATTTAAGACTACATGAGGCACCAGCAGAAGGTAGATATTTAAATCTCCTGATTAAACTATGAGATATGAGGAATACTAGACTTTTGCAGAAGACCTGAGCTATGAAATAGCAGCTCCAGCTGCCTGGGCAGGAAAACAAAGGCTTCAGCAAATGCATAATTTGTTTTCTGCACCATAGGGCGAGTCCCAGAATAAGTTACCACAGCTTATAAATGGCAGAAATAAAGGAAAACCTTAAAGGCTAGACTAACACACTTCACTACACAGCACTGATGAAGGAACAGCATTTAGGGGAGGCTGTATTGCCAGATGTGCAGTGGGTTGGTGAGGGCTATTTCCCTGCTCTGTGAATACTGGTCTCTGTGACTGTCATGAAGACAAAGCATTTGTGTGCAGAAATACTTCTTTGCTAGCCTGAAGTCAAGATGTTTGCTGGCACATCTGCCACAACACCATGGTTTTGTCAGGCTTTCTCTGCTGCATGGGCTGTTTGCCTGGCCTGAACCATGGAGGAATGCTGCACAAGACATTCACCCCCTCACCTCCTCACTTGGCACCACCAGTCAGGACTGGATCCACAGCACCTCCAAGTGACCAACTCTTCCGGAGTTCTGCAATGTCACTATGGGAAGAGGGGACCAATAAGGAATACAGATGGGAGATGCCATCAGGATGTTACTGATATCAAACAACCCACAGGATCAATAGCTTAGGCTAAGTTGAAGCCAGTAAAAAGTCCTGGTGGTAAACTATTTTGTGGCAGTGTAATACATTCAAAAACTAATAGTACTATGTAGAGAAGTAATTCATTTACCTGCATGTATCACACATAGCTGTATAAGAAAACACACTGTCAAAAAGAAGGATTTTCTGAATTGTGTAAACAGTCTTACAGGAGGGGCAAGGGTAAATCACAAACTGTAGCAAAAAACACCTTTCCTTCAGTTACTATTCATATGTAATAGTTGCTCCTTTTTCCTGAAGCAACATTAAAAGTATTTACATGAAAAGGGATGCATTTCTCATTACAACATATTTTGAGGCATAGCTGCCTGCTAAAACACATCATGCAGCTTCCACTATTCTTTTCCCTTCCCCTAAAAACATCTGGGAAATACTTCTCTTAGAAGAAAACACACAGAAAATAAAACCCATTACTTCTCCCAAGATTCCCAGGACACCAGCAGTACAGGCCTCCACAACTGGGACTTACCCACTGCTAAGTCAGAAACAGCAAGACTGAGAAAGAAATAGTTACTCCGGTGCCTGAGGCTTCTGTCCACGATGAAAGCAAGGATCACCAGCACGTTTCCAAGGATGGTGACCAGACACAGCAGCACCATGAGGACAGCCAGCAGCACCAACACGCCCAGTGAGAACTCAGAGCTTGGTGACTGGGTGGGCCAAGTCTCATTACACGCTGCAGCCGCTTGCAGAGTTCCAGCAGTGCTGTTGTGCATGTTGTGTATCCTGGTCAGCTCAGCCTGGGAAGAAAGTTGCACCTGGCAGAGTTATCCAAAAGGTTGAGATTCAAAAGGAGTTAAAACAAGATGGGTCAAAAATCCAATACACATTAAAAGCAAAATTGTGTCAGGAGAGGAAAAAAGTAAAAGCTTTTGACGCTAGATAAATCTGATTTTCTTAGGGTTTTTAAAACCATATAATTCTAGAAGAGTAACTGGTTAAGAAATATGGGGGGTTTTTAAGCTCATGTTTTAAAATGCAAGTTCTTCTTTAAGCAACCTGATTCTTATCTGTAGAGGTCAGGAGGACTGATTTGAGGTTCTCTCTTTTTTCCCTCCTTCCCTCCCTCCCAGAAGTGTTTTGCTTGCTAGCATTATAGACAATTTTTTCTGAATTTTTTTCTTAATGAGAATTTTAGCTATTTTCTAATTTCATCCTTGCTTATCTAATGTCATTGCAATTCAGCAAGCCTGTGGTTCCTCTCTGTTGTAATTTTTTGTTGACCAAAGACACGGTCGACTTCATTGTTGTTCTTCTTTTAGTGGGCTCTAGGGCTGAAAACTGATACGATGTAAATAACCGTATACAGAATTACTTATCAGAATAGTCAGTCAGTAATGGTCCAACCCTCAGAGATCACCTGCAAAACTTCCACTGAATCAGTTTAAAAACTCTTAGTATCAGCCCCAGTGACACATGAGCTACTGCCCTACCAGCACCAAGGAACTAAGTATCAATCCCCTGAACATGAATAAGAACTTGGCAATTCACAGGATGAGGCTTCTTTTTTCCCACACTGGTGGGAAAAATCATGTCTTCCACAAATGCTTATATTTTGTATGAGTAATGAAACTACTTGCAGAGAGCTGTGAGTATTCCACAGTTGCAAAAATTCAATCACTTTTATTACGGGTTCTAAAAACACTTTGGTGTCTAATTTTAGATACTTAAATTTGAAAAATGTTGGCTGTCATGTCTTTGCTTCTGTTGTGGGAACAAACTTATTAGCATTTGCCAAGTGCTTTTACTAAATGTTTGAATGGCTGCAGTACAAAAAACGCAGAACTTTATTATCCATACAAATATCTTCCCAGCATGAAAGTCCATTGTGGCTTTAAGCTTTATTTCGTTTCCAGGTAATGCAGAAAACACAGTGTGGCATGGCTACTAAGTAATTCCAGTAGCCTTTCTTCTGCTAGCCATACTGAAGCCTCAAGGGGAAACTCAGCAGTTTCCCTGTTTTTCATGAGAACCAGCCGACCTTGCCAAACAGCTTAAATCTTGGGGTGCTTTCTAGGCGTATACAGCTACCCAATTCTTTTCCATCTCCCTCCCTCAACATTTCTTCTTGGAGTTAACCTAGATTTAACTTGGTTTATTGAAATCTTAAATATCCAATTCTTCCACATCATGCTTGGAAAGCCGGTATGTATCAAGTAATCTACAAATATGTTTAACAGTAGATCCACTAAATGAGCTTTTAGCAGAATTACTGTGTGGCTATGATTACACCAGTCTAGAACACAGGTCTAGATGGAAAAATATCTAAAGTAGCTAATAAACAGCTGATTTTCATTTTTTATTCAAATAGATATGTTAGGCAATAAATGCATATCCCAAATGAACACACCAAAGGGATCCACAGTAAATGTTCTAGCTTTCTCTTTTCTTCCTTCTTTCCCCCACATTAAAAAGGAACACATATAAAACTGTAGAAGCACCACCCTGAACTACCTGCAATATCGAGAAATTACAAACAGTCCAGAATTGCTATGCTATGATAAGACAATTATCGTCACTTTTAAAAGTTAAGGGTAGTAGATTTTAGAAACATCACCTTTTCATATTTCAGCATGGAAGATCTCCAGATACACGTAGGACATTTATAAGAACTGTTAAGTCTCATAACCACTTGTAAGCTTGTAAGAATAACAGTTCTCCAATGCTCAACTGTCTTAAATTAATTAAGGTTCTTCTACCTGCAGTCTCTGTTTGAAAGAGAAACCACCTACCAGTTCTTCATAAGGAATCTGGCTAACGAAACAGCCCAATCAGAGAGCACATACAAAGTCTTGGTCTGGTCACTGAAGTTTGAGACACAAAGAGAAATAAATCATTCTGATACAACCTTGTCAGAGACTGTGGCACTGTAATGGCTAATGTTTTCAGACATACTCCCAATTAATTTCTAGAATAGCGAAGTAAATACAGTAAAATAAAGAGATTAGACAACAGAGTGGCCAGAAAGAAAATAAATGTCACAATCCACCTTTTCCTGCTATTGTTTGATACTTGACATATTTTTATGACAGGTAACTGTACTTTAGGTATAAATTAATTCCATACTCCTTTTCTTCCTTTTTTTTTTTTTTTTTTTTGCCAGATAATGAAATTTGTAACTCTTTCACAAGTAGGGACTATGTCTTTAACAAATTCACAGTGTTTGATAACAAAAACAGTTAAAACTGCTTCTTCAGTTTAACAATACTTTTAGTTTCCGAACAGAATTTATAAAGTTAAGAGTTGTTGCCAGCCATTTCTGTAACCTCCTTCCCCTTCTTGGATCTTCTTCTTAGAATAAAGGAAGTTTAAACTTATGAAATGCTTGCAAACAGAAAGAGAATTGCTACAATCTCAAAACTCTCAGAAATGCAATAGAAACCTTGCAATAGCTAAGTCGATAAAGTACTTGAAGTGAGTGCCAAAATTTTTACTTCAAAAGAGTCTACCCATAAGACAAACCATGAACAAGAAATACTTGTATGACCAAATAGTACAAGACTACTACATATGCAGTGTGGATCTCCTTCCCTGCGAGGAAAAACATTTTTGGAATCACGAGTACAAATGCTAAGGTTGAACTCAAAAGACCTTTGCAGACAAGTTAGTGTAACTTTCTAAAGTTGTTTTAATAGTCAGTGCAGGAATCAGCATGTTTGTTTGGGTTTTTAATCATGTATTTTGGTGGCATTTTTTTAAGTTATTGGAATTGCTAAGGAGTATGTCTGTTGCTATATCAATCTCTGAAATAGTTACTTTGATTAGATGAAGTCAGCTTTGAGAGAAAGGTTTTGTGGGGTACCAGTCCTGGAGAACTTATAATGAACAATTCAGTGTAAGAAGCTATCAGCAAAAAGTTACATCCCAAGCTGGTGGTCAAGTAAGATAGTCTTACAATTACACCTTTAAAGTATGTAAGTGCTACTGGAGAAAAGTCACTAAAAACAGTCACAGACCTGACATTACTATATGACCAAAATACATAAGGTGTACCTGACCTAAGAAACTCTCTCTGACTAAGAGGTCACAAAGTTTAGGAAATAACTTGAGAAAACAAAAAGAAAAAACTCAACAATGTATTAAAATCTATTCTCTCTAAGTGGAAGATATCAAGGGTACATTAAAAGAAAATAATTCTTCTCATCTAAATAGAAATATGACAATTAACTGAGAAAACCTCCTGGTGGGTTTGGGTTTTTTTGCCTTTTTTAAAATGTATTAAAGCCTGAAAGCCATTAATAAAAGACTAGAAAATTCAAGTCTTTGTGATCATATCAATAACACCTTCTTTTTTTCCCCCACTCGACACCAGCAGAAGTCTTCAGAACGTTTATATCTTCACTACTAGATGTAACAGTCCTATTTCAAAATCCCCACGTACTTTGTTGAAACCACTGTTTCCTTTAATTATGCAACACTTAATTCTCAGCTTTTCAACAGGCTCCTAGAGTCTTGATTGTTTCAGAACAATCCTCAAAGAAATTTTTAGTAATTTCATCACATTTCTTAGCTTATTGCCCATGTTCAGCCTTTCTTATGTCACCAAGCAGGCCCTGTCTAGCATCTGACAGAACTGCACAGGCAGGACCAGGCTCTCCAAGGCCATACAGCACTCAGCCACATGCTTTCCTTTCACAGAAGAAAATATGAAACTTAGAAAGTAACCTGCTGTACAGACTATTCCAGTCTCAGCTTTGATACAAAAAACTCGAGAATTCAATTACTAATACAAGACAGATATTTGAATTTGAAGCCAGGAATGGAGAAGATGAGAAATCCACGCTAGTAATTAGTCAGCTGTTGTTTGTTGGGAGGGGGTAGGATGGGGCAATGGTTCCAGATGCTGCAATGTCCTCGTAACGAGGAGCTGAAATGTATAAGAAACAGAGTACTTGTGTCTAAGCTCTATTCCAGAACAGCAGAAAAAGAATCACAAAACAAGATGAAAATATATCTATAGCTTTACTGAGTTCTCTTCTGAATACAACATATCTGTTGTATCGGATAAGGCAATAAGGTCCAGGTTTTCTTTGTATAAATATGTGCAAAATAACACTTTAAAGTTTTAAAAAATAAATTAGTGTTCTGTTCTCTTCTTGTTGTCCTTCCTTATCTTTTTGCTCTTTCCTGCTTGTCGAGATGATTCTTCCTGAAATGAAAAACAAGCATTTCAAAATTGAAACAATATTTTTGTAAACCACAACTATTCTCTCAAGGTAACCCATGAGAATTGTTTTTATTATGAACAGTGTTCACTGGGATTTATGAAAACTTTGAGTTGTATAATATAACCTTGTAGTGTGGATGTGGCCTCATCACGAGATACATGGAGACATTAAAACTGCTTTGCTTCCCTAAGTGAAACAAACCTACAACAGGAAAACCAAAATTTGGCCAGTCTTGCTGGATCAACACTGTAATGTTCAGTTTATCCTGACTGCCAATTCTGAAAAACAAGACTTTTCTTTGGTAGGTATTCACTGCAAGCACTCCCCAAAATGGTGAAGGAATCTGACTCTACATCTCATAAGAGCACAAGAAATTTTAATCTATTCCTTTCTATTACTCACACATAGGAAATGGACTCTAACAGGTTTTTTGAACTCTGCTATTATGAAGAGAGTCAGCTAAAAGAATACTTCCTCCAAGAGCCACATCCATGGCACTAAAATAATCATTACCCTGAGTTCCACCTGTTATTTTTCTGATGGACACTAGTAACCAAATATGTTTGCTAATACACAGTAAAAAAATCGAGTCCGTTTAAAGTTGTTAAAAATAGAAATAGCAGGTATTTGTTTTGGTACTAAACCTTCTCAGGAGGGTAAATACTTAAAAATCATTAATTTCCTTTTATTTTATGTGCAATGTTTTCAAAGAAAACACTGATAAACTGTCAAGAAGGTGAATCGCCAAATATATACAAGCGCCTTTAAAACGAAAAAAGGAAATAACTGAAAAGTGGAGGGCGAGAAATGGCAAAGAACGCTCAGCTTTCAGCCATAGCTACCTGAAATACTTCCATATACAAAAAAAAAACCCTGACAGCTGCACACTTTTTCAGTTATCCATTAGTAATTCTTTCCTACTATCTGAAGCTCTCTGTAGTTAGCAATTACATGCTATACATGCTATGATGCACAAAGACATATCTAATAAGCTTTTCTGAAGATGAAGAAATGTTGATTCTGAGGATGAAAAAATGTTGAGAAACAAGAACGTGAGATTATTAAATGACCTGAGTCCTTTAACAAGTAAAATGCCATTCAAAGTCATTTGGAAGTTTGTTTCCTGAGTTATTTAAGTTCCCTTGGAATATTTTCCCATAATCTTTTCTGTACCAGTAATGTTACTTTGCTTGAATTCTTCTAGTCTGGATTTTTTTTTTCAATGGTGTCATCTGTGATCTATAATCCTGAAAACTTCTTGAGTCTAACAAAGCTTTCCATTTTGAAAATGCCTACTAGTTACAAAGATTCCCAAGGTCATTCTGCCTGCAGACTAGAACTGGTGGCACAGGGAAGCATTAGAAGTGGCAGCTTCCAGTTTTCTGAATACAGAAAGAGACATTTCCCTTTACCATTCTCTCCCAGCTCCTACATTTGTGTTTGGATCAATGTTGTCAACTGCTTCTACCCTTGTGCTGCACACCTCACGCTTACAAAGCAGGTCACTTCCTTGGAAGTTCTCTGCACTGATCCTGTGAGTGCATCAAAGCAACCCAAGGACGACACAGGTTGTATAACTTTTCTTCTGGCTTCACCTAACAGGAAAAATTCACACAAGTTCACATGCAAATGCCTTTCTTCTAAGGGGCAGAAACTTACCACTGAAGGTACATAGTCATATTCCACCAGTACATTTCTTGCACAATTGTTTATATGTTTGAATCGATCTGGTCCCAACAGAATACCTCCATACCAGCGGGATACCACAACTAACACGTTGTGGACATTCAAAATCTGTGAATAACAGAAAGAAAGAAAAGGTGTTCTTTTTTAACTGAACTAATTTTACTGTTGGCCCCAGTTTTAAACACAAAAAGAGTTTACTATCTTGCTTTTTTATGAAGGCCTTACAGTCAGGTCTGTGGCACACACACAGGTTATCAGAGAGTGACAAAGAATGACAAGTCAGCAGTTGTGCTTAAGTTTCCTATCCAAACTCCTATCCAAAGTTAAATGCAAAAGTAAACTGAGTCCATGTATCCCTCAGAAAGGGCACAAAGCTATCTCATGCACTACCATTGCTCATCCACGTGTCAAAAGCTTCAGGCATTACTTGGAGAGAAAATTACTGGGTTAGGTTTCCTATCATTTGATATGATCAATTATTATTTCCAGAGAACCCTTATTACTAAGCAGATTGTCTATCCACATTTATGGAAGTGCTGATGGATGAGGCTCACAACAGTCAGAGCACAGGTATTATTCACGTGGATACCAAAGTGTAGCCAGTAGTGTGTTAGCATGTGCATGTTAACAACCATTAATCATCCTTCACTAATTTGAACAATGCTATTACAGAAGTCTATCACTGTTTGTGAAAACAGAAATATTCTTAGAATTTTAAAATTAAAAGGATAATGAAAAAAAAAAAAAAGAAAAATGGACTGAGGCATTTTCTGTGACAGGCATTTCCTATTTTAAGTATCAGCCATAAAGTCTCTGTATAGCAACTGTTCACAGTGAACAGGACGGTACTAATCTAAAATACAGTTTCTTGTAGAAAGAGCTGTCTTAAGTGCTAGGTTTATCTGAAATAGGATTAGATTTCTAATGCAAAAAAAAAAAGAGCTATAAGTACAGCAACAACAAATGTTTTAAATCCCCTAATCTTCATACTCATATCATATGTCATAAGAGCTCATAACAATAAAACTACAAGATCTGTGAACATCTAGAAATCAGCCCATAAACTATTTTATTCATTTTCTATGGCTGACAATTGTTCTTTTCTGATCCCTACCTTAGTATTCTTCCAAAACTAAAATATTCTCAATAATTAGGACTAAAGATGAAGAGAGACGATCCATACAATTTAGACATATTCACATTTGAAATGAGATACTTCATGTCACTTTCTGAACTGGATTTTTATGGAATATTAAGTGCCTAGACACTTTAAGTCTGACAGCTTTCAACACTTAACTAGCTCTTAACCCATTCAAACTATTACTACCACCCTATGAAACACCACTCGTTTCTATAATCTGAGAGCTGAAAAACTACTACAGTCTGGTTTTCCCTTCACCTTTAAAAAAAGCAATCATCTGTTTGACTGCAAGCAGAGCAAGAATTAAAATAATTTTCTACAACCTTATTTACATTGTAGTGATTTTTAAAATCTGTTCAAGATTTCTAGAAGTCAAAGATTAATTTCTAGAACCTGCATGAGATGAAGAAGACGTCCACCTGCTGCTGTCTCTCCATCATCTTCACAATCCTGTAAGAAAGTCTGCTTATCTTCACAGTATATTCTTGGAAAAAAAACAAACAAAATAGATTAAAAAAATGTCAATCAGCTAACATCTTTACATGGTTAATAAAGTCTCAGAGATCTTTCATACATATATGTATCAATTATAATTCTCTACTAAGGACATTTACATGAAAGCAGCATGAGGCTTAAAGTAAACCACAAATATTTATCCGTGCTGTAGAACAAGTTTTGAGAAGCTTTCACAGACTTTACCTACTTCAGGTTAACTCCAGAGTCATACCAGGATAAAGACCCTAAACAGAAAAATCCTTAGGTTTTTAGTCTAATAATTACACCTAGCTGAAGCTAACACTACCAGATACAGGTTCAAATTATGGTACAAACCTGTAAATGCTGAGAACTTGGACAAAAACATCATGAATAATTAGTTATGTCTGTATTTCAGCAGCAACATGAAACTATTCCTGAAATTCGTCTTCAGATTCTCCATGTCACCTCCTTTCCCGGGGGACGCTCCAGGAAACTTTTGGATATATTGCTTCATATAAAGGACAGCTGCACAAGTCTAATTTTCCAGAACTAATGCACAGTGGTCTACTGTTTGTTACCAACTGATTTTATAACTTCTGAACCTACTAAGACACAGGTGAAAAAATGAGAAAGAGGCTTCTAGTACTCAGAGGACAAATAAGAAGCAGTAAGTATGTGTCTATTGCTTTTTTGAAGTGTATTTGGATAGCACGAGTGAAAGAAGCCAGATCATCATCTGCAACAACAGAAATCCCCTCTTTACAGAAACCCTTTACTTACTTTTGCTTTTTGGTAAAATAAGCTTTTACTTGCTCTCATTTCATGTTTCATTAGGATCACACCAGGATGGGCATGAATGGATCAGCATCTACACTGCTTTTTCAGATGGCTGGTTCCTCCAGTAAGGAAAGGGCTCCCTTTTTATTGTCACTTACACTCCTCACAAAACCTACACTGCTATCTGGACTGAGACCGATTCGTTTCACATAAGCTACGTTCACAACAGTTGCCAGAGGCAGATCACTGCCAAATTAATTTTTACCTGTTTCTCATTTTCCCTGAAGTTTCTCGTATTTCAGCTGAAACTTCATATGCCAGATGTCTGCATCAGGCTTTCTGTTTCGAGTCTTATTTCAACTGAACATGTTCAGCTATTTCTAAACATAAGGTTGGGGGGAAAAAGAAGTTTTACTTCATCCAAGTAAAAACACATTTAGTTCAGGATGATACAGCATTTCCTGCAGACATACTATACAAAGTACATCAACACATTTTCAACTCCACCTTTCTAATTTTCAAATCCACTCTATTTCTAATGCTGCTGTACTATCTTATTTCCTATTGTATGTTCTTCTTTCTTGACCTCAAAGTAAAGCCTATAATACCATTCAAATAAGAAACCTACTCCCTTAAGGATTCAATAGGAACAAATTTCTTTCTCATGTCCTGCACTCATTTGTCAAAGAATCAAAAAAAAAAGAAAAAAAAGGAAAAATCATTAATTGCATCTCACCTGTATGCATATATGTTGTGAGTAGCACTTGCAATCTTCTTGTTCTCATATAATTTTTCAAGAACTCTCTTTACCTTAAAAAAACAGAAAAACCCCTCCTTTTATAACAGGGATTTTATATACACATCTCAATATCACTGCAAAACAAACATCTCTCTTAGTACATACACAAAACAATTTTACGCTTTGACATAAAATTAATGAAATATTTAGTGTATCTCAAGAAGCTGCTTCTCAGTACCCTCACGTTTCCAATCATTTTTGTGGGATACTGAAAACAGATGCTCCTTGAATTTGTACATCGTATACATTCATGTTACTGATGAAGATATACACATGTCAAATTGCTTTACTAAACAGGAAAGACAGTAAGTTTCAGAAAGTATTTTTAATAAGTATTATGTATAAGTAATCAACCTGATTATTCTTCCAAATATAAGATTAAACTGGAATAGAACACAACTCGAATATACCGCTACACACTGCTTTTACTTATTTCACCTGAAATGTGATGTTTAAAAAAACCTTACTGTATTTCACTTTGAGTTTTTCCTTTTCTCTCAAACATGGTTTTTTTCAGAGTTTCCATTTCAGAGAAAGAACAATAAAAAAAGAAAAGGTTCTATTAGGGGTCTGAAAGTGTCAGTATTTCCCAGGAAATATTCCCATATGTTCATTTTTCTGCTCTTAAGAAGTACCAAATTCAAAACACTAATCAATAACAGTTCATCTTACGCTTCTAATTAAACAAGCTAGCAAGTGTTTAAACCTTTCCAATGGTCTAGCAAAAAGGAGAGCTTTTGATTAAGGCATCGTTTTAGTACATAATGCAAAACATTACTGAAGATGAGGAAGTTTGGGAAAACATGCCTGGCAAGCAAATTGCCTTTCATTGCAAAGAAAAATGTCTCCGAGGTGTAATCAACAGCCATATTTAATATCTGTCTTAGCTGTACTGCACTATTTCCAATTTTTCTTGAAGAAATTCAACTGACAAAAATCACCTCAAATAAAAAATACCTCAATGAAAAAACTGCTATTATTAGTTAAGAACATTTTTTCAGAAATCTGTCTTCTCCTTATTCTGAATATTTATGAAAGACAACTTATATTAATACAGTCTCATAAATGTGGACAGTACATGGACTTAGGGTACAAATCACATGAAATGATCATCACCTTTGACATTACTTATTTGCCAGCTACCAGGCTGATAAAAACATATTTTAAAGATTCATTATGTGTCTGTATTAGCAATGAACCTCGAAGACAGACATCTTAAGACTAAGCAACAATTTATCCTTTTCCCTGATGTAGCTCCTGAGCGTTTCTTTTCCTCCTGTTCCCCTCTCTACTGTTCCTGCTTTAGGGAAATAAAGGACATTGGACATGTCAGTGAAGCATCTGCTCATAAAAGACACAAGATGTTTAAACAATAAATCAGTTCTTAGTCCCACTCAATGAAGGAGTTCACACTGTACTCTGTACACTGTCTCAAAATATCAATGAGTATCATTGCAGCACAGAGATTATGGAGATGAAGTTGATAAAGAAGCCACCTTTCACTACAGCTGTAGTGGTTACTCAATTCCTCATCAATTTTGACTCTCTTTCAGAAAAATTAGTCCATACCACAGTAAAGCTTCCCTGCAGTCTGAAGACCAATCACCTCACACTGTACAGCAAGACTCTTGTGAAACAACATGGATTTGACACTTTGGGGAATTGTTCTGTCTTTATACTAACCACATCCCAATAAGCCTTGACTGGGAATTCCTGGATTTATTGAGTATTTGTCATCTTTAAAAAAAAAAAAAAGGCATGAAAGAAGAATGTCAATTAAGAACATCTTTGTATGCAGAAGGCAAATCACTAATCTACTTTAAGTGAGTCCTACTCCTTGACACAGATGTGCCCTTTTGCAAACGGTCCGTGGGTACAGACTTCCTCATGTGTAGGAACAATCTTACTCATAAATCATGATAAAAGAGCAAGAGTATTTTAAATTGAAAAAATTACATTAACCCACTAATTCTGATTTCCTCCCTTTCTAAAGTAACACAGTTAAAACATATATTACATATAAAAGAATCACTTAAAGCAGATACAGCTGTAGCACAAAAATCTAAATGAATGTACAGTGTACGTGAACTTGAAAGGTCAAAGTGCTCCAGGAAGGATACAGGGATACAACATTCTTTTACAGTCACTGACCATGTAGTAGACTTAGCTTACCTGGAATTTCAAAAAAGCATTTGGCAAGATCCCTTACCAAAAATCCTTAAAATAAAACCTAAAATTGGATAAAACAGAAGAGAAAAATCTTCTCAAGGTTTAACTCTCAGTTCATAATAAGAAAAGATGAGTAGCTTCCCCACTAAACAGGGATGATCAAAGGAGGCTGATGACAACAGATGCAAAGTGATGTACAAAGTAACTCAAAACCCCTCTCCAGCAGGTCTCGATAAAGATTTACTTATGCGTTATCCAAGTGTGTTTTTGAATAGAAATCCTTTCTGAGGGATGGAAAACATTTATAAATTCATGTTAGTTAATTTTCCAATTAACACATGATAGACTTGTGAGCTTCCAAATATTTTACAATAAACTTGCTATCACCCAGAAATCAAATTACAATGTTCTTATTCTCTTACATCTAATGTACATAATGGGAAAGAATAGCAGGAAGCACTGCAGAGCTGTTATTTAGAGATATTCAGCTGATAGTGAAAGCAAGAAACTGATGACTGCGCAGACAATGTTAGCACACAAAGATGCAGAGACAGACAGACAAACATATCTGGCAAATTCAAAGTATTCCAGTAATATTTTGTCAAGCTCAAAGTACAGGCAAAAGGAGAACTGATTTCTACTAACCTGTCTGGTTGTCACCACTGGAGCCAGATGTGCCTGGAAAGTACTCCTTCGATCTGTGATTGGGTTTCCATGATGTATGGGTGGCAGTTCTTCATCTATTGATCACAAACAAGGAAAAGTTTGCATTCTTTCAAGAGTATAAAAACAATGTATATGGTGATATACGTAAAAAATATCTCAACTTTTAGAAAGGCATTTGTTAAAGTGAAGTGCACTAGATGACAAACAGAACAAGTAAAAATATGTTGGGTTATTTAATGACTGTTACAAACTTTATTATGATTTTATTGTTACTAATTTTTCTCTAAAGCTGAGTAGAATAACACCATCTTTAAGCCTCTCCTACATTATTTCAACAGAACTAACATGAGCATACTTTTTACCTTCCTGACTTTCAGATGTCATGTAATTTAACATTTTAATTGAATCTTCCTGAATGGGCTCATAGTCTAGGACAAAATCTTCTCCATCATCTTCATCAACTTCTTCAGTGGTTTTCTTAATATCCGGTTCTATTACAATATAAGTAGTAGAATTTATTACAATTTTTTTTTTTTCAAGACAAGCAAAACAAAATTTCAAACTCTTTGAAATCTAGAGTTCTGGCATGTAAATTTAGAGACAAGTTAATACATCACAGTTCGATTCCTACTGAGGGCCTATGATGTGGTGATGATGTAGTTTTTATAACAGGTATTTTCCATAAGAAAGCAGAGGGGTGATAAAGCATGTTCAAAAGGTCTACAAATCACCATATATAATAAGTAGAAGCTATAAGGTTGCAGTCAAAATACCCAAACTTCCAACACTGTCAGTAAAATTTTTACTTCTCAGTATCCACTGCTTTAGTCACATCAATGAAAAATGACTTATTAAATGTCTGTGATGTAGAAACAAAATGCTCAGTTTATTGGAAGACTAGAAGTTAACCTTACTATGATGCAACACTGAGAATAGAATTTATTTTCCTTCTTTTATTCCTCACAGGACTAAGCTAGCATCCATGACACAGAAAAGTACTTTAACCTTTTGCCACATGTGCATGCACACGTCACTCATGCATTTCATAGCAGTTTAGCATTTTAATGCACAAAACCTCCCTGCCATTTTTTGAAAGAACTGTAAATTTACACAAACTGGGTAAGAGTTACAACAGAAGAATCACTGCAATTCTAGTGATCATGTACTTCTCACCCTAATACAGTAAAATAAAATTAAGATGGAATACTTAGTAATTTGTCTGCATATTCCGGTGAAGTTTATCTTCGCTTGAATTCCAATCCTCCAACAGTGCACTCAATACCAGAAATTAATTACTGATATGAATAATTTCTTTGCAAAACAGAGGACAATGCATAATGTACTGTGTGCACATGCAAGTAATTTCATTCCTGAGAGAACTGAGGACCTTGTTCTAGTTCAAAGGCCACCCTCCTTCTTCTTTTCCCTACTGCTTTTTAAAAAGGGAAGCTACTACTATAAGCAAGCCATATAGTAAGCCATGACACTGGAGACTGTTTTCTGACACGTAGATCCAAAACAAAACTGGACATAAACTTTAACTTGGACTGAAATTTACTTTGCAGTGGAACGAGAAGTAAATTGAAAACCCCGTGTGTTTTCTGAAGTACCTGGCTCTGAAGATTGTGCCTTTTCTATCAGAACTTCTCGTATCTTCTCTACCCATAAATACAGTATGCTTTCACCAAGGTTCTGTCTGGAAGTAGAAGCCCACAGTAAATGAAGAATCATTTTTGCAGATTTCATTTGGAAAGCACACCAAATAACACACAGATTTCAGACACACAGAAATAGAACATAATAAGCTAGTGAGATATACAGCTTTGGCAGGCTTGTGGAAAGTTCTGTCTCGGTACTTCACCGGGTTAAACGTGGTATCTGTGCCATTATGTGGCATGCTTTACTTATTTATTAACATTAAAAGCACCAATACTGGAGGGAAACAGGAAACTGACAGAAACTTTCTGACCACTAAGCAGAGGGAAAGCAACTATGGGAAGAGTAAGTCAGACAGACCTCAGTATTTTGAAAAGAAGCTACAATGTCTAGACTTAGAGCTTGCCCTGGACCAGTTTTCTCTACAGAAAGCACTGTACTGCCAGTGGTGAGCTCCTTCAGCTGCTCTGCAGCTGCAGGGGACTCTCTCCCCAACAACATGGCAGAGGCTGACCTCGGTGGACTGTGATGGTAGGTCAGTGGCAGCAGACACAATGAAACATTGGACTGATATAACACATTTTGGGTAACAACTAGTCCTACAGGACAGGGAGGTAAAGATTTAGGTCTAGTAGTCTTCAGTCAGGGACACACATGTGTATTAAGGTATTGCTGGAGGATAGAATGAACATGTTTTATATATGCATATTTGGAATTAAGAAATGCTTCCTTTATGTGCAGCAAGACCCAAACAAGTCAAAAGGCATTTCAAATGGTGTCCTGCAAAGCTGCCTTCACAATTTTAGTTTAGTACGTTTATGAACTGTGCATGTTTTAGGCATGAACCAAAACTAAAGATTTAGGGCCACATGTAATTCAAGGTTTCTCGTTAATTTTATTCTTACTGCCACCAACTGGGCACCATGTAAATGACAAAATTACATCTTTAAACTCTCACTCAGCTTAATGTATATAGCACTACTGCTGGAAACAATCAAATTCAAATAAACATCCATATTTTAGAAAAAAATATTCAAGCAAAAATAGGGGATTTATAAACCTGTAGCTCCGTATTCAAAATCTGGACAGACTCCAGAACAATTCAACACCTTGATCTCACACTGCTTATTATACAGAAGCACTGCCTTAAAACCTGAAGATCTAGATTTTTTTTTTTTTAGTGATGGAATGAGAGAGACTAGACAACAAATTTTTTCAGTTTTGTACAACTAAATAGCAATTTCTCCAGCTATAACCCAATTTCAGTTTCTGAAGTTGTAAATTACACATGCTCTGAAAAGCTACCTTTCTATGCTGCTATTTTTTTGTCAATTGTGTCTAAGTCATGAAACAAAGCTTTCTGCTGAATAAAAGTTTTACCAGAAGAATATCTGGGCAGGAAAAATCCCAATGAAAACTAACCACTAAACAGTTATTTGCTATGTTTTTAAGAACTTTTTGTCTCCACTCATTACATGTCCTTAAGAAGACACAGCAATTGACAGTATAGTTCATACTGGTTTAGACTGCAGAACTCTACAACTCACATCACTAGGGACTAGAGACCTGGTCAAACACACAGTGCAAATGATGCAGAGTATCTGTTTATCCAACAACCACTCAGACACTGACTAGATAAAAGGCTTTCACAAATACTGTGGACATCAGTGACTACTCCACGATTTTTAAACAGTCTAAAATGACATATATGGCCTGAAGTACAAACATTCACTTCCTGCTGAACAAACAAAAGCGAAAGAACATTAAGGGCTCTGAAGAGCAGCTGATACAGACAAAAAGGAGCTGCAAGGGATTGGATTAGAACACTTTAACAGTGTACAAGACTGCAGAGTTGGGGAACACAAAAAAAAAAAAAGAAAAAAACCCCTCTTTCACAGCCATGCTCACAGTCCTCACATGCCAACTTGTGCCAGATGCTCAGGACATTTAAAGAACCACCTACAGCAGCTTTACCTGTGGTAGAGATTCCATCAAATCCTTTGAATCTGGACAGCATTAAGGACAGTCTCTGTCTTTTTTGCTCCACTGAAAATCTGCAGTGAATACGTTCTCATAGAATTTTTGCCTAAAATCCTTGTGCATTTTTAACACTTCAAATTCAATTTTACTTGCTTAAATGATCTGTTGCTAAATTAGCTAAGAAATACAGTTAACCAAAGTAACTGAGTAATTAGATAAAAACCCGTTATGCAAGCTAAGTGCTCTCTTCCTTATGGCATTAAAAAAAGCATTTCTTATGCAAGATGTTCAGATTTCACTATCTGGGACATGACTGTACTTCCTTATGATGCAATTTCATTTAATTTAGTTTGTATTATATTTGGGATCTGAAAGAAATAAACCATATAAAATAACAACATTTACTACTCCAATTTCACAGCAATTTACGAACACATAATTCGAGTATTTCTAAATGCTCTGTTTATTCTCATGCATTTTGCCTTGTTGTAAGCTGCACATTGTGATAATAAACAGTTCATATGCTTTAACATTCAAATGCAAAATAGATGCAGAAATCTCACACTTCGTACCAATAAACAATCTCACAGATTCCAAAGAGCATCTACTCTATTAGGTTTCAAAATGAAGGCTTCTATCCTTACAGAAAATCAGGCCTAAACAACATAAAAGAGATTTCTCAAGAGTTTAACCCAATTTGTTATTGTAAAATGATTAGTAAATACATGGCACTTTTAACTGTGAGACTGATAAAAGAAACTTGCTCTCTCTATTGCAGTAATCATGTCACAACTACTAGTTAATGCAGGTACTTCAAAAGCATAAAATAAGCAGGGCATGGAACTGAAAATACACTGTATCCTTTTACTATATTCCAGTCTTGAACTTACAGATATATTTCTTCCAAGCTATTTGCTAGTTCCGTATAATCTTGTCCTCGAAGCCAAGGGGCACTAAAATGAAAAGAAATACAATAAAAATTGTGCCATATGCTGCTTCTAACATTCTAAAATAAAAGTGATAAACACCTTGAAAATATAAATCATCAAGATTTCAGCTGTAAACATTTTGGGAATAGCACCATCACTCAGGTCTCCTTCAAGATACTTAACTTGGGCTGCCTTTTCTTACCTCCGTTAAAAAAGCTAGACTCATCTTTCATGGAAGGCCACTGTCACTCCAGAGTCACCCTAAGTATTATTAGTTGACCCTTCCAACCCCTTCAGCATCATAGTACCTACTATATTTAGAATGACCCTTCAATTTTGTACCATTGTCCTCCTGGTCTCACGTAAAACTTCAAACTTTGCCTCGAGTTTATTAGCACTAGTTTGTATTGCCTTGTCAATACTCCTGAGCAAACCCCAGTAGATATGTGTGTGCCACACCCTGCAGGTCCTCCTATCACCCAAATCGGGGACCTGGCTTACACATTCCATTCCCATCTTGTTTACCTATCAGGAGACAAAGGGAGAGCAGGGAAGGAAAACAGGAAGATGGCACATGCCATGGCTCCATCCCATGAAAAGCATCCCTTGCAATCTGAAACAAGGATCCAGACAAGAGGGGTACACCCAAAGACGCATCACTGTCTAACACAACAGGCAGCTGCCACCATAACTCCACAGTCTCACTGCTGCCTAACCACAAAATAATGCTGCAAGAATTAGAGTTGAGGGAAGAGGGAAAATTTCATAGGGAGCTCTGTAATGTTAACTTGGGAGAAAGAACAGAATATTCTTGCTGGAAACATCCCTCATCCCCTGTATACTTTAATTCGAAGAGTCATCTTAACTAAGCTTCCACTTATATGGTAAACAATCAAGAGTGTTAATTCAGAAAATACAAATATTTGCAAGAAAATTTTACCTACTTGAGTTGATAAATAGGTGGCTCTTCAGTAGGATATCCTGGCGGCAAAATCACCTGAAAGAAATACAGGGAAAGTATTCATTGGACTACTCCTCTCAGCTAGCTGAGCTTTCCTGGAGGACTCTGATGTTGAGGACTAGGACTGTAATTTGTGTTACAAATTAAGCAAACGGTTGGGTATGTTGTTATAGAATTACAAGAATATCTGAATATCTGTATTTAGAATTCTGATAATGGTAACACATACAATTATATTTCATGGTGCCATTTTTAAGGATTCAAAATAAAGTATGGAAAAAATTTGAAAGAAGCTGCACACATGGTTACTGGACTTAAATAAGTGGCACCACACTTCCATAAATAGACATGTCAGTGTTGTGCTAAGAAACTTATTGCTTTCCGTTCCAAACACATAAAGTAACGAGTTACTCAATTAAGTTGATCCAAATTTCGTTTTGCCTCTATACTATTCAGAACATAAATCTAGAAGCAACTGCAGCAGATTTGCTGAGGTGTGCAATGTTAATGTCAATGTTAAACATTTTTCAGAAATTAGTCTTTGGAGAAACACACTGAAATGTTTTTGCCAGGTGTGGAATTAGGACATGCAACTACTGAATATATCACAAGCACATCAATGTGTTACAGGAAAACAATCACTGAGGAGTCTTATCACAGATTCCAACTTAAGCTTCTTAATCCACCTTAGTAAATAATGAGCCGTATTTAGAATGGTTTCATGCAGCACACATTTTCACCTGCATCAGTGCAACTGCAAATTTTGTGCTAAACTCCTTCCCACCACTATACCTGCAAACAGAGGGTCCATTTTGGTTGGTCCAGACAATCACTAATCTTAATGCAGTAGATTTTTTCATCTTCATCAACAACACACCAATCTTCACCATAGATGGATGAAAGAGCTTCAATTTCATCAATCTAAAAGAAAAAAAACAACAAACCATTACGCAAAAATAAATAACTCCCCCACAAAGCCTACAACTTTGTTTGTGGCAGTCACAGTATTTTTTAAGCCTTGCTCTTCTACAGTTTATTGACATATGTGACAAGATTCACTTTACTGGAATGCCCTAAGGATTGGGGATTCAATCCTGATTCACAGTTGCACCAAGGGAGATTTAGGTTGGACATTAGGAAGAATTTCTTCACAGGAAGGGTGACTTGACACTGGAATGGACTGCCCAGAGAGGTGGTGGCATCACCATCCCTGGAGGCGTTTAAGAAAAGACTGGACATGGCACACAGTGCCATGGTCTACTCGACAGGGTGGTCTTGGGTCACAGGTTGGACTCGATGATCTCAGAGGTCTTTTACAACCCAACTGATGCTGTGATTCTCTACTTCTGCTCAGTTCTCCCACGCACACACCACCTTTTGCATTTCAATGGACAATCCTGTCATTTCCAGCAGTGACAAGGTGACCAAAGCGACACCGAGCAGCGACAACACATTCCCTGCAGCTTCCTATACGTGCAGCTCCCGGCTGGGGCGGACCCCTGCAGGGGAAAGACCCCCGAGGGCTCGGCACTAAGCTCTTCCTGAGGAAGAGAAGCTACTCAGCAAATTCCCATCAAAAAAAAAAAAAAAAAAAAAAAAAAAAAAAAAAAAAAAAAAAAACAAAAAAAAAACAACAACAAAAAAAAAAAAAAAAAAAAAAAAAAAAAAAAAAAAAAAAAAAAAACAAAAAACAAAGGAGAGCCTCCTTCCACACAGAAACCAAACACCCGGGACGGGTCCTTGGTGCCGAACGTGCCACCGCGGGCGCGGAGCCGCTCACGGGGCTGGGGCTCGCCAGAAGCCCCCAAACCACCGCTCTCCCCGCAGCCCCCCCGCCCTCACCGCCGCTCACCTGCTGCTGGGCCCTTCCCGTGTCACTGGCCGCCATAGGGATCCGAGGGAAGCGGGAGGAGGAGGAGGGAAAGGGGAAGGGAGCCCGTGTGCGCAGCTGTGGCCGTGACGCCGCCCGCCCTTCCTTCCGCCACAGTGTCGAGGGAGGAGGGAAGGAGTCCGGTGCTGTCGTGGAGCGCCGCACAATCCACGTTACACCTCTCCTGCAGACTTTCGCCTCATTCCTTACACCCTGCTTTGAAAGCAGAGTGCGTGAGCAGCTCTATTTCAGTGACGATTTTACTGAGGCAGCCGTTTTCACCTTGCGTTTTATGAGACTCGGAATGTGCGATCGACAAAACGGCGTAATTTCTCCTAAAAAATTATTTTAAGGGATCAAAGATGTTACAAGCGGTTTTCATTACAGGTCTAGAAATTAATTTATTTAACACTGGCAAGTTTAAGACATCTAAATCTTTAGAGACAGCACTGATCAGTCAAGATACCTTTTAGCTTGTGTGCAAAGCATGCGTGTGACCTGTTTTTCGGGTTTTTGTAGTTCATGTTTTCTTCCAGTGTGATTTCGTGCTGACATAATCATGAAGAATTCGTTAATCTTTGTTTTCCCCTTTCTCAAAAGCTTGGAGAATTCCTGGAGAACAGGATTAGACTTCAGAAGCATGGTGACAATCAGGACAGGCGTTATAAAGACAAAACCAAACTAAAACAAAAAACGCACCAAAAAAAACCCAACCAAAACAAACAAAACCCCCAACAGCAACAAACAAACAAACAAAATAAAAATAAAAATAAATTTAAAAAAAAAAACCAAAAAAAAAAAAGAAAAAAAAAAAAAAACCAAAAAACACCAAAAGCCAGGATGCAACTGAGAACTGAGTAGGGACAAACTTAGTTATGGGTTATCAACGACATATATTCTGGATGAAGATGGAGAACTGCTGGTTGCAGTCTTCAGTGTCACAGACAAAGCTGGTTTAATGATCTTTGAAACAATAATAAAAAGACAATAATAAAAAGAATATATCCAGTCCCAGAACATGACAAAAATGCACATTTTATCAGGCAAAGTCACATATTCCACTTAATTTTAAAAGAGAGAGAGACAGAGCAACCTTATTGTTCAAATAGTTGTCTTCTGACCAAAACATAACAGCTTCAATCTACAAGGACCTAGAAAAGATAGTGCTCCATCTGTTCATCCTAATATTAAATTGCCTTATAAATTTAAAGACAGAAATAGGACATTTTTAAACTTTCTGACAGCAATCTCTGTCTAGTGTCTGTGCTTTATAAGTTGCTAGTTTTGACTTAGCTGAACAAGTGAGTTTACTATACACATGATTTGTTATTAAATAACTCAGAAATGTTATTGACATCTTTTATTGCTGTTGTCTATAATCCATATAAAAGCATTGATATGAAAGACTTTAGCAATCTAGTATTGGGCCAGGAAGAACATGTACCAGACATCTCTGATAGATTTCTGGGGACTGTGTAATTTCCTTTCACTGTCATTTATATTTGTGATAAGTCTTAAAAACCAGAAAAGAATGTAAATTTGGCTAATGAATCGCCATCATTTTTATATATACTAAATTAAAAACAGAGGAGCTGAATTGATATGGTGCACAGGAGTATTTAGCAGCTAATTAATTTCTTTGTCCATCTGAAGTAAACATTCTGTTAAAGCTGGTATGAAATACATATTCACAGCTTTCAAACTAAGAAAATGACATAGTGGAGTTTATTGAACTATTTGGGTCTTCTTTTAGTACATATCTGAGCGTCACTGTTCTTTATGGTGAGACATGGTAATACTCTTCACAGCAATGCCTTAACTTCGATATTTAAAATGGTTACTAAATCTAACCTTTGGTCCATCAGTTCTGTCTTTGTAAACTATAGATAGCAAACAAAAACATTGAAAGCTCATCAAATCAATTAAGCAAAAGGAGTCCCTGAGGTCAGGAAGTGGCCCAAATTACCACCTTGAATCCGAATTCTTCATTCTGTCTTCTCAGGGCAAGAAAATACACTGGGTAATTACTGGTGCTTTTCCGGATCTAGATTTTAATCCTAGAGCACAAAAAGCTTAAAACAGATACAAATAATATTTATTCAATCAGAATTGAATCACAAGTAAGTGAAAAATAACTTAAAAATACAGAAGAACTAAAGTTTGAGTAAAATATCAATAACCCTGCTTTATTTTGCATAGCTCATATTGTTCAAGCAATATGATGCATTTGCAACTTCTCCTTTATAACAAAAAAAGAGGAAGATTAAGAACAAATTCATGTCAGGTACTACTAATTAATGCCCTCAGTTCTGTATTCTCATTTTGGGCAAGATTTGCTTATACTAAGACTCTGCCTGTACCGTAGGTTTTTCCTGTAGTAATTTACCAACAAAACACTACATTTCTCTAATGCTCCAATTCTACTCCACATTTAATAGAAATCTCATTCTGTAATAGAAATCTCAATTGGCCCATCCAATAATGAGCATATATACATTTAAGCACAAAGTAGTTCAGCTGATTTCACTTTCACAATGATGTGTTTCTCTAGATCATACTCTAAAGTGACGTTAAGTTTCATAACTGTAAGCTCTCCATACACAGCTGATTTATCATTTTGAAACTAAACCCAAACTCAAATGATTCAATCACAGGAACAAGAAAGTGCATTAAACAAGCCTAATTCTTGGTCTAAAACTACATGTCTGGTAAGACTAAGGAGAAATATATGTACAGATGACTTAGCACCTTGGTTAAAGATGTTTCTGCTCATTTAGCTACAATCCATTTTTTTGTGCTGGCTATAGCAGTTGCCTTCTGTAGAGCTATAGAAATTCAAAAGCTTTTCTATGAACTAGTAACTGCTAGCAGGTTTTAGGAGCCTCCTGAGTGAATTCTCACATTTTCTCCTGCCCTACCTGCACTCAGATAAAAACGAACATATTAAAAGGAACTCTTCTCTGTTTAGGATTTTTTTATTCTGCTAGAGAATACCTCCAGAAACTTCTTGAGCTTGTTTCAGTGCTGCTTTTAGCAGCAAAAAGCATTTTTCATTTCAGAAGGCAATCCAGCTCACACCATCTATAAATTAAATACATTATATGGTTATTTCCCCAAAGTATTAAAGAAACTTGAGCAATAGACTTGCATCTGCAAAAATTCCCTTTACAGGCAGTTAAGAACAACATGAACATTTGTTTTGTTCACTTACTGGCAGTTGCTCTTGGTAATCCAGGGACATCCACGAGAATCATGTCTGAGAGTGTCAGCACATTAGTTAACTCTCCTGTGCCTGTCTTTTCCCAGCTTATAAATAAAATCAGTATGGAAATGTGACAAGGACCTGTGCTTACTGCACTGCTTTCCAGACAGAGTTGAGGAGTAACTTCCTTAAAAAGTGCACCAGGGCTAATTGAAAGAAACTACGGAAAAAATTTTAGCCTCTGTCAAGGACTGTTGGTCAGCTAATGAGCACTCAGTCATTAAATACGTTACTGCATGAAAACAAACATACAACCTGTCATGTTATCATTTATTTCTTCCACTTATCATTTCTCTGTGTGCACTCCCTTGCCCAGTTGTGTATCTCAGAGTTGACCAGTATGCTCTAGTCTGAAGAGGAAGAAAATAAAGTGTGAGTGCAATAAAAAGTTGCTATATCAGAACTAAAATTGTGAAGTTTCATGCAGCGTAACAATATAAATGCCCAGAAATTCTTATCCTTTTCCAAGTCTGCAATGTTTTCCAAAAGTTTTTCTTTAATTCGGCCCTGGATAAACCATTAGCAACCTAGGTCAACTGTGCAGAGGCACAGAAAGGGAGGGGGGGGAATAGAAGCACTGCTTGTCTTCTCTCCATTGCAAATAGCATCTTGCAAAATGAGAAATGATTGGCACCTTGGCTTGTATAGTTTCTAGTAATGACATCAGTCACAATAGTGTGGTTACTTTTTTCAATAAAGAGTGGTATTATTTCAAAATTTCCAGCTGAAATACTTCCTAGTCAAATGGTTTGGTTGCCTGCAGCAATGGATGCAACTAGTTGATGAAGCACTCTACCCAGTAAAGACTCCCTCCCTAAAAAAGTTTCACCTCAGGTAGCACTATGGCCTTACAGCTTTGACTTCTGCCATCAGGTTGCCCCATCACAGAATTTGAGAGGATATAAAAACTACTGTGAAAATCAATGACAAAACAGTTCAGTGAGCTCTGTGCAAGGCTATTTGCCAGTGCATTCAGCCCTAAGATAAGACATGTTTCATGCTTTCTGCAGCACTAATTTCAGCAGGTTATCTGAAAAAGGAAAGACAAGAGAAAAAAAAAAACAGATAAGATAGATACTTAGAACAAAACCTTGACATCAGCAACACTTTTTTTCTTATTTCCACACTTCAAAGCCTAAAATGCACTGGGTCATTATTACTCTGGAATGTGCAAGGAGGCAAAACACACTATTTGAACATGACACTATTTGAGGGTGCTGGAAGCAGGGTAAGTGTAGTGATCCTGACCAGGAGAACACTGTATATACAGGAGAGAGTGATCTACAGTACAGTTAACTGGAGCAGGCCCAGGTCTGTCCTGTGCTGCCTTCAGGCCTGTGTCAAGGTGCACAAAACCCTTGGAAGCAGGATAAACTCTGCCGGCTCCTGAACACCGAGGAGCCTGAAGGCAGCTCCCGTGTAGTGCAGGCGGTTACACCATCTGCGTGGGAGTGAACCTCTCCTGTGAACATCCTTTATGAATAGCTGTTTTCTTGTAAGGAAACTAAAATAGCTCGACCAAAGAAGAACTTCTCTCCACAGATGCAATCTCTGTAGCCTGCCATGGGAGAAGTCCATCCAGGGTCAGTCTAGTGCTGCGGGAACATGGACATCATAGCATCTAAAAGCATGCAAGATTTACTTGCTATCTCTGTTGCTCTTTACTATGTCATTAAATTTACTAAGTGATTTGTTTTCAGGTGTTCCTTACTCAGATTCAGAGAAAAAACCTGCACAGACTGGCTTAAGGGTGAAACTCTGAACTATAAACTTTGTGCTGCATCGCAGAGGGTTATAGAGTAGGCAGATGACAATACCTCCATTGTATTAAAAAATTTATAAGAAATATGAGGTAATAATATACATATTTTTATATTGTATTCATGTATGCAAAATATAATACAAAATAGGAAAAGGGAAGGATGCTTGAGTTTATCGTGAGGCTGCTTAAAGCAGTTATGGCATTGTGAAAGATGGCTCAAAGTCAGAAGCAAGAGGAAGAAATAAAGGAAAGGGCATGTGGGGATGACAGAGCTGCTGCTCTGAGAGTAAGGACAGCAACTGGAAGACCTGTTCCTAAGAAAAAAAAGTCAGTGTGATCCTTCCCTGAAGCCTCTCAGATGTCATATACTTCTTGGTGAAGCATCCCTGGAAGCAAATGTCTTTTTTAAGAAAAGCTAATTTAAAGTGACAAAAAACAGCAGGAGTACAAACATGGTAAATTTGTGTTATCTCTGCAGGTATGGAACTGTTCCATTTCTTCTTTTTTGGTATGTCATTCTTCAAACATTGAAAATTTATATGTAGCTATAGACAATACAGAAAAGTGAAGCTTGCCTCATTACTTGCCTCAAACTCTGAAGAGTTTCACAAGAATTTCTCAGGTTTAAACTTGCCCACTTTTGGAACAGAAGTTTCATCGTAATCTTTAGTGATAGTTTCTCACGATACCCGTGACTCCTGCCCTGCCTTTTCAGTGCTCCTTCTGCATATGACACAGACTTGGTCATGCCACAACAGCGCAAAGCTTACCTGCTCCCTTAATAAATTCCTGCAGGATTTCCAAGGCACTGCGAGTTTTCAAAAGGTAAAACTCCTCTTATGTGCTAAACACAGAAAAACAAGGTGCCAACGCTTAGATTCAGGTGAAAGGTGTAGTGGAGAATAAATAAGGGCAGGACAGAGGGAAGGGAGTGGTGGACCAAAGGGCCTAGAACAAAGGGAGTACTTTTTGTCCCTGGTAGCACCCAATCTCTCACTCTTCTAGGTTCCTTTTGGCTGCACTGTTCTTGGAAGCAGTGTGCATATTCAGTTTCCTTTCACTTGCACCGCGGTTACATGGCAACTGAAAGCAGTTCCAAGACCCTTTTCTCCCCTCTGGTGATGGCACCATTCTTATACTGTTACTATCCTCTTTTGAGGCCTCTTTTTTGCACTCTCCCTATCTCTCTGAACACCTGTCAGTGCCTCTTACCCACCCTGTTCCACCGCTGCTGAGGGTGCTGGGGTGCTCCCCGGTCAAAGGAGAGCCAAGGCCACGCATCCAGCAGCTTGGGCTACAGCGGCAACAGGCAGTCACAAGAATCACAGAACTGTTAGCGTTGGAAGGGATCTCTGGAGATCATCCAGTCCAACCCCCCTGCCCAGAGAGCAGGTGACACAGGACCGTGTCCACGTAGGTTTTGAATGTCTCCAGAGAGGGAGACTTCACGACGTCCCTGGGCAGCCTGTTCCACTGCCCTGCCACACGCCGTGTAAAGACGTTCTTCCTTGCGTTGAGGTGGAACTTGTTGCGTTTTAATTTATGGCCATTGCTCCTCATCCTGTCGCTGGGCACCACTGAAAAGAGTCCGATACCCATCCGCAGCGGGCACAGGGCAGTAGCTGCGAGGCAGCCCCAGGGTTGCAGGGGGGTCACTGTCCCTGCCTGGGAAGAGCTGTCGCCGCCGGCTATGCCCGGCGTGGGCCCGTTGCTCTCACAGGAGGAGCGGGCAGCGCCCTCGGCGGGGCCTCGCCTCACCCTGCCCGGCTTTTTCAGAGGGCTGCGGCGACCTCCGAACCTCTGCGGCCGACCCCGTGGGGCGCCCGCCTGTCCGATCCCGGTGCAGGTGCCGGGGGCGGAGCCGCGGCCAGGCGGGCGGAGCCCTGTCCCGTCCCGCCCTGCCGGGAGCCCTTGCCGCCCGCCCGCCCTGCGCGGCGCGGGGGGAGCGGCCCGGCTGCCGAGGCGCCGCTGCCGGTCACATGTAGCCGGGCTCGGTGCCCGTAACGCAGCGCGGGGCAGCGGCGGCGAGAGCTGCGCGGCGAGGCCGGCGGTGGGTCAGCCCGTCCGCCCGGGGCGGGTTTCCTTCCGCGGCGGGGCCGGCGGGGGATGCGCCGCCTTCCCGCGGCGGCGTTGGCTTTGTTGCTGCCGTGGCAGCGTCTTTGGCTGTCCCGTGTCGCCGTGACCGCCTCTCCTCCGCAGCCGCCGGGAGCGTGTTCGGAGCAGCGGTGGGGTGTCGCTGCTTCCCCCGCTCGGGGGTGCGAGGTGCGGGGCGAGGGGGGGGCCCAAGGCAAGGCGCGGCTCGGGGCACGAAGCAGAGGGGCGGCCTTGGTAGGCGGGGGCCGGGGATGGTCTCTGGCCCTTGGGAAGCGGTGTGCGCCCCCCTTCTGTGCGCGGGTGCCCCTTCCACCTCCTCCTCCTCCTCGTTCTCCTCCTCCCGGGAACAGCCGTGGCGGTGGCCGGTGCTCCCGGGTCTGAGCGCGCCTTTCCCCGTAGGCAGGGAGCGCGGCTGCTGCGACGCGTGAGCCTGTCTCGCCGTAAAAACTGTTTTAATTATCGCTGCCGAAACGAGCTGCACGATTCCAGGCGGACGTAGGGAACTCCGGGCGTTCTGCTGAAGTTCCTGACTGCTTGGGGCTGTGCCTGCCTGCTGATCCGGGTTAGATCACTCACGAGCTGTGGGTAAGCTTATTCGGAGTTCCTGTGCCGAAAGAAAGTCTTTGATGTGACAGAACTAAAATATATGTAGAAAACAGCCAATAGATGCCCAAGAACGAGGATTAGTTTAAATAGCTGTTGCCTTGGCAGTGGTATTGAATTAGATGCTGTGTTAATTGCTATTAAGCAAACAATAGATTGACTTTAGAGAGGTAGTACTTTCATAGGAAGAGTGTGTCATAGAAGCATGTTCAAGTTCTAAACCCCTTTACCCGAAGATTAGAACAACTGCTTTTTAGATAACATCACAAATCCATCTAGTGCAGCCACTCTTTCTTCTTGGAGCAACTCTTGTCAGTGCAGTGTGTTGTGTGAGTTTGTAGACAGGTTCTGTCTGTTTGTGCGGTTTGGTGAATTTTGTTCTCCTTCTTTACGAGCATCACATCATAATGTGTGCGTGCTGGAACATGTAAGAAGTCTTCCTGAGCAAGTATCATCCTTTCCCTAATTAGGAATCTAATTTTCATTGCTAGAGGGAGATATCTTGAAATACTAGGTAATGTTGTGCATTTTACCAGCCTTACCATTTTTGTCACGAGTAGAAAGCTTCCTATGCAACCAGTGCCTCTGAGCCTTAATATTAAGTTGGCCAGTGCCAGTACTGTTTCTCCTGCTTTTCTAGCAGTAGCAAAGTGAAATCCACCCATGTTCTGCTTCGTGTGTATTGTTGCTGTTCTGTGCTGTGTACATGGGTGGAGGACTCAGAAGGAGAGGAAATCAAAGTAAAAGCAAGTAGGTCTTACGAATAATGCTGCCCCATGGTCAGGGACAGCACTTTAGATCTTTGTAGAACACTTTGAGAAAAGCAGCTTTTTTTGCTTGGACTGTGTCCTAGCAGTTGGGTAAAGTTGGTAGTTTGTATGTTGGTAGTTTGGTGGCCTTCTGTGTTGAAGTATTCTGCAAAACTCCTTTAAGCTGCCATGCAGGCAGAACAGTAACCTGTATGGAAACAATAGTTCTGTGTTGGAAACAACTCCTGTGTGAAGACAGATGCTGTAATAGCGTGAGAAGATCGCTCTGGCATGAGTCTTATTGAAGAAGATAAAATGCTATTTTTTATACCTTCTTAAAGGATAAGATTCAATTAGCAGTCAAGTACTGCTGTGGTAGTCCTAATGAGTTCAATAGAAGTGCCTTGCAGTCACATCTCAGCTGTAGAGGAGATGCTAACTAATGTCTGGGATGTTTTGTCATGGTATAACAGTGACTGGAGACTATGAGGCAAGCCTTTCATTGGCACAAAGCATGAAGATGAGCTGAGAAAGGCAATTTAACCTATATCATCTGATTAGTGGATTAAGGTAATATGGTGACACCACTGACTGAAGAGATGTGTGCTCTCCTAAGTGGCTAGTAGATTTGCATAGAGGCAGCACAATTCATATAGATGAACCTGCTAGTAGTACCTTAAGGCTAATAACTCCAAACTAAACTATTCAGTTTCTCCCTCAGTGCTGGTGGTCTGGCTCAGTGCCTCAAAACTGTTGGATGATGATTTTGGAGCTCTGTTGGTGGTGGGTCATGGGACCAAATAAACTCCTGTCTCCAAGGAAATGTAGGTGTACAAAGTACAGTTGTAAGCGCACAGCATTCGAGTGCCTGTGTATTGATTTGTTTCCATACTCTAAACTTGTCGCCTCAACTTCTGTTGGTCATTGCTCATCTCCATTATAGAGGAAATACTGTTGCTTAAAACAGTATTTTCAAGATTATGATAAGTTCTGTTAAGAGCTTCTTTGCTGCCAGCTTAATTTAAGCACTTCATTTATCTCATTACCTAAAACTTTATGATCTTTATCACTTGTCTGATGGGTAACTGCATGCAGATTCACTTTCCAACCCCTATTGTAGAAACATTTTCATGTGAATGATCCTTCTAACTATGACTAATAGCCAGACAGTCATTCTTCTGCATCACTGAATGCTTCAGGCTTACAAAGTGTATTTGAAATTGGAGGCTTGGCCTAAACAGCAAAGTCTTTGGGGACTAAACCAGTGAAGCAGACAGACCTTTCTCAGCCATGTTACTATGCATGTCACTCTCTTGCTAATGTTTGCTGTGAGAGTACAAATAAATCAGTGATTTTAACCTTTTGACTATCTGGCGTGAGAAAAACTGAGCAAGTAATTTTACATAATGATTCAGCTTTCCATGTATCTTAAACTATTTAAGATTCTGCTCGTGTATATATACCAGGCCTTGCTGCATACAAGGGTTGTGTGTTTGAATCAGTGTCTTGGTTCCCTTCCCAAGCAGTCTTTTCTTCCATCTCATCAATATCAAATGGAAACAGCAGGTTCTTAATATATTGAAAGTGCATTACTATTCATACCTGCTGAGTATGTGGGATGTTGACAAATGATACAGGGTAGTGATAGGAATGTGTTTCTCTCATCTGAAGAAATAATGTGTGGGAGGAGGTGAAAATGAAGGATGAGCTTTTTTTTTTTCCCCCCTCTTCCTTAATGATTGTTGGCCAGCAAGATGAGCTCTTGATTCCTGGCTTTTGCCTGTACAATTCTCAGAGCTGCATTCTCCGTCCCACTGAAACTGTATCACTCAGATTGAGAGACAGTATTACAGGCTGATAATACATTAATGTATTTGATCTTTCTCTAGACAGTGTTAGAACTTATTCACTGAAGAAAATTATAGCTGTCCCAGTAACAATAAACTGTGCAGTGTTGGCTCACACGAGTGGATAGAGTCCTGTTTAAAGGAGAAGGTAGCTTCAGGGCTTGAAGGATTACTAGAAGAGCTAGTACTGTTTTGTTTTCTAGAACTGAAAGCATGCACAAACGAGTGCTCTCTAACCGCTTCTGGAGAAGGTGTTTGTATTCTGTGTCTATTGTAGGTTGCAGGTGACTGATCCAGTGTGTTCTGAAATACGCTAGAAAGGGCTTGTTTAGTCTCTCTGTCAAATTCTTGGAAAACAGATTATCTCTCTCCCTTTGCTGATTGAGCACAAGGTAGGGAAACTTCTCTTTGCTGTATTGTTAGCGCTTTGGCAGTCTGTCCCATTCTAGGCTTCTGCCTAAGTCTTGAATATTACAGGATCTGTCACTGTTGCAGGCTTTTTGTTGCTTGTCTGTGTTCTCACTGTATCTTTTCTTGCTGAGTGGCTTCTTATCTTACAGTAGTCGAAAAGCTCCCCGCATCTATTTAAGCTATGAGTGTGTGTGATGCAATCAAGCTGTTTGTCTAGTACAGCAGAGTGTAAACAGTTTGTGGGACCAATCAAAACCTCTGCTAGTATACGAAAGCTAAGTATATGAGGCCAGTAATCATTAACCGACTTCAGAAATCTGGATTCTGTAGGACTTGGTAAACCGAGCGTGTCAGGTGAACCTACTAAACTGGAGACACTAAATTTAGACACAGCCTCTTATTTTCATATTGTATTTAACAGCAGTAAATTGTGTGTAGCAGCACAGTTTTTTGAAGCTGTTTTGGAAATTGTTTTTTGACAACTCTTAAAAGCAGTGCATTTAAATGGGGTGTTGCTGCATCTGGGTCTAGTTGAAACATAGAATCATAGAATATGCCGAGTTCAAAGGGGGCCCATCCATAAGGATCATCGAGTCCAACTCTTGGCTCTATGCAGAACACCCCAAGAATCACACCATGTGCCTGAGACTGTTGTCCAAATGCTTCTTGAACTCAGACAGGCTTGGTGCTGTGACTGCTTCCCTGGGGAGCCTGTTCCAGTGCCCAACCACCTTCTGGATGAAAAACTTTTTCCTGATATCTAACCTAAACCTTCCCTGACTCAACTTCATGCTGTTTCCTTGAGTCCTGATGCTGGTCATGAGAGTGAAGAGATCGGTACCTGCCTCTCTGCTTTCCCTCATAAGGATACGGAGTACCATAAGGAGGTCTCCCCTCAGTCTCCTCTTCTCCAGACTGAACAAACCAAATGACCTGAGCAGCTCCTCATAAGGCTTCCCCTCCAGACTGTTCAACATCCTCATGGCCCTCCTTTGGACACCCCCTCTAATAGCTTTGTGTGTTTCTTATGTTACGGTGCCCAAAAACTGCACACAGGACTCAAGGTGAGGTCGCACCAGCGCAGAGCAGAGTGGGACAATCACCTCCCTCAACCAGCTGGTGATGCTTTGCCTGATGCCCTTCCCGGGACACAGTTGGCCTTCCTGGCTGCCAGAGCACTGCTGACTCATGTTCAGCTTGCTACTGACCAGGACCCCAGTGTCCCTTTCCGCGGTACTTCTCTTCAGCCTGTCATTCCCCATTCTATACACACAACCAGGGTTGCCCTGTCCCAAGTGCAGAATCCAGCACTTTCCCCTGTTAAAATTCATGTGGTTGGTAGTTGCTGTAATAGCATGGAAAAAAAAGGCAAACCAACCTCACTTTGTGATTTCAGTTTGGAAAAAGATTGGTTAAGACATCACGTAGTAACTGTATTCTGCAGGAGGCATGTTAAGTAGCAGTATCACTTGCCCAAAGGTCTAAGGCTGTCTGCCTAGTAGAGAGCTGTAAAATCGTTATGCTAAAAGGGTTTGGTTTCTCCCTCCTTTGAAAGATGTAAATACTTTTTTTTTTTTTTTTGGTACATCAAGAGCAATGATAAGATGAGAATTAGTGATGTTTTACAGTTATGGGTTAACTTCTTTATATTGTACTATTGTGTTTCTTAAAAGATAAGGTCAGATCCACAAAGTTGTTTGAATACCTGACTCCAAGTTGAGATTGGAGGTATCCAGGCTCAAGAGATGATAGTACCAATCACTGATGAGTATCTGGGACCTCTGTGCAAAGCCAGAATCTGTTCCTCAGGGTTGGCAGCCAAAATAAGTGTCAGTTAATTTTGAAGAAACACTTGGGCTCATAGGTGTGCATAATTATTTTCTTTATTTCCTTGTTACTTCTGGAAACCTTAAGGGGTAAGGGTGAAAGCCTTATGAGGGAAAAGTAAATGTCTTGTTTGGGGCATGCAGTTCCAACTCCCAAGGCACACTAAGAACCTGGAAAATGGAGAAGCAAGAAAACTTGGGTAATTTGTTATTTAACTGCTTTGTATGAGGAATTTTAATGCTTCTTAGTAGCCTGAGTGCTGGACTGTTGAAAACAGCTTGCGCATTAAATGTGTTCCACGGGGAAAATGATTATCTTTCTCATGCCAGAGTTAAATAAGGAGAAAAGTGATGTAATATTAAGCCATAGCTTACAGTAGCGTGTGAGAGATTTCAAAATCGGCTCTTTCTTATCTTTTATTAGAGATGAGTACTGAAGCAGAACAGCAGCTTCTCCATGATGCTAGAAATGGAAATGCTGAAGAAGTTAAGCAACTGTTGGATACCATGGACAAAGGAGAAATAAGCTTTGATATCAACTGTAAAGGTTAGTAGCCTTCCTCAAATGTTTGTAATCTCACTGTTGGAGCCACGTGTAGTGAAACTGGTAGTGATAGTATAATCTTGCTTTCTTTGGAGTGCTTAACAGAGTAATAAAAACCCACTTAAACAGCTGCTTTTACCCTGTGACTCAAGGCCACACTTGCATAGGGGAGAGATAACAGAAGCAGAGTAAGAAGAGTTGTAATGTACAGAAAACCTCAAAGTAATTCACAGACATTAGAAGTGTCGACAAGATGAAGAGACAGTACCTCTTTTTGCCTGTGTTCGTGCTTATGCCAGCTTTGGAGCTTTGTAATACTAAACAAAACAGACCGTGGTGCCAGGGGGTGGTTCAGGGAAGTAAATAGCCTTCATTGGGGCTGCAGAGATTAGATCAGGTCACTTGTTTCTGTTCTGTAGGAGCATTACATTTCTTGCCACTTGCAGGAACGTTTGGGACAAATATGTGCTTTTTATTATTAGCATTACACTAGGTTACTTGGGAAAAGAAAATTAAACTGTTCTTCATCTGTCTTTGGCCAGCACTAAAGTTTTGCTCATGTGTACCTGACTTATTTATTGCCAATCAACTTGCTTGCTGAGCATTAAAACTTCGGACTGGGATGGGATTTGCAAGCTTGCTAGCAGTTTCAGGCTGCTTTGTTTCTTTATTAATTTAGTAGCTTTATATTTCTCTTTTTTTACACAAGTGTATTTCTGGTTGCTTCAAGGAAGCGGATGTGTATCCCACTCTTTCTAGACAGGCTACTATTCTGTTGTTCAGCATATAACTGTTAAGCAGCACTAAGAAGACAGTGATAGAGAGGGAGAGGGGAGAGAGCAACTATGCTTTATCTTGGCCATGACAGAGGGAACACCTTGCCCTAAAGAGCAGGGGATGCCTGTTATCTGAACAAGCTTAGTCATCAGTTTACTCATCCTTTTGTTTGACTGCTCAGCTGTGTCTGTGTTTTCCCAGTGGTTAGTGTACTCATTTCAGAAAAACAAGTTGTAAATCCAAGCTCTTGCTACTTCATCTTTGGAGAGCTAGTTCATAATTTAAAGGGGAACTAAACAGACCTTGTTGAAGCTGAAGTTCTCCACCCTCACTAGTATGTCCTTCGCAGATGTTCAAGACATTGTGTGTAGTGCCTAAACAGTTGGAATAAAAGTACCAAAAAAATTCATACAGCTGTACACATAAGTAAGTTCCTGAAGTCTCTTGTGCTTAGAATAGATTTTAGAGCATCTCTTATGTGTTCTTAAACATAATCTGAAGCTGAGAAATAATAATGAAATGGCATAGTCTGCAGTCCATATTATGTCAAACAAACGGGTCTCTGGTCAGAAAGTCTGCAGGATAGAAGAGACTCAGGTAATGAGGGGAAAGATGGTGCTTAGCTGTTGATCTTCTAGTTTAGCAATACATGGCAGCCAGTTAATCCTTGCTTGCTACTGAGAGCTCTAGGAAGCTAGATGGAATATGCTTGTGATAGTGCAGTTTAAAAAAAAATAAGTATATTTGCAAATTTGTGCAATGCAGGCCATTTGCATGCATATAATGGAGGTGGCAATCGGTCCACAGTGAAATCTCTAGGTTCTGATTCTTCTAAATGTTGGAGCACACAGAAGTGTAATTGAAGTGTTCTCTGGGGGAACTGTTCTCTAACTCCAGAGTTAACTCTCTGCTCTTCCACAGTCACTTTTCAGGGACTGATTTGTTTTACTCTGTTCCCACAGAGTACTCCTTTGGAAATAGTCTAAGACAAATTCAGGTTAAACAGCCTCTGCAGTATAACTGTCCCTGCCATTCTGCCTCCTCACTAGCATGAGTGTCTTGCTACAAGTTCTGATTTGCTGGCTACTACCAGATAGTTGCATAACCACTCGATGATTAACTAAAATACATGCTGTAGACTGTAACTGTCTGTTTGCAACCCTCAATCTTCCTTCTCTTCCTGACAGCCTCTTGTGCTTCTGTCATTACCTTCTTGGATAATCAGATGTCTCTAGAAAGTCAGGGTATGGGGAATGTCTTCAGTGCTGTGGCAGTTCCTTCAGTACTTGCATCTGATGTGGCAGTGACACTTGGCCTGGAATAAAGTACTTCTGGAGCAGGTGGGAGGCTATACTGGAGGTAGTGTAAACTTCCTCCAGGGTGTGCCTTAGGAGATATAAGTCTGACAAGTCAATGTCCCTGCATGTCAAAGCCTATCTTTGACACCTTGTACTTGTCTTTCCAGGGGTGTGTCTATATCTGAGGTTGTGTGTGCTATAGATTCATAAGTGTAAAGTCTGACAACAGTGATCCTAAACATCCCAATATCAGCCAAAGTGAAGGAAGAGAAAGTAAATTCATGCTTCTTCTACTTGCTCTGTTGTGACTGCAGATAATCAGGACTTGCTTGAATCCAGCCAAATGATCTGAACTTCTGCTTTTGTTTTTTCTCAGTTCACTGTTTTGGAAAGAAGGTATATGCATTAAAACAGTACTAAACCCAGGTTTCATCCAAAATGATCATGTTTTCTAAGGCCATCTATTGTTGGCTCATTCTCCAAGAAAACTGAATATCTAGGAATTTGCAAAGTGAGAAATCTATAAAGGTCAGTGGTGTGTTATTGCAAAATACACATTTGAATGACTGCACAGTGGCCTAGCAGGCCACAGCTGGGAAATGACTGCCTAGTTTGTCTCCATTTTCTAAACAAATGGTAATACTTGAGACTTAGAGTTAACTGGCATTAAAGCAAAGAGCTGTATGGGAGGGATGGAAGACTTATATTTTTATTGAAATGATATTATTTCTACTTTTCTATCCTTGCATTCTCTCCTGTATAATGATCTTCTGGTTTAAAATAATAAAAAAAAAGTTGCAAACACTTGTGGTCACTTGAAGAGAAGTAACAAACACCTTAAGGGCTTGAGAAATAGCTGGGCAGCTAACATCAGAAATGCAAACATTCAGAGTGGAAGCAGAACAAGCACCTGTGGTACTTTATTCAGTAAGAACTACAAATCTGGATGGGTTTCTGGGTTTTTTTGGTTGTTTTTGTTTTTTTTTTCATGACCAAATTCTTTGGCAGCAGCACAATCTTGTTAGTGCTGTAACTAATGACTGTCTTGGGCTAATTTTATGAATTCAGTGCAGCTCAGACCTCTTTTGTGTTCTTTGAAAGAACCTTATTCCCTACTAGACTGAGGGCTGAGGGCTGAATGATGTGTATTTAGTATGTTATCCAACACAAACAGTCCCAGAGTTAGTGATCCACACAGTGTTTATCTTCTGTGGTACCTTAGCCCATCAGTCACAGAGTAAGAGCTCTGTTGTAGGCCTGACTGTGATGAGGGAAATACCTAAATCTGGGTTGAAACAAGAGTTGAGAAGGAAGAAAATCAAATAACAAAAGAAATTGCCAATACAGAGTGGAAATGTTAGCTGGAAACAGCTCTAAGAAATGGGAAAGCATTTCAGCTGTGAACCACACTCTAATGTTAATTTTTATTATGAAAGCATGATAAAGAGTGATGAACTTTCAAGGCCAAGAGTTTGTTTTTCCTCATGCTAGTGGCTTGTTTCCTCAGGGCGAACTTATGTTTTGCATGTTTCATTCCTCAGTACTTGAGGTTACATGACAGGGGGGAATTTAACGGTGGCAGTAATTTCAAAACAATTTCTAATGCCTGATCTTCATTTTGCTTCCAGATACAAAATTATTGCTTTCAGGTGATACTTGGAATGCCTTGGGTCTGTTGCTTAGTAAAAAGCACAAATCAGCTTTGCTTAATGCAGTTGAATGTTGCAGTTGGAAAGTGACATGGATTATTAACTTTAGTAATCTCTAATGCTTTAATATCTTGCTTTTAAAGAAGTGATTGTAGGACAGTTTTTGAATTTTATTCCTACAGACAGTCTTCCAGGGCATGTCTTAATTTAAATGTCTTTAAAGCATAAGTCATATTTTCCTTTGCATGGTCACTTATGTGCCTGCTTCCTGTCTGTGCTTTATCATTCTGCAGCTTAGAGCTGTAGATGATACATGAGTTCTGCTGTGCACAAAAATTTCAAGCCATGTTACTTAGTAAGGCTGTCTTTATTAAAATTGAATGCAAGCACAAGACAACAAAGAACCCTAACATTAGATTATTCCACCTGTTTTGTTTTTAATCCTTTGTTTGAAAAATGGGTTGTCTTACCTTTTCTTTGAGGAAAGGAAATAAAATTGGGTAAACCAAAGAGTTTTTTTGATAAACAAGAGAAATACGTACCTGCATGTGCCACTTTCACAGTGAATAAAAGTAACTGAAGCTTTTTGCTAGTGTTAAAGGGTGAGGTATTACATTCAAACAAAAGTTTTGTTCTCAGTCAGGCTACATGACTTTTTCCTTCCAGAAAGATTTTGTAGATTGGAATCTAGCATTCTCAAATTGCATCCTGATTTTTTAAATAACACAAGTAATATTGGTGCTTCCAGCCTCCTTGCTCCTCTGTTACTGTGAAGAATGGTCACCCATGCCAGCCTTGAATTGTATTGTGAGACCAAAGCTTAATTTACCTGTTTTGTCTCTCAGGCAGAAGTAAATCTAATATGGGTTGGACGCCTCTTCACCTTGCTTGCTACTTTGGACATGCTATTGTGGTAGAGGATTTGCTGAAGGTATGTTTCTACTTTCCTCTGCATCTAAGGAAGAAAATTCTTTTTTATTCTAGAAGCAGTTAGTGTTTATTCAGGTTTTTGTGATAGAAGAAAGGAGGCTTTGCAGGAAGGGAGAACCACTCCTACAGTTTATCTACATGTAACATAGAGGAAACTGGTCATTAAAACTAAGGAAGGAGATAGTTGTGGTGCGTAGAGAATGGCACAGTTTTCAAGGACCCAAAATAGTGACACTGGAAATCTTCACAGTAGCACAGGTTGGTTGCTTTGAACAGTGTTGACAATTATCAGTGCTTAGCTAGCTTTCTCTTGGAGTGTTTGTGTAACTGTCTACATATAGGAATTAAAGACAATAGGTATGCACTCATGAAAGCTAAGCTTTTTTCAAGCTTAGTGGATATCTGTATATAGTAAGCCAGCATGTGATACTAGTAGTTACTTCAAGGGTTTGATCTAGGCTAGTGTAGTGGAAGAAGAATAGTAGTTCTTGGTTTCCTGGAACAGTGCCTGTGCAGTGTGGCAAACAGTCCTCCTTTCAGATAAAAGGCATGGGATGGAGAAAGAGTGTGACAAAAGGAAGGGACATTCAAGACAAAGACTGTAGAAGAGGAAAGGGAGAAGAAAGGTTAAGTTTCAGATGGTACTATTAGTGCTCACACAGAAGTTTGTGCTTCAAGTGAAAGAACAGCAGTAGTTGCCTAGAAAGAAGACTTGTCATATCAGGAGCCACCGGGAGGCTGATGGTACTTTGCTCGTCTGTAACAAATGTATTTATGTTACACAGTACCACTATAGTTCTTTCATTAAGTAGTTTGTTGTGGTTTTTCCTAACACCTCCCTGCAAAAAAACCCCAAACAAATAAATAAACCAAAACCCTACAAAACTCCCAACAGCCCAAACCAAAGAAAAAACAAACCAACAACACCCCCCAGCCCCTGTGGGGTATTTATTTCCCTTATACCACATTCTTAAATGTGTAAGGGATACCTGGAAAAATGCAGGAGGCTTTTCCTTTTTGAAGCAATTTGCAGAATGTGGGTTATGAATCTTACATATGTACTTTATCTTTTTTTCCAGAACCTATTACAATTCTGATCTGATTTGCCATGATGCCTACCTTAATGTCCTGTCCTCCCCTTCCCCCCAGTCAGAGGGAATAGCTATGTAGTTCTTGTCAGAAGGACATTCACATGTCTTTTGGTCTTGCTGTTTAGGCTGGTGCAGATGTGAATGTGCTGAATGACATGGGGGACACTCCACTCCATCGGGCAGCTTTCACAGGACGTAAGGTAAAGTATTTTGGCTTTTTTAAGCCTCACTTGTAGAATTATTAAAGTGCTAGCAATAAGAACACTTTAAGAAGATGTTTTTACAGTGTCTAAAAATGACTTATTGTCTGTTTTGGTACAGTGTGTTCAGAAGGACTAGGCACATTGCCTGGCTTGTATAACTTTGTTCAAAAAAAAAAAAAAAACCCACAGAGAGAAATCACATTGTTTTAATCTTAGTGGCTTCTAGAGGGGAAAAAAAACCCTGTTAGTTAGGACACACAGGCCAGTTTGGGGTCTGGAAGTGCTGTTTCTTCACAGATAGCTAGAAATAAAGAGCTTTTTATAGGCCTGTGTAATATGAGACTAGTTTGATTTGTTCCCCACGTGCCACCGTTATTCCAAACTAGTACTGCTATGGGATAACCACTTAGCCCTTCTGAAGGAGTGACTACTTACTATGCTATGAAAAGAGCCAGTTGTACTGTTTTTATCTGTCAAATTTAGCACTTGCACCAGGTACACCAGCTTTTCACAGTGAGTCTGTTCACCTATAACTCCTGTTAGTTCCTTCAGCATTACTGATGTGAGAGAGAAGGTTGCAGTCAGCCTCACTCTTCAATCTCTCTAAAACATCCCTTCCTGTTTTCATAAAAAATCAGCAGTGGTGAGAAACTGTTAGTTACACAGCTCATCTTACAGGATGTCAGTAGCTGGAAAGGCTGATTGTGGCCTTACTGTTACACAGACAGATAAGGAGTGTTTTTCAAATTGTTTTTCAGGAGGTGGTGATGTTGCTCTTGCAGCATAATGCTGATACTTCCATTGTTAATGGGAGTGGAGAGACTGCAAAAGAAGTTACTCATGATAAAGACATAAGGAATATGTTGGAAGGTAACTTTAATAGGCCATAGCCTGCTTTGTTTGGGTTTTTTCAACGCATGTACATTCTGAAAGCTGATCTCTCTACTTAAAGTTACAGAATCTCGGTTGAATTTTCTCTTTAAATTTTGTCATTAGAAAGAAAAATGTCATACTTTTTGGTTCTCATCTGCAGTACTGACAGGTGGGGTTTTTTTGTGACTTGGAGAGTTAAGTATCATGAATGCCAATAGCAGTATTTGAGGAACTGTTTCAGTCCTGCTGGGGTAGTCCTTGCTAGAGCTCTGAATGGTATATGGTAGTCAGAGTCTTGGTTCACTGGAAGAGGAAAAACTGAAGTCAAGAACAGTAAGTGACTTTATGTCAACTGAATCATTAAAGGAAAAAAATGTCAAACAGTTTGTAAAGGTGCCTCAGTTTTGGATCAAGTTCAGGACTTGCTATTGCAGTCATAAATGTTAAGTGAAAAGGGGAAAAAAAAAAAGTAAAACCCCTTTTCCTTGTTTTCCTCCATTGGCTCATAGAGGTCAAAAGTGAGGCAGATGGTGCCCAAATACTTACCTAAGTTCACTGCTTATAGTTTTGGAGAGTTCTAAGAACTGTGTTGCTTGTTGGTGGTATTATGTGATACTCATAAATACAGCCAAAGCTCGGTGTCTGCTAACACTGAATGTACATGTTAAGTGATCTCACTTCTAATTCTGCATGCAAGTGCACAGATAACAGTCCTTTCAGATGCTCATCTTCTGGATTTTTAGAGAAGAATAAAATTCTTGTAGTGTGATAGGAAGAGTAGAAGAGAAGCCAAAAAGAGCACAGGGAAGATTAGATGAGGGTGTCACATAGTTCCCATTTTCCCTCCCGCAAGGAGTGAGGTTGATAATAAGTGTTGAAAAAATTATAATATGTATGTTTATATGAACTCACACATTTTGTCAAATTTTACATGCTTTGAACATATTTTTGCTCTGACACAGACTTTTCTGAATAAATATTTCACTTATACCTGTTCCAAATGAATAACACTGGAACTCTTTTTGTCTCTGGGCTTGTTTTGATATAGTTTTTCAATGCTTTACTTCATATGTACTTGCTACTTTATTGAGACTAACCTTAATTTTTTTTTTTTTTAAATAGCAGTGGAAAGGACACAAGAAAGGAAACTGGAAGAACTCCTCCTAGGAGCAGCAAGAGAGGGGGAAGTGGGGAAACTGACTGCCTTGGTAAGAATTCAAGTGCTTGTAATACTTTTGTGTCAAATGGTTCAAGCCATAATGCTAGTGTAACAAAATATGACATTGTACCTTGCATTGCAAAGTGCCGTGACTTCAGAATATCAGTGCTGTGCAGCATGTTATGTAAGGTGCTGAACCCTGAAGGGTTTTGCAGCCTCCCTGTTGGAGATTGCAAAAGCTTCTGTGTTTCTAAATTCTTTTCAGTTAGTTGTAAATAACAGTGTAATGGTTCTAGGTCTGCTGACGTGAGCTTATTATGTTATTGTGAACACCTTAATGTCATGGTTTTCACCATGGCATGGTCTCAAATCTTGAAAGTAAGTTTTTTGTTGTTAGCACCATTGCAGCTGAAGTCTATGTAATTTTCAGTGGACAGTTGTCTGCACAACACAATTTCATGCTGAGCAGAAATTAAAAACTGTATATGTGTGCCCGTGCACACTCACAGAAATTCCAGCTGACCAATACGGTGGCATGGTAAGGCTATTGGAGAAGCAGATCACAGAAGAATTGGGACTGGAGAGTGCCTCTGGAGATGAACTAGTCAAATTTCCTGTTTGCAGCACAGAATGAACTAGAGCAGGTTGCACAGGACTGTATCCAGTTGGGTTTTGAAGTAGTGTCCCAGTGCTTGAACTCAAGCTTTTGAGAGTCCTGAAGAGTGTCCCTGGAAGTAAGACATGCAGTACAGAACATTTTCTAGCTAGTTGGCGCCTTTAGTAATACCTTTTATTTAAGGCATCAGAGCAGTCTGAATACTTCTGCTTCTAATGGAAAATTCAAAAATGTGAAATTTGTATATTAAGAAACTTGACATTCTTTTACTTTGCTGCCTAGAAGCTGGAGTGAGCACCTATTCAAAATTTGTTGTTTCCCTCCTCTAAATTTATTTATTCTTATCTGAAGAACTCTTGTCTTTCTAACTTTTACTTACATGGAAACTGTTTCTAAATCTTTGGTCATCCTTGTAATTCTTATTTGCACTGTCCACTTTGAAATGGAGAGACAACCAGAGCTGTACACAGTAACTAAAATGTGGAAGAATAGTCCATTACACTGGCACAGTGTACAGTCCAGTACACTGGCACAATTGTATTAATTGTAATTAATAAGCTGACATAAGAGATCTGTTCTTGATTCTGGTAATTTTAACACTTGTTGAATGTCTTCTTATCTTAAGCTGATTTGAAAAAACAATCAGAAAAAGGTGACTCCTCATTGAAATCTATTATTGAAGAACTGTGCTGTCTCTTATGTGGCATGTAACTATTCCTGTCAATGTTTTAGTTTCTAAGTAATTTTTTTTAGGCATATGTATAGTATCTTTGAGCTGTGTTTACGTGATATGTGATATGTTGATCTCTAACTTTTCAAAATACTTACACCTTTTTGACCCCGAGACAGTTTCTAAGTCAAGCCTTAAGAGATGTTCCTTGGAATCCTTTGTGTGAGTACTTGAACCTGTGACCATTGAATTAACAATTTCCAAACTCCTGATGACTCTTGGGGAAGTCCCAAGAACTTTCTCCATTTCCAGCCCTATAGTGTAAACCTCTTAGACTTTCCTACCCTTAGGTTAATACCTCTGCAGAGAATTTGTGTAGCTCTTTAGAACTACACTGTATCTTGAGAATTCCTCATATTTGCCTACTAATTGTTCAGGCCTTTCTGCTCCTACTGTATGGGGTTTTTTTTTATTAGCAGACTGTTATGCTTATGAGATTTTAGCTACTTACGTGTACTTCTATTGTTTGACCTAACACCAGAATGTGTTACATACTTCCCTGCCTTTGGAAGAGTGCCACTAGCTTGATAGATACTCTTTTGTTATTAATTCTGCTTTATGTTGAGTATCTTTACCAAAAAAGGCTGTACTGCGTATTGTAACACAGTAGTTGCCTGGAACAGATAATTTAATGGTGCAGTGTCTCTACACCTTCTAACTGGACTTCAGACCCTTTTTTCTCCTTTACCTTTATGCCCTTAACTTTATAACTGCTTTCTATTGAAGTTTCTTGAAGTCAGGTGGAAGTGGTGGCTTTTGTGCATCTCTTTTGTGAAGGTTCTCACTGGATCACAGTCTGTTTTGCTTCTAGGAGCTAGATCTTCAGCAACTGAATCTTAACCCAGGCTTTTTAGTCTACTTGAGGCAAAACCAGTGTGTTCTTCCTGTGAGTTTTCAAAAATGTACTGTACATTTCCTGAAGTGACTGGAGAGATTTTTATCTCAATGAGCTGATGCGTCAAACTTTCTTCCAAGTAATGCTTTGTAATACGGTGTAAGGTGCTGAAAGCACAGGCATGCAGCTTAAGAGGTGTGCGGGCAAGAAGCTGGGAAACAGAGATAAGATAGATGTAAAACAGCTGGTTGGAAATAGCTAAAACGTAGGAATCCTCAGGAATGCAATTTGACCACAGTATTAATGAGGCTATACTTTCACAAGCTGCCACTTTCTGATTTTTGTTCTCTTATCAGTTGATCTGTAAATAACATCTGTAGCAGTTTATCGTTTACAGGACTATTTCTGAAGCATGTTTTTGGTGGTTGCTGTTGATGTTAACTTAAATTGTTGCCATGGGAATTCTGTTATTATGGAGTAATTTCTCAATGGCTAACGAGAATGCTTAAACTGAGTTTCTCTAAAATTGTTGTCATGCACTTGTGACTCTGGTCTCCTAAGGCTGCTTATCACTAACTTAGCCTTTCTGTTAAGGCAGTCCTATTTGGCTCAGGAGCCCAACTATATGGCTGATAATGCATGAAATGGTTTGGGTTGGAAGGGACTCCAAAGATCATCCTGGTCCAACCCCCATGTACACATTTGACAGCCCCATAATTTGAGTAGAAAAGTAGTGGCATTTTTGGGTAATTTGTAGTGTCATGCTTAATGACCCTTCTCTTTAATGGGGTCAATTTCTCCAAACATCTACCTTGTGTGCAAGTTAAACCCTGGGTGATATTTTTTTTTTTTTCTCAGTTACATAGTTGCTCTAATCTTAGTAGTTGGACTTCAGAATGCAGCAAAGCTGTTTGTGTGACAGACTGCCTATCCTAGGAGCCTCTAAATGGCCTAGTGTCACTGAGACTGGCAGGTCTGCCACCCTTTAGTACAAAGTTCTTACTCTCTGAAACAGGGTGTCCACACCATTTTTTTCAGGATTTAGCACTGGCCTGTGCTAACTTTCACACTGTGCCTGGGAGCCTTTTATGGAGAGCAGTAGATTTTTGACAGTAGAGTTGCACAGGGCCATTCTAGCAATATAAGTGACTGATCTGCAATGCTGGGCAACTTTCCCTGGCACTGTGCAACTGAGCAGAATAAATGTGTCCATGCTGTGCAGTAGAAGGGGAATAGCAAGCAAAAAACTGAAGGAGTATAGCAAGCAAAAAACTGAAGTTCCTTGCTTTAGCTGAACATCTTGTGTGGTTGTTGTGGTCCTTGCCCTTGTCTAACACTTGCTACGTGCCCTCTTTGTTGCCAGATCTACACTGAAGTATGCTAGTTAGGAACCTCTAACTTTCAAAAGAGAGAACATGGCATCCGGAAAGGCAGGAAAACAGATAAGTAAGCAGAACTTTGTTTCTTTCCAGTTGAATAAGCCCAAACCACCTGATATCAACTGTACAGATCAGATGGGGAACACACCATTGCACTGTGCAGCGTACCGTGCTCATAAGCATTGTGCATTGAAACTTCTGAAGAATGGAGCAGACCCTAAAATAAGAAATAAAAATGGTGAGTACCAAAGGAAAAGTACATTAAATGTCAAATGGAGACAAATTCAGACGCTCCTATAAGTGATGTTACCATGCAGTGCTCAGGGAAAATGTTATGGTGCTTTACAAGCTTTGTATCACTAAGAAAGGAAGACCAACACTGACTAAATTGCAGGAGACTGAAGAACTGTAGCAAAATACTCATATATATGCTTTTATTTTCCAAACATAACCATTTCTAGAAAATTTACCTATTGTTTTAACAGTGAAATGTGCCTGCCTTTTGTTTTCTTGATGCTAAACACTGAACACAAATAACAAAAAAATAAGATTGAAGATCTGGCTCCTCCTCAGAAGTCTTTTAATGAAACCAAACAGAGCAAAACTTTATGCAGATGTTATGCAAACTGTGTACTTGTCCTCTGGTTAAAAATGCTTGTGTCTTGGTGTTTGTGAATGTTCTAAACTGTTTTGTATAGCTGGAAAGCTGAAAAAAACCCTTAAACCAGTAAAGGCAAAGGGCTTTCTGTAATTAGTAGAACTCTCATGGATAGTTCAGTGCATTAAAGTTCAAAACCTTTATAGTCTTCTTCCCCTAAGGAGTTTATGTTCCCCAATTCCAAGTAAATATAGACTTGTGGGATCAAACTTTAGTGGGTAAACAGAGTGTCAAATTATTTTTAAATTAAGTACATCTAAGTTTATTTGCATCAAATTCTCATGCCTTGTCTTGGTTATTAAACAGATCAGACACCCCTTGATCTAGCCCAAGGTGCAGAAATGAAACTGATACTGTCAGGTAAAACTGGAAAGGTATGAACTTTTATATGAATTTAAAATGCCAAGGCTGTCTAGTGGAGACTGTTCCTACATAAGCTTTAATTTCTATGCAGGTTATCAACAAACCCCTGAGACGATACGAAGGTCTTCTATGGAAGGTATGTCTTACTTCCTTTTCTAAAATAGTTTGTAAGATCTCAAAGTATGTCAGTATGCCCTTTCTCTATACTTAAGTGATAATTGCTGAATGAGAGAATTTTTCAATAATACATTTGCTAAATGACCTAATTTAGTCTAGTGAATATATAGATGGCTGGCTGGGTGGGGAGTCACTAGTTTCATGGCACTCTGATCTTATTCGCAGTCCCTAAAATCTTTTTGTTTCTTGGTATTTTTTGTGGAAAAGCTTCACTGTGGTAAGGTTTTGTTCCTTGTCTGTGTGGTGGGCAAAATGTTTTTTTGTTTTTTCTTTCCTTAATTGATTACTTTGATAATCTATGACTAATGTAATATCTTTAAGAACCTGCGACTAATATTTTACCACAAATTCACCATCTTCTGAAAATTTTAAAACATAATGGAAAGATACCAGCCAGAGAGTTTAACGCTTGTTTTGCTGTGTTGCTCAAGTGAATTTATTTTCCCTTTTCAAAAAAAGAGTCTATGTGAATGCTTCATTCTGTGTTCCTCAGTGAAATCTTTAAATTTTTCTTCAGTGTAAATTTTCTTATGTATGGAGTTGTGATTGTAATATAAGGAACCAGAACTATGTACTAAAACTTATGAAAGATAAAATGTTGTCGTTGGATATCTCACTGTCATTTGTTTCTCATTTGATTTTATAAAATAGAATTTTGTGGTGATCAACAACTTTTGTAATATCAAAAAATGTAATGTTGTAGTATTTCAGTTCGTCCTGAATAGCAGACTCAGCAAAACTTTTGTCTTTAGGTGGTTCCAAAAAAGAGAGTAGCACTGTATTTGTAGAGTATTCTCAGGCTGCTACGATCACCAAGATATGCAGAACCTAAAACGTTTTCGTAATTGTTGTCAGTTTTATGTGTTAAGGAAACTTCCCGGTTTGACAGTTCAGGAGGCACTCTGTCAGCCGCACTTGCACCACCAGAGACTTTCATTGCTGGGACCAAAGACCAGTGGGTGGCTCCAGTGAATCGACAGGTGCCCTTCTTGACTCCCTAAACTCACCACACTCACACAGTCAGACAGGGTTTCCTTACCTACTCAGCCCTAGGTTTTCCATAGCAGAGTCTCAGACATATAGATCCTTAAAATAATTTTGTCATGGTGCAAGAACAAAATAGCAGCTCAAGCTGGTGTCTCCGAGAAGGGACCCAGAAAAAAGGAACCCCATGGCTTTTATATCTCTTCAGTCAAGCAGGGAAGTCTGGGGTCTTCCTTCTGAGCTGCTAAGTCCTGGGCTTCTGGCACCACAGATCCCTGTGCCATTTGCTAACCAAAAGCTTGCCATCAGTTCACGGCCTCTTGTGTCAGGCTCCTGCCACCCAGAGCCCAACCTGCAACTCTCACTGCAGCTGCACTAAATGTATTTTGTTATCCTTACCTGACCATTTTCTTTTTTCCTCTTCTTCTTCTTTTTTTTTTTTTTTTATTTTTCTAAATTCTTTTCTTAGAGCTCAAGGTTTTTTGGGTGGAAACTCTACTGGATAGTTCTAGAACATGGAGTCCTTTCCTGGTATCGGAGACAGTAAGTTCTGTGTTTAAAATTCTGAAAAGTGATTTAAATAATTCTTATCCTCTCTTCATTAAATCTCTTCTTCTCTCAAAGAGCTGATGCAGTGAATAATGATCATCGTCAGGGATGCAAGCATCTAACACAAGCTGTCTGCACGGTAAGAAGTGAAATGCCTTGTAATACTGAGTTGTTTTTTGATTGTGATGATGTTCCATACCTGGATAATGAAAACTTCAGCTAGATCAGTAACTTGTCTTTGTTATAAAATAGGGAAGAAGCTTGTGCTGTTGAAAGGAATTACTGTTCTAGTGGAGCAAAGTATTCTTATGTGTAAAGTGGCCATAAAGCTCTTTCAGTACTTTCTAAAGTGTTGAAGATGTAAGCAAACATAGGGTACCCTGAAAGCTTGACTCATCAGTTGTGCAAAGCAACTGTTTGGAGCACGTGATACAGAATAGCCAAACTCTAGTTCCTCCTTAGCTGTCACTGGCTACTTGTGCCTGATTGTGTAACTGAGGCTGATCTCAGCTGAACTGATCAATTCCGAAGACTTTTGGAAAACTTCCCTAAATTCCATTATGTTTGCGGGAACCATTTGGAATGGGTGAATAGAGGAAAAACAGGCCAATTGCTGTTTATAATACACAGGAAGATGAAGTGTTTAAGGAAAACGCCTTCAGAATCATTTCAGTATTTCTAAAACTAACTTGTCCTAGTTTGGCACCACAAGTTCTGTTAAACTGCACTTATATACACACTCGTATTATATGAAAAGTGACTCTTGCTTTTCAGTATCTACAAATTCCTTAATACTGGTGATCTTGCACCATTGCTGAGATTTTATCTGAATCAACTGATGCAAATAAATGCAAACGTATTATTTAGATATAAATTATCTCTATATTCTTGCTTGTTATGTATGGCACACTTTGAAGAACTGTTCTGACCAAGATATTTGTAAGCTATAGTTATTTGTATCAAGACTGAGGCAAAAACTTCTGAGTTAAGAGTAATTTTCTACTTTTCTTACTCTTCAATTTTTTTCTGACTCGCTCATTATACTAATTTTGTGTTTTCTCCACAAAAAAAGGTTAAATCTACAGACAGTTGCTTCTTTTCTGTCAGATGTTTTGATGACACTGTTCATCGCTTCAAGATTCCTAAAAATAGCCTTCCTTCTCAAACTAGAGAGGTAATAATGACTCTTCATCAAAGACATTAAAACATAATAACTTCTATAATTAATAATTTGCATACTGCTTTCTAGGGATGCATTATTAGTAGTGTGTTTCATATCTTTAACATCAGGATTTGGTAACATAAGTGAAGATACCGAATCTTTTAGCATGATTATGGACTAAACAGCAAAAAATGGACAGATTGTAATTCTCTTCTTTAAAATTATTGCTACCTTGTTTTCCAGCTCTTGTTTATTCTTGTTTTTCCTTTTCAGAGTTGGCTGGAAGCAATAGAAGAGCACTCTGCATATAGCACTCATTACTGCACGCAAGAACAGTTGAGTAGTGATGATGAGGATGATGCAATATCTGTTACAGACCTACAGGATACTCTGAAAGTATGTACTGAGTACTTATTTGGCTCTTGTATCTAGGTAGTTGGTATTTGTTTGCGTTGAAATACTTAAGTGTACTTTTGGCTAAAAGTGATGATTTTTCCCATGGATGCATAAATGCTGCTTGTATTTGCATTGCTTGTTGTCATGTTTTCCTGTTCAGACTGTGTGAATAAAATGGCATGTTTATCATAGCTACAGGGCTGTGTTTTTCAGTTCTGCTAGAACTGCTGCAAGATAGAAAGCTGCTTGAGACTTTCAGCCAGGAGAGGGAGCCTTGAATATTGTAGTTAGTGACCTCAAGACTGAAGGATAACAAAGCTCACCTTCAATGAGCTCTGCTTCTATAAAACAGGCAATGAAGAGTCTTAGAAATGGTCCTTTATCGCCTCAGATCACATTAGATGCACTGTACAGTGACTGTTCATACCTGCAATGGAAATGAGTAGTCTTTGGTAATTCTAGCATTCAGCCTGTGATTCTTGCTTTTTGCTATATATACACTTCTGAAACCTTTTATTTTAAGGGGAAGTTCACACTGCAGTGCAAAAACCTTCACATGACTAAATTCCAAGTGGCTTGTACCATACCTTTGGGTACAAGAACTCGAAGTAGCTCATGGCAGAGCAGAGGTGGGAGGATAGCTGGGGCTGGCAGTTCCCAGCACCTGACAGAAGAAGGTGGTATTATCTAATAGATAACTGAACTGTGCACTCAAAGCCCAAAAGACCAACTACATCCTGGGCTGCACCAAAAGGAGCGTGGCCAGCAGGTCAAGGGAGATGAATCACTCCTTCTACTCTGCCTTCATGAGACCCCACCTGGAGTGCTCTGCCCAGGTCTGGTGGTCCTCAGTACAAGACAGACGTGGACCTGTTGGAGCAGGTCCAGAAGAGGGCCACAAAGATGATCACAGGGAGTGAGCACCTCTCCTATGAAGACAGGAGAGGTGGAGAGAGCTGGAGAAGCAAAGGCTCCAAGGAGACCTCACTGTGGCTTTCCAATTCTTTAAGGGGGCTTATTAATAAAGAAAAGGAAAGTGACTTTTTGCATAGGCAGGTAGTGATAGGACAAGTGGGAACGCTTCTAAACTAAAAGATGGGAGATTTGTTGTAGATGTTAGGAAGAAATTCTTTACTGTGAGAGTGGTTCAGCGTTGGGACTGGTTGCCCAGAGGAGCTGTGGATGTGTTCCCATCCCTGGAAGTGTTCAAGGCCGGGCTGGATGGGGCTTTGAGCAATCTGGTCTAATGGAAGGTGCCCCTGTCCATGGCTGGGGTGTTGGAAGTAGACGATTTTTAAGGTCCCTTCCAACCCAAGTAATTCTGTGATTCTATGGTAACTGTCTCTAAGTTCTAATGCAGGCTTGAAATATGATCTTGGGGTTGGTTCCTGCCATGTCATTGTACTTGCCATACATCAGTTAACATATGAATTTGCTTATTTTGGCCTTAGGTTTGTCAAAGAACAAACAAATGCTCTTCGTGGGTTTTGAAACTTTATTAAACACAATGGGAAACTGGAAAAGTGGTACATAGCTTTGGGGGCTGATTTGCTATGCTAATTTAAATAAAAGCTGGTCAGTGATATAATGTGCATAAATCTTCTCTTTGTGTCTTTGAAGGTACTTTAAGTAATTTGTTTCAATTTTTTATATCAGTCTCTGGGCTGGGAATCTTCATTGAGATTTAATGCTCTCCAAATTTAAAAATTTCAGATTAAATTTCTCCAAATGTAAAATGGTTAAGAGAATAAACTGCTTTCCTTAGGACAAGGCACGTCTGAACTAGCTATCCTTGTTGTCTTTCAGAAAGCACAAGCATGCCAACTAAGACTCAGTAAAGAGATTTCAGACTTTCTTGCAATGGTTAAATCTTTGGATGCTACAAAAGGTAAAACTTATTCTTTTAAAATGCAGTTTGTTGCCAGGCAACTAATTTTTTTCTATTAAACAAAACATGCTTTAATTTCACCAAAATTAAATTTTCAGGAGCTTAAAAATACAAGATTATTTTTCTCATTGAAAAAGGTAGAAATAAAGTAACATTATCATAATTGCTAAGAATTAAGACTTCAGATTTGGAGAAACAACTAAGGAGTGTGCTGCTTGAAAGAAATTTTACCAGTGGCTGTAAATCCAGGGGAACTGCTTTTAGCTATAGTGCTTACTGAGTAGCATCATAAGAATATAACTCTTAAGGTTCATTTTTGAGGTTTTTTAAAAAAAAGTTTGTGGTTGGTAGCTTATTGCAGAGCATAAGTGTCTCCTCACAGGTACAAAGAGCTAGCTTTCTTACTCTGCTTGTCCCTCAAAATATTTGTCTTGTAGTGAGTAGAAATGCAATGAAAGTGGAGGCATGATAAACAGGATGTAAAGTGAAATCACAAAACTATGCAGGGAACTGGAGGCATGGTATAATGGGATATATTCCACAGACCTTTGCTGTGAGTTTTATGCCAGATTTTATATTCTCAGGCTTCTCAGGCAAAATTATTATGAGGTGGATAAATTCCCTTTGGCAGGTGTAGGAGCAGTTTCTCAGACTCCATATTGCTGACCTGAAGAACCAGTGAGATTCTTTTTTAGAAGAGAAACCTTTTTTTAAAAAAGGAAACCTAGAACTTGAACAACAAAAACCCATAGTAAAGCAAAAAAAACAGATACTATCTCATTCCTAGAAACTGCTAGTTTTGGCCAGTAGCAGTAATAAGTTCCTGTTTTCCTTCCAATTAATGTAACTTGATAGGTCAGTGAACTCTTTCTGGGTTCATGTGTAACCTCTGCAAGTCTCAATAGAGACAACTGCTGCAGTTCTCCCCATTCTCACATTGTTGTGCTATCTTTAAAGTATTTTAATCCTGTGGCTCCAGAAGGATGCAAATTTTTGAGTTAGAAGTCCTTCCATGTAGAGCTTCCCCTAAAAAGTTTTGAGTAATATAAAATTGACTATGTTGCGATGTGATATTTAAAGTTCTCTCTGTAACTATTTCAACATAGTACTCTGAATCCAGTTAGCTTTGAGTTTTATATATTTGTATATTACAGATAAAGATGTCTTCTGCTCCTGCACTCACTGTGCTGGCCCTCCTTCTAGAGGTGCTAGCTGTTCTTAATAGCTGCTGTAGGACTCAATTTGAGTCAGTAGTGAGCTTTGGTATCAAAGACAACAATTAGTGTGTGGATATGTACTGTATCTTGTCCTGCACAAGCAGTATAAGTTGAAAAATAAATTCCGGAACTGTCACTGATGGATGTCTTAATCTTTATTGGTGTGACATCAGCTTGAAGCACCTGTGTTCCTAAATGGTGTCAACTGATCCTGATACTTTAATTGCAACAAGTATGCTTCCTGAGAGAATGGCTTGCTTGACTTCTGAGGAATTGCTGCACGTCACAAAACTTCAAAGTTTGACTTAAATATTAAATAATTTCTACCAGCTGATCAAGCTATCATAATTTCCTGCTGTTTCTAGACATGTAGACCCTTAATGTCATAAAAGTCAGGATGTGAGGTGGCATTGCTCTGCAAGCTGTATTACCTATTCATGAGTCCATGAAAATAAGATCTTCCCCTTTTATTGTTCAGTGTGCTTGTAGTTACAACCCCATCTATTTTATTTTCAAACCTAAATCTCCAGGTGCACTGTGGTAAGCTTTTTCTCTTCTATATACTACATGGCAGAAGGCAAAAAAAAGCTACATTTCTCACTTTAACTTACATTAAATTAGTTCAGTATCCTTTTTATTTGAATTCTGGCACCTGGCAACTCTGAAGCTTTTAAATCTAGAAAGTGGTTAAAAGGAGATTGCTGCTAGTCCCTTTTCCAGTGTCTTGATGCCATGGTTTACTGCCTCTGCTTTCTGAGCCGTGCTGAAAGGGAAGCTTAATCCATTCTTGTGCCACTTATATCAGTACTAGGGAAAGGAAGCAAAAGAAAGAACTTAAGTTCCCTCAATGATACTTTTTTTGACCTTATCTCACACAGATCTTGCAGTGCACGAGTGTTCCTGTAGAACGTGAATGTTACATCTGTATTACTTGGAGGAAAAAAATAGTTAAAAGAATCCTGTAGTTTTCAATGTCCCTCTAATGTTACTAATATTTTTGTGCTTTCAGGAATATCTTCTCCCCTCCTGCAGAAAGTTGATGTGGTCTCTGAAGTGTCCCAGGAAACATGTGAGGCTCTGGCTGACTGCCTCAACCTATTTATGAAGCAAGAAGGGGTATGTATTGTGCTGCATGGGTCTGTAAAGGGTCGAATAGCTTAGTGTAGTTGTCTAATTCCCTGCTTAGCTGTTACAAAAATAAACACACAAACCCATAAAGTTTCATATTGTTGATAAGCTGTCCTTTTGCATGCTGAATGTGATGAAAACTCGTGCTTCTAGAGAAAGAGCAGATAAATTTCTCTGCAAAAGTATATCTTAGTATTTGGGTGTTCGGAAGAGACATAGATTTTGGTCACATACTACTGCTTGTAGTGTTCAAACTGAATGCTTGAATTCAATAAAGCTGTTGCTTTGCTAATTTGAAGGTCAAAATATTGAGAAAATTAATAGTTTTGGTTTGGGTTTTTTTTTTACTACTAACTGAAGTGTTGAACAATATTGCTTCTGAATTTATTTTTCAGACCATGTGCTTAGTGGGTGTGCGAACGCTATCTGTTGAACTTCTGGCTTTCCCAGTGACAAATATCTTGTATAGTGTTAAACATAATGTAAACACTTTAATTTGGGAATATATGTTGAAGTCATTAGTTCCTGGAGTAGGAGAGCTGGTATTTTTTCTTCCCCTAGTACCATGGAGTAAGCTTGTCTTCCTGTACTGTGGTAGCTCTAATCCCTTGGTTAGGCTCTTGTTGTCATCAGTAAGCTGTGTTTCAAAATGAGGTTTGTGTTGGTGCTATTAGTCTTCCAGTTATTTAACAGTGAGCTGCAAACACTGGCTCCATTGTTTAGGTTTGGTTTAAGATTTTTTTTCATTCCTTTCTAAGCCCTTTTGTCTCCAGTCACGAATCTTTTAGACTTACTTGAGTCAAGTTCTAGCAGAGTGGAACAAGCATTGATTTTTTTACATTGAGTTTTTCCTTTAAAAAAGTCTGATATTAGAGTTGCCAGCTTCAGTTGCGGATGAGAGGGAAATTGTGACAACAGTGGGTGTACAGTGTTAGTTAGTATTCTTTAATTGTGTTGGCATCTAGCTTCAAGCCAGACTGAAATAGCTTTCCAGAGTGGAGTATGGCAAAGCATATGGTGAAATTGTAATTTCACCTTACTTGAACTTGAACAGTCTCAGTAGGTGTAATAGGGGCCTTATTTTAATCTGGAAGCACATAGATTTGGGCACAGAGTGATAGGCTGAGGTGTGAACTTGATTTTTCACCATAGCTAGTTAAATCACTCGGTCATGACAGGGAGATGATGTGATTCTGGAGAGTTTTGTGTCTTGGTATTTTTAAACTTCAAACTATTGCAATTCCAGAATGTAGGAGGCTTTTAAAGATGCCATAAGATCGTAAGGGAAATTACAGCTGCTATCTCTTCCTAAGACTTGCACCTTTCCTTGAAGTTATGTTCATTGAGCATTACTGTTCTTAAATCCACAGGATTTGGCTTTGTTGTCTTTTATAAGTCAGGGCCCCTCTTCTTTGCTGTTCAGTGTTGATTTCTGGATCACAGTTTAGTTGGCATCACAAAAGCAATATATATAACCTTGCAATCTTGTGCATGTCCCATGAAATCTGGTTATCTCTAGAATGAACGTTTTCTCAAGCTTGGTACCTTTTTATCTTGCCTCTTTAAGGAGAATTCTTTTTCCCTCCAACTTGAATTGTCAGCATACCAGAAGCTGCTGACTGAGGAGGGGCTGCTAACTTCAGTAAGGATAACCACAGTGAACGCACTTTCGGCTCTCCAGAGAAAACTTTATTTAGTGCTGCCCATCACTGCGCTGCGGTCAATTGCAGCATAATCGCGCAGTCTGTAAACGAAACTGCTTAATGCAGCGCTAAAGAAAAGGGAAGGTTCAGCCGTCTCCGACTTGCTCTAAGAAATGGTGCATGAACGTGATACCCGGAGGCTCCATCTGCCCGCTGCTTCCCCTTCCCTGCCGGTGCCGCCGTGCGGGGCTCGGCGTGCGCGGTGGCGGCCGCGGGAGCGGGGCCGCTGGTCCCGGCGGGGCTGCGGGAGGAGGCGCCCCCCGGCCCCGCGCTGCCCACCGGCCCTGCCGGGGAGGGCGTGACCTCCGCGCTCCGCTCGGCGGGAGCGGCTCTGACGCCGCAGAGGGGAGCGGGGAGGGGGGGGGAGCTTCCAAAAATAACCCACTGCGGCGGGGCTCCGTGCGGGGCGGCCCCGGCGGGCTCGGGGACCCGCACACTGTGCGGGGCCGCCCCGGGGAGCCGCGGCTCCCGTGCGCGGCGGGCAGCGCCCTGACCCGGGGGCGCGGCGGGGGCGGGAGCGCTCGGGCTGTCAGGCCATTTTTAGCCGGGCTGCGAGCCGGGCCGTGGCCGCCCCGCCGTTTCGGCTTGGTTTCCTCCTCCGCCCCTTCCCCAGCGCCCGGCGGGACGCGGCGGCAGCGGGAGCAGCGCCCCGGCTGCGCAGGGCGGGCGCGACTGTCCCGCCCCGCCCCGCCCCGCCCTGCGCCGCGGCGGCCGCGGAGCCCGCGGCGTGGTGGTGGTGGCGGCGGCGGTCGTGGTGGTGGTGGTGCAAGGTGAAGGGGCTGCCCGCTGCGCTGTGCCGGCCCGGCAGGTGCTGCTGCTGCTGCTGCTGGTGCAGCCCGGGCCGGCTTCCCTCGGAGCGCCTGCCTTCCCGGAGTCCGTCCCGCGGTATGTGGCGTGCGTGATGGGGCTGGGTGCTGTTGTTTTGGTGGCTTTGCTCCCGTGTTGACATTGGGGTGAAGCCGTCAGTGTCAAGCAGTGATAAGCGCAGTACTTTTCGCGAATCAGTTAAACCGTGTGAGGGGAAAACCGAAGGTAATTTGGTTGCCTTAGTCTGAGTGCTTACCGAGGCGCTGGTGCCGGAGCCAACACAACTTGAAGCGTTTTCTGCAGTGACTTTGGGCACAAGGTTAGTAAGTATTGTTTCAAAGCAGGACTTCTCTTGGACTATTTCTGGCAAATATCAGAACTTGCGTTCCTAAAGCAGTTCGCCTCTAGCATTTTCTGTGTTCTGAGTTATTTTTATATAGTTGTAGGAGTTTAAGGTTCTTTGCATGCTGATTTATCTGCTAGATTTTCTGAGTGAGTTTAAAATTCATCTCTAGTACTTGAGCTACACGTACTGAAGCTGTGTGAAATCGATAGGAAAGGTATTATTTTTTCTTTACCATGCTTCTTCACTAACCAGTGCTAGATAAAGTGTGCTGATGAGTATCTTGACTTTTAAGTTTCACTTTTACCAGCAAGGGTTATATTTAACAGTAAATTAAAGAGCTCATATGCATGAATTTAGAACAAAAAGCAGTTGTAAGATGACTTCGTTTGTAGTCTCTTTGTGGCTTTGGATCTTCAGCCTTTGCGAATTTGTCATTCTTTCTAGTTTGTTTTTGTTTTAAAAAGGGATTGTTTACAAGCTGACGATAAACCTTATCTGATAAGGGTCAGAAAAGGTTTCTTCATTTTTTGCATTAAATTAGTTGTATATTTAGCTATGAAGAATTTGTCATGACAAATTAAGCTTGTTATTTTTCCATAAACTTTTAAGATCAAAATGCTGTGGGTCGTAGTCCTTGAACTTGGTTATCTTTAACATGGCGTAACGCTCTCTCTCGTATGTATAATTGACATACTGTAAATAAAAAAAGTGCACACAGTCCAGCTAGCAAATATTAATTCTAGAAGTTCCGTGTACTGCCTTAGTTTATTTCATATTTCTTGGAAACGTGATGGAATGTGTGAGGGTTAAATGTGTCTCTGAGTGTTCTCATGAATGCATGCATGTATGCTCTTTGATAAACAAATAGTTGTCTTTAATACATAATCTGATTTTCATCTGGGAGACACATAGAAGCATGGCTGTTATAACTTAAACCTACTTTCTACCTTACTATGTTGTGACTGAAGAAAAAGCCTGTAGGCTATGCCCAGATGACTCCTTAATGAGGCTTTTTATTATCTGTTTCCTTGTGGGGATGCAAGTGAGGGAACAGTGGTGAGACACACTGCAGTCACGGGAGAACTGCTGATAAGGGCACTCTGAGCAGATGTGTCCAGAGAAGTCCTGGCATCCATCAGCAGTCCTTTTTCTGCCACCTGGCAATATCATCAGCTACATTAACCTCTCTAAAGTCTTGCAAGCCTTTGGTGTGTGGGAGGGAGAGATGAAGAGGAGGTGAGGGACTCAAAATTGGAGAAGCTAAAAAAGAGGTTAACTATACAGTTTCGGAGTTAGATATGGGGAGGGGATAGTCTATTGGCTGGCTGTTGTACTAGACCTAAAACAATAGAGTCCTTAGTCCCTCAGGTGCTAAAACCAGTGCCTGTGTTTTTCTGCTCTTTCTCCTTGTGCTTAGAAGCAGGTGAAAGTCCTATTTTTTATATATATTTTTTTTTATTATTATTATTCCTTTCAGTCAGCGCAGAAATTATATTGTCCTTTCTGTTTTGCAGCTCTTGATGAAAGTAGTGGAAATCAAGGCAAAACCTCAGTGTGTCAAGGCCTGTAGGCAATGCCCAGAACCACTGAAATGCTGTTCAGGTTGTAAACTTGAGGAAAGGAAGAGGGTGGTTTTCAGACAGTTGATAATTGCACTGGACCCAAGTGGTATTTGTGTTGGGAGACTCAAGGTGTGTCCGCATCAAGAAAACCTTTATTGACTGTATGAGTCTGTAACTGTCTTGATCGTCTTTCTCCCTCTCTCCTCCAAATGAGTAGAAAAGTATTAGAAATACCTAGTGCAGCTTGAATCTTGGTGGAAATTAACAAGTTCTTTGGAAGATTCTCTGTGATCAGAGGTGCCCAGGTGAAGACTGGTATTTTTTTCCTTTTACAGAGGAGCATGGGATATAACATGTTGTGGAATGTTGCATGGGCATAGCATGTAAGAGAACAAAGCTACTGACAGGAAAGTCATTCGGAAGGTTGTTTCTCCTGCTAGAATGCTGACACTTCTAGTCATGCCTTGATGATTCTTGCTGTACTCATTTTTAAATGCTTTAAATGCATGTGTCTTTCATCTGTACTAAAGCTTTATAGAGAAGATATTAAAGTTGGAAGAACTTGATAACGAAATGTTTGTGGGTGGCATAGTGTTCCTCTGGAAGCATTTTTCACCACCATTGTACTGCAGTTTTGTAGATTGAAATTATCTACAGGTCTGTGAAGGCAACATCCTTACCAATAGTAATAGTATGTAAAGGAAGGAGTTTAATGAGTCCAAAATATCCAAGAGATGGGAGATTTAAAGAACATAACTTTTTTTTTTTTCCCTGAGATTTTCCTAGAGCAGCTAAGACTCAATAGGTCACCAAAGTGGGCAGTGAAGGTAAGCAGCAGCCCAGACAGAAACTTGTTAAAATAATAAATACCGAGTCTCCGTTCAGGGAAAAGATAAGTAAACATTACTGCTCTGCTTTTATAAAAGGGCAGTATGTGTGTTGACAGAATGCTTAAGGTTTGAAGCAGTTGAGAAGATCCTTGGTCAAGTGCTGTATAGGAAAGTCTTCTGTATGGCAGATGGTTTTGGCTCATAGAAGGACACCTGGATGTTAGCATAGGGTAAAATGAATGCTACTGGCCTTTGTAGTGCAGCAGGGCCCCAACTCTGGAGATGATTTGTTTGTTTTGGTTCTTGGTTGACTTGATTGTTTTGTCTGTTTGGGTTGATTTTGTTTGTTTATTTTGGTCTTGTTTGTTTGTTTTTGTCAAGATTGTGCACTTCAAAGTTAACCTTTATCCTTGCAGCTGGCTATAGGTTGTATTGGCAAAGGGACATATATTGACTTTTAGGGACAGGGAAACAGTTGCTCCCTTGAGCTCGAAGGGCCTATGTGGAAGTTGATCATGCAGCTTGACTGAAGACATTCTCTGCTCTGCAGTGTGTTACTCAACTCAAAGCACACTAATAACTTGTTCTTGCACTCTCCGTAGTGGGTTAATGCTTTTTCAAAGCTTGGCCTCTATGTGTGTGTTTTGTTGGTGGCTGTTGTTAAGCAGCCTTGTAAACTAACTTGGAATCCATTCATGGGCCTCTAGGGAAACGCAGTGTAAAAACATATTAGTTTGAAATGAGACTCCTCCTTACTGTGCTTCTGCAGCTCCTGCTCTGAGGTTTACTTCTATGGTCTTGTCTATGACTTATTTGAGTATTTAATTTTTAATGCAAAAACATGGAGAAAACAGTCTTAGCTGAGGCTGCAGGGGGGAAAAAACAAGCAGCAATCTTTAATGAAATAGTATTTGACAGAGTAAACTTCTCAAATAAGAATTAGGAATTCCTTTTTCTATGAATGTATTTGCAAAATGGTCCTCTTTTCTCTAAGTTGATAGAGAGGAACAGTACAAGAAACTTATACCATGGATATTTTCTTTCTGTGTTTTCACTGCTTAGTGCTATGAGAATACTGTTTGGTTTCCTCTTCTTCATACTTTGAAAACAAACGAGTGAGAAGGGTGCAGCGCTTTTATTCTTCTGATGTCATTGTGATGTGATTATGGCATGCAAAGCTGATCAGCTTGTTTTCAGTGTTCTGGTTTAATTTGTATTTGATGTGCTGTGGAAGAATGGATGAGTAGCAGAGTTCTAGAAGTTGTTAGCTCCCAGCCCACCAGCGTATTGTCAGCTAAGGACTAGTAACCTTTCAGGAAAAAAAGAGAAGCAGTAAAAATCCAGGATTTAAGGCTGAACCTCTATACATAGCACCATACTTGTTAACTTTGTTTACTGGGATTTTGTGTGCAAGTGTGTGAGATAATTGGCTGGAGCGGCAGTCTGGCTGAGTGGTCTGGTTTTGTGTCTCAGCTGCATAAAACGTCAGAACACTGAATTGGGTAACTGCAGTCACACACATTTACTAATTATCTGGAGATGTGTTATTCTTCTTGAACTGTCATTCCTTAATTTATAAAAATTATTGTATAAAAATACGCCCTTTTTCTGTGTAAAGCTGATAAAAGCTAGTTTCTTAGAATAATAATTTAAAAAATAATTTCTATACATATGAAAAATAAACTTCATGTAGCCTGTCAGTACTGGCTATTGACATGTTCTTTTGAGGGAGATAGAATATTTAACTCTTCATTATACATGTGTTTTGCGTTGGGAAGGTACTGAAGTTGTTTTGAAGGCAGTGTCTCTGAGGAGCATAAGTAACTTAAGGTTTTGTGTCACTTAACAGTTGTCAAATCATCTTAAACTTTTCATGTGGTGGAATTTTGGTATGTTTTATATGGCTTCCTTAAACATCATGATATCAGATCTCTTGCCATATGGACTAGTGAGCTGTCCATGTGCGATTGTGTAGCGTTTCCTTGAATAAAGGAGTTTGAGTGAACCTAACTTCCTTTACAGCTTTTCTTTGCTGTGTTTTTAGTTGATTTATTTTAGTCACCTCTGATTTCATGAAATATAGGGGCCTTCCAGCTGTGAAGAGTAAAATGGGTGATTTCCCATTTAGACAGTACTAGTGCACGTGGAAGGGTATGTTGTCTGTTGTGTTTTTCAGTCTAAACTTTACCTGGCCACAATCATAGTATTTCAAACTAAAATTGCTTTTTGCACTTTTTTTTGATTCTATGACTCATCAGAGCTGATACCATTTTTATAACAGAGGTAAGCAATTGTGAAATTTGACCTCTTGTCTGATTTTTTTTAATCTCATTACCAAATGTGTACTTATTGACCTCTTTCTTTCCTCTCTCCACCCCCCAAGACAGCCAATGAATTTAAAATCTTTTTTTTTGTTTTAATATCAATATTCAGAAGTGTGTTATCTCAGCTTGTTGTGCTGTCCAGTAAAGAAATGCCTTAGTATGATGCTGACTGCTGAGTCATTGAGGTTATCACTAGAATTGGTAAATGGACTATGTTTGGAAAGTATTCATGTACTGAAAATAAGTCACTGGTGGTGTAGTTTTTCTTGAAGGTACATGCCAGGCCTGGTCATGTAAAGGAATATTAGTAAACTCTTTCTCCATAGTGTTTGTTTTTAACATCACTCTCCTTTAAATGCATCAGTAATATACTTTAAAAATAAATGTGTTTGGTGTTATGTATAAATGGAAAATGCAGGCCTGTGCTGTCCTATTAGGATAGTTGATAAGCACACAAAAAACAGAGTATGCTCCGTTTATAGTGAACTGAACGTTGCTGCAAGAGAAGGGGGTCAGATAGAGGCCCTCTTACAAATAAAGTGTATCCATTTGTTGTGAATATCCTGAAGAGTCCATTATAACTGATGTCCAGCTCTCTAAGCATAGCACTCATCCAAATATCTCATCTTTGGGAGTGACAGCTGTGATGTTCTTACTTTGCTTGCATAGCTTCATGTTAAGCCACTTGTAAGGTAAACGTGGGCTCAGTGGTTTTAAATAGGAATGTTTCCCCTCCTCTCATGCCTGTCACTGCTACATTATTAATGTTAAAAGTTGGACATCAATGCAATAACTGTTGGATCCATAGGTACACTAGGAGATTTTGAGAATGGCTTTAAAGAACACCTATTTGAAGAGCAGGTCTGCATTGTGCATTTGTAATGTAGGGGTACTTTTTAGCATAGAAACAGTTCATAAACTTGAAATTTCATCTGCTTTAAAGGGTTTTATGCTGCCAAAGCTACACTGCTTCCATGACAAAAGCATGTTCAGATATGTTATTTGACCTTTGAAATGAAACAGAGCTTCTCAGTAATCTTAAAATATAATAGTGTTGCTATTGCAAGTCCCCTTTTTTGAATCAGGAACTATGGTGGGAGAAAGGGGTAGGGAGAATAAAACTACTCTTGTCTGGAAATATTCAGTGTAACGGGTCAGAGCATCAGCCTCCAGACCTTGTGCAGGTCTGCTGTAGCAGAAAAGCATCTATAGGAGTTTAAAGAGTTTGAACTGATAGGCAGATATAAACGAATGGGACTCAGTCATACACGGGGATTTTATCACTGTGGTGGGGAATGATCTTAGATTGTCAAGATAATAGTATAGTTCCTCTAGGTAATGTGGTAATCGACATTTGTCAGTAGTTTATACCTTTCTGGAAATGCCTACAAGACTATTAATTGTGGATATATTCTGTGCTATGCATCCAAATTGAATTTTCTGTTGTTCCAGTGAAACCCCTTGCTGCAAGGTCAGACAAATCAAATTGAGGTTAAAATGAGCTGGCGGAGCCTTTCAGACAGCTTGAAACCTTAGACAGTTGCATCTGCGATTATGGACAGCAGAAATCTAGTTTTGTCTGACCTGTATCTCCTCCAGCTCTGAAGCCGCATTTTGGGCTAAGGCCCAAACTCTAATCTCACAGAGTAACAAAATGGAAATGGTTGAGGTTGGAAGGGACCTCTGGAGCTCCTCTGGTCCACTCCCCCTGCACAGGCAGGTTGCTCAGGACCAGGCACAGATGGCTTTTGAATGCCTCCAAGGATAAAGAGTCTACAACCTCTCTGGGCAACCTGTGCCAGCACCTGGTCACTCTCACAGTGAAAAAGTGGTCCATGATGTTCAGAGGAAATTTCCTGTCTTGTTAGCTTGTGCCCATTCCTTCCTGTCCTGCCACTGGGCACCAGTGAGAAGAGCCTGGCTTCAGTTGTCTTTGCTACCTCCATTCAGGTATTTATATAGGTTGATGAGATTTGTTCTATGCCTTTTCTTCCCTAGCTTGAACAATCCTCAGAGTACTTAAAAGGCAGTCCAGTACAGTAGTGTTAGACAGTTTCAGGGACCCATGTGTCAAAGATCAGCAGGTAATATAAGGTCAGTGCTTTTTTTTACCGTTGTCTTCGCTCCCACATGCAATTAACTGAATCTGAAAAGTGGTGTGTCGCTCTAGGCTGTCAGATCCTGTTTCAGCTTAGGGTGGGGAGAACTCTTGGTGTTCCTTAGACTTTCATCAAATCTATGGTCTAGTTTTCTTCTAGCAGCCCGTGAGTTTTATTGAAAAAGTTTGTAAAACAGCTTCTTAGAAGTTTAATCTGGGTCTCTTCTACCTCTGAACTGACTACAGTGTTCTAACTCTTCTAACTCTGAACTTGCTACAGTGTTCTTGCAAATAATCTGGAAAAAAACCACAAAAAACTCTTAATAACTGTAAAAAGCCCCCGTCAGATAAGGGCAAAAGTGTTTGAGATCATTCATAAGGAGAGAAGATCTGTTCCACTGAATTAGAATATTTGGATTTTCTAGTCGTTCTGCATTGTATTTCCATACTCCAAATCATGTTTATCTGTTTGCCCTGACTGCTGGACAAACGTCCAGATGACATACTCTAATTTCAGGAAATGTCTCATCAGCTTACCCAGGGCCTGGCTGATGTCTGCTGACTGTTGCCTGCTTAGGAGTAAGGACAAAAACAATGTCTCAGAGGAATATCGACCCTAAGAAAGGACAATCTTCTTTATGCTGCAAGTCCTTCTGATATATGAAGTAGAAAGGAGATTTTTGCGTTTGTGTCTGTTTCTAAAGTTTGATTCTTTAATACTAAAGAGGCTGTTCTGGGCTATAGCAAGTAAGAATGCTTTCCAAGGTGGATTTCATTTGAAGATCAGAACTCCAGCACTGAATTGTAAACTCGCTGTCAATTTTTAGCCTATGTAACATTTTTTCACTTCTAATTAATTTGGTTAGCATCCAAAATGAAATAAAAACTATCAGTTGAGACATCTTGAGTTTTTCAGAAGTGCAGAACAATTGTACAGCACGCAAGTTTGTTTTGAATTGCTTGTAAAAAAAACAACCACCACTTCAGTAATTCTTCATGAATAATTAACAAGATTCCCAATGTGGGACTTGTGGAACAGACAACCAGTTTCAGAAGTGTTAATTTTTTTAATAGGAAGCTGTTTTCTCTGCAAGTCAACAACTGAGTCCAGTTGTGTAGCAGCCCTAGTAAGCCAGTAAGAGCCAACAAAAACATGGCAAAAACATGACAGTTGCTTCAAAAGAGAAAACATAACATGCATTCACTGTAACCCAGCTGGGAAGAAGTGTGGGGAAGAGAATACAAAGGGTTTGATCAAAGTAATCAGTGGTGTATACTGAAAAATACTTAAGGGAAGTAGTTAGATCAAAACTGCCTTAAGATCTCTTTTCAAAACAGTCCTTAAGAACCAAAAGGAAATGTTTCCTGTATGCATTCTTAAGAACCCTTACATCTTAAAGTCTGGTCTCTCTGTTTGTGAGACTAACAAACTTCAAAGATGTCCAGAGTCTCTCGAAGGGAAAAGACACAAAAAAGTCCCTACCTGATCTGAAAACACGCAGCAATATATTGTTCTGGTTCTTTTTGCATCAGTATAACATACAGGCTTCAATGAGACCTTTAGTTTGAGTAAGGTTACTTGTGGCACACACCTCTGAGAACATGATTGCTTAATCTCACCAAGGCAGCAAAATATCTTTTGGGGTGTGTTTTTTTTCTGGTAATCTTGTAGTTCTGCAACTTGAAACACGCTTCCCAAACACGTACATCATCGCTGTCATTGAGTCCCAGCTTGTTATGTTATTACTATTGGCAAGTGTGAATAGCAGCCGTATTTAATTTCAGCTTTACTCAGAATAGAAACAATACTTTGCACAAAATTACAAAATTGGAAGGCTTTTTCTTTCAACTCCTGATATTTGACTAATCAGTATTTTAATACTGGAAGACAAGTAGGGACAGAGTGTGCTCTGGAAACTGGCAAATTCTGCAGCTCTCAAACTTAAGTTTACCTCGTGAGATTTATCAGTTTATAGTTAAGTCTAAGTAAAATGTAAAGAATAAATACTTTTGAGAGGAAGGCTTGGAATTGCCATTGAGTCTCACTTAAGAAACAAACCAGAAAATGCTCTGTTAACTCTTGATCTGTGCAGAATCACTTGGAAGAAAAGAGCTTCTCTGATAGAAAAGCTTAAACCTAAGCTTTTAAGCCAAAACCATCTTTCTAATCTGCAATCAGAAATTAAGTCACTGCAGTTTCTTCTTGTGCTCTTAGACAGGTTCCTGGCTCAGAACTGTGACATTCTCCATTGGTTAAAATTGTAGTGCTTCATCAGCCTATGAATAAACAGACTTTGACATAGCCAAATGTGGAAACAGGAGAGGGGAAGGAGGGCAGCAAGGTCCTTGTTGAGGAGGAAGTGTTAGTGTCTGAGGAGGGAAAGGTGGGAGTCGAGCAATCTTTGTCCCTAGCATGTGGATAGTTCAGAAACTGTTATTCCGGGCAGTCTTAAATGATGAATTTTTATATTAGACATGCATACTGGAAGAAGGGTGCTGACTGCTCTCAGCATCTCCAGCTTTTCTCTTGAAAAACAGTTCTCTTACTGCCTAGATGTCTGCTGTGGTGACACGATCCTGCCGAAGTATGAGTTTCTTCTAGGTGGGCTATAGCTTGGCTCTTGCTTCTAGCAGTGCTTCTGCTATATTTGTTTTATGATCATATCTGATATTTTCCTTCATTAGCAGAATTTTATTATGTTGAGATATATCTGTATATAATTAATATATTATACTATGATCAATATATATTATATAATAAAAGTATCTATATAAAAATATATACTTTATTTTACTAATAAATCAAATATGGGGAAATACTATAGCTCTGTACTCAGAAGAATGAAATTTAGCCTTTCCAAATCAGCCCTGCTTAACTCCTCCTCTTGAACTTTTGAGGTGAATGTTCGTAGTTACTGACTAACAATGAACCGTTGTGTTCCTCTGGGGAATGACTGAGGCAGAGTCGTATGACTTGATTTACGAAGTCTTTGCTTTCTTCTATAGACTTGGGGTTGGGATGTGAGACAATAGATTCCCGGGACTTTAAGTTGGTATGTATGGGGTTTGCTGGTGTTTATGGGGGTCTTTCAGCCTTTGTACAAAAAGAAACTTCATCGGTGTTGTTTTCTGTGTGCGGATCTGAAAGAAAGCCAAATGTTGTTAGCCTTCTGAGTGTTATTCTTTTGAATTTGACGGTCTCAGTAAGATGTGGTACTATGACGCTATAGCTGTAGAGTCAGCTGGGCAGACTTTGGAGATAAAGACTAATGCTGTCTTGTGATACAGTAAATAACCCTTTGCCTATCACCAGTGAGCTCAGCTTACCTGCTTGATTAACTGATCACATCTTGTTTTGCATTTCAGTACTTGCATGAGCAGTAGTTCAAGTCAGTGGCAAGGCCTATCTAACTCTGGTTTTAGATCTGATAGGTCTCTGAAGCCAGGTAACTGGCAAGCTTATAGCACAGAGAGAGGGAAAAACTAAGCAAGAAACAATGGTTGAAGTAAAGCATAACCTATTTTGGATCAGTCCACTGTACCCCAGGGTGAGCCAAGGCTATGATGAAGTTTACAAAAGCTAGTTCACTCCAGCAAATGAGGACTTATGATGCAAGACTTTTAACATATGTTTAAGATAGTAGATGTCTGTCACAAGTTCCTTGTGGTTGATGTTGATCAGCAGGAGGGCTCTGTGTGGAAAGGCCTATGTGTAAACAGATCAAAACTCCAAAAGTTTCGTATAAAATATGTACATACTTCAGGGCTCTACAAATCTAGGGATGTGTTTGTGAAATTGACTGCATCTGTTTTGGAACACTTTGTTGCTGCTTTAATGTGAGCTGTCACACAGTTTTTTGATGTGCCATAACAGTATTCATAAATCACTCATTTCTTTATTTACTGCCTCAAATACCTGAGGCATGCTTGCAAAGAAACATTCTGAAACTGGAACTGTTCCTGCTTTTTGGGGGTGGAGAAGGGGGGAGAGGGTTAAGAGGAAAGCAGGATAATACATATTCATATCATACTAACGTATGCTTAGTGGGGGTTAAGTCCCATGAGGTAAAAATTAATCCTTTTTGAAAATTTATTTTCTTTCTGGAAAACATCCTGTATTGAAGCTCAAGTATGGTTAAAACTGTGAGAACTTTCAGAGTGAGTTCTTTATGAGAGCCACTGTTTTCAGTTTTCACTTCAGTTGCAGCTTAACCAACAATTCAGTACTACTCCAGGTAGCAGAAAATATGAAAGCATGTTTCATAGAAATGTTTGTTAGAACGGGCAAACAGTATATATCAAACTCTGCGTTATGCCTGTGATTTGCACTGTTAGCCTCAGGTTTTTTGGTAGGGTTTTTTATTTGATTTGAAAATTACAGAAGAAGGGAGACAGAATTCTTGCTTTGAATTCTCAGTGCTTCCTGTGAGTGGTTTTCTGTAGTGTAATGTATTACAACACAGTGTTCTGTAGGTTCTGTCTTTCAGGATAGTATGTCCTGTTGTAATAGCTGACCCTGGAAACTCTCAGTTTCATATGAATAGATGTAGTGGGAAACAAATGGCAGGTTTGATTGGCCTTTACTTCATTACAGAAAGCATCAGGAGATGTCCACAGAAAAAAGTCGGTTCTACTACAGCAGCATTTTTCTAATTCCTCAGTTACATATTAATTTTCAGCCAGGTGTTAGACTAGCCCTTAGCCTCCTACTGAAAACTTGCACCTCGTGTCTGTGCTTTGTGGCAAATGTCCCATAAGCAGTGGTGTTATTGAGAGAATGGAATTTCTGTGGCAGTTGGACAAAGCCATTCATTTTGAAAACCAAAACCTCCCTTCTGAGTCGTCAGAGACATTGGTGAGGCGGTGTCAGAGGCAGTTCTCCTGCACTCAGCTTACTGTAGAGCAGAACTGGTACGGGGTGTTCTGACATTCTGGCAGAGTCTGGCTTCAGATCCCTTCGTGGTTGCTGTGTGAAAGAGGAGGTTCTTCCTTCCAGCACAACTCTGAAGCCTGCATGTTTTGGGCAGTCGTTCCTAACACTGAAGTTGAGTGCTTAAAAGTAAAAGTCAAAAATCCCACTGCAGTGCTGGGAAGTCTGCCTTTTCTCTGTCTCAGTCCAGAAGAAATAAGAGCTAAGGTATGCTGTCTTTTAATTTCCTATTTTAGTGTTAAAGGCAGGTAGCACTACCTGTTATTGAAGTGTCTGTATTTGTTCTGTGCCTTGCTTGCTGTATGTTGGTTTTAGTGTTTATTTGCAGCTGCGGTAGCATGTTGCTGAGGTGATCTTTCACTCTCTTGGCATAAAGTGGTATGATCCTTTTCTGCCCCACAAAAGTGCCACTGTTGTTGGGCATTAATTTAAATTAAAAGCATCCAGCACCAAACAAAGCAAGTATTTTGTGTATTGTACTAAGATGTCTTCAGGAGGGACAGAGAAGCCTTGGTTACAGGCCGTGCTGGTATAGTTCAAGACTTCCAGTTTTAAAAAAGAAAAAAGCAGAGGGGGGAAAGAAAGAAAAAATAGTGTTTAGTGCATGCTACTATTCTCCCACCTACCTAATGGAAGTTGAGGGTACAGAAAGGAATGGGGGTTGGTGTCTGTTACACACAGATAAGCTTTTTGATGTTCTGGAATGGGCACATGAGCTTTCTGCCAGTAATGCACAGTAAAGGAGTTAACTTTTAAACCATGTTCTTGTTCTTAGCTGGATTTGTAATTGTGTGGAAAGATAGTAAGAGTGTCTGCAATTAGTTTGTTGCTTTCCCTTAACAAAAAAAAAGTAGGCCAAACTGCTAAAATAACTCAGTATTACTATTTAAACTCACAATTTTGTGCTTACAGTCTGAAGGACTCAAATGTTGCAGGAAGCTGTTGGAAACAGACTTCCATTCAGTTAAACCAAAAGTGAAACTGGTTACCAGAACTCTGATATCAAGTCTTTTCAGCTGGAGAAGTATGTTTTTAAAAAACAAATCATTGCAGTGACCTAGAAACACTGACACAGAACCACCAAGACTTCAGTGTCAGGTTATAGCTGTGCCTATAGCTCCAAGGATAATGATGGAGTGATTGCTTACTTCTGAGACAAAGCTAGATAGTTTCCATCAGCAATAGTAAATCTAAAGTTTGACTATAATATTATTCTCTTCAGAGATGGAAACAAGACTGACCTTAACTGTCATTGTCTAACAGTGCAAGCACAAGTCCAATTTCATTGATAACCATTTGCAGAATAGCTCCTGACAAGGGTGAGGTAGGAGTCCTGACCGGTTGAGCATTGGGAACTCAGCTGGCCTCGTGCAGGGCTCACTAGAGCACTCTGTGCCACTGCCTCTGTGACGCTCAGTGAAAAGCTTACACTGCTGGTGGTGGTGCTGGCATTGTGGGCACCACTGACGGGGATCTAAAGGATAGCAGCCGTTCCATAGTTGGAAAACGAGGAGCTAAACCCAGTACAATGTGAATTGCCATCTGTCTGTCAGTTCAGACACCATTACTAGAGGTACCATGCCTCAGTTACAAGCTGTGCCTTACACAGGCTGCCAGTAAAATTCCTCAGTATGCTAAGACTGGATTTTTAGAGCTTTGTATACACAGATATCTGCATCACTTTGCTGTGATATTTACTACATTATATAAATATTTGTATCACTGTTAAATGTGTGGCATTCAGCTAAAGCAACTATACAATATCAGGTGATATTTTACTGAAAAATGTTGATCTCTCAATGTCCAGTTTAATAGGCTGAAATGCTTCTCAACTTCATTGTTTTATGCCTGTCTTCCTGCTTATTACATGGATCCTAAAGTTTTTGTGTTAATAACAATTTTTAAAACTAGTCTGGAGGTTCCTTCTGTAGTCTTGCAGTTGTTTTTTGTGTTGGGACGCTGAAGAAAGACACGATAGGAAAGAGAGAACTTTTACAAAAGGAGTAAAGCTTTAATGTCATCTCCAGAAACACTGGTGTAGTAGCCAGGAAGGTGGACTAGTTCACCTCAGAACTTATTTATTGACCCAGTCTTGTGAATGAGAAATAGAGTATGGCAAAATGATGCATAATAGCAGTCGTCTTCTTATGTTTTGTGAAAACCTGTCCCTCAGCTGATCAGTTAAGTTGTTCAATAAAGTATGCTTTAAAAACAGTGCCAATCTGCCTGTCCTGTGGTGTTTCTTATTAAGGTTGGAAGAGAGTGTGTGGTCCTGGGGAAACAAAACCAAAAACCCCAACAACATAAAAAACAAACAAACAACAATCCCCATCCTCCCTTTACAATCATTTTACTGCAGGTAGGTTTTAGGAGGTGTGTCTCATCACCTTGTCTTTTATTATTGACAAAGTAGTGGTATTTCTTAAAGCTGCTTTTTGTTAAAACAACTGCTTATTTCAAATAAGGTATTTTTAAGTAGAGTTCATGAAGGTTGTCTGAGCTCTGTTTCTGCAGCATAGCTTTTTTACAGGTGAAATCAGTTAAGTAATGGTAGTAGAAACTTTTTTTTTTATTTTTTCATTCTCACATTGACACTGTGGAATTGTTTTGGTGCTTAAGGATGTAGTGTATTTACAGACAGTATTTCCTGACCATGACCTTCAAGGAATGACTAGTGTAGAGGAGCCAGGATGTAAAGGTTGGTAGAGCCACCTCTGGGCTCACTGAATGTGTATGTCCATCCCACAAGCTCAGTACTGTTGTCAGAAGTTTTTATGACACATTTCATCTCAAGCCCCAAAAAATTGAATTAAGGTTTCTTTAAAACCAGGTTATTCAGTTATGAGTGAACATCCCAAAGATTACAAGCAACAAACTTAAATGTTTGTTTGTTTTTTCCTTAGCATTTGGCTAGGGTTGTGTTCCTATGTGACAGATGAGAAGGTGGGTTTTTTTTTGGTTTTGTAACCTATTAGTAGTGTGACTAGTAAGTGTCTGGCAACTAAGAAGCCTGAAAGTACAAAGGAAAGTGAACCTCACTGTAAAGCTGGCAATTTTTTTTCCAAAAAGGGAATCTATTTGTAGTGCACCCTCTGAAGTTTTGAATAGCTCTGCGTTGTGATAGGGCAGAGGAACCTTAAAGTCAAGAAAAGACTTTTTTGGAGAAGGCATAGTGTCTTAAGCCTGTATCTGTTGTTGCTTGTTTAGTCACACAACTGCGCTTTTCAAAGATGCAAAAAAAGTCCATTCGGATATTTAAATTGTTTCAATTTTCCTTCAATTTGCTGTAAGTTTTAGATAAATATTTAAATCGCTCAAATCACTTATCAAACCAAAGCATTAGAGCATAATGGAATCTAATTCAATCCTGCAAAAACAATATTATTGCAAATACCATTTTAATAGCTGTTTTATTTTCAGTCCTCTATCCTCCCTGTCTGAGGAGAGTGAAATACTGATGCTGTTTCCCTAAGTGGGTAGTTCCTTAACTGTTTGATAGCATACCAAATGTATTAAGCAGAAACTGCTTGATAACAGATCTTTTGCAGTGGCATGTCTGATTTGTATGAAACATTGCAGTAATTGGCTTCATTGGTACCATCAGAGTGAACTTTAAATGAAAGTGACAGTAACTAGTCCAGACTTTTTTCATTTTGTTCAGGGTAAAACTATTAGACATTAAGTGACTTACTGGTTTTTCTGCTTTCAATTAGCAACCCAATTTTATACTCTTTTAATTATAATTTAATTGGATTCCCCCCTTACACTCAGAGCCTGGCAGCCAAACCAGCTGATTTAGTATTTGGCACACGCAAGGGGGTGAGAATTTCTCCTATAAATCTTTCTCTAGAGGATATGTTTCTGCCAGCATAGGAGCTCTTCCCTGGAAGTGGCAAACCTCCTTTAATAACTCTTTTCTAGCCTCATTTGTGCCCAGCTCTGAATCCACTATTTGAGTAGTGGTTGTAACTGAGGGGGGCTGAAGCCTCCAAAGTAAAGCTTTAATGTAAACTGTAACCAGATAGGACATACGAACAGTTCTTAAATTAGATTCAAAAAGGTAATGTTGGTATATGTGTGAGTTGTCCCTGTAACCGTTCCAAGAGATTAATTGTCGTGTCCTTGCATGTTCTTAGTGGGAATTAGTGTTGTAAACTGACCTGTGAAAGTAAACTAGAGGACAAGGCAGGGGTTGGGGATGCTTTTAAAAATGGACTCGAAGGGAGAAAGGTAAAGACTCAATAGTTTAGAGACTGAAGGAGAGGTAGCACATTGAAGCCTTACTAGGCTGGGAGAAGTGGTCTTTCCTGAACCTTCAGCTACAGCCCTCTTCCCTGTACTGGCAGACAGAGGAGGCAGGAATACACAAGAAAAAAAAAAAAGAGGGAAGTAGGAAGGACATGTTGCTCTTCCATTACTAGTCCTGAACTCAAAACATGGATAACATCATCTTCTCCGGAGCCAATTGCATGTGTGGATTTAAAAAAAAGTCAACTGTCTGGCTGGACCTCTCTTTTTGTCAACTTCTGGTTCCTCTGTAAACTGTTTTGGGAATGCAGAGGGGAGGACTGTTTGCATCAGCTTTAAATCAGTTAGCAGAGGAATTTTTATTTGAACCTCCTTCTGTAATCCTCAGGGTTAAATGTTTTCAGCTCATAGTTCAGTTGCAGTTATTTGTAGCTGGCATTCACATTTGCTCTGTAATTCAATTTAGATGATGCTGCTTGGCTTAAATTGGAGCCGACTAGTAGAAGGAGCTTGGTCTGTGTAGAAACCGATCACTAACTCCATATTTAGGGTCATCTAAGTAGAGCTGTAAACATTTCCCCTCAGTTTTAAGGTATAGTTCTCTAGCTCGGATTCACTTATGGAATTGTGATTGATACTGTCAGATTTTATATGGCAAATTTCTCAGCTACTAAGAATGCTGACTAACAACCTTATTATCGTCACAGAAATACAGTAATATTCTGGTTAATCCATGTGTTTTCCGTTCCAGCTGTTTGCTAGTTGCTTATTTATTAGAGTCTATTTTCTGAATAGCTTCCAGCAACACATTCTTCGGAGACATGAGATTTTATTCATACATGTATCTACTTATAGGTGAGGAATTTGAAACTGGAGCATGAGCAGGAGAAAAACAAGATCTTGTCAGAAGCATTAGAGACACTCGCTACCGAACACCATGAACTAGAGCAGTCTCTGGTGAAGGGATCTCCGCCCCTCAGCATCCTCAGTGAAGAGCAGTTCTATGATGCTGTTTCAGGTAAGCAAAGATGTTCAGAATATGATTGTCTAGCCAGCATGTGTGTAGTGAATGTTTTGGGGGTGAGGGAGGAGGGTGGGAGCAATCTCACTTTAAGTGAAATCTCTGCCTTTTTAGGGTGGACCTAATTTTAGAAAAATGCTGTATGTGCTTTTATGAGCAGGGCTCTAAAATATTTGACAGATTTCACCTGTAGAATTGTATTGTTTCACCTTAGCATGACAAAAGGTTGCAAAACCACGGGACAGTAATGACAGGTCTGATTGCTTGGGTATCTGTGTCGTTTTTTTAAATAGCAAAACTTAAGGCTCCTATTTTGGGAGCCGTAACTGTATCTTGTAGCCTTCTGACTTGCTTCGTCTGTGGTGGTGTATGCTGTTTCCTTTGTCCACAAAAATCCCTAGTTCTGAGGGATAAGGAGGCTAAGAAAGGCTTGTTCCATTTCAATTTCATATACTCAAAGTGTTAGAGGTGGAAGAAAACGATGAATCAAAATCCTGTGTGCGTTTCTGCAATGTCTGTTCTTTCGCTGTCTGCTCTTCAGTTTAGTATTTTTCATATTTTCATATGCAGAGCATGCAGACGGTGATTTTGGAAGATTCTGAACTGCCTAAGATGATTACAACATGCATATCTGTATAGAGAGGCTGTACATAGTGCAGTTCAATAGTAGCTCCAAGTGGCTGATCCGGGAGCACAGGGCTGTCTGTAACTATGGAGGATCTGGAAGAGCTTGAGGGTGAACATAATCTAACTGTAGCAGATAATGAGGTTGTGATGGCAAACTTCACAAGCAAGTATGGGGTTACTTTCTCTGTGAGTAAACTGTCTGATGCTTCTGACAGATGAGAAAAGCAGCATTCCCAGACTCCTTGATAGGTGTTGTGCAGTGACAAGCTTCAGCAGGGAAAAAAAAAAGGCAAAGTGGGGTCTATGCACAGGAACACAGTGAATCAACAGCAGACCTCTAGGAGGAGAAGAGACTAAGGAACCCTAGAAACAAGTTCTTCAACCAGAACCAAAAGAACAATTCTACTGAAAGGCCTCAGGCTCTTTTGATTGTCAGCAAAGCAGAGAATAGTTCTTTATCTGATGCTACTGGAATGTAGTCTCTCCAGCCAGGCTTGCTTTGTATATGAGAGAATATTCAGCTTTAAAGAGCTGTCGGTCTATACACCTCATAACTCACCCAATCTCTAAATATTGTTGAATGGAAATGTCCAAATGTGGATTTGTAAAACTGCGAAACTTGTTGAGCGCGTGTATGTACACACACATATATATAAAAAATCATATATGTCATTTCTCTCTCCTTCAGGAAAAGTTGCTTGACACAATTCATCTTAATTGCATTTTAAATAATTTTCTGGGACAGACTCACTTGACTGGCTGTCAATTTCATCAGACTGATGTTAGATTCTCTTCTCTAGGTGGTTCACAGTTAGTGCTTTGCAGAGATTAGGGTCCTCTTTGTCTCTAAAGGCAGAGCTGGCTAGAAAAAGGGAAATGTGACATTTTCCTGACTGCTGGATGCATTTTATCACTTCCACCATAAGCACAAAAGCAATTAGTCTTTTGTCGGTGTGGTTTGAGTTGAGTTTTTTTACTAATCACTGGGATCTGGTAAAGCTTTGTAACCTTTCTGCTTTTCTGCCATGTCTTTGGAGTCTGAACTAGAAGGTTTCTTGTCTCCCTATGACAAGAATGCAGTGAGAGCAGAGAATCTGAGGATGTTTGACACTGGCTCAGAGTTTTGGAACGTGGGTCTTCTTTCTCAGGCTAATGAGATGGAAGATATGATCCTAAATATTTTCATAATAGAGAGCAGTGGGTAGGCCTAATTGTCAGAAGCTAAAAATTTTTGTTTCTGGAAGTTTAAATTGCTATGACTTTGTCTTCAGAGCTTTTGCTTAACTTGATTTGCAAACTGATAGCATTAAGTTAAATTATATTGACTTTGGACAAATAGACATATTCATGAATTGCCTTTCTAGGCTGTATAGGAGGTTGAGCAAACACGGATGTATTTTAACAGGGTGATATAACAAGTTAGAATGTCTGTCAGCGGGAAAATGCCACTACTTAGAGTATTTCTTCTATTAGGATACCATCTTTTTCTACTTATAGTTCTCTGAATTTTTAAATCTCCACTGTAGGAGTGAGTTTAGAAGTGAGAGTGTTGCATAACCAGGCTTGCACTTTGAGCTGAGGAGCTGTTAGTTTTGACTTGACAGGTTGAAAGAAGAAGCCACTGTTGCTTTTTGTTTTGTTTTTTAAGAGAATGTTGTGTGCATATAAGACACTTCTTGTTTACTCTCAACGAAAGTATCACTAGTGGGACAATTCCGAGCAACGCAAGACTTTCAAACAGGTTTTTGAAGAAGAGGTATATTCAAAAGGATGTGCTCATGGCAGCAGCAACTTGTGCCCATGTAGTTCACATTGTAGAGGAATCCAGTTACTCCTGAGTGAAGCTGAATCAGAAGATACGCTCAATCCATGGTAGCAGAGTAGAGCTAATCTGAAGAGACCACCACTAGAAATGTGTCTGTTTCAGTTGTCAAGGCCTCAGCACCATCTGTTCTGCTAGCAAATCTGCTCCAGCCGTGCCGTGCTACCTGCTATTGTTGGCATAGACTGAACCGGTCACTGTAAAGTCTGTGTCGTGTACTTCTCTCTGTAGAAATTGTGGCCAGTTACCCTCTTTCTTTTCCAAAACTGAAGTGAGGAAAATGTTTGTAATGTGCTAAGATTACTTCCCGAAGTTGGAGTCTAGTTTGTGAAGTCTGTTCTCTTTTTATTTTTCAGCAATATGCTATTGTCAGTGCTTTTTGACTGTTGTGGTAACTCCTAAATCCCTGCGATGGGAAAGCAGTAGACACCAAACATGAAAGGAAGAACCTACGGGAAGTGAGAGTTACTTGTGCTACCAAAGCATGATTAAGAACAGCAAAGTTAATGGTGTTATTAATCTGAATTCTGATAGCAATAGGTCAGTTAACAGTGCTTCCTGGTGTGCTGATCCTCTCATCATGGGAGTGGTGGAAATGTGTAATTAAACTTGATACCACACAGTGCTGGAGCTCTCGCTTTCCGGATTGAATGCTTAACATGTGTCAAACTCTTCTATGTTTAAAGCAGGGTGGGGCACAGGGGGATGGCACTGGGGAAGGGAAGAAGTACTAAAGTAGGAAAATTTGAAAGGAGCCATGCCATCTCCTAGAAAGCTGAAGAAGTTACTGGCTTTGATTAAGAATACAGACCTGAGGAGCATATGGAATGGAATACAAATGCAGTCTCCATCCACATTGCTGAAAAATGGGTAAGCAGGTCAAGAATTAAAGAGTAAAGGCTTTTGCTTTGCTGATAAGATTCCCTGCTCATATGCAAATTGTGCACCCGGATTGGGAAGAACTTAGATTTGCCTTGGGTTTTCTCTTTAAAATGTTTTATCTGAGTGGTAGGAGTTTTTTTTCTGCAAACACAACTTGTGTGTGTGTTGAGGGGGTTATTGATAGGTTTATGTGGACAAAGTGTTACAATAAAATCAGTTATTTAGATACAGAAATATTTAGAGTACCCTAAAGCTAACCTGTCATAGCACAGCTTCAAGTGGTATGTACCACTACTGGGTGCTCTGTTTATAAATGACACTCTTAAATGGTACAAGAAGTAGTAGACTACTTCTGTTGCCTTTGCTCTCTTCCAGTTATCAGATCATAAAGGAATAAAAATGGTACAAATAACATAGAAACCTATTGCACTTCCTTTCATGTTTAGTTTGTCAAGTGGCTTTTTTTGAACATGCACCAAAAGTACTTCACAGCCTCTGTGAGAACTCTGCTGCCTGTGGACTTCTTGCCTTGAACATAGTTAAAAGAATTAATTCAGGTATCTCAGAGGAATAGGAAACACCTGGTCAGAATTCAACCCCAACTGTGCCAGTGGTGTTTAACCTTTCTCAGGTGTATTTATTAATCAAATACGTTGCCCAAACTTTTCTATCTGGATCTGAAGACTTACCAGTTGTTGCAATAGGAGATGAATTCCCTTGATTTGTCTCTGTCATTGCTTTGGCTGTTTCCCCTTGCTCTCTCACCCTTACAAAATATAGCTGGTGTTTTACTGTTACTCTTTCAGGTTTCATGAGCTGGAGAGCTTCCTAGTCAGCCTGGTCTTGTCTCAAAGATTACTTAAAAATTTTGGCTTGGGGACAGGGACTCTTATTCCTTCTCCACCCTCCTCAACATCCCCCCTCCTCCCCAGTTCAATAGAAAAAAGAAAACCCTCATTTTCTCCTAGTCATCTGTTTGACAGCTGCTCTGTAGAAACTTGTGAATATAAATCTTTTTTTGCAGTGACGGGGGAGTATGCAAATCTTAATTCAGAAAAGAGTTCGCTGCAAGTGCACAAGGAAAAGCTCCATTTGAGTTGCCTGTTGATCTGTGCTCACAATGCAGTACTAGGTTTGTTCACTCTGACACCTTAAGCTCTCAAGGCTTGTTTAACTCACTGGATTAAAGGAGGTAGCTGAGGTTTAGGAATTGGAGACTGAGATCTTTGATGGCAGCTGTTTATGAGCTGTTGTAGACACACTTTCTCAGTTTCTGAGGAAAATGGGTGAGATGTCTCTAGAGAGCAATTTCTTAAAACACTGTTGTGTTTCATTCTTTTACTGTTATTTATTGTATAGCACGCTCTTGTATAAAGTAAGGCACATGCCTTGGAGAAGGCTGGCTGGTCAGTGTCTACAACTCCGGAGAGGTTTGCAGGTGCAGAGCTCAGTCTGGCAGAATTGTCTCTCAGCACTGTAAGGCCAGCATTAGGAAAACTTACCATGTTTGGTGTTTAAAAATCCCTGTTATATTTAGAAGCATATCCGAGAGCAACTGGCAGTTCTGGTGAAGCTTATCTGCTCTTCCCTTTCTGCCTCTGGAGTCCTAGGTCTGTTGCAGAAACTCAGTTTGGGGAATTGGTGTGTCCTGACGCTTGTCTGAAAGCAAGACAGTTCCTGATGGTACGGAAGACAAAAGGACCCTACATGAGGCAGACTTTACTTAATGTTACTGGGTTTGTTTCATGCTTTTCTTGTCATAAATTCTGTTGGCATGGTTGAGCAGCTGTTTCAAAAGAGAGATGGAATACTTACCTTGAAGGGATTTGTAGCCTGTCTTGTGGGGATACTGAGGATCAAGTTGTGTTACACTGCTAGATTGTCTCTTCCTCTGTGATGTTTGGATATACAGGAAAATGGTGTTTTCCTAACTGCCTGGACTTAAGATCTCTGAAGAAATCTGTATTTTATGTAAGAGACTTGTCCACAAGTAAAAATTCTTCTTCTTATCCTACTTGTTATATATAGTACCCACCAAACTAATGCTTTGATATGTTATATCATAATTTGGCACAGAACTAGACTGACAAATTTGGGGAAAATTGTGAGAAGATTCTCTGGAGTGCCAGTCCACTTTTTTTAACATATCCTCAGCACCAGCTGGCGTTCTTTTCATTCCCTAGCAACTGGCTAAATTTCAGTACTGTCTTGATGAGGATAGGGATGGATGTTTTAATGAAAGATCTCCTTTATGCTTCTAGATCTCTCTCTAGAGAGAATGAAGACATTGTGACACAGCCCATCCATTCATCAGGATTTTGTCCTGTTCTTGACTCTTCTGTAATCTGCATGTAGTAGAAACTCTTGTCATTATTCCCTTCAGCAAAGCAACACATCATTTACATGTTCTGGAAAAGCTGGCATACTTTTTTGAACAGAAAACAAGAAAGCACCTGTCAGTAGACAGCTGTGACTGAGATATTCTTTGGGATGGACTGCTACTTCAGCAGGTTTTGATTACTAGCTTTGAATTAGAATGAGTGTGTGAGAGAATGACTAATTTTGCAATTATTTCTCTGGAGTTTTGCAGGCAAGCGCAGTAGCATGTGCTGAAAGCAGTACATGTCAGGAACGGTGTCTACTACAGTTTGGGTCCACTTTCTTTTAGGAGCAGTGAGGCTTGCATTAAGCTGTTTACCATTCAGTGTTTTACCTGGTTTTTGCTAAAGGGTTTTTTAAATGGGATAGAAATTGATGTCTTGAGCTGTTCCCTTACTTCCTGGAACTTGCAATTGGATAATGCTTTGATAATCTTGTCAGGTTTGAAAGAAAACATGACACAAAAATACAGCCTTTTGCCAGGAAATTTTTTACTTTCTGATTTGGGGCAAGATTGTCTTTTTTGCAGAGGTGGACAAGCGCTACCTGACCAAAACACCGGTTGGAAAGGAGGTGGTGGTGGTGGTGTTGGACTTAGTTTTAGATGTGGCATGGATTGTACTATTAACCTACCTTCCACAGTACGAAGTTTATCTGGTTGATTAGTGAGTTTATCATTTAGACTTTGCTGGGACTTACGTGGTTGGTGTAATCTACTGCAGACGATACCTCCTCCTGTTCTTTGGTACCTGTTCAGTAACCTGGAAAATGAAAGCTGATAAACAGCACTGAGTGTGTTAAGAACTTAGATCTAACTGAAGGACGAGTCATTTACTGGAATGCTGAGGTACCTGTTAGTAGGTTAGGTAAGGTACTGGCATTTCTATGGCACTGGCACTTGTCCTAAGCAAGTTCTAGCAGCTTCAGCTAAATAAAAATGTCAGATTTTGGCTCTGTTTGATAGCGAATTTTTAATGTACTGTGTTCTTGCTTATTGTGCAGTTTCTTTACATCTAGATGCTGAGCTGCAGCGGTCTGTGGCAGTACTACTTACTTACCAAATGGATGCTGTCATCAGGACACAGTAGCCTACTTAGGTTTCAGTTTTTTACACGGAGGGGAGATCTGTTAGTGACTGAAGTCTGGGACTGGCGGTAGATTCATTAACATGCACCTGCTCTTTTGCAGATTCAGAATCTGAAAAATCTTTAAGTGGGTTTGAAACAACAGCAGCCTACTCATTAGAGGACAACATGGATTCAAAAGATACAATAACTTCAAGCATGTCTGAAGAAAAGGTTTGTGACAGTGGGGAGTCGCTGTCTAACGGAATCAAAAAACACAGGTAGGATGTTGACCATTCTTGAAGTATTATCATATGCATTAGTGGTGAGTAAAAGACCACAGAAATCTGAAAAGCTAACAGGAAACTTTTAAAACTTTGTTCGGGATGATTGACAAGTGGTTGGTTGTGCTATGATTTTATAAAGAATGTTTTTCCAAGGCCGTTGTGCTCCTTTGCACCTTGTTTTTTTATGATCCAATCTGAACAAGTAAAAAATAAAATATAACATGCTATTTAAAAATGGAAACACTTGTTTTTTATTAGATTTTATTGAAATCTATGTGGATTTTAATTCCTTCATGTATCTTTAATGGCCTGTACCTCCTATTGCCTCTTTAATTTCCAGTCATTTGATCCTTCTGTTGGTATCAGGAATGAATGAAAAATATTGCTAGCCTGGCATCAGAAACTCAAATGTGAACAAAGGGAGTCTTATTCTAAAAGTCTCATCCATGTTTTATGTGCTTATTTTGTGTTGTCAAATGATCCATTTTTGTTTGTTTCCTTGCCGATAAAGGAGGACAATAGGTCTGGAGTTAATGAGATGTAACAGACACCACCATTCTCCAGTTTCAGTGAAAGGGCAATGTAACGTTTGTGCTACAGATCAAGCCAGGCTTCAGCATGTTTCAGAAAGACTGCTTTGGAAGTGTTCTGGATATGCAGAGTGATGATGAGAATACCAGAGTTCTGTAAAAACAGGAAATTAATATTTGATTTTACAGAAGCAAGCAAGACAGGCTTTAGGTACTTTAAATAGTTAAATGGCAGTAACTGCTGAAGTGTGTGGTAACCATCAGAGGTTTCAAGGTTCAAGCCCTGCGTGTGCCATACTAGGCAAAGACTAAGGCAAATGAGGGCTTTGGGTGGAGTTATGGGTGGTTTGGGAAGATAACATAAAGCAGCTGACTAAGCGGGTTGTGTTGCACTGTTGTGCTGTTGGCAACGTGGTGTTATGGCCTTGGCCAAGTGCCTTTCCTAATTAGAGCAGGAAGTTCAAGGCAGGGAGGGGGGTTGGGGGTAGACAGCAGTAGGTGAATGCAATTCTCACTGCCTTCAAGAAACAATGAGGAGAAAAGAAGCAACTCATAATCTACGTGAAAATGATGGTGCAGGTTGACTTGCATTGTCATGAGGAGTCAGAACAGCAAATGATCTTCTGTTTGCCATAAAAAAGAACCTGCTTGGCAGGTTCTCATAGGGCTACATGGTGCTGTCAGAACTGTAGAGACCAGGCGACTAGAGGAGCATTTCAGATCTGCTGGTTTTATAAAGAGCAATGAAAAGTAATAAACAAGTACCTCTGTGTAAGTTGTTTCTCTGAGTTCCATGAGTATAGAATGTTGCAGTAAAATGAGTGCATAAATTGTCTGGCTAATAATTTACTGCTAAAGAAAAGGGGAAACTTTTTTGGATCTGTTTTGCATATGTATCAGAATATATGGTCATATTTTATGGGACTAAATGGCTATAGAATGTATGGCCATATTTTATGGGACTATAGATGGCTAGAGAGCACATTAGAGGTTGTGCTGTAATGTCAGGCTTTTTTACCTGGCACCTTGGCGTGACATTGGAATTTGTCCACAAATATATTGATGCAAACTGTTTCTCCCCAGAATTCAGATAATTTAAACTTTCCCTCCAAGAGAACCTTCTCAGGGGATGGGAGCTGTGTGGTGTTTCTAGCCTCACTTCTGAGGCTTTTGGTGGTAGCGATGTTTGGCCTGGTACAGCATCTGTTTGATGTCACTTCAGAACTGTGTTATCTTCCTGGAGCTGTTGGTTCCAGTCTTTGCCTCTTTTTGTTCAGGGAGTGGTTCTAACCACGGGCATGTGGTCAAATATGCTTCGTCTGTGATGCCACCTTTGTCCTTTTCAGAGCAGAGACTGTAACTTCTTGGTGCTGTGCAAAGTGAGGGGTTCAAAATGTTTTGACGGCACTTAATTCCATCCTGGCACCCTTAGGTTTACTTACAGCTCCTTTTTTTCAACTTCCATTTGTGTTAACCACATGGAAATAAGTTAGTTAGAGAATAGACCAGATTAGTTTATTTTGCTTAAAATCTCCATATCTTTCTGTATTTCCTCAGAGGAAAAGAGGATCTGCAGTTGCATTTAGATTGCACATGAGAGTACCAAACAATGTTTAGCCATCAGTATTAGTAAGACTGTTTCCTGTCTTTGTCTAATCTGTGCCTCAAATATTATTTGAGTGGTCAAGAATTTTCCACGCAGAGGTGGAGGTTGGTTTTTGATTGCAGGGGCAGGGGGGATATGTGCTTTGGTTTTGGAAATGTAGGAATGAATATGTTGGTTCCAAGGACTTAAGTGTTGGGAAGTATACATAGAGATAGATGAAGGCAATGCCACATACAAGCTGCTGTCTTATTAGGGGGGTTTTTGGTGGGTTTGTTTTTTTTTTTACATGGAGTTTGCATCCTACTGATTGTTCCTGGAGTGTTTTGAGAGCAGACTTAACTTGTGTAAACTTTTTGGGAGAGGATTTGAGAGATAGGAGAATAGTACATTAAATAATCTGGAAGCATTCAAACCCCTCCTTTTACGAGGGAATTTTTTAGTGTGAGGCAAGTTTAAAAAAAAAAACAACCAAACCCAACAAAACATAACAACAAAAACCCCACCCCTTAAAAAAGTTCAAGCAAACAAACAAGTGCACAAAAAATCCGTTGTAGAAAAATGTTCTGTAATATGTGCCAACATTTAGCATCTACCTGTCATTGCTGTTTCCCTCTTATTGCTGAGTTTTGTAGTCGGTTTTCCCTTTGATCCTTGAACTATGCAAAAGCGTTTGTGTTCAACTTTTTGGGAGCTGGGAGGTTATTTGTTCAGGTTTCCATGAAGAGCAAGTTAAACATGCCTTCCTCATACACCTGATGTCTCATTCCCCACAAGATTCCTGTAGTAGTTGATCTGCAATATATAATGCTTTGGACAAGTGTTTTTGTTAAAGTGAATGATCCTAAATATGTCTGTTGTACTGCACAGAAATTCCAGCAGATGTTTTTGTCGCTTAAAGCTAAAATTAACTTAACGAGTTGTTTTTAAAATTGACATCTGGAAGGAAATTTTTGCATTCACAAACCTTTCCTTTAATCACAGGGAGTGTGTCAAGGTTAGTAGGCCTCAAGTCTTGGCTGCCTGTCATGTTTCCACATGTCCTTACTTGTCCCTGGGATCTTTCTGGGTGGCTTAAAACTGTTTTGTTTCTTTGTTTGTACGTGCATGTGTTAGATGGAGGAAAGAACTGACTCCCATGGCAGGTTTGACTGATCTAGGTGACAAATACAGATGAGTGGTTGAAACTGCATGCCAACTTTCAACTAAGTGAACAAACTGGGCAAAGGGACAGGTTAACTTTAATGAAAATGTAAGCTTTAATATGTAAGGAAAACAATCCCTGTGTATACTTCAGCAAACTAGAGGTACATGTGTGTGTTTTCCATGCAGAAGGACTTACTGAAACACTCTGCTAACTGCCTTAATTTTAAAAATACACAGGAAAAACAAGTAAACACTGCTGATGAAGATAAGACTGAATACTTGGTGGACACTGTCCTCTCCTGGGCATTTGTATCAAGGCATTCACAGAAGTGTTTTATACTTAATATTATTCAAGATAATCTGTTTGACAAAATATTTTTGTATGAGTGAAAAATCAGAATAAGGAGTGAGTGATGATATATTTTTCAGTTAAGATAAATCCTCCTACCTACTCATCCTCTGCATGGAAGCTGAATAAAGCAAGTCAGTGTTGGTCTGTTACCTACAGAGGATTCCAGACACATGACTAGGTTTTTGATTGTATGGGGTTGTTGTATTCTAAAGAACATTTTTTTTTGTTTTATTTGTTTCAGTAGCAAATAAGTATGGGGGCTCTACATGGCAAGTAGGGCTACTGAAACAAACAATTTAAACTGAATACTTTTTTTCTTTTGGCAATGTTTCTGTTTGTCAGAAAAGTTGGGTGGAGAAGAAAGGTACACAGCCTGTTCACACTCTCAAAGATACTGCATTAGCTACTTTGAAGGGAGATAAAACCACCTTGGTTAGGAGGGCAACACCATGATCTAGACAAGAGTTATCTAAACTTTAAAACTTTAATAGTTCATGCAGTTTGAGTCAGCCTTAGGTAACATTTATCTGTTGATAAGAATGACTATTGATAAGAATTGGAAAAACTGTGATTTTTGTTTTTCCTCATTGGTGTAATAGCTTTATGATCCACTTATGAATTTTAGTGGTGTTGTGGACAAAGGACTTTAACCAGTATTGCCTTTCTGTAAGTAAATTGGATTAATAGTTGAGCTGTAAGTAGCAGTAAGAAAACTGAACAAAATCTGTGCCTGATTTCTCATAGAGATGAGAAATACATGCTGTGTTACACAGGCTAAATGTTGGTCCTGAAAATATGCTTAAGATTTGTTTCAGGATATGTCATCCCACTGTAGAACAGGCTGCTGTTTTTTCTGTTTGTTCCTGAGGGCTGATTTTAGTGTAGTCAATAAATGTCATGGCCCTTCATTGTCAGTATAAAAGTGACTAGCAAAAAAAACCCAAAACCCAAACCCACCCCTCTATTTAATCCTCAGATCTGTTCAGACATGGTGAACTTATTTATGTATCTAGTCGGATTTAACTTACCTTTTCTCACAAACACAACTAAACGTCTAAACTAATGTAGACATTCTCTTCCTCTGCTTTTATACAAAATTAATGGTTCTGGTTTTGGAGAAGTTAATGTTTCTGTGCAGGTAAAAAAAAGTAGCACTGTCATTCCTCCTTGGTTTTTAATTTTAAAATTGGGAAACTGTTACTTTCAAAAGTGAGTATTTGGGTTTCTTAGTCATGGTTAGTAACGGAAAATTTTTCTTCTACTTTTTTTCCTTGTTCCTTTCCACAGAACAAGCCTGCCATCTCCAATGTTCTCCAGAAATGACTTCAGTATCTGGAGTATATTAAGAAAATGCATTGGCATGGTAGGTAATCAGAAAGCTGTGATAAAAGATGGGGAACAATGGTTTCATTTGAGGGTCCGAATGAAAACTTGTTGAGGTCTTTTGGGTTTGGTTGTGTGGAGTTTTTTTTGTTTGTTTGTTTGTTGTTTGTTTGTTTTGTTGGGTTTTTTTGGGGGGGTTGGAGGGGTTCTCTTTTTTTTTCCTTTTTTTTTCTCTTTTTTTGATTGTTGGTTTGGCTGTTATTTGCTGCTTATGCTTTATTTGCTTTCACAGCTCAAGAGGATAAGACTTGGTCAGAGCAATATTCTTTCAGTAAAAGGATTTTCTCTGGACTTTAACCCTTTAAGTATTTTGTGGCAGCAATTTTTTTTTTTTTTGGACTGTGAGAAAAACAGGACAAACCCAACAAAACAGCTACTTTTATTTTGCTCTTCTCCTTTCCCCTTTGTATCTGAGTTTTCCTGCCTTCCCTGGTGTTACTTAGCAGATCGTGGCCAAATCAGAGTTAGCTGGTTGGCACCTAATTTCTTCCAGCTAAGGGTGAATTGAGAAGAGTTCTTCTCTCCCTTAGAAATTACTTGCTGCTTATAAACCTCTGTGAGCCTCTAACAGTAGCCTACAGAAGGGAACATGTCTATTTAGTCACTGTTGTTTTCTCCTGCTTCCCTTGGTGTAAGTTAGGAGCAGCACCCAGCAATGGGATGTGAAAATGCTGGAAATGCCTTCATCAGCAGCTCCAGGTCTCCTGAGTTGTTATGAAGCATCTGAGGTTTCTTCACAGTGGCTTTAGCAGAAAAGTGTTATAGCCTTAAAATACAAAGAACACACTGAAAGCCTGTCTTGCATAAGGTGTGTGCAGGCAAGAAAATCCATGATGGTCTTAATTCTGCTTTGCAGGAATTGCTGCACAGAAGTTGCAGTTGCGGGGGGGGGCAGCAGAACTTGTAGTGTCTTGTCCCAAAGTGTCTGCCAAAACTCTTGGTGCCAGATGCTGCTGTTATGGCCAAGGACGGTGCTGTTTGCTGCACACATGGCAGGGGTCATTCCATATGCTTTTAATTTGCTGCTGCCAGCAGCTTAAGCCATTGCTATTTTATGCACTCAGAGGGCATGCTTTTTAAAAATGGGGAAGAAAATAAGCAACCACCAAACTAGGACTTCTTTTCAGTTCTTAGTCCTGTTACAAAGGTTCTTTTTTTTCTCCAGAATACAGAATCCCTGTTTTTAACTCCTTAGCTGCTATGTTTCCCTGTGCTTTCTCATCCTCCTACCCCCCGCCTGCCCACTTGCCTCCAAAAAAAGATAATATGTTTAAGTAGTTAGATGGCCCATATTTATTTTAGGAGTAATAAATAACTTTGTCTTTAAAAGAGTCTTTTATACATCATGCATTGGTTGATAGTAAGTTTGTTTGTTTGATGTTTGGTTTTCTTTTTGTTTTAGAAGTGGCCTTAACACCAGCACGGTTCTGCTTGTTGAGCTTAAAAGGGGTTTGTCCTTTCAGCATTAGCAGAGCCAGGTCAAGCACATTGCATTAGCACTAAGAGCATCATTTATTTTTGTAATAAGCCAATTACACTTGGGTTACTTCAGGTCAGTGTATCTAATCATTTGACTTTTCCCACAAATTTCATTTGTGTATCAGGAGCTGTCGAAGATCACAATGCCAGTTATATTCAATGAGCCACTGAGCTTCCTACAGCGACTTACAGAGTATATGGAGCATACATACCTCATCCACAAAGCCAGCTCCCTTTCCAGCACAACAGAGCGAATGCAGGTATGTTGGGTGTGGTAGTTTATGTGAGCTCTTGGTGAATACCTCAGGATGTTTTTTCCTTCAAAGGAGGAACTCCTGTAATTTGCCACATATCGGGTTCTCTTTTTCATTAACCAGTTTTGTTTATTTGTCCTGGTTTCAACTGGAATGGAGTTAATTTTCTTCCTAGTAGCGGGTACAGTGCTGTATTTTGGATTTAGAATGAGAATAATGTTGGTAGTGCACTGATGTTTTAGTTGTGCCTAAGCTGTGTTTACACTAAGTCAAAAACTTTTCTGCTTCTCACCTAGAGAGGAGGCTGGGGGGCACAAGAAGCTGGGATGGGGACACAGATGGCCAGCTGACCCCAACTGACTAAAGGGATATTCTGTACCATATGGTGTCATAAACTAAGGGAAAAGCTGGCTGGGCGCTGCTGTTCAGGAATAGACAGGGCATCAGTCGGTGGGTGGTGAGCCATTACTTGTTTTGATAATTATGATTCTTTTATCGTCATTATTTCCCCCTACTTTTCTGTTCTGTTAAACTGTCTTTATCTCAACCCAGTGATTTCACCTTGTCTTCCCCCAGTTCTATCCTCCATCCTATTTGGGTAGGGTGGGGGAGTGTAAGTGAGCAGATATGTGGTGTTTAGCTCCCTGCTGGCTTTAACCACCACAGTCCTTTTTGACACCCCACAAGGAGCACAGTACGAAGGGTTGAGATAACAACAGATCTGACCAGAGCATATTAAACCAAATTTGTTACAAGCATTTATTATACTAGTTTAATAGTCTCTGGTTACAATGTTGATTTATTTGCTCTCAGAGTTGCTGCACACGTTCTCAGAGATGCGTTGTGCAACATCTTCCTTGCTGTATATGTTCCCTGTTGCGTTGTTTATCACCTCTGAGGGCTGGATTAAGCTTATCATTTTGCTGTACTTTGTAACACTGTCTCATGATATGATGGAATTGCTGGTGGTGAGTCAGCTGGTTTTTGTACTCAGCATTGCCGTCATCTCCATACTTTGGGAGCCATCTATAGGAGACTATTCATAGCTACACCTTTTGCCTTTCCGAGAGCCAGTCTAGGGGGGGAGATACCTCCATCATCCCCTTCTCCTTCAGGCTAATTACAGTAGCTCTTGGGAATTTTGGATATCACTGGGATGTTCAAACCAGCATTTTCCTTTTGCTATGTTTCCTGAATGTGTTTGAAGTTTTGTTTATAGTAAAACAACAGTTTATGGATACCACTCAGAGATCTGCCCCAAGGCTGGGCAGTTATGAGTGGCAGGATGCATGAGGTAGTATGGGCAAGTGCCTATAGAGGAGTGGGCACCTCCAGCATTTTGGAATTTAAACAAGTGCAGAATCCTGAAAAACTAGTACAATGTTTGGAAATAGCAGGAGAAAGAAGTAGTTGAGACAGACTACTACTCTGAAGCAGGGCAATCATGAGAACAGGAGGAAGAAGAAAGGTAACTGCTGACTGGGAAGGAGGAAGATGAATATATAAATGAGGCAGTAACTACCCAATTTCTATCCCTGAGTGAGCTGTGAGAGATGCAGAAAGATTTCAGCTGTCGTCCAGGTAAAAACACTGTTTCCAGGCTGCTCTGATGTTGGGCTGGTAGCCTGGAATTAGAGGGTAAGGAAGCCAAGCAGCTTGGATCCCTTTCTAAGGAAAGGGGTGTTGACAGAGTGATTGGAAAAGGGACACAAGACCTCAGGTCAGGTGTGAAGGAAAGGTAACCCTTCAAGGAAGATGTTATTTTATCACCCAGCAAGTGAAGCACCTTGGAGAAAGGTATCAGTACCTGAGGGAATTAGCCCTGCTGGAAGTGATTTGTGATGACCTAGACAACAAGCAGTTATTCAGAGATCCACGTTAAGTCAGGTGCATGCAACTCACATGGTGGAAGTTTGTACAGAACCAGGACTGTTGTGGTTTAAACCAGCAGGTAGCTAAAACCCCAGACAGCCACTCATGCCCTCCACGCCTCCTCCATGGGATGGGGGATAAACCTGGGGGCAGAGGGGGGAATAATTAATGGAATGTACAAACCAAGTGAAACACAGTGTAGTTGCCACACTGCCTGCTGACCAGTGTCCAGTCAGTTTCCAAGAAGCAGCAGCTCTCGGCCAGCTTTCCTCTCTGGGTTAAATACTGAGCATGATGTCATGTGGAATATCCCTTTGGTCCATGTGCATCCCATCCTGCCCACCCCCAGCCTACTCTCTGGTGGGGTGGTATGAGAAGCTGAAAGTCCTTGACTTTGTTGCTAAACATTGCTTAGCAATAACTGAAATAGCAGCATGTTATCAACATTATTCTCATTCTAAATCCAAAACACAGCACTGTACTGGCTATTAGGAAGAAAATTAACTCTATCCCAGCAGAAACCAGGACACTTATCTGGGCAAATGTTTTGGTATTGTGTAATACCCATGACCACTGTTGATTAACTGTGTACTCTTACTCTTCTGAACAGTGTGTTGCTGCATTTGCTGTCTCTGCTGTTGCCTCACAGTGGGAACGTACAGGGAAGCCATTCAACCCATTGCTTGGAGAGACCTATGAATTGATCAGGTAATGAACAGGAGAGTGGTATTCTGTGTCTCATTAGATTTGTCAGGGGGCCTGCACACTGCACTTTAGCCTGGAAGCTTCCAGCCATTCTAGGAGCTGCTGAAGGTGTTTGCAGGGTGTGTTGGTGTTCACCAATGCACCTTCCAGCAGAGGAAAGCTGCTTAACTTTTCAGTTCTGAGGAAGCAAGTGAAATTTGTTGAGCTTAAAAACAAGTTTTATTTACAAAAACTAATTTTTTTTTTCCCTGAAACTTTCTGAATGAAAAGATGTGCGTGGTACATAAAGGAGGTGTTAGAATTTTAAATATTCATTACTTGAGTGTTCAGAATACACATAGGCAGTATGGGTCTACTAGTGTGCAGCTGCACCTGGGGCAGATATTTCTTTCAAGGGAGGTTTTGGCCTGTGTTTATGCAAAAATTCAAGAAAGAGGTCATTATCAAAAGTGAATATATTCATTCATTGGATTTGGGAGTTCTTGTTTCCTTTTTATATTAGGTCATCAGCTATTTAGAATGAGGATGTTGTATGTATTATTTTGTCTTTTGGTTTAGCCTAGGCTTTTAACTAACCCTAGAACTGAGTACAGCAACTATGCACGAGTCCAACTGTCTGTTTCTCCTCAGGGGGAAGAACTGCAACTTCACTATGCTTGATATGTAGATACATGGATTGTCTTTATTTTGCAGAGATGATCTTGGATTTAGACTTCTCTCAGAGCAAGTTAGCCATCATCCACCCATCAGTGCTTTCTATGCCGAAGGCTTAAATAATGACTTTGTGTTTCATGGATCAATTTATCCTAAACTCAAATTCTGGGGCAAGAGTGTGGAAGCGGAACCAAAAGGCACAATGACTTTGGAGCTTCTTGAGTAAGTTGATCAGTAGTGATTGCATAGGCACAGTGCCTCATCCCTGATGCATTAGAGTCCCACAGCTTAAAAATGGACGTGTCCAATACCCACATCCTAAAGTCTGATAGCTGATCACTTTGCAGGGAGGAGGGGATGAGAACATGAAAGGAACTGCCATCGTTTCCCCATATATATTCAGCATGCTAATAGTAGCATTAGCTGGGGCCTGGGCCCGTATGTTCTGCAAGTGCGTGGTAAATCTAGCATGCTCGAGTCCTGTTGGCTTTCCTCATGCCTTTCATTGCTAACAGTGACTGCACAGAAGTGACTGTTTTAAGGAATTGATCAAATCAGTAGCAATAGGTTGATAAACTTCTTGGGTTTACTGACTTATTGCCATGTCCATTTCAAGGCTTGGAACAATTTATAGGTTGATGGCTTGTTGCAGGAGTGACATCCAGTACAAAGGTATTTTAATTTTTTCTTTCCTTCCCTTAGACACAATGAAGCCTACACATGGACAAATCCTACGTGCTGTGTGCATAACATTATTGTGGGCAAACTTTGGATTGAGCAGTATGGAAACGTGGAAATAACTAACCATAAGTAAGTTAACAGCGTTGTGAGTGCTTTCACTTCCTGCAAGTTTTAAAAGGAAAAAGCATTTGGAAGTAATTAGTGCTCTCTTGTTCTGCCTTTAGAACTGGTGAGAAATGTGTACTAAGTTTCAAGCCCTGCGGCCTCTTTGGCAAAGAGTTGCACAAAGTTGAAGGGTACATTCAGGACAAAAGGTAACACCTTAATTCCAAATAGGAAACATATGCCTGCCCTTGCTTCGGATGGGAGCTGTAGAGCTAAATGCCTTTAACACAGTCTGTCAAGGGCACTAACCTGCAACAGCAAGGTTATGAAATGTGCAACACCAATAATGGAGATTTAAGAGTTACCCTCAAAAGTTGTGCTTTCAAATATTTTTGTCTGATATTGTGAAATAAATCTCTTTATGCTTCTTTGTAAACTTAATGTGGGGTTTTTTTGACAGCAAAAAGAAACTTTGTGCATTGTATGGGAAGTGGACTGAGTGTTTGTACAGTGTTGACCCAGCTACATTTGAAGCTTACAAAAAAAATGACAAGAAAAGTACAGAAGAGAAGAAAAGCAGTAAACAGGTATTAATCACATAAAGAGGTAGTATCTCAAAAGCATGATAAAACCGCTAAATATTTTAGTAGCATTTAAGAGCATTAAGATTTCTTTTCAGTTATCCTCTCTTTCCTAGTAGGATTGGATGAGTACCAACATTAAGGGATAAAATGCTTTCTCTTTCTTGGATTTGTATTCGAATTTACCAAAACTTGGTGTGATCTAAATACTATCAAATTCCTTACTTGCCTCTTCCTCCCAAGTTACATGGAGGAGATAACACATCCATTAGATGCCCATTTCTTATCATATATGACATTTATATTCTAAGAGAAGGACTTGAGTCTCCTAGAGGCAGAACAGACTAGTTTCTCATCCTGATAGAACATCATATTTTCCAGCTTTTACATGGAATTTTTGTATTGCTTTCTGTTAAATTTTCACAACTGTAGAAATGCTGGCATTTTTTTTCTTCACAATGGATTTTTTTTTTCTTTTGTGGACAAAAACCCTCATTCATAATTCATCCAAATTTCTGGTACACTTTTTGTTCAGGAGGAGTGATGATGGTGACAACAGCTTGATGAAGAACAGCCACTCACTCACACAGTAGCTTAAAACAAGGATTGTTCTCCTTTGGTGACTGCAGCCAGATTTTTTGTTGTTTTGGATGTTGGTAGTTTTTATACTTAAGAAAAAAAACTGGAGAACTCGTTCAGATGGATAACTCTGAAAGGAGTTGCTCTTGTGCAGGTTTAGATTGTTGCTGTATCTGAGATTGCTCCAGTGCTTATCATCAGGAGAGTGCTAAAGCATTGGGGATTGCGGCTTCTCTGTGAGTCCAAGAGCTCTAGGGAGAGGGAGCAAAGAAAAACACACCCTGTGTCTTTGTTCAGCTTCCACTTCACATTTTCCAACAATGCTGAGGATGATTGTCGCTTTTCACTTCAAAAAGAAGCCATCTGTTGCATAAAGCTCAAGCTGCAGTGTTGCTCTGGCTCTAGAAAAACATGCTTTTTCTGCTCATTTAACAGAACTATTTCTCTGTAGAAAACTGAAAGCTTGTTAGGGTAGCTACGAATCAGGTAGTCTTTGTTGAATATGTATTCCCACTGCCCCTTGTGTCTGAGGAGGTGATACTGTCTGGGGTTTGAGCATTTAGTTAAGCCAAGTCTTATGTATAGTGTCTGGATGTGGTTTGTTCCTTCGTGGTAGTGAAGGATTCATTCAGGTGCAGAAGTACATGGCTTCTCAAACTTCTCCTAATTAGAATTTTCAGATTTATGTAGGTGTTTCCTAGCTATTCCTTCATGCTGCATTGCTACTAATGAAGGATTGCTTCTGTCTCCCTTGAGGGAACCTGCTTGGATGCGATGCCCCAGATTTTCCCCTGAATCCCTTTGATTTTTATAGGAATAAAACTTAAGGGAAAAAAAATTCTGCAGGAAACTAGACAAGCCTTCATATCGGCAAACTCTTCAACATCAGAAGAGTTTTAGTAGACCTGGGGTTAGGCCAGGATGCTCTGATTTCTGCTCTGAATAAACTAGAGTCTTGTTTTAAACAAGATGAAGGATTTTGTGTAGATTTTTTCAGTGCAAATACATGGAAGAGCATAATGTGAGGAAACAGCAACTGCTTTCTCAAGTGCCTAGTTGACGGGTTGACCAGAGGTCTTGCTTTAGCAAGCCTCTTAATACTCTCCTAGCAACATATACTGAAAGGTTGAGTAGCACTGAGCATGAAGTATGGATCATTGTGGCAAGAGCATGTGAAAATCCACGTTTTACATAGTTTTCTGTAATTTTATGGCATTTTTAAGATTATGTGTACAGCAAGGCACAAACTGCAGTGTGTATTGTAGCCTTTCCATAAAAGTCGACTTGGACTTTGGCACTCTCGTATCAAAGTGTCTTTGTTTTGATACAAGAATAACTTTTCTGATCCATTCTGTTTCAAATTCCCAATTTCTGCAGGATCGATCAGTGTCCCTGAAAGGGCAGAACGATAGGTTGTCAGTGCAGTTCAGATGTAGTCAACTAAAAGTCCTGTTTGTCCTCCTTAGGAGCTGAAGGACTGAACCTGGTCTGCATGTTGTTCTGCTTACTCTGCAACCTGTTCATTATTAAAAGCACAGTGAAGTGCTTTGCAGAGAAACAGAATCCTTACTACAACTTCTCATTTTCTTGGAAGCATAACATGTGAATCCTCTCAGAGGACAACTGAGTATAGGGTACTGGGTACTGGATGTTTTCAATCTATTATCTGATGAAACCATGGAAGAGCAAAGCTTATTAGCAGCAGGATTAAAGCTGTTGGCACGTAGCCAGAGTATTTAAGGCATTAATTGCCTCTAAGTTCAGCTTTAATCTCTGGTGGTCTCTGAAGCGTGCTGCTGTTTTTAGCTGTGATCATGACACCAGGTTTTCTTGGGAGAGCCATATTCATTGCCCAGCTTGTCTTTACTTCGATGTTGTAACATATGCTTATGTGGCGGAATTAATGTCACCAGCATCAGAGCCCAGCTGCTTTAAAGCTGTGCAGAAAGAGGGGGATGGTTCAGAACTACTTCAAGTCACATATACTCTGTGACCACCAGTAATTCTCTACTGCCCTAGTAACACTGGGTGAAGTTCTTCCTTTTCTGGGAAAACCATTTCACAGTGCTGCGGCCACAGCTGCCTCAGGCTGTGTGTCAGACTCCACAGGATACCCTTCCCAGAAGAAGTAATTAATCTAGGATATTTATTTCAATTGCAGTTTGCCATTTCAGTAGTGTACTGGTTAATGGAAAGGAAGGTTCCTCTGGGCAAAGAGCAGTAGGAAAGGCTTTCTGCTGTGCACAAACTGGGCAGCGTCTGCATTATGTGCTGGCATTTCTTTGATGTGGAAGGATAAGGAATGTGACTTCTATTCTTGACCTTTAATGAAGCAGTGATGAAGTTAAGTATCAGGCATAAAAATGCTTGTGTTTGAGGAAACAGGACATCTCTGGGGTGGAAAAACTGACACTTCTTAACACATGAACACCCAGCTTATATCTACAAAGATACTGCTGCAAGAAACTGTTGGTAGTCTTCCATTGGGAGGGAGTTGGGAGTATGTGTGCGGTGTTAATGCTATTATCCTTCTTGATAAGCATCTAGGAAAAAAGTAATTGTTGCTGAAATTACTCGCTTTTGGTCAAGGAAATAATTTTCTGTAAGTTCCAGTGCTGGAATGAATTGGTGTAAACGGTTCACGACTCCAAAGAACCTTTCTTTGTGTTCTGCCTTTAGGTGGGCAATACTGAGGAATCAGATGAGATGCCATTGCCAGATTCTGAGAGTGTGTATGTTATTCCTGGAAGTGTTTTGCTATGGAAGATAACTCCAAGACCTCCAAATTCAGCACAGGTCAGCTATGCTTCTCATTATTGAAAGTGTGTGCTATCCTGCTATTTTGTATGTTTAACACAAATCAAAAATCCATTTGTTGTCTTTGTCATTAGCAAGTCTGCATTTGCCTGTTTATTGCAAAAAACTCCCTGCTGCAGTTCTGACTTTATGATGTGGGGTTGTAGGGATAACGGCCACAGGCAAGAATATAGAATTAGCAGAATTTCAATGGAAAATGGGATGTTTCATGTAGCCAGTGGTATGGGGGCATTGCCCACCTCTTGTCTCCACCCTGTTTCCCCCACTGAGGCACCAGCCTTGTGAGAAATCTCTTCTGAAGGGCTTTATTAGAGCACAGACACTTGCAGGGATAGACACTCATGCCTGCATGGCACAAGTTGGAGAGCCAGTAGGTGGAATACAAGGTGTGTAATTGCCAAGGCAAAGAATTGGAACAGAAAAGATGCCCTCACTGGGTTAATCAAGGGGGAAATCTCTCTACAGAAGGTAGGGAAAATACCAGTGGGACTGGAAAAAGAAGATAAGACAGAAATAGTGCACTGAGTAATTGGATGCTGGCCTGCTTAAGTAGAAACACCAAGGATCACCTACACTCTGCCTGACAGTGCAGTTTTGCTGGTATCTTGAGCATTCCTATCTTGAGTGATAAAGTAAGAAAAGAGCCCTTGAATGTTTGTTTTTAGGCAGCAGTTTTCTTGTGTATTAAGACTAGCAGCTGGAGACATTGTGAAGTCACCTTTTATCTTTGTCTCTGAATTTCAGATGTATAATTTTACCAGCTTTGCTATGGCTTTGAATGAGTTGGACAAAGAAATGGAGAGTGTCATTCCCAAAACCGACTGCCGGCTACGACCAGATATCAGAGCTATGGAAAATGGAGAAATAGGTAACTTCAGTTATTGGCAAAGATGGTTTTATTTTTTGATAAAACTGAGGGACTGGGAAAAAGGTTAATGAACAGTTAAAGTAGCTACCCATATGTTCCTTCATGCTGCAAGGCAGTAACTCATTAACACAGCCTTCTGCAGGTTGTGGTGTGCTTCTGGTGGAAGGCATGTCATCCACCTGTACTGGGAATGGTTGGGATGGAGCTGATTTTCTTCATAGCGACCCAAATCTGGTGCTGTGGTTTGGATTCATAACCAAAGCAGTTGAAAACATCTGCACAGTGTCAAGGAAGTATTTGTGAACTTTTTGGTTTGCCTGTTTCCATCAGCCTGATGCAGGAGTGTTTCGATGTGCCAGTTCTGAGAAATACAGTCTAAAAACTATTAAGGAGAAACTGTAGCACCAAAAGATACACTTGATGCATAACCATTCTTCACTGAGATTTGAACACTACTGCTGTCCTAGAATAGTGAATTAGAAATGCATAATGAGACTTTCAATGAGTAGAAATAGTTTTTAGAAATCTCACAGAGATTGTTACTGTAGATGCCATAGAAAGAAAAGTGTCTTCTGACATGCTGTTAAATACTTTGATACAGTGTTGAACAGCCTTCCCTAGGCCTCTCTTGCTCCTTTTTCTTTGGCATTTTGTATATTAAATACTTGGTTCAGAGCATCACAGTAATTTGTCTGTTTAAACTTGAAGTGCAAATAACTGTGCCGTTAGCAACAACTGTATTCCTTAATGATACTAGTGGCGTAAAGTTTGTATAGCAGGTAGTTATACTCACTGGGTTAGTAGCTGGCAGGGTAACTGGGAATGGCTGACAGAAGTAGTTAAGAGAATCATTCTTAGAAGACTAAGATGTGTATGAAATGCTTTTTTCTGCATGTTTAGGATCATAACCCATGCTACCTTAGGGCATTAACAAAAAAAAATGAAGGGATGCTGCAGAGAGACAATTCTTTGTGGTTAGGAAATGAATATTCCAAAGCTCCGTTGATCAGGAACTAAGGACTTGCAGCAAATTAGCCCAAACCTCAACGAGAAGCAGGTGGCTTCTAAAGAGACTTCTAAAATCAATCCTGCATACCTTAATTAGTTTCCCTCCTGAAATAAAATCTATGTATGCTACCTCCCTTAGCACATGTTTGCTGTCATGTAAACATTTTTTTGGGGTCCTCAGGCCATGGATAAACATGGATTTAGCAGTCTTAAAGCCTGGAATGCCATTGGCTCATTCTGTGCCACAGCTGGGCTGTCTTTACTCTTAGACTAAACCAGTAACCTTCAGTGTTACGTAGAAAGCTTTTTAAATGCACAAATTTTACTACTTCCCTTATTTATTTGCTGGGTCAGATGAATTAATGTTCCTGTCTTATATATTACTCTTACCATCTGTTGGTTTACTTGTATGTTTTTATTCCTTCAAGATCTGGCTAGTGAAGAAAAGAAGAGGCTAGAAGAAAAACAGAGAACCGCCCGCAAAAATCGTTCAAAGTCAGAGGAGGACTGGAAGACGAGGTTAGTGAACTTGCCTCTGTGTGTGTGTAGTTATGTAAAGGTTTTGAGCATTCAGGTTAACTGGAAGGCTGCACTGGTGACGTGCAGTGTTGTGTCAGCACGAAGAGCAGACATCCATCAGGTCTGGTAGTGCTGCTGTTGTATTTCCTTACTCGGGCTTCGTCTCAGTTCCTTCCTTCTCACTCACATTCATATACAAACTGTGTTGTCTTTTCTGAGCACCTCTTGGTTCTGACACGAAAAAGATGATGTCACTGATAGCTGCTCGTAAGGGCTGTTGTTGCTGATTAATTTATAATTGCCTCAAATTTGCATGCTTGGCCAAAGAGTAGAAGAAATGCTTCCTCTGGTGAATTTGACAGCTTTCTGCCCATGACTTCTCAGATCAGTGGCTCTGTGCTGACAGTACTGTGTGCTCAGAGTTGGTGAAATGATTTTATCACCCAGCTATCTGAGCCACTGCCTTCTTTTGGAGAGGGTTACTAACTACGAAAGTGAGAGGAGCTAAGGGAAAAGTTAGCTTACAAGGGATCTCCCAGGATGTTTTAGGGATTTTTTTTTAGTTTTTTTAACTCTGAGAGGGGTCAGTTGGGAGCTCTTATATACAAACTAAAAAGAAACTGTGAAAACATGATCAGATGAATCTAGTTTGATCAGACAAGGTCAACTTAGAAGTATAGTAATAAATTGACAGTATCTTCACAGAATAAAAATGGTAGGGTTAAACTCTCTATAAGCAAACAAGCTTCATCTCTTCTTTATTAACTAGCTATTGATACACTGAGACGCTGTGGATTAAATACCTTTAAAATGTTTGTAACTATAAATCACTTTTTTCTTTTTTTTTTTTTTTTTTTTTTTTTAATGAAGTCACCCATCATGCCAGAGTCCCAGGTTTGGACATGTCTGCCTTTGTCTTTTTCCTCTGCCTGCACTCTTAAAGTGTTTGGGTTTGTTTGCCCTGAGACTGGTGGAAAATAACACCTTTGTAAAGCTTTCGAGTAAACACATTAAGTGCTGGACAGCCTCGCACCTCTCTCCCATTCCTGAATTCAGAGTGGTTCTAGCTCTCATCAAATGTTTCCAAAGCAAGGGATAACTATATTATGTTCTTCCAGTGTAAATTAAGGTATAGCTCAAACCACCTGAGGTTGGTATTGGAATTTGGGGAATTTCCATGGGGCAACTCAGAGCTAGGGTTTTCGTAATTAGTAATTAGTGCAGACACCATTCACAAGGTTCTTCCATAGCTATTGTGCAGATACTCAGCATGTGTCTGGGATATCCTTTAAGAACTCTTTCCTTTCCAGGGTGTTTCTAAAGCCTTGGCAGAAAATTCCTAGTGTTGAGCTCTTTAGTAGGAATGCCAGGTGTGACAGCCTATAAAGGATGAACATTAAGTGTTAGGGAGAGTTGTGCTGTGGGGGAAAAAAATGTATGCTGTGAAGGAGAGCTCTCCTACCTGTTCCTAGAAGGTCATCTGTAGGTCTTAGTCTGTAATGAAATACAATCTCAGATTTCAACTACTGCAGTTTCCTTGCCACAGAAAAGCAGGCTTCTTGCTTTGTCTAGTAGAGTTCCTCCCTCATAAGACAGTTCTCCAAATGTGAGTTATTTTTGTTTAAATTATTCTGAATCCATTTTAGAAGTGGAGTCTTGGTGTTTCTCAAGAGGTGATTAATGTTGAACATTTATTATTTTAGATGCTGACCAGTGATCGTAAGTCTTGAGTAAAAGAGATCAATTCAGTTTTGAAATCCAGCAGTGGTTAGACAAATTGATGAAAATCTGTCCCCTCTTTCCCCTGTCACATACGCCTCCAGTGAGATCATCTTATTGCTTTAGGTCTTATATGTCTCTTCCCATTGCTCTTCCTCTTCCTATTGCAGTAGGTTGTCACTGGAGTTGGGGCATGTTGTCCTGACCTGTACAAGTGTTGAAGACACACTAGTGAGGTATTGGGTGGTAGAATTCTCTAATCCGAGGGGTGAGATAACGGTGCTTATAGCCCTCTGTCATGGCAAATGCTCTGGAATGAGTTGTTACTGGTGCACTGGACACCTGAGTGCACCCGTACACCTCTTCTTTGGGAATAGCTGACTCTTCCTGTGTGGAGGAGAAGCAGTAGTGAAGTATATACAGTACTATGAGTGAATGACTTCTGTTGACTTCAATTCCCTTAACCAGGAAAGCAGAACCATCAGAGTGTTCAACTGTTCAGTTTGCCACTGTGACTGTGAAGTCACTACAAGGCAGTTCTTCCAACACACATCTCAAATCCCCTGAGCCAAGCAAGGCTTGCCTGTTAGCTGCCCTATGTTCTAACATAGCACTGCAATACTGGTGGCCTTTATGCTTTTGCTTTTTAAAGAGATCAAGTCATATTTTGGTCTGAATGTGCTGTGATTTCTCTTCTGAAAGCTTATGGTACCATAGAAGGGAAGAGTAGAGTTAAATAGGCTGCCTTGCACACAGATGATTTACTTAAATGAGTGTGTTCACTGCAATGAGTCATAGAAAGGAAGAGCTGGCTCCTGTGGTCAGTGAGGAGGTGACAGGAAGCTGTGGAACACATAACCGCAGAAACAGCTTCTAGCAACTTAGTTTGTGCCTGGCAAAATAAAGCAAGAAGGTAAAATGCTTGAGGTCTGGCATTGTGCACTGTTGAGGCAGAAGATTAACTAGGGCCAAACAGAAAGCAGTGTTCAGTAACAGCTGCAGGATTGCCAGGAATGTGTGTGGGAGAGGAGGCAAATTTCTCTGCAATGATGGTACTACTTCCCAGTAGTATGGCCTTGTAAATGCTCTGTGAGATGGATAGTCCCCCTCACCCCCTGAAAGGTTATGTACCTTCAGAGGTGGGATCTGTGCCTGTGTGTTACATGGTGCCTCCAAATTAGGCAAGAGGGGAGAGGGAAGGAAAGAAATAAGGTGTTTAACTTCAGTGTTTCTGCTAATAACCAGCTTAGTAAAAGCTTGCAAATAACTCCATGCAAATGGAATCAGCTGAACCTCAATTCAGGGCATTCAGTTGAGCCTCCCAGTGCTAACAGTGCAATGTAGCACAGTTAAGTTGTAATAACCCAGGACTCCTCCTGCAGCCTGTGGGTGATATTTCACCTGCACTAAGGGTAGCTGGCACTCTTGTTCTGAGTTAACTGCTGGTCAAACTGAAGGAAAAGGAGCAAATGCACAGGAGGTGGAAACAAGGACAGGGAAGAGTATAGAGATGAAGTTTGGTTGTGTAGGGATGGGATGAGGAAGGCCAAGGTGAAGCTGAAACTGAACCTGGCAAGGGATGCAAAGACCAGCCAGAAGGGCTTCTGGAGTATGTTAACCAGCAAAGGAAGGTAAAGAAGGTGTATGGGCACAATAAACAGTGCTGGAAAACTAGTAACAGATGAGGAGCAGACTGAGGTACTCATCAACTTTTTTGCCTCAGCCTCTCTTTCAACACCACTTGAGTGGACTGATAGCAGGATGGGCACTGGGGGAGCAAAGTCCCTCCCACTGTAAGCAGAGATCAGGGTCACGACCACCTGAGGAATGTGAGTGTACATAAGTCTGTGGGACCTGATGAGATGTATCCCAGAGTCATGAGGGAATTGGCTGAAGTAGTTGCCAAGCCATTCTCTGTGATATTTGAAAAGACATGGCAGTCAGGTAAAGTCCCAGGTGACTGGAAAAAAGGGAAACATCGTACCCATCTTAAAAGAAGGTAGAAAGGAGGATCCTGGAAACTACCAACCTCTCAGTCTCACTTCTGTGCCTGGGAAGATCATGGAACAGATCCTGCTAGAAGCTCTAAGGCAGGTGGAGAACAGGGAGGTGATTTGAGACAACCAGCACAGCTTCACCAGGAGCAAGTCCTGCCTGACAAACCCTGTGGCCTTCTATGATGGAGTGATTACAGCAGTGCAGAAGTGAAGGGCTACAGATGTCATTTACTGGACTTCTGTAAAGCCTTTGACATGATCCACTACAACATCCTTCTCTCCAAACTGGAAAGAGATGGATTCAATGAGTGAACTGTTCAGTGGGTAAGGAACTGGTTAGATGGTCGCATCCAGAAGGCAGTGGTCAACGGCTCAGAGTCCTGATGGACATCAGTGACAAGTGTCCCTCGGGGAAGGGACATGTGTTGGGAACAGTGTTATTTAATATCTTCATTAAGGACATGAACGAAGGGGTTGAGTGCACCCTCAGCAAATCTGCAGATGACACCAAGCTGAGTTGGTGCTGTTGACACACCTGAAGGGATGGGATGCCATCCAGAGGGATGTGGACAAGCTCAAGAAGTGGGCCCATGGGAATCTCATGACGTTTAACAAGTGGAAGGTGCTGCACCTGGGTTGGGGCAACCACTGGTATCAATACAGCCAGGGGAATGAACAGAGCAGCCCTGTCAAAAGGGACTTGGGGGTGCTGATGGAGGAGAAGCTGGACATAAGCCACCAGTGTGCACCTGCAGCACAGAAAACCAACCATATCCTGGGCTGCATCCCCAGCAGTGTGACCAGGAGGTTGAGGGAGGTGATTCTGTCTCTCTACTCTGCTCTGGTGAGACCCCAGCACAGGAATGACCTCAACCTGCTGAAGGAAGTCCAGAGGGCCACCAAAATGATTAGAGGGCTGGAGCACATCTCCTATGAGGAAAGGCTGAGAGAATTTAGTTTCTTCAGCCCAGAAAAGAGGCGGCTTCAGGGTGACCTGAGGCCTTCCAGTACTTGAAGGGACCCTACAAGAAAGATGGAGAGAAACTATTTACAAGCATGTGTAGTGACAGGATGAGGGGGAACGGCTACAAACTGAGAGACAGGAGCTTTAGATTAGGTATTACGAAGAAATTCTTTACTGTGAGGGTGGTGAGGCACTGGAACAGGTTGCCCAGAGAAGCTGTGGATGCCCCACCCCTGGAAGTGTCCAAGGCCAGGTGGCATGGAACTCTTGAGTAATCTGGTCTAATATAAGGTGTCCCTGCCCGTGGGAGGGGGGTTGGAAGTAGATCATCTTTAAGGTCCCTTCCAACCCAGGTCATTCTATGATTCTATGATGAAGTGCATTGCAAAACAAGGCTTTAAAGAACAAGGGAAAGATCCAAGGAAATAATATTTTTCTGTTTTCAGGACTGCAGTGCTTGTGGTGTTTACGTGTCCTGCAAAAACTGTTACTACTCATGCATGCCAAAATGGTTGTTCACAACTGCTTTGAAGTAAACCTGTACCTGTCCTTTTTTATGCAGTAATCTTGGCAGCCTCAAATGACAAAATACTGATATCAATGGTATCCACTTTGGAGGCGTTCAAGTGGTGTGGCAAATGGGGAGATCTAGTCACTAAAGATGATTTCAAATTCACTTACAAATTTAAAACCAAGAGAGCTCCTGCGATCACTGTAATTATTGCTGAAACTGCTGAAGATGCAGCAAAGCAGTTCTGAACCTCTGCAGAAGTCTATGTTAACAGCTTCACTAACATGCTGTATGTTTCCTTGCAGATGGTTCCACCAAGGCCCCAATCCTCATACTGGTACGCAGGACTGGCTTTATTCTGGCAACTACTGGGACAGAAACTACTTTAACTTGCCTGACATTTATTAAAATGCAGTAAGGAGCCTCTGACTGATACAAATAAGTCTTAATCCGTTTTAATGTTTTCCCTTGTTCTACTTATCTCCTGAAAATACTGACATGTTATCAAACAGAATATTAAGCGTCTCTGCAATAAATCTGGTGGTACATGATCTGCAGTCCTAGAGGTAGGGGAATAACTTCTCTGGCTGATGGTGAGTCCTGCGTGGACAAAGTAAGTCGCCGTGATTTTGAGCTGCCCTGATTACACCTATATTAGGTTGTGGTGTATGAGGAATAGAACACCTTGGGCTGTTCTGTGAATACTTTGTTTTGTAGATAACATTGGCACAAGTAAAACTTGTTTTATTTATTGTGACATGGGAATGTTGAAAAGCACACACAGTAATTGCAATATTCTATTAAATGAAGAAAGAGTGTGTCACTTCTGTAAAGATGTAATTTTTCATAAAGTGACTTTTCTTTTACTAAAGTAATTCCCTTAAATCCTGCGCTCTGGTCAAGAGATTCCAGAAGAGTTCCTGTCTGTGGAGCATTAATGCAGTTCTTTAAGCTGGTAACATTACTCAGAGGTATTTATTCAATGTTTTGTGCAGTGTGTTTTGAATCTTGCTCTCCTGTTTTGCTACCAACCTCATGGTTTAAGGAATTAAGAGCCATTGAAATATCTACAGATTTGATTTGAACTGCACACTAGTAACAGGTTTTAAAGGAATCTGTTTCATGCACTAGAAGTTCCGGTGCCCAGCACCACTGCAAAAAAGCAACAACCTAATCAGTCCAGGGCCTGGTGGAACATGGCAGGGGGACAGGACTGTGTCTGTACTGTGCAAACTCCCTGGGAGGAAGTCTTGTGCATTTCAAAGGTAGTACAGCACCTCAGTGAGGCCTCCTGTGCACAGCTGCTTTACCCCTTTTCAGTGGGGTGCATTCAATCTTAGAGTGTAAGTTTATATTGAACTGTGTACAGAGCTTCTAGAGGGCAACCTGCTCTTTGTACAATATTTTAACTGCTGTCTGGAGGTTAGTGTTAATTGAGTAATTTAATTGCTACTAAATAAAGGCTTCAAAACTTCTTGCACCTAGTCTAAAGTGAGTGGTATTTGACAGTGCTGACCCTTTCTGAGCAAGCCTGGTCCAAAAGCTGTTGCAATGAAGATGGATGGTGTGCTTCCCTATGCTCCAAGGACCTCTCTTCTCCTTCTGGGGCGGTGGGGATGGTTGGGGAACTGAGATGTGGCAGCTCAAGTCTTCAGGGTGGAGTTCAGGGTGAAATTGTTAATGAGGCCATGAGATGCTTTCTATTTTTATTCTATGCACCACTCAAATTACCCAGGTTGTGATGCTGAGACGTATTGGATAGGCCCCTGTCATGTGAGGGCCCAGCTCTCACAGTGACCCACAGATGCAGAAATTAAATACCTGCCCTGTCTGTTGGAAACCTCATCTCTTGCACTCGCACCTCTACTCTGGCCAGTGATTCTTGAAGTCTGTCTGAATTCCTGTGGGGCTTGCAGGTATGAGTGAGATCTGCAGAAGCAGCCTCACTGTTGGTCAGTGCAGGTCACACAGCACTGAACACTCATTGCTGAGAAAAACAAAGGATTTAGTTCCTCCCTGCCCCCCATGCATACACCATGTCAGCACAGTGAAGAGGCTGGGCTGCTCTTCAGTGAAACAGCTGCAGCAGATATGTCAGTGGGCACAATTCACACAAAGCTAACATTGGGGATGATGTGCATGGCAGTTCTAAATGCTGGCCTTATTTTTTTTTTTTTTTTAAGCATTTGTTTAACATTATTTGATTTATTACAATGTAAATTCCTTCTCTCCTGACCTCTTCCTGAAGTCCAAACAGCTTCCTTTCTCAACCGGGTTAAAAATTAACATGAACTCAGAAGAAAGTGCAGTAAGAACTACTTTTTTTTGCTACCCAAATGTACTCTAAGGTGAGTGTATTTTGCCACACTCTGAATATTACACCAATGCTAAAAGTTTGGGCTCTGGGCATAAAGATGTGTATAATGTGAGATTAAAAACTTGGGTACTTCAGACTAAAACCAGAGCAGGACTAGTACTACTAATTATTTGCAAAGTGTAACAAGCAGATAAAGGTGTTTGGTTTTTACTACTAGAAGCTTAATTTAATCATTTTCAAAATAAAGTAAGGTTTGAGACAAGGAGCTAAACAATTTGTCATATGTAACAGACCGTGCACAAGTCATGCAAGAAGCAAGCTTTCTTCAGGCATGGGGGTCTGATGTAATGGTAACCTGTCCTTGCAGTACTGTTAACTTTCTGCAGGAGCACTTACCCCTGTGTGCTTACTGCCAGCTGGTGAATGTATCTTTGCAGACATCACATCATCCAGAAGGACGGCAACTGGGAAAACACTGGGCATGCATGGCTTAGCTGCACCAATTAGAACTAGGGCTTGTGGATTTCTCATCAGCTGGCCTGGCACCTGGGAATGTTGTGAATCTCCTCCTAGCACCTGCATCTGGCTGTGCAAAGACAGCAGGGCTAGAAACAAGCTTCCATTCCTGTGTGTTCTAAACATCAGAGCCCACGAGAACAAAGGGTGGAGAATTTCCCACACTCTTTTTCTTGAATCACATAAATTGGAACAGAGACTTATGACAGCTGCCCATGTTGTTGATCTTTTTCCCCTGAAAAGGCCGAGGGTTGCTCAGGAATAAGGAACACCAGCTCCAGCAGGAGGGAAGGCTTTGTGGTGATTTTTGACCTCGTCTCATGTAAGTTAGGCAGCATAGGGTCCACACTACAGCTGTTCTGGTCAGCTGAGGCTGTGAATAAAAGGACAAAAATAAGAGTGCTGGCATTAGGAGCAATAAGTTCCAGTCATATTGTAAATCCTTATGCCTAAAACAAATATACCTTCACTTGGCAAAAGCAAGCATATTGGTATGTGGTGACAAATACCTACAGCCTAGAAAAAGTAAAAACTGTTTATGGTCAAAGCAGAGGCTCTTTTGAAACTGAACTCTTCTGAAACTGAACTTCCATAAAATCTGGGGTTTTTTACAAAGAGCCAGTGTTAATTTACAAATCTGCTTCAGCTTAGCTCTTTTCTACAGAATACTTTGCTGAGCCCTCACAGCTGTATCAGAATAGGGCTTGGACACATTCTGCCATTCCAGTGAGAGTTGGAGCAGGGCAGCTCCACCCTGGAAGATTTCTCCAGCTGAGCAAGCGATGAGCTGGCCACATGACACCACAGGGAAGAGATGCTGGTGAAGGCCTCACCAAGATGAGCACCAGCTCTCTTGCTCTTTGTGGAACTGATGACCAGTGCTTAGCCCACTCAGCCCTGCTGCAGAAACTCACCAAGACCAGCCAGCAGAGGCAACCACCACCGTTTTTTTTTTTTTTTTAATAGAAAAACTCCTAGGTCAGTGCTGGAATAAAAGTTCTTTCAGGGATGGAGAATCAAAACTAGGGCTCCAACTAGTCACCTCTCTTTAGCCACATGACACGTGTTATATCTTCAGTCTCTTAACACCTGCTTCAGAAAATAGGGTTGGTTTTTAGCAACACCATTTGGCATCAGTGGGCACCTTCCCCATCACTCTTATCTCTGCCTGTTTGCCCTCAGGAGTGCAGCAGTTCTGCCTGCAGTTAGCCACATTTCTTGGACAAGAAATCTCTTGGTAGTGAAATCAAACGTGCACTGGGGCCAAACAGGTTCAGTAGTTTGTTAGAAGTCACCTCTGCCCTGCCCTGCACTGCACTGACAGAGGTGATCTTCCATTTATTTACCTCTGATGAACTTTCTTACCTAACAAGACATAAACTTCCTCAGCTGATTCCGCTTGTGCTGTAGATTCTATTCTCTGAGGATGGTACACTAAATCAGGAGCAGATAGATCTAAGGTTGTAGCACTTGAGCCCTGGCCAGCATTAAATGGCTGCTCAGTCTTTAACAGATGATGTGTTTTGTCTACCAAGGGAATTATTATTTTCTTTGGAAACAGCTCTATTAAAGGCTGAACTTCTGCATCCATAATCAGCTCATCATTCCAACACAGTGATACAACCTCACTTAAGGTACTTAAATTAACCTCAGCTTCGTTGCAGGAAAGTACAGCCTGCAGTGGATCTTTAGGAGCGGGTGATGATTTTTCCCACAAGAGGCCTGAGGAAGCTTGAGTTACATCATTTGTTGGGACATCAGCCTTTCCACCTGAAGGCCTTAGTTCTCCAGCTTCAGAGGACTGACAGTTGGACTTGGTCATCTTAGAGGTCTTTCCCATTAATTAATTAATTCATTAATTAATTCCCAACATTAATGATTCTATGATTAAACCTTTTACATTAAGCACATCAGATAAGCCAGCTTGAAAACCACAGCTCGTCTTTGCAACACTTCAGAACTCTCCAGATTCATACAAGTTATTTTAAATGCATAGATGGTGACATTTTAACTTCCTCAACAATCTTGATTAGTTGAACTGACAGGTATCCCACTGAAGAACAGGGTAAGACATGACCAAGTTTGTATTTTAAAAACAAAGTGAAAAATGGCTTCTAGAGTACTTACCAAGGGAAGAACACGAGAGTATTTGTGGGATGAAAGCAGTGTCCCATCAGATGGTTTAATAAAACCTTCAGCACTGAAAAAAGCCTAACCAAGCAGTCTGGTTTCCTGCATGATTAGCAAGTGCTGGCCATGGGTACATTTAGAGGGGAAATTTAGGTTTGATATCAGGAAGAAATTTTTTACTGTGAGGGTGGTGAGACACTGGAGCAGGTTACCCAGGAAGGTTATGGATTCCCCAACCCTGGCAGTGTTCAAAACCAGGCTGGATAAGGCCTTGAGCAACCTGGTCCAATGGGAGGTGTCCCTGCTTCTAGCAGGAGGGGTTGGGACTAAATGATCGTTAAGGTCCATTCCAACCCCTGAACATTCTATGATTTTATGTAAAACCAGCACTGTAGCAGTAGAGAAGGCAAGTCTTTAATACACCATCACAGCTAAGCACTGAGCTGTTCTCTGAATGACATCAGAAATTATGAGAGACATAACTCAGAGCATGACAGAGTTAAATCCTCCCTGAAAAAACATTATTCTGCCTGCCAGCCCAAGCCAGCTCAGACCCATTTATAATCTGTCCCTGTCAGGCAGCACCATGGAAAGGAAAGGCTGCCTTGCAGCTACACAAACCAGCTAGCTCCCTACTGGTGCACAATGAGTCCCAAATCCCATGCTAGCACTCTGGGTGGAGACTCCAGAGGAAACCTTGCTTGAGCTTGCTAAGGAGTTCCTCTCTGATCATCCCCTCTCATAACAAAGTTACATGATCGTAGAGTAGCAGATGGACAAAACAGAGGGGGCTGCAGGAGGGACCTTTATTGGAGCTTAGTGAATGTGCAGGGGTCAGTTCACATTTACACAAGCAAACCCCTTTCAGGGATTCAGGCAGAAAATTTCTGAATTATGCAGCCACTCTCCATCACACTTGAAAAGTCACAACAATCAGGCAAAGTCCTCAGTAACTGAAGAAAATGGAGTATCAATCCCATTTTTAAGAAAAGGTTTGTTGAAGCTACTGACCAGTCAGCCCATGCCTGGTAAGATTATGGTACAGATCCTCCTACACAATACATCAAAACACAAAGAAGACAGAGAGGGGGTTAAAGACAACCCATATGAGCTGGAGCTTCACCAAGGGCAAATTGTGCCTGACTGATCCAGTGGCCTTGTATGATGGAGTGAATCCATCAGCGGAAGAGCTACAAGTGTCATCTACCTGGACTTCTGTAAGGTCTTTGACAGTCCCCCACAACATTCTGGCTACTAAACTGGAGAGACAGAAGTTTCATGGAAGGACTGTTAGGTGGATGAGGAATTGGCTGGATGGGTAGAAACCCGTGGACGTTCAAGGGTCTGTGCTAGGACCAAAACTTAAATTACTCTTCAACGACAGTGGGATCAAGTGCAGCCTCATCAAGTTTGCAGATGACACCAAGCCGAGTGGTGCAGGTGATTCACTAGAGGGAAGTGATGCCATCCAGAGGGACCTGGACAGGCTTGAGGAGGGGCCCACACAAGCCTCATGAAGTTCAGCAAGGCCAAGTGCAAGGCCCTGCACCTGCCCTCAGCATTCACGCCCCATGAGCCGCTGCCTTTTTTCCCTTCCCACACGAGCATGAAACCCGCTCCTGCTTTCTGCTGCTGACTTGCCCAACGCACAGCACAGGCAGAACCCTTCTAAGGAATTGCCTTTGCTGAAACCCAGTTTCCCTTACTAGTAACCAAACCAGAGACATTCCTTCCCAGCACAGGATGAGGGTAACTTTTCCCTCATGGCACACTAAATCAGATAGACCTAAGGTTGTAGCACTTGAGCCCCTGGCCTGCATTGAATGGCTGCTCAATCTTTAACAGATGGTGTGTTTGGTCTACAAAGGGAATTACTATTTTCTTTAGAAAAAGCTCTATAACAGCTCAGGTTATAATGACATTATGCAATCTAATGCTGCAACCTGCAGGAAGCAGAAATGCTGCAGCCCCATCCCACCCCCTCTGCCAGCTGTGGTGGAGTGGGTGGGTGCACAGACCCGTCACCTGGTTACAGCCTGGCCTTGTAAGACAGGTGACATACAACACCCAAGGGATTTGAACCAACATAAACTGCAAAATACAGCACCTGAGAAGCAATGTTCTTTAGTGGCCTCTGGCAGGAGCTCAGAGGAAACAGCTGGAGACTGTAATCTCTTCAGCCATGGCAGCTACACCCAAAAAAGAATGAGATTATTCCTTATTAACAGCTCCCTTTGTACGGCAGAACCTTATGATTGCAAGGGCAAACCCTGAAACCCCAAGGGCAGGGGCTGGTGACATTTGCTTTCCTTTAAAGAGTTACACATTTGTAACAGAATACTCTTAATTTACAATGACCTATCGTTTTCAAGTTCATTCATGGAAAAGTATATTAATGGTAAACTCACCACAAAATGCTTCTTCCATAGAAGAATCCTTAGAAAGTAATTTCTCAGTCTTCGGTCCTGGAGAGTGACAACACAGACCATGAATATTAAAACCATCAGATATTAATGTTATGACTTATGAAATTAGGAAGAATTGCTTTCCTATAGAAAGAATAAGATACATTTCAAGAAAAAGGAATATATATGAGAACTAGAAATTTTATCGTGTTTTGATAAAATGATAAAAATACGAAGTAATCCAAAGTCTGGATTTCTGTGTTGAGAACTTATGGACAGAGCAGGACTTCATAAAGGCACTACACATACCTGGTAGTCATGTGGTTACTTCAAAACCATCCTCACTGAATACGTAGCAGAAGATAACTTGTAAATTTGCTTCTTTGGAAAACTTTCAAAACTCTAGGTCTGTAAAACTCTGCACAGCCAAAGTTTCAAAGACACTTAAGTACACATGTCATAAACCACAGAAAAATATATTACTGGAGGTAACAGAACCATAAACATCCATAAATATTTAAAAAGGCTGCAGGCCCTACAATAAAATTGTGTCTGTCTGAAACTTCAGAGCAGCTATATGAAAAAATATGTCTGGAGACTAATTCACTGTGCTGGAACTTGAATGCTGGTTTTGGAAACCATGGAGAATAATGTTATCAGCTACTTCACTGACTCATGTCCCCCTCTGGCCCCAAAAGGAAGAACCTGTCAGCCTAGGAGCACTCTGCCCCACTGAGGCCATTACCTTGTCCTCCCACCTTTTGTCAATTCAAGGTCACAGATAAGCCATATTTTTCTACCAAAAAAAGATCAGGTCAGTCATTAACTGGGAAGAAGTCTATGTCCCAGCAGTACAGCTGTCTTTTTTCAATACAGTAAACATACTGCTTTTAGTGAAAGACTGCGAGGTGTTTGTTACACAAACGATTTTGCTCAGCAAAGTCTGACCACCTCTGTCCCTCCCTTCTCAAATCTTCAACTCAAACCAGTTGTTTTTCTTCTCTCAACCTCTTTCCTTCTGCCCACCTGGGCATCTCCTATAGGTAAGCACAGCTTGCCAGAAATGACTGAAAAACACTGAGCTTAAATAGCTGAGCACAGCAGTTTACTTGACTGGAACACCATCTCTGGAATAGGTTACATCAAAAGACACGCAGCATTTTGGAAAAACCAGCACTGGAAAAATTAGGGCTAACAGTAAGAGAGCTGCACATGAACTCCTCGTGGCTAAAATGCACTGGTGGTTAAAACACAGAGGCTAAGCAGGCCATGAAAATCTTGAGTAACGAAGCAAAGGGGTTCTGAGCGGAAGCAGGGAAGAAACGCAACTCTAACGAGCACCTACCCTGGTAACCTATGGTGGGTCCAGCTGTGGGGTCCAAACATACATTGAAAAAGTGGTCAGAAATGGAAATAATTCAGCATTTCATTCTGGAAAGCCCGCCTTAAGTTGAATTTCTTCCCATCCAATAGGAAACAGGGGTGGGGTGGAGAAGAGGGGTGGGTGGTGAGTGGAGTAACACTTTTCACCATCTCCTAACAATGGCACACTTTTATAACTTCAATCGAACAAGTTTTGAAGTTCAGGGAAAATGCAGATTCTCCAGCATTGTGACAAAGTTAGGCCTTTGGTAAAAGAACACAGTCTTTTTTTCCAGTGCATCTTGTATACCAGCTAATTTCACGCAAGAATGTGCTTTGCCATAAATTAAGAGCATTGTATATAGACACAGATAACTTAGAGCAGAAAGAGCAGCTTCTCATGCTTTCCGAATCTCTGTATAAAATACCGTATTTTAACTGTTTTTTCATCAAAGGGAACAAGAAGTGGAACTTGCCTGTGTATTTCCATATTCCGTAAGTCAATTTTTCCAGATAATTTTTCCAGTTTTTGAAGTATTTTCTAGCTCACCTCAAGACATGTGAATGCAACACAATGTTGCATAAACATCTACTCGAACTGTAATTAGCAGTGAAACAATTGCCTTTTCTGCCCTTTTATTCTAGAATTTATAGAAAATAAGTTGTCATACAGCTCCTTCAGGATGAAGGATCAGAGTCAGCATACCTGTACCTCTTACTCCTAAATTTCAGTGGAGTCTATTACTCTTAATTTTCAGTTTTCCACTGTGGTCTAAGTTGCCTGAAAAGCTTCTGGCAGATGACACTGGCTGCCCAACTGCCTTAAAACACAGATAACCATAAATTTATTTCTTAAGGTTAGGTTTAACAGTACCTGTTTTGGGATTGCATAACTTCTTGTGAAAGGGCTTCCTTCTGCTGTTAGTATTTCGTCATGATGGCTGGAAAGGGAATCTGAGTGCTGCTTTCACCCCACTGTGAGGTTTGACTGGCACCCTTGTGACACCACCATGTACAGCCCCCTACACCAACCTAACACTTGCTCCTGTTCAAACTTCAAGCAGGTACAGAGCAGTCTTTAAACACAAGTACAATCAATTGTTGGAAAGACAATCATGTTGTTTGTTGTAAATTGAAAAGCAATTCAATACAGCATTTGGGGAATTTTATTTAGGAATAAAGCATAACTAGAATATGAAACAAGCATTCAAAGTCAGAGAGAGGAGAAATTAAAGTGCTTGCTTTAGAGTAAATTAGAAACATTTTTCAAAGGTGTAGGAATACAACAAATACAATTGTATGTGGTTCTTTAATGAAGAACAAGTAAATTTGATGTCTTAAAAATGTCTCTTAAACCTTGTTCACTCTACGGTTGTGCTCAACATGACATGTATCTCACTTTTGAAACCAGAAGACTGTAATTATACTGGAAGAACAAAGACTAGAGGTAATTGCTGACTAGAAAACTTAGTTACAGAGTCACTTGACATCCCAGAAGTTTTCCCAATACTTGGTATCATCTTGTTCAGGAGGCCACCAATTAAAAGACAAACTCGAGGAGCAAAGGAACAAAACTCATGTCCACATTTCTTTTAATTTTACTCAGAAATATAAAAGTGCAAGTTCTGTAAATTAACAACATTTACAGTACATCACAATAAATATGCCACCTTGTGACGTCTAAAAATTCTAGTTATTTATTTGAAAGGAGTCATATTGAGATAAAAACTGCATCAACATCAACAAAAAATAACCTGTCCCAGTAAAGATGGCCTTAACATATTAACTAGCAAGATGCATATTCAATTATTGCTATTAGACCATGCCTCCGAGTTCCAAAGTATAAAAACTTGACAGTTAACACAAAATACCATTGAGATTTTTCTCATCACAGGCACAATCTAACATAAAAAATAACTTTGCAATTTACAATGTAGGAGATTCTCCTACGAGGAGAGGGGAAAAAAATAAGTCATACAGAAACATACAGTTGTGATGATTTGCTAAGCCCACAGAAAAGCTGCAATTTGCACAGAGTTATTAAACTGTTACATAAACATATAGTGTCTTTCCCACTCCTGGCCTGGTGAGAACAGGCCTTTTAGTAAATTTACTACAATTTGCCAGCTACCTCCAAGTATGGAGACCTTAAATATCCCAACACAAATCGCATGCAGGTGCTTTGTGTCCTGAACAGCCTAGGCTCATATCATATTTAAGGAGTGTAAAGGAATTTTGCCAGTAACTGTACTGTTTCCAGCTATCTACCCAGAATAGACTGTGTCTCTGATTGCAAAACATTAAAAATCAGATAGGACAAAATAAGATTTCAAGTACCTTAAAGACCATTTTTAAAATAATTTTTTGAACACTAAGCAGTCACTATGTATATACACAATATATCATTTTCTAGTCAGTACTTGTTTGGATTGATCAAATAAGGTTGAACACTCGTTTACTCCTCATTACCATCAAAATGGAATAAAAAAACTCTAGTGCACTATCTGTAGCACACCTAGATTATAGAAAAATAAAACTGCTTCTTTTTAAGAGTCCCTCCTCTCCTTCAGGAACCACAACAGAAGTGTTTACCTGCTCTAGGAATGCCTTTCATAGCAGAACTGTGCATTTCTAGAGAGAAAAAAGTGTCTTAACCATTTCATTTGGCTTACCAAACAGGACATTACTTCTCTCCTCCATATCAGTCTTGCTTTAGATGTAACCTCAAAAGCAAATCATTGAAGATTAGGCGTGGGCAAGGTCTAAAACTTTGGCAACATGCTCTCCAAAAAGGAAAGAAATAAAAAAAAAGCTTAAGCTACGGAACTGTTTAAGGCAACCTGACCAAAGTAAAGATAAGGCTTTTAGATAACTCTTTCCAAGGATATCTAGCTTTCTTAGCTTTGCAAAGTAACATAATTCATCTAACTTTCTGGTCAGATTTCCATTCATAAGCTTCTTTTAAAAAATATTTACCTTCCTAGAATATGGTATTAACTGAATATAAAACATAAGGATATACTACATATTACAGGCAACATAAAAAAAGCTACAGATAAGCACACAGGCGGCCAAGTATTAAAAATTTATATGGTCATGACAAAAGTTTTAAGCTCTCTGAGGTATAGCAATGTCTTAAAACCACAGGTTTGAAATACCATATCGAGACTCAGGATATCGTAGTATTGGTGTAACTACCAAAGCAAATTTTTGAGTTTGTGGTTTGGTTTCTTTTTTTTTAATACCTGTAAAGGTCATTGCTACAAAGATTGAGCAGCTTGAATGAAAAATACGTAAAATTACTGTATCTGGCCTATGTATTTTAACATTACATTCAGAAAATTAAGAGTGGAAATAAGAACTGCCCATGCTGTAACTGCATGTCCAAGTATTTGGCTGGAATGTACCAGAAGCAGAGATCATAAACACTGACATAAATTCATATCACAAATCTGAGCTGGGTTGGGAGGAATGAGACAAAAAATGGAAGGGAATGAGAGGTTTAAAATTCACACATGAGTAATCATGAGGTAACTGACATAAGCCACTAAAATTTAGTAAGATCTGCTTTTTGTGGCTGAACAGTTTTCCTCCTCCTGTGTATTGGCAAATGCTTAAAGCAAAAGAAGTATTCTGACCATTTCCAACTTCAAAATTTACACCAATTACTTTTATTGTATTATTCTAATCAAACCAGAAGTGCTCCCCTTGGCATATTTAGATCTAGATCTGTTTTAAAAGGTAAAAACCACACTTGCCAATAGTGTTTAAATAAATTATGTGTGCTTATTTAGGCTCACCCAGAGTTACAAGCAGTTGTGTTCAGCTTGGTTTAAACAAAATAAAAAACAATGAGTTAAAAACACAAGGTCACTTAACCTTCTTCCTGGTTGATTTACCTTTAGTGAAAATTATAATGTTTTAATAAGCCATACCAACTCTGACCATACTGGGAAAGTGTCTCTGGCACAAGTGGTTTTCAGAAGAAGAGCTGGTCTTCCCAACAGCTCGCTCTTCTGCTTCATCTTAAAGTGCAGAAACTGTGGGAAAGGATAACAAGACTTGCTGTTTGTCACTGTGGAACTACTTCCCTTAGAGAGGCTAAGGCTGCATGTATGCGGACGTGCAATCTGTTCTCAAAGTCATAGCCAGAAAATTCCTCCTGGGGGAAAAAAAAAAAACAAGAAGAAAAAAAACACCAAACATATAACTGTTAGCCTCCTTCACTTCAGGACATGAAGACAATTTTGCTACTAATGCCTAAGAAGTCATGTTACAAAAGAGTCCAAAAGAAAAGAGGTGAACTGGAGATTGCATGTTGCAATATCCCCACATTACCCAAAGCAGAAGAATTATTACAGATATTCAAAAAGCTCTAGCCCAAGGCAGGAACCAGCTGGAACTGACAAGGAGTGGAGAGCTGTCATTTTCAAAATTTCTGTAGCAAAATCAAGGTTCTAACAGTCCAGGAGAGGTCACTAATGTGGGCTCTGTGCTATGATGGACCTAGAAATACATACCTATGTAACATACATAAATGTAGATCATATACATTAATGCATATCCATATGATAGTGTTGTAGGTTATAGGTGAGGGACACCACCACTTAACATCCATTCCGCCTGCCCCAAAACCCCAAAAACACAACCTCCCAAATGCCCTCATCTCTAAAAGCTAAATTTGAAAGTGCCTTGGTTTTTACCTTGGCTTGGAGCAGTAAGGTTTTGCCTCTTGGCACAGTCTACAAAAGACAAACACTGCATTAGAAACACATCAAAAATATTACAGAAAATATCTTAAGCAAATGACATGGTTAGTCTGGACTAGCACCTCTATCTTGAGAAAAGGTACTGAGCAGACAAAAACTTCTCAAATTAGGAAATCAGAAATATTAATGAGGCACCCAAGACAGTACTACATATTTCTAGTCTATAGAAAAGGAAAAATTAGAGCTTTAAATGCAAGTTGCTGCCGATCATGCTACAAAAACGTACAAGGGAACAAACGAGGCCACAAATAATTGACCAATTGATCATTACAATCGTTTTTGTTTCTTATTTAAAGTTTAGGCCATTTATTTACAAAACAAGTTACTCGATATTAAGCATTAAGAGTTGTTCCAAAAATCTCAATTTCAAACTCTTATGGGAAAAAAAATATTTGCAGATTAATATTTACTGCTCAGAAGCTGCTGTTTTAATTTTTATCATATAGTACATTTTTACTTTAAGCCTTACAAATAAATAAGATGCAGAAAAATGAAGTTCCCTTATTCAAATGTACCTAAATATGACTATATCTAGTTATATCTAGTTATATTGGTTACATTACACTCAGTGTCTAAGACAATTACAAAAAAAAAAATCTGTAAATTTCAAGATTTTAATATGGCTACATCAAGAAGAAGTTGATTAGAATTCAGTTTAAAATAACAAAGATGATCCAGATGACATGGTAAATCAAACATGTAATTATGCTTAACAAAACCTTCAAAGAGAAGTAAATATAATACCAGCATGGTTTTTATATTAAAATGCATATTGATATCTCTGTCTGTTGCTCAAGTCTATAATATGCACTGCCTCTCGTGTAAATGTGATTTATAAAATCCTATTCCTTTCTTAGCCATTATAGAGCTCTACCAGGACACCTCAGTTAGTAAATGAAATTTTCTATAAACAGCATACACTCGCCTCTATTCTAGCTCTTGCTTTTCCCTACCTCATCCCACTCTATTCAAGTTCAGCATCATTCATCTCCTCATTGAGTGCCACAAGAGGGAGTTTTCTGCTTATCCTTCATCCACTAAGCACTACCACAGGTTCCCTGCAGAGCTCCAAGCCAAGCTTGTGCAGCCCTCAAAGACCCAACAGGAGGCACGTTTGGTTACTGTGTGCACATGCAACAAGTAAAGCAGGAGAAAGGAAGGACTGCTCTAATATTTTCCGAATAAGAACATGACTTCACTACCCACCACACCCTTTCTTTAGAGACATCTGACATTATCAAACTTCAACATGAACATGGAAAAAAAGGCAGCAAGAATAATACAGGACTCAGACCTCCCCTTCCAGGCTTCAAGGCCCAGCTCTAAGTCTTAGGGCAGTAGAGTTTTCAAAAGCATTTTCTAATTCTGTCCTTTGTCATAACAATCATCTTTATTGAAAGATCTTCCTTTCCTTCCTGTTTCAAGGGGAAGGTTCAGCTCAGAATGATTAAACCTGACAAGATCAAAAACAACTGAAAACAGAATTTGAAGAATATGAGAAACTATCAACACAACTACTTCTTAAGAATATGAGATATTATCAGCCCAACTACTTCATACATTACATACAGTGAAGGGAGGTTCAAGTCACTACCCTGCAACCACTTCCTCCACTTTCAATCTGATTAAGGATGTACTACACAAGGTGGCATAAACTCCAAGTACTGCTGTTACATGTTTGAGGAGGGAAAACAGCACAAATGCACAAGTGATGCACAAGCTGCTCTACCTGTACGTGCAAAGACCTGAGCAATCAAATGTATCATCAGCCAAGCCATTTGGACAGTCTGAAAGCCAGGTGGATTATTTTCCTCTTCACCCTGAACAACAAAACCCTCACTACTCAGGGTGAAAAGTCAAAATACAACAATCTTTAATGGAATTTAAATGACTGAAAACACTTGCTATTTTAGGAAGGCATCAAATTCTATTTGGAGAGGATAACTACAAGCAAACTTTGAGCTTGAATGGCATCCAACAGGGTATTAAATAGGTAAGAAAAAGACTCTAAGCATCCAACATACTAAATACCATCTGCAGACAAGAAATCCCTGTCTAACCAAGTAGTTCTGGCCAGGGTTTTTTTTGCCACCAGCACAGGAACACTTTCTATATTGAAAAAATAAGACATTGTTACCTTAAATGCATTCCATTTCTTGGACTGAAAAAAAACAAAACCTAAACACAAAATGGTTATTTTCTTTACAGTAGGTATAAAACAAACTTTTAAAACTTCATATACATTATCACCTATAAATTTTGTTTCATTCTTTATATAGTGGTATGCTGACTCCTTATGCTCATTTTAAGAGTTTAAAAATAGGTTAAGCTATTACCTCTGGATTGTCTAACAGAATACAGCCAAGTTCATAGCAAGCATATGGTTGGACGTACAAGTTGCTTTGACGGCAGAGTTCATCTTTTGCAGCTCGCTGAAAGTACTGTAAAAATGAAAGGGAAAAAAGAAACAAAAACCTGCAGTAATTCATTAAAACTGACTGTTTGATACTTCAAAACAATGCAGAAGCACCATTCAACTTTAAGCATTAGAAATTAGCTAAAGCTAAACTGAGAATACATAAAAAAATTAAAACAGTATAGATGCCTATGACGTTTTTACCAACACTACTGCGTCAAGGCAAAATAACTTGTTTGGATTTTAACAAAGTAAATATATTGAGTGCTTCAAGAATTTTCCAAGTTCATATTGAAAAAATACTATATCTAATAAGGAACTTTAACATCAGTGATGAAGTACACAGATTATTTAAGATATGCTTGAGAGAAATGAGAAGGGCGAGGGATTCAAAGCCAGCATCTTGCTGCTTATGTGAATTGCATTCCATTTTGGGGAGGAAAAAGGAAAGTGGTGCCTACGGAGCAAAACCCAAAGCAGTGGCAAATTTTTTCTTTGGTATGTGTGCTAAAAATCAAACCTCTCAGTGTCCAGTAGTCCTGGAGAAGAAGCAGCAAATGTGAGCTTTCAAAAGGTCAACCTCCAAGGTACTTTTTAAAAAAAAAGATTAATTTTCATTGTTGGACAAAGTAAATCTAGCAGAGCAAGAACTTTGTTATAACTTTTACCTTTGTAGCTTCCCCTTAACTCTTTCTACTGCAAGCCACAATGGCTGCCATGGTCATTCAGCACAGTGAACTACTTTTACAACGCAGAATATAAAGACAACATGCTAAACCAAAAGATTTTAGAAGAACCTGTTAGAATTCACAAACCAGAATGATCACTAGCACTGAAAACTAATGATTTGTTTAACACTCTTACTCAGCAATATTTACTGTTTAAGAGATTAGCTTGTAAAACAGGATGAATGGTGTAAATTACCGTTTAACAACTTACCTGAATAGCATCTTCAGAATTTCCTAAACATTTGTGTATGGCACCAAGAAGCAAGTTCCTCAAACCAACAGCCGATGCATCATCAACATCCTGACAAGCTTAATGAAAAGGTTCCAGTAAACAAACCAGATGGATTGAAATCTTTCCTTAGACAAGAACTGTGCTCTATGGTGTCTTTTAGTCCAATGTTTAAATTTAACCAGAAAAAGGAGATGCTAGTAACATTAATATAAAGTAATTTGTCTTCTTTTAAATACAACCCATTTTGTATGAACCTCATCAAGAAATCTTGTGAGTCATGAGAGCAATTCTAAAGCAATTAATGAGCTGAAGTCAAAGGCAGTTGGTGTGTTGTTCTCACAAGAAGACTGTTTCTCTACCAGTCTTCGAAATATCCACTAAAAAGTAAAGAAACTATCACCTCCTTCTGGTGTTATGGGAAACTGGTTTGTCCCACATATTGAAAAAAAACCAAAACAAAACAACACGGTCCCAAATTATGAGGAGCACAGGGCAAACAGTTCAGACAAACCTGATTTGTTCTGAACTAAAGCCAAGTGACAGACGCACAAAAATCTGTACTGGACCTAAAAACCCAGACTAGGGTATTTTGGCATCACAATTCTCAATGTTGACAAGAGGATAAGGCTTATTTGCCAGACCTTAGCTAGTCAACAATCCAGGGACAGACTGTGCCTCAGCTCAGTAGTGCTCTGTTTCCAGGAAAACCTGTATCACAATGCATGAACAATTTCTAGATGAATCAGGCTCCATTTTGATCAAGCTTATTAGAGCCAGCTCTGTTAAACCAGGACTAGTTCCATGAGAACCCATTCGGACTTGTTGGCACCATCACCTCCAGGAAGGCAAGGGTACAGGGAGGCCTGCAGGGCTTTTCATCACTTAACTGCTGTCTCTGGAGCAGTACAGTTCCTAAAACATTTTGCCTCATCACATAAACCCTGCCAGATCTTAACCAGCTCTGCATTCACAGTTAATCCACAACCCAAAGAAGCCACCAATGGATAACTAAGAGTTGGCTGCACGAAGTATTTGGGCTGACAACTGTCACTTTCATTGCAAGGCTTGAGTTACTTGGTGTTTTACTTACAGGGATACAGGTGGATACAAATTAATTCCTTTAAGTAAAGTTCTAGCCCTGAGGAAAAGTCTGGAAATCCACCACAGCAAATTACAATCCAGAGAAAAACACATTAAAAAAATCCCTTATCATGCATGTTCTTGAGATACACTTAAGGTGTATCAAAAACAGTCTCATTGTACAATACACCTTCAGCCAGGGATGGCTGATGCAGATCTGTCAAACTTAGAAGCAGCTTATCTCTGAATTTTCATCTATACTGCTATTTCACATTAAAAGGTGAACCACTGACTAGAAGCTTATACAAGGGAGATCTGCACTGCTTCTGGGTGTGCGGGAGAGAACACATAACCTTTATATCCTCTAAAGATGACTGTTCTGAAGGTGAATGACAGGCAAAAAAAAAAAAATCCTCAAATTCATTTCTTTGTGAGAAAATCTGCTTTTAAAGCCTACCATTACCTTTGTGACTAGAAAACTAGAGATCTGGATATAACCCACTACCATCATTCGATTTAAATGGACAAATCATCTTGAATTAAAAACAGAACAAAACACCACTACTAGTCCTTCTAGCTCAACATGACAAGTGCATACAATTCCCAAAACTTCACAACTACAAAAAAAAACCCAAAACAACCCCATAGGAGACAATTTTTATTTTCTAAATGAGCAAGGAATTATCTAGAAATAATAATAATTAAAAAAAAATTAAAAAGGAGAGGATTTTAGAATTATTTGGGTTGGAAGGGACCTTAAAGATCTTGTAGATCCAACCCCCTTGGCCTGTGCAAGGACACCTTTCACTAGACCAGGTTGCTCAGAGCCTCATCCAGATTGCTCAGTCTCATCCAGCCTGGCCTTGAATGCTCCCAGGGATGGGACATCCACAGCTTCTCTTAGCAACATGTGTCTTACCACCCTCACAATAATTTTTTCCTAATACCTAATCTAAATCTGTCCCCTTTCAGTTTAAAGCCATTCCCCCTTCTTCTATCAGTACATGCTCTTCTAAAAAGTGCCTTTTCTGCTCTCTTCTTCTGGACCTCTTTAAGTACTGAAAGGTGCTCTGAAGTCTGCCTGAAGCCTTCTCTGCTCCAGGCTAAACAGCCCCAACTCTCTCAGCCTGTCTTCATAGGAGAGGTGTTTCAGCCCTCTGATCATCTATCTGTGTGTTCCTAATCTGGATCTGCTTCAACAAGTCCACGTCTTTCCTGTGCTGAGGATCCCGGAGATGGATGCAGTACTCCAGGTGGGATCTCACAAGGTCTCACAAGAGCAGAATAGAGGGGCAGAATCATCTCCCTCAATCTGCTGCCCACGCTGCTTGTGATGCAGCCCAGGACGCAGTCAGCCTTCTGGGTTGGGAGCTCACGTTGCCAGCTCATGCTGAGCTTCTCTTCAACCAATTTGAAACTGTTTGCAGAATGCAAACAAGAGTGACTGCTGGATGGAGGGAGAAGTACAGTATAACCTCATGATAAACACTGCTACCATAAGCTTCATGAGACAGATATCTGAAGACATCTGGAGACTAAGACAGAGGCAACCATTCACCACTACCAAGGTCCAAGCAGCCAAGATAAACAGAACGCCTATCATGTCATAGATGACCTCACAAGCCACCTATTTCCTCTTAGAAGAGAACTGACATGGAGAAACCAATCGGTAGATTTATTTTTTTATTTTGTAGCTATGTTTAAATTAGTTATATTTTGCTTAGTGACTTGGAACAGTAACTATCATGCTATTATTTCATTTTAAACAATGATTAACAAACAACTATATGCAGCAGGCAATGAAGCATTAAGTTGAATCATAATAGGTCATTATTCTATGGTTACTCGAACTGTATTTTGCTGTGACACATGCACACAGGTTTAAATTTTCATGCTACTACGATCAGCTACCCCACACAACACAATAAAATTTACACCCCATTTTAAAAAGTAAATAAATAAATCAAGGTCCCTTATTATACCTTGACTCATGTGCTGTAAGTTCGAGAGGGAGCAGTTTGGAAGGGCTTTCCATAAGTATAATACTTCAATGGATGCCAGGACACAGAGCTCTTTGGTTGGCATTTGTTTTCTAAATCTATCTGCCTGCAAAGTGGGGAGAAAGAGGGAAGAGAGATCCATCATTTTTCCTTTTATGGGGACATATATTTCACAAACAATATGTCACAAACAGTAATTTTAACTGCTTCATAAAGTCACACAACAATTCTATAAAAGTAAGTCGATGGTAACTTAGGTTAAACACTTTTAGACTAAAAAGCAAAAATCTGTCAACTAATTTAGGAGCTTACCTATTAATCAAAATTAAAACTTCCTTTTATGCAGCCTGACCAGTTTTACTGTATTTCACAGTCCCAAGTGCACAATGATTGGATGCTGAAACAGTAACATCTGCAAGGTATCAGAACGGAGCTATTTCCTAGACAACTCCTAGTTTTCAAAAAGAACTAAGGCTTTCACAAACAAGACAAGATAAAAAGGAGTAAGGAAGGCAAAGCTAGAAGGAAAATTACCAAAACAACTACAGTACCATGTATTTTTATCTTTAATAATGACTTTAGTTGTAAAGTGAATAGCTAATTCACATTTCCTTTACTAGATCCTTCAAACACATTTGACACCATACTTTTTCCATCCTATTCCTTCCCACTAGTTCTACAGAAGCAACACAAAAGAAAACAGACACATCCTTCAAAAAGAAAATACTGTTAAAGAACTGAACTGTTATTACTGCACCAAAACAAGTCAGCCTATGCTAAAACTAACCTTTTTCACCGAAAATTGTTCAATTTGATTGTTTTTTCTTTTGAAAAGCTTCTGAACTTCCTTGAACACATTCTGAGCACCATTGACATCACCAGTGGCTCCCTGACACACTGTAAGAATACAAAAACATGTTAACACTACTGGGATATAAAACAGGAAAAATTAAGATCAGATGTCACATGGTCACAGAAAAAAAACCAGACACACTCACTTCCAGAAGTGTCTAGACCGTGGATTTGACAAACATGATAATCTCAACTTCCTCAGGTACCCTCTGTGATGATTAGTAAGTCAGTACTACTTTTCCATAATCATTAATGGAAGGAATACCACCAAGCCTCTAAAGATTTATTTATTAGATCTTTGCAATACAACTGTTACGTGTCACACTTCACTGACAATCCTTATTGTATCTATATCGAGAGGGAGAGGGTGCACACACAGGCATGTGTATGTGTGACCAGGCAAGTGTTCATTATATAAACAAACAAAATTATCCAAGTCAAGTCTGGCATAAAGCTGCATAAGCAGCAGGCAGTGTGGAAGGCACTGCACACACTAGCAAGTTTCCCAAACAAAACAGTGCCAAAACCTTACCACATCACTGATTTATCATCTACCCAACACAGTGAATGTACTCACCTGCTGTTAAATAAGCATAGTAGCACTGGGACCACCTGGATTCATTTTTAAGCCTTTCAAAGGATTCAAATGCATCTTTGAAGTTCATCTCTATCATGCTGCACCAACCTAGAAGCAAAACTGATTTAAGTTCAGGGAAAGTACAGTAATTCAAATTTGGTGTCAACATTATTGAAACACACAGTCTATTATGAGAGCTGGAGCTACTTTAACGATTACAACAGTAACTGGAAAATTAAAAACAATGTAAATGAACTACATATATTTAAATCTGGTTTAAATTTACTGGGAAATTCTGAATTTTAAGGTTCCATACAAAAAAATGAAACCAGAGCAACAACAAATCTATACAGACACCAAAATCTTTTTTTAAATTTAGATACAATATTTTGTAGGACACTAAAACTTAAAAAGCTACTACTTGTTCCTTTATTATTTCCCACTGTCACAAATTCCCATTTACAGCTTGAAGCAACATATCTTCTCCACTCTAAAGAGCTGTATGCAAGATCATGCAGCATATACTACTACTGATAGACATAAATGAATGTAAAATACAGATCCTGCAAACTGTGAAGCTTCACTAGACTCATTACTTTTTGGCAGAGAAATGATGCTTCCATGGACAAATTAGATGAATTAATTTCTAATTTTAAATAATATTCAGTAGGTGAACAGTGTGTCCTTGATTCTACAGTCTACTCTCTGATTTTGCATCACCTTGTGTTTGCTGAAAAATTTATTATGAAAAATACCTGCCCAAACAAGACGACAAGTTTATTACCATAATCCATCCAAGACAAAGGCCAGTATTCTAAAATCTTCTTTAAAATCATTATAAAAATAATCCAGTTTGCTTATTTAAGTTGCCAATCCAAACCTGAAAGTGAGCTATTTATGGCGTACACATATCCAACGTACCTATTTCATATAAGCAGACATGCTGAATCTCCCTTTGGTCTGTTGCAAGTTCCAAAGCAGTATGAAATGAGGTCAAGGCACTATTGATTTGACACTAGCAAAAGTGAAAGAAGAAAAAAAAAAATCAGACTGACATTTAAAATTTGTCTGATAATTTGATTTTGATAAAGAAAACAGATCGATTTCTGTTAACAGGAAATTAAATATAGTAGAAGAGTTTAACAGTGTAGCAACAGCCAGTTCAGATCATCTCTCAACCTTACAAATAAGTGACTGTATTCCTTCTATTTGCTATTAAGCCAGAAATTCATTGGTTTTGTGCAATAACCTTTAGGGTAGTCTCATTTTTACTCTTCTTAGTCATTCCACCTTTAGAAGTCATATTTTTAGCATCTGCCCATGGAGTTTAGCTTTCTGCACAATAAGGGCACCATTAGTGGTGATTTATTTTGAACTTTTCACCTTTTCCCATATCCCACAGCAACCACTTTAAACAACAGTTAATAGAGAATTCATAAATGCTGCATGACACATTAGAAGACAAAAAGGCACATGAGAGAAAAAAGAACATTTTGATAAAATCATTAGTTAGCAACAGCTTAGCAAAAAGAGGCTGACATTCTTCTAAGAAGTAGAATGATAGTTATTTTGACTACCTTAATCTCTAGTTTTCCCAGACTACGGTAGGACTTGTCCATACCAGTCATTATGGGGAGGGAATGCAAATCAATATTTAATTAGTTGTACACATACACACTATATATTCCAATATGTCCTGTACCTGCTTTAATAGCGTTCCTATGTTTATTCTCACATACAATTAGAACAATTTACACGACAGAAGAATTTTTAAGCCACTCTCTGCTGACTAAGCAGGTAAGTGAAAGAAACCCTTGAAAGTGCAAACCTATCATCTATGCGAGCACAACAGAATTCAAAAATTCCTACAAAAATCTGCAGAGTTGTATCTTAAGTCCATGCACACACAGAGCTCTGAACTGATTTTTTAGGTTTCCTCCTTGGTCTCATCAGGGAAAACTGGTTTAGTTGCTAAGGAACAATTTAACTGTAAATAATACATATTGCATCAAGACAGCACAACAGCCAGCAAAGGGATCCATAGCTGTACCAACAGAAACACTTAGAAAATACAGTGGTGATGAAGCTAAGATGCTTATTGGCAAGGCAGAAGCATATACTACACAGAAAGACAGGCGAATTATATTTCCCCTCAAAATTAACAGGAACCCTGAGTCATGTACATCTTGTCTACTTTTGTAGCAGCACATTCTCTCCACCACACATTATCATCCCAACACGCCTTCCTAGAAAATAACTGTTATGAGCCCAGTCTTACAGAAGAAAATAATGTTAGTTTAGAACTTTATCTTTGTGCTAGGAAGTTCTAGGAAGTTCACTCAGTAAATCTATGTTATGAATGCTTCAGAGGAAAACAGAAAAAAAAGAAAACCTAAATATTTAGCCCTCTTTGAAAACACTTTGCCTTCTAAAACCCTAAACATTTCAAAACAGAAATCACTTATTTGTAAGACATGTTATACCTCACAATGTGTACTGGCAATTAAATCATTGTCTGCAATGCCATACACCAGCCTGGGGTAGTACATGAAACACAAACCGCTCAGTAATATACAAGTCCAGTTGGTTGCACATTCAATCTTCTGTAATTCATCCTTCTAACTGTCTAGATCTCACAAGTGTTTTGACATCTGTCTAACTTTTTCTTCAGCACCAATCTCAGTTAAGTATGTTTCAGAGACATTCCTTTATAAATAAAGTTTCAATCATCTCCAGGGATTGCGACAATCTGCTGGAATATGAATTTCTACTCTTAGTGTTCTTAATTATTATTTGTTTACTGTTTCAAAGAATAAACAGAAAGAATTACAAAGTCCCAAGAGTCTGCAAGTATAACATCGTGGCTGCACCTGAAATTGATGTTCCTGAGATTTATAAATATATATACACACACTTTGTAATTCCTTTAACAGGCATTACTCATGCCTGTCTTGGACATAATACAAAGACAAAAAACCCCATGCAGACATAAAATATGTAATATACAGAATTACATAACCATAAAAAGGATTAATAAAGCTAATGTGAAAACCCTAATCTTGTATTTCTTGACTTCACACTAAAACTGAAAGCACCCCAGCCCACCAACTAAGCATCTACAGAGCTTGCCAGGCCCAAGCGGCTTCCCAAGCCAACACACATTTCCCCAAAGAGCTGTTCTGAAATCTCAAGACACTTTCCTTCTCCCAGAATGTCTCTGTTCTCAATCAGCACTCTGAATTTGTAAAGCTTTTAAGAAGTCGTGTTCATAATTAGGGGAAACCAGAAGGCGGTTTCCTGCTAAAAGGTGACAATTTACACTGGAGAACGCTGTATGGACATTTCAAAGCCTGTGTTTTCTACTCCTTAGCACACAGAAATCCATTTTTTCTTAGACATGGCACAAAGTCGAGTACAACTAGGATACTGTAGTTTGTAGCCTAGAACAAGTAACTAGAAAAGCCAGCACAATTCCTGAATATAAACCTTGACATTATGCAAGCCCTGCAAATTTATTTACTTTAGACATCACTGTGATTTTCTTCCAGAAAGTTCACTTGAGACTTTTCCATGCTATTATTACTCTTTCCACGTTTATTATTACTCTTGCCCTTACTTTTCCATACCACACCCTCTCACCCCTAAATAAGAAAGATACCAATGATACCAAAATGTCTACAAAAGATAACTAAAAAACCTGTCAGCATTACATTTAAGCACACTGAACATTTTCAGAAGCCTGCACATCACACACACTTTCGTACACCTGAATGTATGAGGAGGAGTATTTGGTACTTTTCCATTCAGACTCTACATGCACCTATACCAATTGAACTCTACAGATCAAGCCTCACATTCCAAGTTTTTTGTCCCAGCCCCAAAGATTTCTTGTTGTTTATATAGACACACACGCAGAGTCTGTTCATAATCAAAGAGAAACAATAGTTTCAATGTTGCTGATCAGGAGAAAAAGAAAAAAAATTAAAGAGAAAGCAAAATTACAAGCAGAAAAGCAGAAACAGGTAAGATCCAGAACACCACCTCTCACTCTGCCCTCTCCCAGCTCAAGGTATACTTTTAGTGCATGTAGGTTAAAGCACAAACTTCCCAATTTTGGTAAGACACCTGAAATAATATACCCATGCCCAGTGGAAAGAATTTAAACTTACTGGTGCACTAATAGTTTCAAGGAAGGCAATATAACCACTTCCCAGGCTTTGCAGGAGCTCTCCTCACCTTGGAAATGAGGAGGAAATTACAACTAACCATATTAGTCTGTAATCTATGAGTATCTTCTGGTTCAGAATCACAGCATCATTTATGTTGAAAAAGACCTCCAAGATCATACAGTCCAACTTTTGATTGATCACCACCTTGTCAATTAAACCAGAGCACTAAGTACCACGTCCAGTTGTTTCTTGAGCACCTCCAGGGATGGTGACTTCACCACCTTTCTGGGCAATTTGTCCCAAAGCTTAACAACCCCTTCTGTGAAAAAATTCTTCATGATGTCCAACCTGAACTTCCCCTGACACAGCCTGAGGCTGTGTCCTCTCACCCTGTCACTTGTAGCCTGGGAGAAGTGGCTGACTCCCACCTGGCTACAACCTCCTTTCAGCAAGCACTTGTAGACAGAGATAAGATACCCCCTGAGCCCCCTTTTGTCCAGGCTAAACAATCCCAGCTCCCTCAGCCACTCCTCACAGGAATTGAGCTGCAGACCCTTCACCAGCTTTGTTGTCCTTCTATGGACTCTCCAGCACCTCAATGTTTTCCTTGTAGCGAGGGACCAGAACTAGACACAAGACTCAAGGTGCAGCCTCACCAGTGCTGAGTACAGGGGGACAATCAGTTCCCTGCTCCTGCTGGCCACACTAATATGAAATGGATGCTGTAAGACCAATGCCCAGATTCAAGACACATGTAACCATGAGTGTATTGTGCAGAAATCCAGCACAGCTCCTTGCCATTGCTGCCAGTCACATGCCTGCCTTCACTATTATGTCAACAGCATTCAAGCAAATTAGGCATGTAAATTCCTAACAAAATCTACAGAGGAGCCCTGGGCATTTAACCAAAACCTTCAGACACAGCAGAACCTCCCTGATACAGGACCCCTTCCAACAAAGCGATGGGGGATGGGGAAGAGGCTGCTGAAGGGAAAAGCTCTCATGCAAACACACACATGAATGGCAAAGGGGTATTTTAATTCCTGTTAGCAACCAATAAGCTTTCTGCTGCCTAAGGGTCGTGGCTACACAGCATTCTGCCTGCCTAAGCTAAATAACTTCATTAACATGGCCACCCTGTCTCTGGCACAAACAGTTTCACTCGAACCTAAACTTCAGTATCTACACACTGCATCATTTAATACACTAATACTGTAAGATTACATTTAAAGAACTCTCCTCTGAAACACACCAGTACTCCAGAAAGGGATTGACTTCACAAAATGGATATCATCCCAAGCATATCCTCTTTCTTTACACATAGAAAGATATATGCAGTTTATTAGCAACTTATGTTTAGACTTTCACCCCACCTTACTCTGAAAGTCAGAAGAATCAGTTGAATTTTATTCCTCATTACACTAAAAATATCAAGTCATACTCTGGTAATCAATGTACTTGCATTTTTAACTGCACTTGCCTTCACTCTGTAGCTATTCCTAACAAATTTGATTTTTACCATAAGAATGGAATATCCATACAATTGAAGAAAAACCACCAAAATCTTCCCTACTCAGACAACAGTAATACTTCCCCAGCTTGCCTGTGACAATGTAATTCCCAAAATGCACCATTCCCTTCAAAACAATAGCAAAAAAAGAAAAATACAAATCCTATGCAAGAATATGCCTGCAAAATCTGATAGTCCACTGAAGCCTACTCCTCTGTTCTGTTACTCTTGTCACCTCTCAGAATATTTAGCTGTATTTGAAAGACTTAATTGCAAACCCCAGCAAAGAATGACCATTATTAATATCTCAATGAGCTCTTGTAATTATGATGTTGGGATGAAGGAACATTCTGGGTTATTGCTTTTGTGTTAGGTTTTCTGGTTAATGTAATAGTTCAGAAAATATTCTGGTCTGATAAAAGCAGCAGCTAGGAGTTGAGTAGTTTCAAGTACTTGTCTTCTATTACCACAGAATCATGGAGAATAATTTAGCCAAAACCCATGAGGCTGTTGCAGTGTTTGAACAGCACTTTGCAATAGCATTCACAAACACATTCTTAGTGAATACATTTCTGCTTGGGTCAGAGCTCACCCTTAGCAACAGAAAACATCCTGGTTTGACCTCTCAAAAGCAAAAGCAGTCATTTGAGGGAAATTACTGCAGAGAATTAGCTGTATATGAACAATGCATAAAACAAAAAGGGGAAGATAAATGCTATGTACTCAGCAGATAATACTCAACAAATTAGCTTCACAAGCAAAACTGAAATAGCTCAAGAAACTCCTGAGTGACCAAAAGCACTTCCTTTTAGCACAGCCCACAAATGTATCAAGGAGCCAAAAAAGAATTTCAAAATGTTAATTCAGATAGATGTAGTGGAAGAGCTGGGTTTGCATCTGCCCTTGAAACTAGGAAGGATTTAATCCATTCTTCTGACTTATCTTTCCACATAGCTCACAATTTGCTGAAGCTTGCTTAGTTCGTTAACATCAGAAAAACAAAATAAAGTAAAATAGCGAAGGGTGAGGAGGAGAAATCAGTCTAAAGAATGAAAACATGCAATACCTCTAATCGCTGTATCCTTCCCTTGAAGAACATGAACAGAGAAGAATTTGGATAAGCAGATTCCTTTTTTGCAAGAATTTCTTTTGCCTCTTTCAATCCTGCCTTGTTATCGCTGCCGTCAAGGGCAAAAAAGGGACGAACAACTGTGTGGTACCACAAGAGAGCTAATCTAAAAGAAAGGTAAGAGTAAAAAGGATTACAGCTTGAAAACAGAAATTTAAGGATTATGTTCTACACAGACAAATTTTTAATTTATTCTGAAAGACAAAGATAGATATGAATCTTTTATTATACAATCTGGCTTTAAAATAAACACAATACTATTGCCATACATCACCATACTCCTAAACTGCACCTGAACATACAATTCAGTGCACGTTACCCAAAGGCAAAGTAACAATCAAGCTCATTGCATTAAACCACTTGAGCTGTCAATTTTGAAAAAAGAAAAACTCACAGGAAAACTTTGAAAACTAATGGTTCATTAGAAAGGTAGGGAAAAAAACTCCAAAACCCCCAAAAACTAACAAAAAAATCAATAAAAAGCCTTAGCACATCAGCAGACACACTTGAAATCAATGTCAAAAAGAAATACATCATGTTTTCAGAAGGGCAGACATCTACATGACCTACATCGCTCCTGGAAACAAGGGCAGAGCACAAAGATTTCCAAGATTATCTTAAGGAGGAAATATGCCCAAAAGATATAATTTTTCTTCTCCAGAAAGGAGAAATAACAAATCAACGGGAACATTCAATTCTTCTACTGCTTGTCAATGTTTCAAAAGTGACATCTTATAGTACCTGCAGTAGATCCAGTAATAAAAGCATTAATTTGTAGATAATAATAATTTATGAGGGTAGTTTAAATTAGGTCTGGATAACCTTTCACCTCTTAAAAAGACCTGAATGCAGTATGAAGTTTTAGAAAAAGAATACTCCTTTAAAAATACTACAAGGAACATCTCATTTTACTGAGATGCTAAAATAAATTTTTTAAAAAATGAAAAAATTGAAAAGATCTTGGGCTAATATTAAGGAAAAATAGCTACATGAGATCAGTGACTCGGACAAAATAGTATGTTCTCCATAGCAGAGAATGTAATTCAGGTAAATTTACACAGACTTCAGGGGGAGCTTCTATTTAATCTGCTGGCATTTAAGTAACTAGACATGAGAACTGCAGGTAATGAAGAATACAGAAAAATACTGACAACACACCCCAAATATATGTAAATAATTAACAGCAGAGAGATCTCATACATCAGTAAGTGATGAATTTACTAAACCATGGCACATTAAACAACAAACTACAGTTTATTTTACCTGCTGTTGTTTCCTTTAAAGCAACATGACTTTTTGGTTTTGACTTTTCTCCAGTTACTTACTTTTAGTACTAAGTTATCTACCAAAGCATTTCAATATAGCTACTCACGTAGCTAAAGGGGCCTTCATGTCCTTACTTTCACTTGCATACATCAGTGAGGAAAGCCCCTGTAGGCGGTCTCCAGGAAAACCCAGCAGGTTGATGATTTTGAGCAGGTTTGGGGGCACCATGGATATGCAAAGATGAAAAAGTCCATATCCAAAGCTAACAGCACCTTTCAGTCTGTTTAGCGAATCCTCCGTTACACCTTCTGCAGCAATATGATTATCATTTGCAGCATCAGAAGTCAAGGATTCCTGAGTTGTTTTCTTCTGATATATTTCCTGAAGTGTATTAATGTCCGTATAGCACTTATTGTAAATTTTCCAGGCTTTTCGGAGTATCCACCCACCTTTTATGTAAGCTAAAAATCAAGGGGAAAAAAAAATACTTCAAGGACATATTTCAGAAGCCGTTTTAAGTAGTAAATGCTATTTCACAAACTCTAGGATGCTCTCTCCACTTGCATTAACTTACTGTATAAAGGATTTTGTAATAGCTACTGTTCTCTCAAAGAGGTCTTGCATATTGAGCACTACAAACTTAAGTGTTCACAACCACAGACTTTACAACAACAGGCAACATAAAGGCACTTCCAGTCAGCTACACAGCAATACAATTGTCAGAAAGGGAGAAATCAAAGAACTTCACACCGGATTTTGCTTCACTATATAGGACAGATGAAAGAGCTGCCTGGCAAACAGAGAAAAGCAAAACTCAAAAGAGATTACACCTCCTCTTAAGCCCATATTCTGTTAAAAGACAGTCGACAGGAAAATACCAAGAAAAGCCTTTCCTTTGGGCTAGATAGTAAGATTTTCAACATCATCATTTCCCTGCCCCTCACATGAATATAGTGCCTTTATGATTAAAAAAAAAAAAAAAGGAAAAAAATGAAAGCATGCAGAAATTTTATGGTTTTAAATTATTTCTCAGTTGCCTAACTTCCTCAATTTCAAATGCAATATGACTACTTGAATTTCCCTAAAAAACCTGGTCTTAAGGATTCTCAGTTGAGAATGACAGAATACTCGGTCTCACTATGATCTTTATAGGAGGGTAAAAAAATGCCTGATATCAAAAGATAAAGATTTGCCTATTTACACAGCAATCATCTTGTAAGCACATCCTTGGATAATGACATGTGTTAAACAGGATACAAATAGAATATCCGTGTATACATTAATCATAAAAGCAGACACCAGCATTTTGTCTGTGATAGAGCCCCAAGAGTTAGGAACTGCAGTGACAAACAAGTAACTAAAAATAAAATAAAATACAAACATGGTTATAGCAGCAGTGTTCTAAACAAATATAACCAAATTTGCAGAGATAAGTGTTATAACTAATGCCAGAATTAGATCTTAACAGGTGGTGTGTGTCAAAGAAAAGAAAAATGCTATTAATACCAAACAACTCTTCACAAGCCTTTGATGCCTTCGACAAAAATCCTTCCAATCCCAAAAAAACCCAAAACATTTCTAGAGAAAGTAATATCACAGACTAGACTACCTCTTTTTGGATTCTTGCTGGATGAGGAAGGGATGAGGCTAGTCTTGATAGTCTTAAAAAACTGTACTGAGAAAGACTGCAACATTTGTATTCTCAGTTGTGACAGATGGGTTCTGTCAACATGAACTTGAGGTATTACAAGAAATGAATCCTCTATCTTGAGATCCATATTAAAGCATTATAATAAAAATGGAAACCCCTACCTTAATTCAGCTGCATTACAGGACTAACATTACTTCATTTTTAAGCAATTAGGTAATTTTTTGGCTGCACAGAGTACTTTAAAAGTTATGTGGTTCACCACAAGATGAATGCTCAGACAACTATGCACAGCAATGCAGCACATCAATAATAAGAACATCCCCACATTTTACTTATCCTACAGTAGTGTTTCCCCTAATAGCTAACCACTGTGTTTCATTGCAAGCATGAAATAGAAAGGATGTATTAGGCGGAAAAAAAGTACAGTTTTAGGCTTTACTTTCATCAGCATGCTATCATTAACCCTAAATAATTTATATACTATTGATATACCAATATGAAACAATCAAATTAAAACTACTAGTTTCTAATTTTTTAACATAAAAATTAAATCAAGCCAAATCACTGTGCTGATTTCCCAGCATGAAAGTAGTCAGACACATGACAGCAGTGGAAAATATCAAGAAAAGGTAGTTCAATATTGCCGTGCGAAGTCAAGTGTAAATTGCTGTGTTACCAACTTTATGATCAAACTATTCCTAATACACCCATGAGGGTGAAAAAGAAAATGTGTTAAGCATACGAGAAAGCAGATTGTGTGTTATCATATGCTTCTTGTCAAACTGTTCCATGAAGACAAACAAGAAAATTTTCACCAAGCCACCGATCAGAAGTATTTGTCTGCCTTTTTTTTTTTAATTACACTCATTTCAATAATCTGGTTGCTGTTTCTGTACAGAAACATGATAAAAACAGAATACATGTATACATAAACAGAAAGATAATGTACTTTAAAAACCAAAATAATGGACCCAATAGTTCAGCAATGGCAGCTTGGAATTTTAACTAAAGGTTCCAGGTATATTTTTTTACTGAGTACAGTAACCCAAATGTACTGCATGTTCTGCAGTGCTCTCTCTGCTACCCACTTCAGTACTCTGAGCAGCAGACAAGAGAGAAAAGGAATAGGCACCACCCTCAGTTACAGCATCCAACCCAATTATGCAGCTGCAGAATACATACTGAACCAAAGAAAAAAGCTTCAAGAGGGAGGGAAAAAAAACAACCACCATAAACAAAAACCCAGAACTGCATCAAAAATAGCAAGAACGTCTTTCTGCAGCACTAAACACACAGCAGACAGAAATATCCCCTGAATTTTTGCTAGCTAAAGCCAAACACATTCCTGATGCCACGGCTTGGAAGAAAACAAGTTTGTGCAACACAGAAAGCATTATGTCCTTCTTTGAAAATCTTAAGTGTTATTTTAAATAATCTGAATGCTATTTCCCTGATTCCTTTCAGCTGATCAGCAGTGTTTTCACCAACAATCTGGTCTGTCTGCCATCTCTTGGTCTTCACTGATTTGGTGAGAACCTGTGAATGCGCTCACACTTTATACACGACCTTGACCACATTTTCTATAAACTCATGGATAAAAGCGTGTTTTAAGATTATGGAAGAGATGCGGGAATGCAAGAAAACATTAGAAATGGCTCTGCAGACCAGAGAAGGAGTTTATATTCAACACGACAGGATTAACCTCTTTGGCATACAAGGACACACTCTGGTGGCCAGAAAATAAGAACTGATTCAGCAGTTCCATCTTCAACACACTTCATTTAAAATTGCTTTCACTGGCAGTTTGTCAGTGGCCTGGACTTACTGGCCTCTTTTATCTTGCATCAAGCACACAGACACTACCCATCTTCGCTACCCATCTTCACACCAACTCCTCCAACGCCTCTATGAGAACACACAAAGGGCTCCAAACTGCCCAAGGAAAAGCAGCTGAATGTGACTACTAGTATGAAAAAAAGCAAAAAGCCATAATCTGTAGCAACCCATTGTATTTTACACTATTACCTACACAAAGGTAGAACAATATCTCTGCAAGTGTACCAGTGTTGGAATGTTTCAACTGGAACTGTGCTCCTTCTTAAAAACAATCATCTTTATTGCTAGTCATACTGTGACTTTATAATCAAGCTTTATTAAAAAGACATCATGCAAAAATATATCCAAACATGAAAGCCACAGCACACCTGATAACTCTTGTTTTACAAATGAGAGCACAGCCAAGTAGACTTGACAGTCTGCTACAATTATTTGTCTTTGTAGACGATCTATCATGGATAGGGTGGATTTTCGTCCATCAACCTGTTTGGAACATACAAAGACAGAGCAGAGCAAAGTATTAGCAAAGATTATAGACAATACTTCTCTAAATCTGAGAAAACAAAAAATCCAAAATTAACTGCAACTGGTACTATTGCTACTAATTCAGCATTTTGCAATTAATTCAGCATTTTGAAGTGTAAAACTATGCTAAAATTCCTTTGATAGGTCATCAAGCAAATTCCTACTAGATAGAGAAATTTTACACATATACTAGCAGTTACTTTTCCTAAGGTTCTACAAATAATCAGAAGAGATTTAAATTTCATTTAATTATTACTAAATGCACCAGACATGGAATTAAAAGATGTTAGATGGGAATAGCACAGGAAGAGGTATATCACAATTGGCAGGGAAAACATAGTGCCTCTTAAGAATGGAGAGTCAAGTATGTCAATACTTTTTAGCAAGTAAACTAAATACTGAAGAGAAATGGCTTCTTTTTCTGCTATGTCACACTAGACAGGACATTCACTGGACATTTCTATACTACCACTTTTACTAGTCCTCAATCTGTATGCTTCATTCTTCCTTCATTATTTAGAGTGAAAAATCTAAAAAAGGAAGGAAAATTCCCTAGGAATACTCCTGGCTCACAGCACTCTGCGGCCTCAACATCATGACTTTCGAACATTACTAGTGCATGTATGAATTAAAGTTAACCTGAATTAGACAGGCTAAAAGCTTCCTGAGATAATTTAATAGATCACTAATTTGACATGTTAAAAACCAGTCACTAACAAAACACAACCTGCTGCTTTAGAAGAGGAATTACCTGAGCCCAAGTATTTTACAACAATCAGGAAATCCAAGCAAAATATTTCACTTCATTTCCAAGTTTATCATTAGTCTCAACTTCTCTTCACATACCAAAAATAATTTATTAAAAATAAAAGGAGGACAGATAGGAAGTTTTCAGAAATAATTATCCAGTAGACAAATCCATATTTTAGAAATTAAGTTCTTACATTCTTTTTAATTTTATTCTTGATTGTTTCTATAACTCCAGCTTCTTCACTTTCACAAAGTTTCTCAGTAGCCTTTAAGTCATCACATGCCAGTTGCATTTTCTCTTCTTCAAATGTCATCATGGCATTCTACCAAAAACCAAACACACTTATATACAAATAGTTTATTTTTATGCACAAATAGTTTTATTTCTACAGAAGGTATGGATAGTAAAAGTTTTCCTAAAAACTTGAGAATAACCCTTCTTTAAACAAATGTTGTAATATACACGCAAAAGTACAAACATTTTTAACATAGAAACACCAAACTAGAAAATTGAGTACTTTATCAATATTTCAAGACAAATCAACTCAGAACTCAGTAAATCCCCATCTTGGAGCTTCAAACTGAATGCACTGTCATGATGAATTTATACAAATTCATTTTCAATTATTGTTATGTAAGGCACAATTTGTATCTGTGCAGGTACTGCTTTTATGTCATAAATTCATATATAAATAACAGGCCTCCAAAGTCAGTAACAAGACAGCTATTACATTTTTCAAAATAATAACCACAGTCCCTGTATAGGTAGGAAGAAAAAGAAACCGCATCTGACTCCAACTACTGCTGAATTTCAGGACAAGTAAGTTCTTTTCTCGGAGCTTTATTAAACAAAAGCTCTGAATGACACAGACACACCAAGTGCTGGTGCTATATTTAGAACAGCAGCTAAGCAAGATACATTCAAGATCCTCTGATGCTGCACTCTGATGTTACAATGGTTCAGCACATCAATTCAGATAAGCAAGCCTGAGAGAGTCTCCCTCTTTCCTTTCTCCCCTCCAGTTACTTAAAAGAAAGCATAAGCTCCAGCAGGTGTCCTTATCAGTGTATTTGCCCATACTGCATACTAGAAATAATTAAAATTTATTTCATTTACAAGTGATGTATTTCTGAGACATTATAATAGATTCTGTCTTTAAAAAGAGTTATTACCGTGGATAATTTCTCGTGAGATACAAGATTAAACAGTAAAGTCAGAATAAGGACAGTCTAAAAACCAAAATTTAAACATTTTCTAATACCCCTGCTCAGTTTTATAGAAGCTATTATAATTTCTTATTTCTAAACCACATTTTACAGACCTATCTTGCTCATTATGGCTTTATTGTCAACCAATATTCTCAGTTCTCATATATCCAGAAAGGAAGTAAAGTGAATGGACTGAATTAACAACTTTCACATGGCAGTATGGATGGAGAAATCTGCAATAGCAAATGTTACCAGAAAAGCAGGCATTTGTGAGTTTTCTTTTAATTAATTAATTAAATACCTCCACCGCTCACTTAAGAGAGTGTTTTATTATGCCTCTGTTAATGAAACACATAAATATTTCATACATTTAAGAAGCTTAATCACGGAACCTTTACTTTCTATTTAAACCACACAAGTAAACAAGCTTTACATGATGTGATGCCTTCTTCTCCAGCTACATTTAATCTAAAAATCTGAAAAAAAATTAGTTTAATAAAAATAACCAAATTTAGAGTATCCAGCATTATAAACATACATATGCACATACAAACATGAACCAAAAGAGATGTATACTCTGTGCTCTCTTCTACTCACCAAAAAACTGACAAAACTGGCTCCAAAACTCATTAATGGGCTATGGTTTCTGTAAAGAAAACAAAAAATAGTTAGTATATTTGTACATATTTTCTGTCATAAAGATCAATATAGCATTTCTTGGGTTTAACCTGTATGTTTGTAAATAAATCTTGGTGGGGTTTTTTTTGTATCAAAGAGCTACAGAAAATTAAAAATCTGCCAGTTCTACTCTCCCCTTGTTATCCATCACTACAATTTTGTCCTACCAGACAAACTTCAGCCGGTTGTATTAAGAGATTCCCATTTCCACCTGTTTTTATGAATTTAAGTTAACCTACCCAGATGTAAAAAAATGCATCTACCACATGACAAAGTTGTTGTAAATGCAATGCTCTTAAAAGGCTTATGGTTTTATAGCTATTTGTTTCAACTTCAGAATATGAATCTTACTACACTGTGTAAAATAGTTTTGAGATGCTTCACCTGTTCTCTTCGCAGGGCTATTCCCAAAGGGTGAAATCAATAGCTATATCAAGAAACACCAGCAAACAAAACCTTGGTAATATATATGGGACAGGTTTCAAGCTTCAGTACAACCATACTCACACAGACCATGAGAGTACAGTAATGTCACATAGAAGGCACTTGAAAAAAATTAAAACTTAAAATGTCAGACCCTCAGTGGTACCACAGATTCACACTGTTCAACGGTGGGCTGCCAGGTTATGTGAAAACACAGACTTCCAGGATTTAAGAAGTATCATTTATGCTACACATATATCTATATATATAGTTACACTACAGCACTTAATTTGCTTCCAACTTTATTCTGCAAGCATTAAAGCAGAATTTTTAAGATAGCACAGGCACTTGAAAAACAAGGAGAAAGAAGTATATTACTAAAACACAAATTTCCAGTAGTGAACCTGTATTGTATAACACAAGAGTTTGGTTTGGTTTTTTTAAAAAGAAGCAGTCAGCAATGTTTCACACACACCCCTTTTCTCATTTTTAGATTTAGCATAAATATCTAAAAGCAAGGACATGAACAGGAATAATAAGAAAGAAAAACAGGGAAGATAACACAGAAAAACCTTCCCTTTTGATACACATTGCTCAATTCTGGATATAACCGGTCAAATGTTTTCATTATTTTCCGAAAGAAAATACGTTGGGTACTTCCCCCTTTGTTGGCACATCAGCAAAGAACAGCTGCCAGTAAACGTCTCTGCTGTTCAGTACCTGGACTGCTCTCTACCAGCAGCTGTGTTTCACAGGGCAGTAGCAATCAGCTACACAAATTACACTCGCTGCAGCTGGCACTTCCAGCATCCAGCATGAACTCCTGCTGCAGAGGGCACATGGCTCTCTCATAATCCCCTTCCCAACTCATGAGGCATGCGGGACCCATTCGGCAGCCAGTCGTACCACCATACTCAGCACAACCTTCACCATACACTTCAAGGTCACACCTCCTGCATTAGCAACACTCAACTGATCTAAAACTGCAGAACAGATCAGGAGAAGAAATTTTTACATATATGTCCTTAAGTATGAAGTTGCATTTACATCATACTTTCAAGAAAGCTCAGAAATAACCCAAATGTTTCATTTTTGAGTTTCCTCAGATCAACGTACACAGAGAGTAAGCAGTTCTGGAGAGTTAAAAAATGTTAAAATAATGTTAAAAAATGAAGCAGTTAGTTACAACTGAGAGCCAACTGGTCTTTACAGACTGAAATACACTGAAGCCCTTACTGCAAGCAGTGAAAATTTCCAAAGTATTTTAATGTATATTTGTCTGAGTACAACTGAGTTTTTTTCCCCAAATACATATTTGTCTTTTCAACTGATCTTTCAAAACTGCTTCCACACTTGTACTGTGTTTCCAATTCCATCCCCCATGATCAAAGGCAAAACAGTGAAAAAATCATCCACAGATGATTTTAGAGCCACATCACTCTATTCTGAAATTATCAGTAGCTGTAATACATGAGGTAAATGTCGCAGATCAGTTCTTTTTAACTTTCAGTCACTCAGTCTATAAAAAGCATTGCCATTACAGCACATATGGGCTGTAGCACAAAAGGACCCTGAAGCAAAAAAACATGATGCATAATATTATACGATGTCTGGAGGATGCTTCTGTTGAGACCATGGGGTTTGGCAATCAAAACACGCAAACTTCACTGCAGGAGCTCCCCACACAGGGTTCGTGACATCACCAAACAAAGTAAGAAGACTTCTGCCACATCCCTAAGAAGTCGCTGTAGTCACTATAACTGCAGCTTTATGGAAGCTCATTTAGTAAGGTAATTTCAGTGTTTAAAATCCATTTTAAACAACAACCATGTTCTGTGCTTGATCTTCGTGAATGTTACGTTGGATCATAAATTCTTCAACAGCTTAGGGCAATCTTTTCCTTGAGAGCTAGGAAAAAAGTTTGCAATGGCACAGTACTGTCCCAGTAAAAATTAAAGCGTGACTAATGATGACAATAAATTTTTGAGAAAAATATAATTCCACAAAAATAACTCTTGGCTCAAGCTCCTTATAAGTGACCTTCAGCTTCAGACATGATTTTACATCTTTTTTGACAGATATCAAAAAGTTAAGATACAAAAACTGAGGCAGCACTTGGGAAAATACTAGCAGCAAACCAATGGCCATATCAATGTTGGCAGGAGTTATAAAACTGAATACAAATTAACACTGGGACACTTCACTACCCAAGCTGTCCTCACGACTTCGAAAGCAATAGCCTCCATTCAGTAAAGAAAAATCTCAAGACTTTTAATTAGCTCAAAGATTAAAAGGAAAAAAAAAAGCACCAGTCTCCAGACATATTTTGTAAAACACTATTTGTCCCTCAGCTAGGAAACTAGGACTCAGAAGATATCTTTATTGTAAGAAATTGTGCTATTTACACAATTACTAAAAGATATCACAGTAAAAGGTTCTACATATCAATACAGTTGGTATACATAACTTAAGTCAAAAACTTCAGAGCACTGAAGTAGAACTTTCCTCCTGGTATATAAACCAGCGTTACATGAGGAACTGCTTCTCCCAGTAAACCCTGACTAATTTGACTCATATCATGGCATATCTTTAAGACAGCAATTCAGTTTCAGAAGAAAGGTGTTTGCCATGCCCCATTTTCACTGTTTGCCATGGTGTTTGCCATGCCCGTTAATTTTCCATTAATGATAACATTCAGGACTTTTAAACCTTGGCTTAGTAATGCTGAGATAATACAGCCCAATTCTATCATAAAAATAAATCAGAACTGAAGCACATAAAAACAAACATCTCAGTTACTCCTCAGTATTTTCTTTTTTTTTTTCTACAGCAATTTCCAAGACAGTATTTCCCTTCCAAATACATCAGCTTCTAAAACTACTACAGCCTAGCTCAAATTTAGAGTAATGTAATTAACCTGCCAACATTTCCTCCCTGCTTCTCTAGGCATTTGTACTTTAACCACAGTCCACTCAGAATTCCAGTCATCATACTAATAGTGATACTCAAGTTGAAACAAATTATTTGCCTTCAAAGTGGGAGAGTAAACCATAATGGCATGTAAATTCTTGGATAAATATAGAAGCAGCAACTAAATATTTTAAAACAAGAAGAAAGTGTAAATATAAGGGTAAGGAACTTACTGCAACAACACAGAAATCCTTTGGCCATTATTCCATCAGAGATTATTCTAAAATATGTTCTAAAAATTAGTTGTGGGACTACAAACATGACAGATTTACGTAAGTATACATCTCATCCAATACTGGTATATGAAATATCCAAGGTAATTTAAGTGTCACGGAACCATTACGGTATTAAGACACACTGAAAACTGAATATGTCAGATCTCAGTTTAGTTTACATTTCATAATCAGCCCAAATTTGTTTTGTTAAATTAAACCATACCATACACTTCTGTTTTCACTAGAAATACACAACCAAAACAGAAATTCAGGAATAAAGAAATAATTCTGTAGCCCTGTTCCATCCAGTTTTTACCTCATTTGTTTTGTCCTTCTGCAAATTAAGAGGGGATCGCTTTGCTCTAACTTTTTATTAGAAATTGTAGATGAAAGAATGGGTGAAAAGTCTTTACACAGTATTTGTATCTTTCACAGAGTAAATTTCTTCAGTGTTAAAATAAGATCTGCTTGCTATCATATCTCTTCTGCCATCTCCACCAAACTTGACTTCTAATTTCTGAGTTACAAACTCAGATTTTAGATTAGCTTTCTCTCATCTTCCCTTGGACTTCCACCTGCCAGATACTGCCCCGTATTACAAATGGACCTCTCAACCTCCCTCTACCCTTTCCACCACTTCTTTCAGCAGCACCACCTGTCTCTGTCACGAAGGCCACAAAAGTAAGCATCACGCTCAATGTGATTATCTCCACGTACCCAGGTCTTGGAAGACTTAAACTGCAGAACACTTGAAATATTTTTAATCTATTCACATAACTGGAAGATTGGTGCTGGGTTTTGTGCACTGCTATAATGTACTCTGCCTAGCCTTGAGCAATGAAATCTTACCTGGCCGAGATATGCATTTATTGCACATTTAGAATACTACTACTGAAGATCACTTTCCTTGTAAATAACTCTCCTTTTTATGCATCCATCTAGCAGCTGCTCCTCTGCCTATGGCTGCAATAAACAAAAGCACACAGGGCTGCTACCAGGGCACTCATGATTTATTCTCACACTGCCAATCCAGATGCTATCATCCTTCTCCCAACCAAATGACGTCAGTTCCCGCTCTGCTGTCCTTATCTTTAGAGAAGCTACTGAAGCATCTACTAAATCACTTAATTTTTGCTCTTAATGTTCCTTTGCTGAGCTACATAAGCAAGAATTTTAACAGCGATTAGACAGCCCATACATGGGCTATAATCTACCTACTGATCAATGCTGGTTTAATGTCACCTTGTCTCAACTTCTATTTGGGTCGAAAGTATTTTGAGCCAGAGTCAGCATTTTAAATTAGTAATGTGAGGTTTAAACACCTATCCACCACAAGGGAATTTCTGGTCCATTGTTGAAGCTTGTATGTCTTTTAATACATATAATGTAACATGTCAACTTTAATTTCTTTTTTTTTTTTTTTTTTAGGTAATCATACTGAGCTTTTCTGCTGTTTGCTCCAGCTTACCATTCTACTCTATGTTCTGCTTTACCCTAGCAGGTTCTACAGCATGCTTTTCTATATTGGCCCCATTGTTCAAATCTTTACACACTTTGTCTTAGAATCACATTTCCTCTACATCATTTTCTTCTTTGGAGATGACTTCATTATATACATTTTACTTTTCATCTTGAACAATTTGTCTTTCCATTCAGAAAGAAGTGGAAAACTTTACAAGCCTTCTCAGATGTAAGTCACTCATGCAGAATCAAACATTCCCCTGGTAGGAGACAGAAAATTGTTGGATTTCTTCTGAGATAACATCCCTGATCTTATGATTTATGCCCTGGCATCCAGGAGGGCCAACTGTGTCCAGGGGTGCATCAGGCAGAGAGTTGCCACCTGGTCAAAGGATGTGATTGCCCGGTCTGTGCTAGTCTCACCTCAAGTCCTGTGTGCAGTTTTGGGCAGTGCAATGTAAGAAAGACATTAGGCTCTTAGAGAGCATCCAAAGGAAGGTAACAAAGATGGTGAAGGGCCAAGGGAGGAAACTGTATGAGGAATGGCTGAGGTCTCTTGGCCTGTTCAGCCTGGAGGAGACTGAGAGGAGACCTCATTGCAGTTACAACTTCCTCCTGAGGGGAAGAGGAGGGGCAGGCACTGATCTGTGGTGACCAGTGACAGGACCTCAGGGAACGGCCTGAAATTGTGTCAGGGGAGATTCAGGCTGGATATTAGGAAAAGGTTCTTCACCCAGAGGGTGGATGGACACTGGAACACGGTCCCCAGGGAAGTGGTCACAGCACCAAGCCTGACAGAGTTCAGGAAGCGTTTGGACAGCCCTCTCAGGCACGTGGTGTAATCCTGTGAAGGGCTGGACTTGAACTTGATCATTCCATGGGTCCCTTCCAACTCAGGATATTCCAAAATTCTACAATTTATGATGTGAGTCAACATTTAGCTAAGAACTCCTGATTTTATTTGACACTCTCTTCTCTCCTCTTAGCTGGAGGAAGTTTTTAAATAATTTTTGAATTGCAAATGCTTTTAGGAAATGAAGAATCAGCAAAAAAAAATAGGTCTTTTGACAGTTTCTTTCCTTCTTAAATGTTTAGGAATCAAAAAAACTACAAGGGGAAAAAGAACACTCCAGTTCCAGCTTTCCTGCTAATGTCAGGGTGGTTCACCAAAACAATCCCACCGGCTAACTTGGGGCTCCATCTCCAGTGCCTGTGTCCCTGGTTATCCTCCACATCTCTTGTAGCTTCCACAGGTACTCAAAGTTTAAATCGATGAGAACTGTGATGGTCTCAGCATTGTTCAAGCTGAATAGAAAGACTGATACATGACAGTTTCAAATATGAGTTTGCACGACAGGGACCTGACACAGCTACAAGCATTAAAGACAGTGGTGCTGTCTGCTGCAGCTTTATGGAAATACAACATCCACTGGTATTTGATTTATGTTCAGAATGTTATCACCAGTGACAGATAGACTTCTTAAAAAAAATAAAATTCATGAAAAAGCACATGCAGTTTCTGATGCTACCTGCAGATGATTTTTCAAAACTCTGGTATCTTCCTTGAAGCATAATTTAGAACAAAACAAGTCAAAAACTACACCAGATAAAACATTAACTGCTTTAGTGTGATAGTCAATGCAGTTCCAATGACATACTGTATCTGACACACAACTGACATATTCATCTGACTTCTTCAGATTTTATATAGAAATATATGAACTCTGAACACCAACAGACAAAATACTACTCTCCCATGCCCAACACGGAAACAATGGTTCTATAGCCCATTGAAAGTACCGCCACTCTTGAAAGCTAAGGTTTTATTTATGTGGTTATACATATGAAACACAGCTGCAATTCCTACCCTGGTTTCCTCAGGGATTGCATTATGACCAGTTTTCAAACATGACTGATTCTGGGCTCAGCAGTCAGCTTTCTGGAAGATGAAAAAATGCAGAATACAAAAGAAAAACAGGTCCAACCTGTCCCACGAAGACAGAAACATTGATTTGAATTACTTTTTCACAAGATCTTTCAATGGCAAATGAAGTAAAAATTAAAGAAATAGAAAGTAAAAGCAAAACCAGTCATTTCTAAGAAACACTTTTACGTAGTTTAAATGATGTGGATACTGAAACTGAAATTTTGCTGAATAATTAAGAACCTACAAAATCATTTGGAAACTTAAACAGTTTTCATAAGAAAAAGGCCTCCTTTCCTCCCTTCACTTCTGCATTTCATCTGATAACTGTTAAGCTTCTGAAACAGAGCTAAACTACCTGCATAAGCAGTAGTTTAGAATTAACATTTCCTATGAAAGGTCACTTGAAATACAGACAACTATCAAGTTACAAAAGCTGCATTCCATCAGATATCTTTGAGCTCTAGTGCCACAAATTACAAACACCTATATTAAATTATGAAGAGCTCCAATAGCTGCTCATTTGGCTTACCAGCTCCATTTAGGATGGGTTCTATTTCATAATTCCAAGCACACACCAACAAAAACATTAAAACTACATGCAAAAAAAAAGATGTAATAGCATTACTTAAGTCCTTTCAGGAAGAACACATTCAAGACAAGTATAGAACCCAAAACTGTTGGGGGAAACATGTATATGCCTCCAAAATTCAAATTTACAGGAAGTTGAGGATCATTTGCTGTCTTGTCTCTCCTATGTCAAATACATTTTCAAAATACAGTTAATATGTAATTCAATAAAAGTCTATTAGTCCACAGCAAGAGGAACCCTGCTATAAATTTTGGGACAAAGTTTTTAAATGACTGTGAAAATCTCCAGCTCAAAGACAGCAATTATCAATTTATGATCCACAAACCATTAATCTTAAGAAGAAATTCGTATTTCCTCCTTGCCAGTGGTGTTTAAAGGCCAGGATCAAAAAGTACACTGAACTCAGAGGCATTTCTTGATAAAATCAAAAAAAGAAAAGCCTGCACGTGGAAAAAAAAGATTGACAAGTTTCTGCATTTAAGATATCTTTAGTAATAAACCTCCTAGATAAACAAGAGAACAGTTTGCAGAAGAGATCATTATTCACCCTTTCAAGTGAGGATTAAACTACATTTTGAGAACAGGAATCTTAACAATTTTACTCCCTAGCACTACTTTACAATGTAAGAAGCATCACATATTTAGAATTCCTAGACTACTTCCAGATTCACACTACTGAGAGAAAGCAATGGCACAACACAGCCAAAAGGGGAGGAAACACCACGGAGTGCTCCTTAACTGGCACCTTAAAAAATCGCACAACAGAAAAACAAGCAATTGACGACTCCAACAGAAAGAAATACTTAAGAAATAAGTAACTCATAGGGTGCAACTTCACATGACAGAAACATGACACTTAGGGACACAGTTTAGTGGTGGTCTTGGCAGTGCTGGGTCAACAGTTGGACTTGATGATCTTCGAGTTTATGCATATGAGGAATGCAGAACTGGACCTTCCTTGCCACCTGCAACATTCCAGTTAGTACAACAGTACTGTGCATGTCACATAGCAACATACACTAAAGACAGAATGAGGTATATAATATTAGACCGCTGCAGGTACACAATAAAGTTATTCCATTATTATTAAGGGGAATGCTCTTAATTTGTCTTACTATCCACTCTCTTATTTCCAACCACCCCTTCTGTAAACAAGATTTAAGTACATAAGTACACCATCACTATGAAGTTCTATTTTAAGTCAACTGAAGTCTTATTCAATCACACAGACAACAGCAATATAGTGCATATTAATTATTTAGAATGTATGCGCAATTACAGCAGCTCAAGCTCAGGTGAAAGACAGTAGCCCTCAGAAAAAAAAGCAAGGACAGGTAGGGGCAATCTTTTCTTTAAGACTGACGTACACAGCTGTGCTAATGCAGTCCCTACTGGATGCCTACTTAACACAGAAACCTAGACATGATGTATGCAGAGATTATGAACATAATCTTACAGCCTGAAGATAATCACAGCAGCATTCAGGGACCTTCCGTTGCTGTTTTGTGGGCCAAAAACGGCATCAGATCGAATAGAAGCACCAGAGCGAACCCCCCCTCCAGGACACATCTCGAGGCACACGTGCGTGCTTACACATACACGACAGACAGACGCCGCCAGTGCTACCGAGGGACCCCTGCCCGGCCCTTCCCCTCCCCTCCAGACATCCCCCACCGCACACACCAACCACAGCGCCGACCTGCAGCCCCTCAGCCAGGGCCTTGGGGGGCGAATCCCCCCAGCCAGCAGTGTGCCCTTGTGGCCAAGAAGGCCAATGGTATCCTGTGGTGTATTGGGAAGAGCATGCCAGCATGTCGAAGGAGCTGATCCTGCCCCTCTACAGAGCCCTGGTGAGGCCACATCTGGAGTGCTGTGCCCAATTCTGTGTTCCTCAGTGCGAGGGAGACACGGAGCTCCTGGAGTGCGTCCAGCAGAGGGCAGCGAGGATGACTGGGGGGACTGGAGCATCCCTCTTACGAGGAAAGCGTATGGGAATTGGGCCTGTTCAGCCTTGGGAAGAGGTGACTGAGAGGGGACTCATTAACGTGTAAAAATAGAGGCGGGGTGCCAAGAGGACGGAGCCAAGCTCTTTTCGGTGGTGCCAAGCAAAAGGCAAAGAGGTAATGGACAGAAACTGATGTACAGGAAAATCCACGTGAATAAGAGGAACTTTACTGTGTGAGTGACCACGCACTGAAATAGACTGCCCAGAGAGGTTGTGAAGTCTCCCGCAATATCGACACTCAAGAACCGTCTGGACGCAATTCCGTGCCATGTGCTCTGGGATGACCCTGTCTTAGCAGGGATGCTGGACCAGACGACCCCACTGTGATCCCTTTCCACCTGACCCACTCCGTGATGCTGCGCATCACGCGTGCCCCTTCCCCACGAGAGCGCTGACCGAGGCAGGGACCGGCGGCACGGACGTCTCCGCTCGGCGGGGCCGGCCCGGGCGAGGCTGCCCGCGGCGGGGGACCCGGCGCGCCGGCAGAGGGAAGGGCCGCGCCGGGGAAGGGGCTGGGGGGCGGCGGGCGGTGGGGCGGCCGGGGCTGACCTGTATTTCTTGAAGAGCTGGTCGGACTCGCGGAAGCCGTTGTTCAGCAGCATGTTGATGCCGGCCAGCGCCAGCTCCGCGTCCTCCAGAGGCAGCGGCGTCTCCCCGTCCTCCCGCGGCGGCGGCGGCTGCTCCGAGCCGGCCATGACGGTGAGGAGGCAGCGAGACCCAGCCGGCTCTCCTCTATCTATACCTATCTACACCTATCTCTATCTATCTATCTATCTATCTAATCTATCTATCTACCCACCCACCCGCCTGCCCGCCCCTTCCCGGGCGCGCGCTGCGGGCGGAGCCGGGCGCGCGGGTGCCGGCGGGGTCGCGAGCCGTGAGGTGGTGCCGCCGCCCGCGCGCGCGCGCCGCAGCTGCCCCGCGCCCGCGAACCCTCCCGAGCGGCGGCGCGCGCCCCGCCACGCAGCGCGCAAGCGCCGCCGCCGCCGCGCGGGCCGCGCAGGCGCGGGGGCCGTGCCGGGCGAGGGGCCGGGGGAGCGGTGGGCGCGGGGCGGGGTCTCCCGCGGCAGGGTGGGGGCGCCCCGCCCCGCCCCGCCAAGCCCTCAGCCCTCCTTCGCTATGTAACAGTTAATGGACACCCTGAGTTGGAAGGACCCTCAAGGACCATCGATTCCAACTCCTGGTCCTGCACAGGACCTCCCCCCCAAGAGTCAGACTGTGTGCCTGAGACCACTGTCCAAAAGCTTCTTGAACTCTGTCAGGCTTGCTGCTGTGACCGCTTCCCTGGGGACCGTGTTCCAGTGCCCAACCACCCTCTGGGTGAAGAACCTTTTCCTAATATCCAGCCTGAATCTCCCCTGACACAATTTCAGGCCGTTCCTGAGGTCCTGTCACTGGTCACCACAGATCAGTGCCTGCTCCAGTTGTAACTGTAATGAGGTCTCCCCTCAGTCTCCTCCAGGCTGAACAGGCCAAGTGACCTCAACCGCTGCTCATATGGCTTCCCCTCTTGGCCCTTCACCAGTTGCTCTCCTTTGGATACTCTGATAGGTTTGTATCTTTCTTAAATTGTGACACTCAAAACTGCACACCATATTCCAGGTGAGGCCAAACCAGTGCAGAGCAGAGCGGGACAATCACCTCCTCTGACTAGCTGGTGTAGCTTTGCCTCGTGCCCCCTGGGACACAGTTTTCCCTCAGTGCTGCCAGGGCACTGCTGACTCAGTCCACAGACTGTACCCCCAGCCCTGGGGACAGCACGGCAAGCACCAGTGGGAGAGGAATGGGCAGCTTGGGGGTGTCTGCGTGTGGAGCTGGTGGGTTTTTCCCCCCCGCCATGTACCACCTTCCCTCCCCACCGTCACACCTCTCTTCGCCACACTGTGGGCACTGCATGGGTACAGGGAACTGCTGCTCACCTGCCCTCCCGCAGGTGGACTCTCCACAGCCTCATAAGACCCACTGGGGTTTTTCAGTTTTCATGGGTGGGATGCAGCAGCTGGTGCCACAGCAGGGCCTTGGGTGTGAAGTAGAGAAGTCCAAAGTCGTCCTCTGATAATGCAGCTTTTCCTTCCAAGGTAAGTGATTTTTTTAGTCAGAGACCAAGGTCATTAGCACAAAGACTAAAGTTCCTACTTTGTGACTTTGTGACCTCCCCAGGGAAACTAGAGTTTCTAGAAAGTAACTCTTATCTCTTGATACCACACTCCGTGATTAGCAATGTGAACTTAACTTGCCTGTGACACAGGCAGGTAAAATCAGTATTTTGAAAGTTTGGGTCAGATACAAGCTAGTCTGGCAGGTGTTTCTAAGCACAGGAAAAGTACATTTGCATAAATGTACCCATTCCAAACCAAAATGGCCAGTTACCGAGATGCTGAAATTACACCCACATTGTTTTTATCCTTCTTTACAGGAAGAGACTTTCTTTGCTGTGCTTAAATTTAGGTGAATACAAAGGCTTTTACCAACAACCTGGTCTTGCGTCCTGACAGCCAGGACAGTGCTACAGCTGCTCTGGTGAAAAATTTAAGTATCAGATAACCTCCCCCTCCCTTGCTAGCATACAAAAGAATGGGACCAGACACTACTTTTAGTGGCAGCACCTCTTCCTTGTAAAGCAAAACATCTGTGGATCAAGTAACAATATTTCTGTAAATGCCTTGTGGGAATTGTTACCACTACCTCAGGAAATACTCTGTACCAAAAAGCTTTTGAGATGGAGTGAGGATTTTGAAAGTGAGGATTGCCTAATACCAGAAGGCTTCTGAAATCTGTGAGGTGTGAATCAGGTCCTTAGGCTGACTGCCAGCCCCTCTGTCTTACTGAGCAGGGCTGGACACTCAGCGGTGTTTGAAGAGGACATGTGTTTTCTTACAATGCACATCTCCAAAACAGCATGATCTACACAACCTAGAAATCCTTAAGGACTTCAGGGAAGTCAGCACAGCATGACTGGGGAACAGCATGTTCTCCAATGTGTTTACAGGTTATTTGTGAAATTTGGACTCCAGAAATGCAAGCAGCCTCACTAAAAGGAAATTGCAGGTTGCAGTTTCACCACCTTTGTTTTCTGTTTCAGGTGTGCACAAGACACTGCATTCCAGATGAAAACAATTACTAATGTGAGGTTATTTACCAGGCACGATTCTTTGAGAAGGGGTTCATGGTGGAGCAGTTTATGGTATCCTTTCCCTTAGTCCTTTGTAATCAATTTGATCAAGAGACAATGAATCTTCATATGGATTTCCTGAAACCTTGTCATAAAGGAGGCTAACTCCTACCTCCAAGTACTATTTCTGAGGAGCAGAGAGCCAAGTCCTTTGTGAAACACCTACTCCATTTCTCCAAAGCTACACTCCAATTTCCTGGCCCGTGTTTGAATAATACGGTAGCAGGGCTGTGTGCTCCTGCAGGTTTTGGCCCCATGCACAAGGAGGTAGAATTCTTTTGAGATCTTCTTTCTAGCACCTAGTTGCTCCGGACCTGGCTCAGGGCTGGCACTGATAATTTGTTTCCTGTAACAAATATTTCTGTAAGTATCTGGTAGCTAGCTATTAATTTTGAAACTCAAGATGTAAGTAGCTAAACCAACTTTACAGAAACACAGCTATAAGAAAGAAAATTGGCAGAATGAAACTGCATTTCAACTGCTCACTAGAGAAGTAACATATCTGAACACCAGTAATGAAGCAATAGGACATCTGCAATTTGAGCTGCAGTTTTATAGTGTCCACACTGTTGTGATCTGCACTGCAACCTCATTTTCCTGCAGAATTGGATTGGAAATCAGCAGGGCTGTAAGTCTCCCTGCCTGCCCTGTAATGGCAGATGAGGTCTTGTGATGGGTTACAGTTTGATTCACACAGAGGATGTGGCACCACTGATTCAGCCTGCTAAAAATGGCAAGGGGAGTGTAGGAACCATAGTGAACAGGACTACATGGATGAGTTGTACATGCTAATCAAAGCTCGTATTTACTTACCAGCCTAGCTACCCTCTAAACATTTTTTTCAGATTTTTTGTTTAGATTTTTTTTTAAATTCCTAGTAGCATACTATCATCAGCACAATAGGCACTCTTCAGCCAACAATTTCAGCAGAGGGGCCAGTGAGTGACTTGCTTTCCCCTTGCCTCACAGCTCGCTGCAGTGCAGTATTGAATAACCTGTGCTGCTGGGGCCTGTTACCTCTCTCTCATGAAAACAGGTTGAGGCAATTAGTTTGTAATTTACTCCAGGACAACAAAGCTACTGATGCTGCACAAGAATTGTACTTTTAATAAATGAACTGGCCTAAAATTCCCAAGATCTTTGCTCTGGTTTCCTACAAGTTGTTAGATAAAAGGTTAAGTGGCTACCATACTCACATCCTGTAAGAGATAGAGTATTGTGGTCGTTTTCCAGGCCCTTTACAGGACACTGCTGTCGTAGTTCAATAGCCTGTACCTTTGACTACTCAGTTGCTCTTCCCTTTGACAAGCTTTCCAAGTTTCTGCCCTGTCTTTTTGCTTCTGACAGGGAGAAGTACTTCAAGTCATTATCTTCACATACTGGTGGTCCCTGAGTAAAAAGTAGTTTTTCGTTGGTGTTTTTCATCTATAAGTCTAATTGAACCAACCCATGAACTACAGAGAACAGCAGAAGTTGAAGAAGTAGGAAATAAATTATTAGAGAAAAGCTTAATGATTTATCTAAAGCATCAGAGAGAAAAGAGTTAAAATCAAGGGCAGGCCTATATTCATATTTTCTTTAATATCATTTTCGTACTCAGTAAATTAGGTCCCACTTGTCTCAAGGCCCTTCTCCACTGTGTCTGGATGTGGCAAGCTAACCCCTTCCTTCTGTCTCAGAGTGCCCTAAATATGATTTTGCCTGGTTTCTTTTTACCACTCTTGTTCCCATACTCTACTTCTGTCCTTGAGCTCCACAGTAAGCCTGGTACAATTTACACTTTTTAGAATGCAGATGAAATTTCAGCAGTGGATTTAGAATATTTGATCATCAGAAATTAAGTTAGAATCACTGATCTTTTTAATAGAGAGAATTAAAAGCCTTCAGAATGGAATTAACCTTTTTCCTCTGTGTTGCAAAAAGAATGACCATGTATGTATATAACATGTTGGAAATACTAATTAAAATCATAAAGACATCTCCTATGCTGTTTCAGTCTCAGACACAAACCTTGTGGAATCTGTTCCTGTAATTTTGAATTCTTTTTTGTGGATTTGCCATTCTAGTTCAGTATCAGATGCAGTCCCATTGTTGGTTATGAAAGGGTGTTACAATCCAGGGTACAGCCATCTTTTCCAAACCATCAGAGGGATCATCTGTGTCAATGACTTCCAGTAATGGCTACTGCATATATAAATGGGAGTATCTTCCCTTTTTGAACATATAGTAATTGGTAAGAAAAAAAATAAGTTCACAAGTACATTTCTAAGGAAATGGTCTTTTAAAGTAGCTAAACTTACTTATTCTTGTGCTTTGTGCCTCACACTATATCTCTGATTCTGCGACAATGAAGGTGCCTGTCTATTGTGTCTTGTCACTTAAATATTTATGAGTGGTGAGCTCTACATCGCTTATCATCATGCATTTTCCACACAGCACAGCAACTAAGCAGGATTACAAAGCCAAGCTAATCTTCAGAGCTGGCTCTCCACATTTTCTGATTAATATGCATTGTCATCATAAGGGCTAAACCCTGCCTGAGGACACACACATGAAATGACTATTGAAATTACTTGTCTGTTCTGTCAATAGACAAGGAGTATGTATACATATCCTGGTAAAACAGAACAGGCTCAATGAGACTCTTCATCCAAAGTATTCCAGGGGTACTGAAAATAAGTCTGTTGACCCTTTCCTTTGATTAAAGAGCGTTACAGTAGTAACAATTAGAAGAATAACTGCTGGATTTTTTGCAGTGGACCTTATTCCAGAATCAACTACACTTTCCTCTCACAATTTTTTTGTTTTCCCTGTCTCTTCTTTGCAGGAAGCCTTTAGTATATGGTTAGCTATCAGATGGAAGGTGACATCCTTCAGTCCTGGTCTTTTGAGCAGTGGTTTGTGGCTGCTCTCATCTAGTCTGTAACACAGGCTGTGCTGTGGCACTTCTGCACAGAGAAATCACAGAGGTGGCTCGGTCAGAGCCAGCAAAGCTCTTGGAAATTCAAAAAGGAGAGTGAAAAATGAGACAGAGCAAGTAAGAGCCATTACATATGTTTTTTCATATTTTGCTTTGATAGTATTGATTTTTATCCACACATTGTTGTTCTGGACCCAATGTGTAATCAGTCATATAATGGGATAGGAATATGTGCAGTCACACAGAGTTATTTTTACGGAAGCATATAAAGGTATATAATTTTTGCTATATAAAGAATACTAAATAATAGAGCTTTTTTTGTATTGGGACTTTTTTAACCAGACTGTGCTAATGGGCAAACATATGCACACAGTTCCGGAGAAAACAAAGGAATACACAAGTATTAAATACTAACAGCTGCTCTGTTCAGGCAGCAGTCACATGCTGGCCTGTTTTATAAAAATTAATTGGAAAGACTTCCATACAAAATAATCATGCTACTTGAATTTTTAAGAGCCAATTCCAAATGTTTTACTTTCAGAGGAATGACTTCCTACAGAGTTCAGATCTACATTTATAAAAATACCTGCTCTGTATTGTCACACAGCATGAAATGTAAAGCCCAGAATAGTTGCCAGAAATCCACCAGTTCTGGCCCAGCCCTTTCTGATGAGTCAGGACAAATTCATCTAGATCATAAAAGGCAAATCTTTGTCTGAATGTCCTGAAAATACTTTGAGTATGGCGAGTCTGCCGATTAATTTTCCCTCGTGTTCTTGCTCCAGTGAACAATGAAAACGATTAAATGCATCTTTGATACAGAGGCAGGGGGCTAATAGCAAATTAAAACAGGTGAGGTTAATGGTTTGTGTATGGGGGATACACTGTAATGGGTAGGCTGTCTTGCCCAAACTGGAGCATATAAACATATTTGTCCCACTTGATCCCCCTTTTTCTACATTTGTAGAGGGTTGACCCTGGCCAGATGCCAGGTACCCACTAAAGCCACTCTCTCACTGTGCAACTGGACAGAGGAGAATAAGAAAACAGCTAAGGATTCATGAGTTAACAGCTGGGAAAGGTCACTTACTGATTACCTTCATGGGCAAAACAGACTCAAAGTGGGGATAGTACTTAAATTTATTACTAACAGGATAAGAGCCAAAGAGTGAGAAATAAAACAGACTTAAAACCACCTTCCCCCCACCCCTCCTTCCTTCCATGTTCTCCTTCCTCCCCCCCAGCAGTGCAGGGGGATGGGGATGGGGGTTATGGTCAGTTGTTGTTTCTGTGGCTGCTCAGGGAGAGGAGTCCTTCCCCTACTCCCTTTGGGTCCCTCCCACCAGAACAGTCTTTCACAGGCCTCTGTGGTGTGCATCCATCCCTCAAGCAACAGTTCTTCACAAACTGCTGTCCTGTGGGTCACTTCTCCATGGGGTGCAGTCCTTCACAAATGAGCTGTAACAACATGGGGCCCCCACAGGGGCCACACATCCTACCTGGGAAAAACCTGCTCCAGCCTCTCCACGGGCTGCAGGTCTCTGGCAGGACCCTGCTCCATCCTGGGCCTCCCACAGGGTCACAGCCTCCTTCACGCATCCACCTGCTCCAGCATGGGCTCCTCCATGGGCTGCAGGGGGGTCTCTGCACCCCGATGGTCCCCCATGGGCTGCAGGGGCACAGCTGCCCCACCCTGGTCTGCACCACGGGCTGCAGGGCCTCAGCTCCGGCACCTGGAGCACCTCCTGCCCTCCTTCAGCACTGACCTTGGGGTCTCCATTGTTGTTCCCATGTTCTCACTCTGCTCTTTCCTGGCTGGAATTCCTTCTGCACAACAACCTTCAGTTCTCAAACATGTTATCACAGAGGCGTTACTATCACTCCTGATTGGCTTGGCATTGGCCAGTAGCAGGAAGTCTATCCTGGAGCCGGCTGGTGTGGGCTCCACTGGACAGGAGAAACTTCTAGCAGCTTTTAACAGAAGCCACCACTTTATCCCCCCCTCTCCAAAAACCCAACCACAGAAACCCACTACATGAGACCTTGTTTAGGGTCCTATTAGTCTTTCAATTTTTACAACAAATAGCAACCTATTCATTTTGACCTTTCACAACCGTACCCCATAATTTTGTGTGTTAACACTGGTCGCTATGCTACATCAAGGCATTCATGACTGCCTCAAACTAAAGCCTCTTGACTTCCTAGCACTGGAATAGACCACTCAGGACAAGTTCATTTGCACAGCTCTGTCAGCAGTGTAGAAGCCTAGAAAGACAGTGAACTTCTTCCCTTGCACATACACCTACTTAGCTACTGATGTCTTTGTCCCCAGTTATTTCAGTTCCTTATGTTTTGGGAGTTTAATCATGTCTTTCTGGAACACAGCGCTCTGTTCTTTACAAAACTCTTCTCTGAGGCTTGCACACATAGACATGGCAACTGCCTTTTAAAAGAAGCAGTATGATCTGCAGCATATATCACAAGTCAGAAAAAAAGCCTAAAAAACATATTGAGAGACAGATGCTACCTCTAAGTTTTTATTTCTGGATACTAGCTTTTCATCTGTGAAACATGTGCTTTGGTCTGACAAGTTCTGATGCTCAAGAAAATAACTAGTTGTACCATTTAATTTAGAGAACCATTTAATTTGTGAGAGAAGTCATCATGTCTATTTGTATAAAACTAGAGTGAAGGGTTCATTTTCTATCAAAGGTGTATTTGGGCAGTATGTGTATTTATATACACTCTGTTACAGCATTATCTGGAGGCAACAGCTAAATAGAGCCATGTGCTTAAATAACTGTCATTTTAGTATATGCTTTAATTAGTTGTTTTATAGTCATAATTTATATGAATGGGCTGTCAGTTGATATGAATAGAAGATTCTCCATATTTTGATGTGTAAAACTGTAAAGCGGTCATAAAAATGTTACTTTTGTCATTTGGTTAGATTATTTTCTGTAGCCAACATTGAATTTAAAGAGAATTTAAGAAACTGGAAGCTGATGCTTGACCAACTGGATTTTGAGTTGACAGTCCCATAATTAGGCAAAACCAGGAATGTATGTGTTATCTCCTGGTATTTAATGAAATAATCAGCATGCAGTTGAGTATGTTCTCTAAAATAAGAAGTGATTTCTCTTTTTTGCTTATCATTAGGTTTTCCATTCTTCCACTTACTTCTGGAAACTTGGGCCATTTATTTGGAATATGTACTCTGTAGGAATTGGTTTCTGAAATGTTCATATTTGGGCACTTGTTAATCAAGGTATGTGAATTGGGAAACACTGTTCAGAATTTCAGATTCCTCGAAGGACTACCAGAATCAGTTCCCACTATGGGAAGTGGCAGCTCTGCAAGCAAAACACTGCATTGCAGATAAAGGGAGATTTGGATTCTGAAAACACTCTTGAAAAAAACACTCTTGAAAATGCTCTTAAACAGCATAGAGGTTTTTTAACCATGTATTGGGTGACTTACTCTGTACTGATTCACAATTAACTGTTCTACCAACATGTTTTGTGAGGCTGAGAGCTACGTACCAGGCAAGCACCTTAAACTGACTTTTATAATTTTAGGCATTATGAGTTATGCATGGCAATAACCAGGAGGATACAGTGAGAAAAGCTGGGCTTTTACTGGCAGGCCGTTTCTTCAGAGTTCATCTTCCACGCATAGCACAAGGAGAAATCATCTTTTATTTTCTCCGTGCACTTTCCCATTTTTCATTTCATTAGCATTTTTTCTCAGATGCTTTTTTCTACTGCAAGTCATCCAGCAAGCATTTTTCTTTTTTTCTTTCCATTCCTTTAATTTTAATAGCTCTTGCACTTACCTATTTTTAGAGGGGTTGTAAGTACACAAGCACACATAAATACACTTCTATCTCACGTCTTTATTTTATACGCCTTTCACTCGGGGCTCAGCCTACGTTTTCTTCTTAGGTTCTCAAGCTTCAAATGGTACAAAGCACAGAAAAAAGTAGTTCATCATATGGAGATGCCAGGAGCTAACCACGCTGTGTTTGGATATCTCATTACTGAAAAGGATGAGTGACAAAAGAATTTATAATGACAAATTTTTCTTGTAATTGGAAACTGGAGATAATTTCCTGTGGCTTGTTCCTTTCTTCACTGAGGCCTGCTGACAACACTGCACAATGGTATTTCTACAGCTAGGTTGTAAGGTGGTTGGTCTAATTATTCCTAAGGACTCAAGTATAATCAAGTGCTGCACCCATCTTCAGGGAATTAGTTCAGTTGGTTTCTTGCTTGGAGTCCAGAGCTGGCTTGACTGCTGCCATGTCCTCTTAAGGCATATGTTTGAGATGGTGTGGGGGTGTGTTTCTGTTTGGGGATAACTAACTCCATTGATTATAGAAGGATAGCCTAGAGTAGATGACCAATTTTTGTAGAACTGAAGGTGTGAGATGTGTAACCATGCTACTCCACAAATGCTATGGGTCTTACTGAAGTCATGTAGATGTTACATCACAAGTACCAGTGCTACTAGCCACTTTTGTACACACGCAACACAAGCCTGTCTAGTAATTCCATTTCTTAAAATCAAGTAGGTCCACACATTTTCTAACTTCCTGTGGGTCCTAAATGAAAAAATAATGAATTCGCCTACCCTAACAGTAAAAGCCTTAACATTTTTGTCTGGATTTGGTGGTGGAATGTGCTCCTATAAGCACAGCTATGCCTGAAATGCAGATGCATGTGACAGTGTTACAGTGCTTGTTGGTGCCAGCCAGGCTTGGTTTGTGCATTGCTGTTACAGGGTATTTACAAAAAACCTACACTGGTATTGCCCACTGAAACACAAAGACTTCACTTTACCTACATAAAAGCAAACTTTAGTTTTCCAGCAGGTCTCTGTGCCTTAGTAAGGTTCTGAAAACTGCAATTCTGTTTTCAAATGACTACTTGATGCAAACACTTTATGAAATTTTCTGATTTGTTATAGCTGGGAATACCTACAAACTATTAACACACACAAGGAAATCCAATGGAAACATTGCAAATTTTACCCAAGAATGTTATTTCAAACATGCACAGGAATTCCCCATCAGAGGCTATTATGTAGACTCTTACCTCAACAAAAGTCTTGATCAGGCATCTGGGTTGTACAGTGAGCAAAAGCAAAGAGCCACATGGAATAATCACTGTTGTCCAGATTGTGAAGCCATTCCATCGAATCTAATCCCTGCTTGAGGCACAGTGGTTCCTTTGATCACACTCTAGCCCTTTCTTCTCCGAGTTGAGCTGCCCCAGCTGAAGCCTGCCCTATTACACTCCATTTTAGCATGAAGATAAATTAAAAGATATGATGCCAGAGGCTGAAATTTAGGAATGTGCAACACAGTCTTTGGTTTTCACCGAACTAGAAATTTGTTCTGCTTTGTAAATGACTCTAAACGGTGTGTCTTAGTTGCAGCCCTGAGCAGCTTCTCTTTTACCTGTCTAGAAAATTTGAGTCTGTCAAAGGAGAAACGAGAACACCTGTTCTAGGCAACAAAATGCTACCTATGGCTTCATTGCCAGGAGACTCTACAACTGAAAAGACAGGCATAGGATACGGGCATTTACTTGACATGATAAGATTTTATAATATGCCCTTCATGTGCCTGGGGTGGAAACTGTAGGGCAAACGTAAAGTTCTTCATAGCCACAGGGAGCAGAGAAGGCAGTATTTGCCTTGGGCAACTGCAGAGAGGCAAGGGTCAGCCACAGAGAATATCAGCAGTCAGAAGAGACCTTCCATAGCTCAGTTTCCCCAGATCTGAGAGGAGGAATTAGGAACAAAATCTGCTTATAGCCCCAGCTATGCTGGGATACAGGCACGGATGTTTTGACTTGGGTCACTGCATCATGTCTTATGCAGAAATCAGTTTCTACTAGAAATTGATAGATCAGAGGAAGTTCATTCTATTCAAAATTTGAAGGGTTTAAGCTCAGCTGCACAACTGTCTTCACAAACAAAAAGGGAGGCCAGTGCTCAGTGCCTTTTAGAGACACGCACATGAGAGGGCCCTCTGAGGGGAACAGAAGAATAGGCAGGAAGGAGTGTGCAAAGCTATCTTATGACTAATTGCTGTTTGCAGCTGCAGATAGACACGTGCTTAATTATCTGCTATGTGCATGCAAATTTGGTTGCTGTCACTAGAGTCCAGATGTTCCCTTCAATTATACTAAGTACAACAAACAAAAGGAAAAGGGTCAGAGAGCAAAACAGAATGGGCCAGGAGTGGCAACTTCGTGCTGTTTTCCTTCCTGTCATATACTCGGCCTGGCCAACCATTTTTTTGAACTCCCCACCGGAGACAGACTTGTAAGCTCACAGACTGAGCATCAGAAAAGAGATAAAGCCCTAGAAAAAACATTCCCCTCAGCTTCCCTCCCATGCAGCACCAGGGAAGGGGTGCAGGCAGGAGCCCAGCCCCACAGCCCTCCCCCCGGCTGCAAAGAGGTTGGGGCACCCAGGATGCCATGCAGGCACACAGGAGCAGCCCAGGAACATATTGGTACTGAGTCTCGGGTTCAAGGGAGTGGTGGCTGCACTCCTTGCTGCAACCACAAAGCCTAAAATTGTTCAGTCAACCTAATAATCATCACAATTTCTAACAACTTCTCTGCTGTAGACATTTCTCTTGGCAGGGGCAAGCCCTTTCTGAGAAGTCCCAAGGCTCGGGACTACATACCTTTTCTTCTCCAACTTTAAGGTCTTTTCCTTTCTATCCACCCTCTAGGCCAGCATCTGGGTTTTAGGCATTTTTTTATACTGATTAAAAAAGAAAAAAGCACAGTATTTTTTCATAGAAAATGAACTGTAACTCTTTTCTTTGATTTTAACTCTGCAGCAAAGTCTTTTTCCTAAGATCTGTGCATCTTGTTCCCAGCACAAAACAATGAGCTACACAAACACATTAGATCCTTTTCTCTTATCTGCCCAAATCCAGGAACAACAGAGCAATGTTGATGTCTACTGATCAGGCACCTGGTCTTTATTCTGTATTTTGTTCAATGGCATTCAGTGTCCCTTTGGAAGATTTATCATATTCATTCATCTAATTAAATAACAGTGATGATTGTTAGTGGTTTTGTGGTGCCTGTTTTGAATTAAACGTGTGCTTAGTATATACATCACGTTGATTCGTTTTATCTTCTGTGATTAATGCAATATACATAGAGTCAGTGATTACATGTTCTCATAAGTGGCTCAGCTTTGGGAACATTACCTTCTTTTAACCTGCCAACATCAAGTTACAAGAATCTTAGCAAGTTACAAGAATCTGAATAAATACAACAATCAGTCCAAAATTTGGCCCTACTCTTCTGTATGAAGGGATAATGAAATTGCCAGAAGGGTTTTCTTTTCTTTGAGCCTGGTAAAGGCATAGTGGGATGACTGCAGTTACTTCTGATTTTAAGCAGCATGGTAAAGAGCTGAGCCAGTTTTTTGGCATCCAGGTTGGATGGCTCCTGACTGCTGTTCTGAGATCTTCCCCCAGCACTGCCATCCCCCTGACACTCATCAGGGAGCAGAGTTTATCTTCTTGCTTCTACCCCTATTGCTGATGGAAATACTCTTTGTGTGAAGTTTCCATTTATGTATATTTGCATTAAAAGGGTTATCTTAGGTTTTCTGGAGACTGTGCCTTGCCCTTTATTACACAACAAAAAGATTTAATCTGCAGTTACAATTATCTACAAACCTTAACAGTATCTTAGAATAAATTTTTTATGAACTGTATGTAACATTATCTGCATGTCTTAATAAGGGGTGTGAACCAAAGTCCTGTGAATTGGAACTTTGTGATTGTTCCACTAAGCCGCTGAACTTTGGATCCTGCCTACATGTTTTCCTGGAGAATTGCTCAGAGCACTTTAACTTCTTAATGACTTAGGTTACTGTCACAGGGGGTATGTCACCAGCTTTAACTGAGTATAGAAAAGGGAAAGTTAGATCTTTATTACTGATCTGACACCTTATTCTCAGGTAAATTTTATTAATTGAATCCCTTGATTTTGCCAGAGGATTCAGTGCCTGGATGTATTATTAGCTCTCCAGGTTTGTAGCATCAGTTATTCTGATCAGAAACTACACAGAAGGATCTAGAATGAAGATTTATGGCAGGTGCTTTCACCTAACCATATAACTCCTTTATCAAGTAATATCTTATGCTGATAGATTTTGGCTTATTATGTTTTTAACACATTGCTAATTAAAACTGTGTCTACAAGAGCTGGCTGGGCAGAGAAATATTTATTTCACCATACTTTAAAATGGTTTTCTTTGTTACGTCTTCAGGCTCCAAAGAGGAGATTTGAATTGAAATTCTAACAGTCTCCATCCATATTAATTTGTAAATTACTGACATACCTATGAATCTAATTATTCATTCTTATCAGTACATAGTCCTCCTGTGACAGGAATCTTAGACACAGGCTCCCACACAATGGAGAAATCTGTTGTCATTCCCAGTTTAAATATAACTGAACAGAGACAAAAGATCATAGTGCCAACTATCTCTCTTTTTGTTCTGTGGGATAATGCAGCAGTGCTCGATCTTTCTCAACGAGCAAGTGACACCTTAACAAAGAAACTGTTTCTCATGGAACATTTCACATATGCTCCACATTTGGAACAACCGATAGGAAACACAGTAACTGGCTGAGGTGCAAAGTAACGGTAGGAGTATATTCAAAAAAGATGTGATGCTATCAGCTGCAAAACAGGAGACACAGTCCAATAGGAACAACAGGTCATAGTTTGCTTTCATTGCTCTTGAGGATCCCCAAAACTGACAGCAGAACATAAAGACTCATTGGTTATTTTGCTTGTAATTCTTTGTACTCAGAGGATGCTTCATTGCAGCTCAGGCAATGACCAGCCCCTTGAAATTTTAAGATGTCTGGGCGAGCTGCACAAAGGATGTTTATATTTCTGCCTTGCAGTCTTAATGCCTCCAGTGAAGCTATTATGGCACCATCCCCTTTAGCATAAAGTAGTTCCTTTTTGCCAGGGATGTCAATTTAATGTATTTTTAGAAAATGCAGACAGATGTACAGAAGGCTGGGCCATTGTGCCCTAAATTTCCTTACATCATTATAGGAAGATGCGGGAGAGTTTTTTTTTAAATTAGGAAACCACAAGGAGAATGTTAAGAGGCAAAAAGCATGACAAGAGTTCATTACAAAGCCATAATGCATTTATAGTGTTTTTCACCAAGACTGCATTTTCTGGGATATTTTATAAGATGCAGAAAGGAAGCAGAGGGGAGAAAATACCCCAAATAATCCACAGAGAACTCATGAAGAGGCAAAGAGGAGGGAGAGCTAAAATGAAATGGTTCACAGGTGACTCAAAAGAAGTGGTTACAAAACCAGAGAAAGTTAACTCCCCCCATTCATGTTGCTGCTGACAGAGGGAAAGGTCAGTGCTTTTGTGTTTTCCATGAAAGCTCCACAGTAACAAAAGCGTAGACCCTCAGCTCAGGTACACAAAGACTGTTAAAGTTTTAATCGGAAGCCTTTGTTATTAGAAACTTAAGTTACAGTATCATTTATAAGCAGTGAAAAAGAAATATGTTTTCTTTTTGTAAATATGTGTGTTCCCCCCCCCCCCCAAGTGAATGTGTATTTCCCTCCACAGTGCCCTGTGATCCATTTCATTTAATTTACCATCAGTTCTCAGTGTTAGGCTGTCTTTCAGCTCCCATTAATCTGGCTGTGTTTTGTAGTTATAATAAATGGAAACTCACAGACCTTGGTGTCATCCACCTCAGATAACATGATCCTATTAAATCTAATCCAAATTAACTGGATGAGAACCCTTTGCCCTTGATACTTATATGGACAAGAGAGAGATTTGACACTAACAATACCAATGTGGTTTAGCCTAGAGAGAAATTTGCTGTCCTTCTGTAATTGATTTAGGATTCAGATGAGCTCTTTAACACACTGTTAAAGAGTGTGGGATTTCTAGCCATGCACCCTCAGCGTACTGAACAAAATATTTAATCTTCTTCCATTAAATTTTTCAAAGCCTTCATGAGTTACAAACCATATAGCAAAAATTTGCCAACAGGCACTAACATAGGCATTTCTTTGGCTATTACTTCTAATTTTAAGGTGAATGAAGCAAAATGCAAGCTGTATTACCTCTGCACCCTTGAACACAAACAATGAGTAATAGTGCAAGCTCAGAAAGGATGACTGGAACAGCATTTTTTTTTTTTTTTTACCATTGAAAATATTAGTTTTAATTACAGGCTTGAATAACAAATAGCATAATGACCATAGAATAAAATGTCACAGGGAAAGCCTCTCTTGTGGGAGTATTTTATTCTAACATGGGAATTGATAGATTTGGGGGTCCACACGAAATGCTATAACCAAAGGAGGCAAACAATTCATGGAAGTTATTGTTAAATGGCAACAGTGATGATTAAAGCCTTGGAACTACTACTTCTAACAATTAAAAAAACCCATGACACAATGTTTACCTAAGGCTAACATGGCTATTCATTCTTATAGTATTCTGTCAGTCTGGTCTGCTATGAAATGTGTTGGGAGAATTGTTTATTTTGCCTTTAACAAGGATGTTTCCTGGTGAACCTGAAGAGGAGAAAGCTTTACAATTGAAATCATCTTTACCATTCATGACTGAAATACCTGAAAACTCAGGCTCTTGTTTACCAGAAGTTGTTTCCCATGTGAAAAACAAATCAGAATATTCTAAGCACAGAACAGAAAACACATGAAATACAGTTTATCATCCACATGGATTTCCTCAGTAATAAAAAGTCTTCATTAGCTGAAAAAGGACAACTTCTTTTCTCATGTAAAGATATCCGCTGGCTTTTCAGGATCAAAAAGCTTTTTACTAAGTGTTCATCGACCTGATATAGATTTATCTATGTGAAAGTACAAAACCTGAAACTCTAGTTGGCTTTTATTGGTTATTCCAACAAGGTGTGACAGTAATACAATGTGTGGAAGCAATACAATTGAAAAAAACATGGGGAAAAAAGCTACCAAAAAGAACCTTAAAACCAAAGAGACTTTCCTAATTCTCCTTTATGCATTAGTATTGTAGTGGTATTAATACTTACTGATCATTATATCTTACATTTACCCAAGTCTTTATACATTTTTTTTTTCTTGTCAGCATTAAAACCACTTCTGATAAAATAAAATCAGATGGAAGGGAATCAAAATCCAGGACTGGTTCCAGATAGTGATGCAAAAATCTTTGCCATGACTGCTTTTTGTGAGGGGGGAAGGGAAGGAGGAAAGGCTTTTTTTTGTGATTAGAGAAAATCTGCTTCAGAGAGCAGAGAGCAGTCTGCAGAGAGCAGTCTGATGGGTATGAGATATGGAACGTTACTAGAGAATTGCATGATAAAATGTAACTGTTCTTCCTTTCTCCTTGTGGAAACTTTTAATGTCAACTAAGGCCAGTAAGTCAATTGGGTATTTCCACAGTTTTGGTCACATGAGTATTTAAGAATCTACTTCAAAGGCAGGGAGCTTTCCAAGTAGAGGAGATTCAGTTGTTGCTATCCAAAAAGGTGATTTCCGAACCCCATCACCTCTAGGCCAATGCCTGTTTCTGTCCCATGTGGCAAGTTGCCATACAGGAGAATATGGTTCTGCAGAGCATCTCCAGAGAGATGGCTCTGCCATTACATGCCAGTCCTCTGCTCCCTCAAAGGCCTCAACCCTGGCATGTTTTCACTACATCCCATTCCCTCCAGAACTAGTTTTACAGCTGAGAAACCTCTGCGGGGAGGGAGATTTACCTGTAAAAGAGTTGCCATAAAAGAGAAAGCAACACAAGATTTGGTGTGAACAGCTTTCTGACATTTCTGCTGCCCTGAGAAGGCCCTGCAAAGCTGCAAAAATTTGAAAAGAGATTAATGACCAAAGCCATAAGGCTGTATCTGGCATCTTCTTCTATTAATCCAGCTTGCACCTCACTTCAAACACTCTAATGACACACTGCTGCACCTTCAGCAAGAAGGAAAGTAGGAGCATTAAATGGGAAGGAGGATTTGTTTGCATGCCTGTCTACATCGAGGACCAGTGTTAGACAAGGTTTTTATTAAAAAGAAAAAAAAAAAAGGTTGGCAACAGGGCATTGGGGAAAAAAGATAAACTATCAAAATGCTGATTCTAAATGACAATGGAAGAAGCCACGTCAAGTCTATTCAATCCAACACTTCACTCTGGAGAATAAAGAAACTCCGTTCCCTGCCGTTCACTGTGGGTCACAATCAGGTACAAAATAAAGATCTGAATGTCAAAGTAAACAGTTTTGCTGGTTTAGTCCTGTAATTCATGCTACACAATTGTAGCTGGTGCAGCTGCAATTCTTGATATAACTTGTCTTCATTTGATTAGGAAGAAAAATATTGCCTAGAAAAGAAGACTTTCTGGCTCTGAAGATCACAAAAAAAAATTAGTCTCTGAGATTTTTAGATAATCAAATTGAAATAAGCAGAGATGAGGGATACCTACTTATTCAGGCAAACCAGCTTATTAGAGCTACTCAAACATTTGGATAAAGCCATCAGGATTTAGAAGACTGTAAAAAGCACACGAAAACCCCACCAGGCTGAAAAAAAACAAACAAGAAACTGGATGGGTTTAGGAACATTCTGCATTTATTTGGCCCCACAATTCCTAACATTGTAACAAACTCCCAGAGTTTCACTCCTTAAAGTGCTTCAAACTCCATTTATATTATTATTATTACTTTTAACATTAATGTACATTTCTGTATAAACAACAATCCAAAGAGATTTATATTTTAAAAAAAATTCTTTATATTAATGGATCAAATTTGCTCTCAAGGTGACCAACATTAAGGCAAATTTCCAAAATTAAGGCACTAGAGTTGCTCAGGTTTAAGCTGTTGTGGATGAGAGCAGAATTTGGCCCGGTAGGGTATATACAATTATGTTTTCTGCATATATTTCAAAAGGCACAACAGATTACCTTGGAAATCAATAACATTTAAAAGGGAGTTTATCAAAGCAAATATTAACGTTTGCTTTGGCTCAGTCCACATCCAGAGGATGCATTTGCTCACTGGCTGTTCAGAATAACCAGCCTGATGACTGGTGGTGTTCAGCAAAAAGGGAATTCACAGCACCAGACACCATTTCCACTTCATCAGACACCATCTGATGTGTGTACAACTGTAACAGCAGTTACTTTGCTGGGCACCCATGCAAATTCACTACACCGTGGATCTCTGAAATTCTCCTGATGGAGACATGTTTGTCATTGATGTTAATACTCCGAAGGCAGCCAAAAAATGGGTCTTTAACTGGAAGCCACGGGGTGTCCAGATTTGCTACAAAAACCAAGGTAGGAAGACCAAGTTAATAAAAGGAAAATTATTTTAAAGAACAATAATTATTGCAAGGGTTTTCAAAAGAGGGGGAATAATATAGGACTACATGCATGCATTGGGCCTTTGTTTTAGAAAGGAAAAAAAGCCAGTAGATACACCCAAAAAAAAGAAAAAAAAAAAAAAAAGAAAGCAGTAATATTACCTGGAATTTTGCCAAAGTAGAGTGGCTGATACACACGTCTAGGAGGAGAAGGTCGAAGTCCAGTGGTAGAGCTACTCTCTATGCCCACCTCTAGCTGCACAGTGTTCTCCTTCTGAGAGACTGCAAAGGAGCAGGTAAATGAGAACTCTTTCTCAACCCTATTAAAGAATCAACTAGATATGGCACTATTTTTAAATAGCATCTTTCTTGAAATTTAACTCATAGGAAAAACAAGTTTTAATTCAAAGTCAGGCTGACACAGCTAAGTAGTCTGGGGCTTAAGACTGCCCCCCAAAAAATCCTTTGTAAAGCCTTGAATTAACGCAAGATGTATATTGTTCTAAAGAGTATTCTCAGAATAAATGGAAGTGAAATGATTAATAAAATCTGGAGCTGCAGTGCTCTGTACCCACTAAACTCTTCAAAGCTTCAGAAGAACTGGTATGTACAATGTACCTGCAATGGTATGCCACTGTCCATCAGACAGAGGTTTCTTAGGTGTGACTGATGTCTGGAATTCTCCAGCACCACTATTTCCAGCAGCAATGACCTGTAAAAAAGTTAACTTTTAAGCTACTGTCACAAAGGAAAGGAGCAACAGAAAAAGGTCAGAATTATCCCTGCTGAATGAGGGAAACATTCAATTTCTGCTGAAATGGAAACAGTCTGTACTTACCTTTCCTCCTTCCATGTAAATAGTCAAGTAGTTGTCTTGCTTGCTCCCAGCATGGAGGAGTATACCTGTTGAACTCCTGGGTCGAATGGTGAATACAATCCTAAAATCCAAGCCCATCAGCAAATTACCTGTGGAGAAATAAACAGTGGGTAGAGGAATGATCATAGGAGGAGATAATTGGAAAATCACATAAAAATAAATAAAATAATCCATACACATACACACTTCAGACGTAATTCCAGATACCACAATCTCTGCACAGCTTACCAATGCTGATATATCCTCCTTCATTAAAGAAATAAATCCCTGTGTCCATGGAAACATCCAGACATGGAAGCACGCCATTTTTTTGCAGAGGTGCATTCATAACTTCTCCATTCACCTTAAAATTCCTCAGGCAACCCTTGAAACTCTTCATTGGTATATTCTGAAAGCATATTTCAAAACATGAATACTAAAGCATTATGGCAATTTTTAAAGTAATAATACTAAACATTAGTTCTTTTGGACTGTTGGACTATAGAAAGCCAACTGGCTCTAAAGGCACCTAAACTCCATCTTGGATGCAGTGAAAAGATATTCCAAAAGTCTAAGAAAAGAGTTTAAAACACGAAAGTAACAGTTGGTTTTGAATTAATGCAACTCCTGCGTGTAGAACAGATACTTCCCAATGATGTGTCAAAAAGACAATGCAAGAGGAATTGTGAAATTCCAAGTACCCTCTTCCCTTCCTAAGAGTCTGTTTATTTAAATCTGATTTTATAAAATATAAAATCATTAATTGTCCCATTTTTAAACAGAAACCACATATATTTCAGATAAAAATTCTTTAATAAGAAATTTGCTCAATCTGCTCTTTTGCTTCTCTACAGATTATTGCTTATTCCACTGAGGGAAATATTCTGAAAAGATGGTATTTCTGGAATTAAAAATGTGACTTCGGTCTTCTCCAATTTTGAAGAATAAAAATGGAAACAGTACATGTTTGTCATCAGTGTCTCAGCAACACATGTTGAAAATATGGGTCCAGATGAAGGCTGTGTGAATAGGTGAGGAAAAAGATCTGTAATGCACAACTGCAAACACCAGTCACAGATGGTGCTCACCTGGTGCTTGGAAATACCCCCCAGAGCTCTTCAGCACAGAAATCCTGCATATTAAACGCTTTCACATGTAATTAGCGCAGCGTGGGGAGTGTGTGTGGGCAGATGTGTCAATTATTTACCTGTTTTTTCAGTGATGGCAGCCCTCCCACGTAGATAGGTGGTTTAACGGTGATGGCAGAATTTGTTGCTAATCTTCTGTGCTGGGCCCTAAGACCATCAACCACAAGGCGGAGGTTCTTCCCATCTGTGCTGAAGACCACCTTTCCAGGGTGCAAACATAACAGAATGAAAAACCCAAAGGCCAATGAAAGCCACTGGAGATTTTTTTTTTGTCTTTAAATTAGACACCATATTGTTGAAATACTGAAACTGAAAATAACATGCTGGAACCATCAGTCTCAGTAGGCTCTCTCAGAGACCTGTCAACCACATGACCTTTCAGGCATAGGAATTAACTTCTGATGACCAAAACTGAGTTCCTTAAATCTTAAAAATTCAATAGGCTGTGCCTGCTGAATGCTAGTTGTGCTTTCACCACAATTCCTTGCCCTACTACTTACAGTGTGCCATTGCCCATCATTGTATTTAATACTGGTTTTGATTTTGATTTGTTTTCCTCCAGAGCCAAGTGAGAAGACAAAACGTCCTTTTGAAATGCGGAGGGCCACATAAGAGTCCTCAGACCTTCCCTCCATGAAGACTATTAATCCTCTTGATGATCGAGTCCGTACATCTAGAGAACAATGTAACCTGTAGTGGAAAGTAAGAATATTCAAGTATAGGTCTGTTTTGTAAGTTGTTGTATCCTTTCTGTTCTCCAGAAAAATGTCAGTGATATTCCCATTTGTGAAATGAGGAATGGCATTTGGGTGGAATCATGGCATTCTACACTGCTTGCATTTCTGAATGTGAATGGAACTTGACATATTCAGGCTTAGGAATTGGCATCAACATGTACTGTAACTGTTTACTATATCCCATTCAATCTACTCAGTTTAGGTAAATGTTTGCATAGAAAAAAAAAAAGCCTGAACCTTTGGAGGCACTGTTTTGTTATGGCCCAAGACATAAACAAGAAGAAAATCCTAACACTTGGCACCCAAAGGTTCAAGCAGCTTTGACAATTCAAGTATTTGGAGAACTGAGAACATTTGTATTACCTGTCTGTAGATAACAATGGAGAAAACATGTAGGATATGAAACTGTTGGGGATGCTTCCAAGGAGATATGCTTCACTGCTGGCATGTAACTGAGTTGGTATAGTGTGGTTTTGCATGTTAGCAGCTTTCAAATAATCAAGGTATTTTTCATTCTGTTCATGTAAGACAGAAATGAAACATTTACTATGCATGCATATTAATAGAAACATTTCAATCAACACATTTAAAAGTTCCCACCTGAGGCAGTCAACTCAACAGCCTTCTTGAATGACAGAAAAGCTGTTTTCATTCTGGATAGGTGGGGGTTTGGCATGAAACTCCAACACAGTAAGAACTTGCTTCCAATGTAAGATGGAAGGAAAATAAGAACGTTCGAATCTCAGTTCTACAAATGATGGCTGTGCAGATAAAGCCTTGGCAGCAAAATAGAGTGAAGGTGACAGTAACAATAAGCATACCTTGAGCATCTTAAACCTGAGAGGATTTTCAAATTCCTTCAGCAGCATTGGTTCAAGGTTCTCGTATTTGTGGCAAGCTCCAAGGGATACACCAGACTTGCCAGTATAATTCACAAGATTTTGAACCTCGGGGAGCTGACCTGCCCTGTAGTGATGAAAGCAGAAAGTGGTGTGAGACAGCATGCCTTTTCTTTAGCGTAATCAACAATATATTGTAAAACTGTGTTCTGTACAAAATAGATTTCCCAGTGATTCAATGTTAAAGTACTGATTTTTATTTTCCAAAGAAAAATCCATGTCCAATGCCATAAAAACTGTTCATATTTGTCATGGTTCTGACCATTTTCTAAATAAAGTATTTTTTGCTAAAAGCTAGCAATTTAAAAAACCCAAACAAATTTTTCCATTGAAAAAAAAGAGAAAAAAATTACAGTGGCCTTATGAAATAAGTTTATGGATCAGTCTATAAAACTTTGCTGGTTAATTACTCAAAACTAGTAGCGGATCAAGAAAAAATGGCAACATCAGGTTCTGCTCAGTCAATGATTCACTCTCTCTTAAATAAGATATTCTAAAGAGTTTTGTCAAGGGGCAAAAGCCCATCAGAGCTTCATATGCAGCTTTAGTATTAGAGCCAAATTATCAGAAAGACTGTTGAAATTAATTTCTCATGCGTATAAAGAATAATATTAAGTAATACTATAATTTTCCAAGTTGTACACAGCATCTCTAATCAGTAAATTACAAAACACTATACAACAAGAAAAGGCAATGAAGTTCACTGCCCACAGTTTTCTATGAGAAGAGCAGTAAAGCTGGGGGTGAAAATGCTGGTTGTTCTCTATTCACTCAATCAGACTGGCTACTGTATTAATTCTCCATCTATTTTTTTTACTAAAAGCAATTTTCCAAATTTGTTTTCTGATGGGGAGGTTAATATGCAGGTTACTTTGTTGTCTTGTAGTGCTTTAAATGAAGACATAACTTGAGCAACCTGGTCTAGTGGAAGGTGTCCCTGCCTGTTGCAGGAGGTATGGAACCAGATGATCTTTAAAGGTCCCTTCCAACCCAAACCATTTTTTGAAAACTCTACACATGTATAAATATTCAGCAAAACTTAGCTAACACTAAGTCCCACTGGGACATCACTTACGTGTCAAGGAAAGCTTTTCTTCTAGAAATATATTTACTCCTATTTTTTTCTCTTAAATTTTGCCTGTAAGATGTCTCCAATAACCAGACAAACACGTGAAGAAAAGAGACAAACTAAATCAGGCACATGATTTCTATACATAATGCTCTCACTTGTTTGTGTAACTGTTTTGGTTCTGTCAGCAGCTTTGCTCCTTTCATTATCTGCCTCCCTGGGGAGCCATAACAATACAATCTAGCAGATCTTTTTGGATGCCTTTTGGGGACATTTCCAATTCACTATGTAGAATTCACTCTTTGGCTGACAGATTACTAAACAGGTATGATTCAGACTGAAATTCCTTTACATCTGAATAGCAGATTAATTACAACTTGATACCATGTATAATATAACTGAATATATGAGGGCAGGAAAGCTATGAATTCATGAAGGCTTCACATGTAGAAAAAAAGCATTTTAACAAAAAGTGATTTTAATATGATTGAAGAAGAAGAACAGGACAAAATGCATGAAACAAAATTCTTTCTAGGCCAAATACCTTTTTATAAAGATATTTGAGATGCAACCTTCAAAACTATCTCCACCAAATTTTATAGGTCTGTTTGAGCCCTGGGATGCCCTGGGAGAGTCAACTGATTCTGATTTTGACTCATCATCAACCAGCAGATGTACTCTGAAACAAAGTGAATCAAAATAAGCATGGAATATAAAGAAATAGTTATGAAACAAAACGAAATATAAATAAAAAAGAACTATTTGACAGATGTGTTTTCTTGTTACATTTTAATTATGCTAGAGCTTCGTTAGCTTACTTCTAGGATTTTTTCAGTATGTTCTCACTGACTGCAGTGAAACTGCTCTGCTTTTCCATACTAGATACTGCACAGGAGTTGAAGCTCATACTTCAGTCCTACAATGAAATCCTGATCCAAATGAAATTCATGAAAAAACTGTCATTGACATCTACGGAACAGGATTCAATTCTTTGTGTTCTAAATGGTGCATTTGACCTGTGAGCAACAGCTACTACAGACAATATCAGTTTATAATCACCCAAAGTTATAGCCAACCATTTAAAATTTTCCACTTCAACTAATACATCTGTAATTTCATGTGTTCCACAGAAATCAATATAATTTAGGAGCTTTTCAGTAAATTGTCTCTTCTGATATCTGTGTAGAAGACCACTGATGAAAAAACAGACACAATATTTGCTTCTTCCCTGGTCATTTAACCACCTGTGTTACAGTGGTAAAGGTTATGGGAAGGGGAAGAGCTCCAAAGCCTCCAAAGCTCCAGCTAGATAAGCAGTGAAAACTCACACAGCCTATAAGAGACATGCATAATGGGGTACAGCTGAAACAGCTGTCCATACAGGTACCAAAATGTACCTTTACAGACCAAAAATCCCCTTTTCTTCATTATTTAAGTATCCTTTTCTTGCAGAGGCCATTTTTAGCTATTTATAGAAAGAACAAGTCCCACAAAATTTGAATCTTCTTTCTCCAACCACAACATACAGAATCAGATGAAGAACTGGACTCACGTGTTGTCCGTTTTTATTACTGTCACATAATGCATTGACCCATCCTCGTATTTCTTGTCCAGTTTGATTTCCTTCTCTCGCATCTTTGCAGTTACAGAGCCAGGTCTCAGAAAGATGGTAAGAACATCAGGCTATAAAAGAATCCCAGAAAATCATCAGCCAAATACAAGAACCTTTACTGCCATTAATTAATGCAGTTCTCAGTGGTTGCTTGCAAGAAACAAATTTTCCTACATTAAATCTGCATTTCTCAGTCATCCAGTATGAGATGTTATGCCACGTTCTGCACAATTAGCACAGTTTCTGTTTTTAAAATACCTCTGCACTCTGAGTACCAAACAGTCAGTTAAAATACTTGCTTATTTTTACAAAAAACAGAAGAGTCAGTTCTCCCCTTCTCAAATGCCTGGTTTGCATTCATTTCTTAACACCTCCAGCCAGCAAGAATGGGGTTCTGCTTGAACGTCCCTGCTTTCTGGGGGATCATAGCCAAAATCAACTCCTTTTCTCTGCCTATTTGATCATGAAAACCTTCCTGTGTGGGCAGAATGCCTGTTTTTCCTGAGAAAATTTCCAGCCAACTGTATTAGGCAACAGTTTTCTTACTGGGATGGCGGTGTTAGGTGCATGAGCTAGTCTGCAGAAGGCTCAAGTTCAAAGCTCAGTTACTCATCAAACTACTTGCTGGCTGAGTGAAGAAACTGCCAGGATGCATTTGTCTAGCCTATGAGACTCAAGATGCCATGCTCAAAAGGTGACTATGATCACCACTTCTTGCCTTAAAATACAGAAATATACATGAGACTTAGAACACAAACTGACAAGACTAATTCAGAAGATAAAACCAATCACATATGCAAAGCTGAACAAGTTTCATACCCGTAGATTGTAATTTAAGAGTGTTCCAGTCGAAGACATGGTCTGAAAGCCAAAGCCAACTTGGAAATCCTTGGGATATGGGAAATCTGTTGCACTCAGACTCAGTGTTCCCTCTGTGGAGAAAGCTGCAGATCTGACAAGCTGAAAGAGAGAAAACCATGCTTTTAGTGATTTTCCTTTTAATCAGAAGAAATGGAAACATGAGACAACAGCCGCCCCACTCAACATAATTGTGACCAACTCCAGTCAAAACCAAGCACAAGGCAAACCACGAGCACCATTATTTCAGTACAGAACAGACTGACTGAATTGGCATTAACAGCATTAAATATGTCCTGAGAAATTCTAAAGGGAGATGAGGCTTGCTGAGTATAATGAGCTGTTCGTCTCTAGCTACTCTGGCTTTGAAAGTTTTCACACTTGGGGACACAAAAGTGAGTGGCTATGGAGCTGTGTAGATGAGCTACGTAACTGAAACTGTGTGAGTCATAAGATAGAATATACCTGTGCCTTTTGACACAAGAAAGGTTTTAATACTTGAGAAGTTGCACAGATACAAAGAATGAAGGTCAGATCCTCAGCACAGGGAAACAGCCTGCAAAGAAATTGCTCTGTGAAAGGTTTAGATGCCACGAAGGGAAAGCAAAGAAGCACAAACTTACAGTGCAAGGCCATAGTAAAAATGGGCAAATGAGATAATGCACCATGTAAGCAGCAGTAAGGAGAAGCAGAAGGATAATTTTCATCTCTCCATACAGCATTGATCAAACCAGCACCAAAATGTCACACTGTCCCATTTCAAAAAGATAGGGGCAACACTCAAGGGTGCATAGAAAATAATTACAAAAGAATCAGATGAGTGGAGCAATAGCCTTACAATGAGAGACTTCAGCAGAGGTAGTCTGTTAAGATCTTTCAAGAAAAAAGGTTGAGAAGTCATTTAATTAGGAAGCATAAACACCTTGATGAGAGGAAAGATCCAGAATAGTATTAAGTAATTAAGTATTCCAGACTAATCAATAACAGCAAATAAAAGCCAATAAGCTTATGTGGTAAATATGAATTCTTAACTGTAAACAGTATTAAACAGTCTTCTTCTGTACCTTCATACCCAGCCTATGTTCTTTTATTGCAGTCACATGTTAACCAAATACAATTTTTGACCTAATTAAAACATAATGGTCCAGGATTTACAGGCAAACTAGACTGTGCGAACTCAAGAAGTTTTTAAGGAACTTTTTTAATTACCTTCCAGTCATCTGAACATTTCTTGCTGACACCAAAAGTCTCGTCAAAAATAACAGATGCAGTGGCTGGGTTTTTCACATTCTTCATGCAGCCCCGGAATGGAGGTGTGGATATATTAAAGCTGGTTCCAGGGAGAGGAAGGAAAAAGAGTTCAGTAGCCTAGTATTTCAAAGTACACCACTACAGTAGCCTATAAATGCTGACAATACAAGAAACAGAAAACCAGCACAAGAGCAACCTTTCTTGCGTACACACACTTCATGCTGATCAAACCCATTCTTCAGGATACACTCCAACAAAGATCGCACCCTTAGCCAAAAATCACAGATTATGATCACGTATTATACACTTGCTCTTTTTATGTCACATAAGATACCTGACTGACTGTGTAAGAAATTGTTTAAGGACAGAGTTTAGATGGAGTTTCCATACAAAGCCTGTGCATTACAGTCTTTTTTACTCACCGTTCCCGTAGAAAAGGTGGAATTCCACCTAGGTAGTACTCAGTGAAATTGAAGACATGTATGTTGGCTTTAATATCAGGACTAACATAAACAACATTCCTTTTTCGGTCAAACACCAAATTAATCTGAAATATGTGAATAATGAGAATTACTTCACTTGGCAGAAACAAAAATAATTTAGCAGATTAAAAGTACTCCCATGGAGCAGAACTCAATGGTGGTGTCCCCCCCCCACACACCCCTTGTTTACAAGTGATTAAATCCAGGATAACTGCAGTAGTTCAAAGATATTTTGCAAAATTTGGGTATTTAGCCAAAGCAAATGCTAAGGAAAATGCCCTACTATCTAAATACAAGGCGAGGTTTTATTCTCCTCAGAAAGACTTCCCTAAAAACACACCTCATCTAAGATTCAGGTATTGTCTTCTGTTTGCAGCTGAAAATTCAGAAGCTGCTGTCTGATACAAGGACTAAGTCAGTCAGTTGGCTGGAGGTAACTTGACCCAATAGGGCATAAAAGTTCCTTCCAGTAGACCCTGCAGTTTACACTATTTAGTTGGAAATGTCTTAAGGGGAAAACGGAGATAATTCAACATGGAAATCAAAGATTTTTAAAAATGTCTTTATGATTTTACTAAGGTAGCGCTACAAAAAAGCTGGACTGAAGCTAAGGAGACAAACAACAACAAAAAGACTACAAAAGAGTAATCCCTATAAAAATCAGCCCACCCTGAAGAAATAAACCCTTAGGTGGTGAAAACACTAATCTAAGTATTAAACTAATGTCAATAATTGCAATGCACACGGTCTTCTTTATGTAAAGCATTTCTCTGACAAAGTTTTTTTCTTTGGTGGTTTTACTGTTAAAATTGAACTTATTCACAGTAAAGCATGGCAAGAGAAAGATTAATTTTCACATGTCCAAACCAATCCCTAAGTGACTAGATTTACTCACAGAAAAAGAAAACTCCACAACTAAACATTACAACAGGATATTTAGTTTCACCTAATCTGTATTTTCATAAATAATGATCACTCGATTCTTTAAAATTACATACTTGTTTATATATTCCATCATTTACAGTTGCTTTGGTTTCTATTTCTTTTGGAGGTTCAGAGTCAACTTTGTATCTAAAAACTGTGTGACCATTTTTAATTAGTGCGCTGATGAACTGATCCTGCAATAAAAAGAACACCAACACAATTAAACCACCACAATTTCATATATATTTCACTCTTGTGAATAACTTTAATGAAGCTATCTAGTTTCTTCAAGAAAGCTTTTTGGGGAAAGAATAACACAAAGCAGACTAAAATTTACACTAATCAACCATAATTACTTTAAACTATTATAAACAGATCTGGTATTAACCCCAGGTATTCTTCAAATCTCTAAAGGACTTTGAGTCATTTCAAGATACCTACTGGAATTAAAAATTATCCAGAACATGTCACAGTGATTGCAATATGCCCACAACATTAGATAAGTAGCATCACCGCCTTTTTGAGCACCTTTACAGGTGTAGGTCACCAAGTCACCTTCTATATTCTTCCTTGTTCTGTTTCCACACACATCTAGATTTGGGAAAAATGCACTTCCAATATTGTAGGATTTCAGTATTCCAACATAGGTTTGATTCCAACTACATTTCTCCTTTCCTGCCCCTGTTCTGAATTCTCTGCATGGCCTAATGGAAGAGCTATTTGGAATGATTTTTTTTCTCAACTTTGACAAAGTGAATATTCAGCAGCCATTGTGGAATCATAGAATATCTCAGGTTGGAAGGCACCAATAAGGATGATCAAGTCCAACTCCCTGTTCCTTGCATAACTACCAAAACCTAAACCACATGACATTAAACATACAGCAGAATCTACTAACTTTCCTCATAGGAAAAAAAAATCACACTTTTAAGACATTGCCTTACAGTTATTACTAAATCTAACATGTTCTTGAATAAGCAAGATTTTTAAAAACATTCTCTGACCACAAAACAGGCAGAAGCATTCCACACATTACCTCATGTGCTGCAAAAAACACAACGCCTTCATCTGCAGTAGTCTCAATTGTCTGCTCGTACCGTACTCGGTCAGCATTTCTTTGTTTTGCTGTGACACGGGCATAACCAGTGCCCTCAAAATAGCTTTGGTCAGTCTCTTCTTTATACCTGTAATAATTCAATGTCACAGGTGAGCAAAAACTACTACCTCGTGGACTTACTGCCATTGCAGTTTTAAAAAAGCTTAAGTTAAAGCATTTGGTATAGGGCCAAATTCTGATCAAGCTCAAGCAGAGAGAAAACCTTCCACTGCCTTCTGGTCTTTAGAAAGGAAATCATTAGTGGCTGACTTTTTGAACTTAATGCAATATTTAGTTTATAAAGGAGCTGAACACATTAGTCCACAAATTGTGTCTGGATTTTATAACACCTAAGTTTAAACAGACAGCAATTGCCATAAATGTGAATCATGCCATTACTAAGAATTTTCTCTAAGAAATGTAATAATGATCAAGAGTTAGAAAGAAAATCACCGGTTTAGCTATAGTGGTTATTTTTCTGGATGAAAAAAGACAAGAATACATAATGATAAAATCACAGAACTGCACAATACTTCTATGTTTATATCAATACCTTCTGCAGGGTTGCACTTCAGTGGTATCGAGATTAAATGTCCTCTTGAAGTTGTAAAGGCTGATAATTTGCTCATTTAGGCTGTTTAATTCAATGCAGCCTTCATAATTAGGATAGTCAAGATTACGTGGAGGCTGCAAAATAGCGTCATCAAAAACATTCCCTTAACATCAGCTGATAAAACTTTACATTGACATCTAACTGCTAAGACCTACTGCAAATATTAAGACATAGAATATGACAATCTAACTATGTATTTAAAAAATTATATACTTGTGTATAATCTCCAAACCATGTGATACCACCCCAGGAATACTGCAGCCCAGTTTAAAGTGGAGTCACGTGGATGCATTGGAACTTAACAGGGCTGGACAGGTTTCATGCTTTACTCATGCTCCCTGCTTTGAGTTTAGCATGCTACAAGCCAGGCAGCTTCTGCAGAAAGTGGCATCTCCTCACATCCCATCTATTCCTACTGACATGGATAAACTTTTATACATGCTTTGAAAGACTGCTAGTTCCAATCTTAACTTCTAAGAACAACAGAATAATTAACACAAAATCTCTTTAAAACACTAAGAAACTCTTTGTACCCTAAAATCTGCGGGGTATCCCCCAACATAAAAGACAACAGTGCTGGGATCAAGGTTTAGGAGAGTGTCACTGCCTCCACTGCTTGCACTCAGAGGGCTTTCTTGCTCTGGAGAAATTGATGTTGCTGCTCTGATGTAATTCAGCTTTGCATACTGGTAAATCCTAAAACCGAAATAGAGAGGCAGAATATCACATCACACTAAAAAAAAAAAAATAAATATTCTTAGCAGGCTTTTGAGAAGATTTCTGTGCACTGTGGATCTTATACCTTTCAAATTTAACTTGATCCATAACAGCTTCCTCAGTTTCGCTTTTAGTCACCAATGACTTTACTCTTATTTCTCCATCACCACCTCCCAGGTTATACACACAAGTAAGGTGACCATCTTTCACAGCCATACCAATATAGTCCTTGGAGGCCTAAAAATAGCAAAGCAAATAATAATTAATAAATGATTAATGTTAATGAAGGTAAAATACAGCAGCACTTCCTCAGAGACATCATCATACTGTGCATGAGTCATATGAAATCCACCCACCTAATGATGAGAATTAAGTTTATCAGTTCTGGGAAGAAAAAATGGCAATATTATATGCTGCACTGATTCAATAAATATAGTTACAAATTAATTGAAAAGTCATGTGAGGCTTTTTATTTTTGTAATCATAGCAGCTAAAATAATTTGTAAAATCTCCCAGATAAAGCCATGAAAACATGACACCTTTACTAAAAGCTAGATTCAACAACTGGGGAAACTCACAGTGACTTATACTGTGAAAAGAGTCAAAGCTCTGAGCCAGAAGTTAGGCAGGAGATGGAATCCATGACGGAGAAGTAACTTCCAAAGGAGCAAAACAGCAAAGAATCAAAGGGCCAAGCAGTCAGCCCCACGACAAGTTACTTTGCCAGTGAAGGAATCAACAAAACATTTCTGCTGCCACATATCAGCAATTATAAAGAAATAGGCCAAGAGGAGCTATAAACTTCAGTCAAAATAGATCACTTCCCATCCATTTCTCAAAACGTTAATGTATGTTCTAAAAATCAGATTAAATGTCAAAATATACCTACATCTTTACTACCCAGGTACAGTACAAACTTATTTGATGCCCTTTCAGGAGCATCTAATCTTTTCTGAGGTCTCTGGAGAAACAAAGAAAGTGAAGTATAGCCTTTCAGATCTTCAAGGTTGCTTGGAGGTCGAACCTCTACACCAGAGCTGCCATTGAACCTCATAGGAATAGCAACCTGTTAAGAAAAACAAAATTCAATACATTATAATTATCTCCTTCTACTAATTCTACTTACTTCCCTGTTGTGTTTAATTGCAAAGAAACCTATTACACATCCTAGCCATGTTTCAGCCACCAATTACTAGAGATTTGGACTCTGATCTTACCAAACAATACAATTAGGAAACAGACTGGATAATACAGTAATCTGTATTATCAATACTCACTTAACACAGCACTTTTTTTATTCCAGACATCAATTAACCAGAAGGATGTGCCCTGCAGCTCTAAAGAGCAAGCCTATAAATTATTTAGATGTCTACATACACATCCTGATGCTTCACTTAGCTGAACTTGACTGTCAGTTGGGAATTATAACGCACCTCTGATACTGTAAAGACGTGCCCTATTACAGCTGTTTGCACCATGATCACTGATTCCTCTTATTCATCCTAACTGAGGTTATTTGTGATGATCTCAGAGATGCTTCTCAGGGATCTGAGACCACACTATCCCTTCAGCAACCACAGTAGTTCTTAAATGGAGAAAGAACAGTCCAGTAAGAAGATGCTAGTAGCCAATTTCTAACATCTTGGAACAGTTGAAGAAATGAGAGCATAGAGCTGCCCAACTTTTTTAGCTGTGTCAGTGCTCAACTGGCCACATGTGGGTGGAGAGCCCTGCCCCTAAGCTGCAGATCCAACTCTATCCCTGCTGCCAAAACAACAACAATGTACCTTGGGAGGCAAGAGGCTGTTGTACAAATAAGTATTGCAGAGACGCCCTGGGAAAAAACCCAATGGGAGAAAGGTGTAGCAGGACGATACTGCATCCACTCCTTCTTATGTACAAATTATTATGGTTCCCATCATCACAGTTACTTTAAATGCTGGGTGGTGCTGTTGAATTAAATTTATGTCTGGTCTTTCACATGCATTTAAACAAAATTATTTAGAAAGAGAAAGAGGAGCAAAAGTACTGTTGTGTGTCCAAACCACTGAGGTCAAGCATGATTGCAATGCTCATGACAGACCTTATTTGCAGCATCTCTTGCCTGCTGAATCAGCTCTCTTATGCGATTTATGTTCTCAGATATGTTGCTTATTGGCATCAGCTGTTGGTTGATACTCCTGATCTTGCTGAAAAGGTCTGGAAGTTGGTTTGTCAAATTTTTCACTGCAGTGAAAGAAAAAAATAATTGATGCCAAAAAGGAAGAGGAAAACAAAATGCAAAAATTTGTTATTGCTACACAACTACCAGAAACACAGGGGACAGAATGATGACTGAACTGTTTTCACTACAATATTAGGAAGCTCTCACTAAAACCAGCAGTTTATACAGATGCAACTGTACTCCTGAAATTTGTGGCCAAAGGTATTTGCAGAAGCAGTCAGAATCAGCACTTTCAAAAATGTCTTCGATAAAAGTCCAGAAAAAAATATTATGTAGAACAGCAATGTGGTCTCTAACATTATTATCCAGTGACTGGGGATGCTATGGGAGGATGAGGATAAAGGACAGCAGACAGGAGTCAGGCTTACGTGCATTTCCAGCGTAGCATCTCCTGCTGCCACTTCACAGAGTGAATACTGGGGTGAGCACACTGCTGGCCTGACTGAACAGGGCATGTCTTATATTCTTGTGTCAAGGTTGCTAGACAGCAAGATTTAGCCATGAGCCTTACAGTATCTGGGCACATTTATTTCAGCAGAAAATAGTATGAGAATTTCCATTATAACAGGAAACAATTTTTCATCTCCTGTGATTGCAAAAAAACCCAAACAAAAAAACTCACCCTGAAAGGATCTGCAGACTGCAACCCTATGATGCAGAAGGCAAATAAAATGAAATACAGACCTATCATTTTTCTAAGTATTACTTATAAGCCAGTCTTGGAACTGCAGGGATATTTATAACTCTGCAATAATATCCAGGACTAGTGCTTGTATTTATCTTATTTAAAATGTTTTCTCTCACTTGACTTTATCAGGTAAACCTGCTGAAAAGATGTAAAATGAACTTGTTTGGGATTGAGATTTTCCCTTTTTTTGTATTCAGTACAAGCTCTATGTAATCCATTTCACTTAATTTCAGCTAACAGACATCTAATCCTAAACTAATTGTCTAAGCCTTTCTCTAGCCAGTATAGTAGAAAACCACATAATTACAAGGTGGCTGAGGTTGGAAGGGATCTCTGGAGGTCATCTTGTCCAACCCCTGTGTTCAAGCAGGGCCACCTAGAGCCAGGTGCCCAGAATTATGTCTAGACAGCTTTTGAATATTCCCAAGGATGGAGACTACACAATCTCTCTGGGCAACCTGTGCCAGTGTTCAGTCACCCTCACAGAAAAACAAGTGTTTCATGATGCTCAGAGGGAACCTCCCGTGTTTAAACCTTTTAACCCAAGAGCACATTGCTGAGTCATCTTCAACTTGGTGCCCACAAGGTCCTTTTCTACAAAGCTTCTTTCCAACTTGGCCACCTGGTCAGCATATACTGCTGCAGACGTTTCTTTCTCCTCAGGTGCAGAACTTCTCCTTGTTGAATTTCATGAGGTTCCTGTCAGTCTATTTCCACAGCCTGCTGAGGTTTGTCCGGATGGCAGCATGACCCTCTGGTGTATCAGCCACTCCTTCCAGTTTTGTGCCATGAGCAAACTTGCTGAGGGTACACTCTGCCCCTTCCCCCAGATCATGAATGAAAATGTTAAACAGGATCGGACACAGTACTGAACCCTGGGCTACCCTGCTAGTCACTGGCTTCCAACTTGTAACACATACCACAGGATGGCCTGAGTCGCTTTCTGCTCTGCCTGTCCCTTTCTACTGGCAATAAAGGAAGCTCAGAATACTAGCTTAGTCTATGTGCCCAAATTTTAAATGTCTAAACCTTCCACTGCAAAACCGACCATGTTCACCTAACAGTGATTTGGCAGATCCCACATAGTGCCTACAATACCTGAATTGTTTGCCTCCATCAGTGCTTTACTGAAGCCAGCACTCTGTGCGCTTCCATAGGTACTCTTAATTTTTTCCACATCTGCTTGAATTGGGAGCAGTTCATCCAATACGTTAGTTGTGACATCCTCGGCACTTTTTACCATGTTCTTTGCACTGGTGATGATGCTGTCGATGTCATCTGAAACACACAGAAGTGCATGTGCAGGTTCTTGTAGGAATAGATGAGAGAGGCAGAGCAAAGGTGGTCGATAAGTAACTGACCTCTGCTTATCCCGTTGAGGTTATTTTGAACAGTGACAAGATCAATCTGCAGGGTATTCTTCTTTCCATCAGCAACATCAAGTCTTTGCTTTATGTCTTCAAGGTTTGGACCAATAGCTGCAAAACAGTAATGCCCCATGTGAATTTTAAACAAAACTACCCCTTTCTGTTGGACAAGTGGTGCTGCAGCACCAGCCTGCACTCCTACATAGCTTGTGTTGCCACTGAGCATTAAGAGCACTGCAAAGAAAGAACAAGACAGAGGATTTGCAGGGCAAAACTACTGCAAAGGTATATGGCATAGCAGAAGCAAGACATCTACTTTCCCACCTTTTACCATTGGTAATAACCATCACAAGATGTCCCACTGTAGTAGAACTTGAAGTTTTTTTAGTTAAACAAGCGCTGCAAAGCTTTGCTGAATTCTGAAAATGTATGCTTCTATGAAAGCTTCTCATGCTGTGCCAACATTATTACTAACACTTTCTTTCTTAGTACCTTGCAATGTCCTTTTAGTCTCCTGTGCTTGATTCAAGAGTGTATTGCTCTCAGTTTTTAACCTTGCAGCTTTTCCTGATAGGTCTTCTCTCTTCACAGTCTGGTAACAGAAGCATGGTACTGTAAGATTGCTTGATAATTATATTAAAAGTTAGAGAGTAAAAGAGGTAGCCCAATCCAATTAAAACACCCTGAACTACACAAGGGCAGAGATCTCATGTGAAGAACACCACCTTTAGCAACAGTTATCAAGATTCTTTTAAGGATAATACAACCTTGTTCTTTAACAAACTTCAGGCAGATTTTGGGGCATTAGGAAGAAATTACAAGCATACAGCTGTTAGATGTTATGCCTCTGCTAAAGAGCTTGTGGGCATTAGTAGTGCAAAGAGAAAGAGAATACCTGAAATCACCTTCAGTGATTTCCAGGCTTGCCTCACAAGATCTCTTTATTTTGCACGGAAAGCAACATTCAATATTCATATGAACAGTCTCATCAGAAAGGCAGTAACTGGCCTGTTTAGTGGTGAGCCAAGGCTGACTTCTGAACATGCAGAATAGAAACTCACGTAATGGTCACAGACAAATAAAGCATGCCGAGAATACACAGGTCTTTGGTGCCTCTCTGATAGTTAAAGAAAATGAAAATCTGGTTGTAACAAGTTTACCATAATTTGGCCACTTACAGGTACTTACCAATAAAGCTGAGTCAGCTGCTTTCCCAGCTTTGTTGGCTGCTTCCTCTGCTGCCTTGATGGCATTAATAATATTGTCATAGGCAGTAGAAGCTTCCACAGCACAGCCTACCAACTCATCCTTCCTGGCACTGTTCTTTATTCTGTGGGAAAAAGGGTAAAAAATGCAGCCTTCTGCAAAGACTGTGGACTTTGAGAAATATTCTGAACAGATCAGAACTCGGGCTTTTCTAAGTAATGCAAATACAGAAAATGTTTTTCAGTTAGATCTGTAACTTCATTCTGCAAAAATATCAAACTTGGAGGCAGACCAATATGCAAAGATCCTTCAGAAGAGTGAATAAATTCAGGCATGTGGAAAAGCACAACTGTGGGCCTCCAAAGCAGCCTTTAAATGATTAAGATACAGAGAATTTACCAAAGCACATGGTCAATACGGCACCTCAATCACAGTTCTCCAAATATATTTCAGTTACGAGGAATTCATAGAACTGTAGATTCCAGATCACCTCTGGCTGCTCCAGCATCCTAATGAAGCACAAAGATGGAGCAACCACAAGACCTTTTGTGTTTTTCCCAAGAACCAGCACAGCAACTCTGGATTCAGAAACCATAGACAAAATCTCTTCTATCCATTCCCCATGAACTACACAATTGTCCAGTATTAGCTGCCTTGTATCTGTGAGAACAGTGTCTTCTTAACTGAAAAAAATAACAGTGAAAACTAACAAAAAAAATTAAAAAAATTTTGTGGGGTTTTAACTAAGAATTTTCCAGCTGAGTTAGGTATTTTGGAATTTAACTTTCTGAGGCTTTCTAATTAGTGTAATGACAAATGCAAGTAATTTGCATAGGAAAAAAAATAAATCAGGATTTCATTTTTTTTTCCATTTTCTTCTGATGTATCACAGAAGGCCTCCAAAAACTCTCATAATTCCAACACAAAGTACAAAAAATGGAAAGAGAAACACTTGATTCCTATCCAGTTTATCATATTTTTGCCTTTCTAGAAGATTCCTTGAAGGATGAGAAAACTATAGGAAGTCATTTCCTCAGTAATGCTAAGCAGGTGTGTCTGAAGACTGCCAAGATAGCATTTCTTCCAATTATTTGCCTCAGTTCACTGACATCCTAAAAGCATCCCTAAGTACGAGTACTGGAAATAACTCTACAAAAAATATGCTAAACATCTTCCTACTCTGCACATGAGGACTTTCTCCTGTTAGTAAGATGTTAATGAAGTGTTAGTGCAGTAGTATAAAAGAGTATTATGGGAGTTCACACCCTAGGGCAAAAAATATCAGTAAAAATACAGTAAGATCTGGTTTGTGGAGAAAGAAGAAAACTTCTGTACATTATGAAGAAGCAGAAAAAGACCAACTTAATTTCTCTCCAACTCTGCAAATGGTTATTAAAGCAAGTGAAGTTAAGGACAGACCCCTACAACCATGGATGTTCTGTACAAAAATTACTCATTTATGGGAATGGCAACATACTCTTCCAGTTGTTTTGCCAAGTCTTGCAAAGATTTGGCATGTTCCTCAGCCCTCACTACCAATGGTTCTTTGCTTGCTGATGAGAGATTTGTCAGTTTTTCATTCATATCCTTCCTTGCTCCATCCAGCTGAGCAGCCAGGCTTTCATATTCCTATGGATTTATAAAGATAAAATTTTATTTGTATTTGTACATGCTTGATTTTCTACTCATCTACTTTAGTGTTACATATACTTTGCATCTGAGGAGACCAAGGGGAAAAGCATTATATTCCAACTTACTCTGCTGGTTATTGGAAACAACTGCTAGTCATTACATTATGCATCCAGACCCATTACATAAAACCTGAATCAGAGCAAAGGCCCTTTTAGTCCAGAATTCCATCTCTGACTGTGGCTAAACACAATTGCCCAGAAAGAAATACAAGAACAGCACAATTGCTAATGGTATTTCTCACAGACGTTCTCCCAAATTCTGACATCTGCAGTTCAGTATCTTCCTCAGGCAGATGACAACCCTCAACGAGCTTCCCTTACAGAAACCTGTGCAGGCAGACTCCTTTTGCATCCAGGTTGGACAGTGAGATCCTTTGTTGTGAGGCTCAAACAAGCGCCATCTCCCAGCTATGCTACCCATTACAGTGACAGCAGGAAATTGGGGTTTTTAACCTTGTCTTAAGAAGATTAACTATACCTCTTTGCTCTTTTGCAACAATCCAAGTACACTGTTAGCTTGCGTCAGGGAAGACCGGGCAGAGCTCAGAACAGTCAAGACACCATTCTGTTGTACCTTTGCCTCCTCAATCCGTTTCTGAGGAAAAAAGTTGAACAATGTGTGATTGGCTTAAAAATAAGGGGTAGGAAAAACCATATCTACTTAATCCAGCTGGCAGTAGGATTTACTGAAGGTACTGTTGCTGTGTTAATCAAATGCCTCTATAATGTTTAAGAAATAATGCTATCCTATAAGAAGAGAAAACTCAGGAGTCTGAACTAGTACAGCATAAAGGTGGACAGCAGATTGCAGTAGTTTAGTTACTAGTAGTCAACATAAAAGGAGTATGGGTCAGCTGAGATGGACTGTTGAGACAGACCATCTAAGTGTCTGATCTCTCAAACCTGCAAACTTTAAAGCTGGAAACTTAAAAAACAGCTCCCTGGTGACTACTCTGATCTTCTGTGTTCTTTGCAAAGCAGAAATCAAATGATTACACTATATCTTCATCTGGGGATCTTACCAGAAAGGGGATGTGAACTCTCCCCACCTTATCTTCTTGAAAGCTGAGGGGATTGAAGCCCCTCGGTCTCGGGCAGCCCTGTGACAACCCACAGCATAGCTCCAGGATAATGGCACACCACAAACGCAGTGAGACAAGTGGTGCTGCAGGTAAGGATGCTCTAGCTCGCTTCAGCTGGGCTTCTATAATTGTAACGTGCCAAATCTCCCTACCACAGAAGTGTATCAGGAGATGTACAACCTGTACATACGAATCCACTTTTAACACAACTGTGCACACTTATGGAACACACATAATGTCCAGTCCATGAACATAAAGGTTCAATTAAATATTGAAATGGGCAGTTGAATGAAGCAATTCTTTTGTTCAAGCGGTGTTAGAAAACTGTATGGACATGAGTGTGCTAAACCAGTGATATATTTCAGCAAAATCACAATTAAAAGAATGGGTGCTGCAGCACACACTTATTTCTTGCACTATTTTACCAGCTCTAAAAATCAAACACTGCTCAGGAAGGACAGGTGTTTCTTGTCAAATTTCTGATGAGACCTCAGATGCAGTTCTGTAGAACATTAATCCCAGATAATTTAACAGTATTGCACACATTTTTGCTCCCATCTTTCACGAGTGCTAAAGCCAAATACTTCAAAGCACTACTATGAAAAGTACATCAGCATCAGGAATTTGATATAGAATAGGAAACAAAAACACTAGAGGCAGCTGAAATGCTAGGGAGAGACTCTTCTTCCCCGCTCTTATGAGAGTTATGTCTTGGTCACACAAAGAGACCACAAGTGGGACTAGACTATGTTTATACCTATCCATACACATATCAAATGATGGAAAGAGACCCTGGACAAAGTCTAAAGAATTAGCTCTGCTTGGCTTTGCAAGGTCAAAAGCAGCAATCAAAAGCTTCTTATCTCCCAAGTTTTAATTTCTCCTCCAGAAGCCCAACATTACCTTAATGTCTTCCAACAGAACTCCATTATCTCTGTTTAGGTTTTCAGCCTGTTTGATTTGCCCTGTTGCATCATTCAGAGCTTCACGAAGGTCAGTGATTTTGGATTCATATTCATTCAGTGAATCCCTCACAGCTTTAATAAGCCCATGATTTTCTTGGTGGTACTTTTGTAGTTCATTCTTAATACGCATCAGTACTGCAGTATCAGGATCAAAAAGAAAAGTTTTGTTCAGAGAAGAAGAGAAGCATAACAAACTTCATTCAAAAGGGCTTGGCATTTAGGATCAGAAAGTTGTGCTTGTGTGCACTGAGCATCCTTTGCAGTGCTCATCTCAGTGTTACTATAGCAGAGACAGTATTCAGCATCTCCTTGGATCAAATCTGCTCACTAGTTTGCTGCTGCAGACACAGAGCACAGATAAACATTTTCTAAATTACCTAAGGATGGGGCTGATCTGCAAATACTAAAGAATTTTCCTTTTTTTGTATGGAACTAACATAATTTCATCAGCAGTTTCAACTGCAATGTAGACATCTATCCTCCCCAATCAATGGAGAGATATGGGCACATGTAATCTAAAAGAGTGTTAGAACACAAAAGAGATCAAACTAATCTCTTAATAGTGGTATTTCACTGCCTGCAAAATAGATACAGTAGGGTTTCTCAGAGGTAGGTATCAAAGTTCAAAGTTGGGGGAAATTATCTATCAATCCTAATCTTTTACATTCCTCAGCTATGCCCCTGGTTAGGAGATAAGCCCGTGACATTGCTGTTCTTGCTGTCTTTCATGTCTGGAATGAAGTTTCTGAATGTCCCAGTCAAACATGTGCAGAGATAACACAAAAACAGAGAACAACTAGTGCAACTAGAGCTTCTGAATTTCCTAATCCTTGTATGATCTGGCCCTCAAACTAATCAAGCAGCTTCTGAAAATCTGTTGTTAAATTAAACCTGTAATTTCTCTAAAATAGCTGTACATACCACAGCCTACATACTGTAACACACAAAAGTGTTGCATAGGTGTATTATAATGTCTACGTCTTTATTTTACTGAGATTGATCTAATTACAAAAGAACGATCTACTGGGTTTCTTCCCCAACTCAGTTTTCTTCCAAAAAAACCTAAAAATGCCTTTAAATCCTCTCCAAAACTACCACTTTCCTGTTGACTAACAAGTGCTACAGATCCCAGGGATTCACTCCAAAAGGCCCCTCCCTGCACTCCATCCCAAACAATCAATAATGCTCCAGTTTTAAGACTGATTTTCTTAGCGAGTAAGAAGCTGAGAGAATAAGCACTTACACCGCTGAGCTTCTGTTCGCTCCTTCTCTGCCTCGGCTTGAAGTTGGCCAAAGTTACGGTTTCGCATCTCATTCATCATGCGTTGAGCTTCTGCCAGTTCTTCAGAGGCATCTCCCAATGGCAAGCTGTTACCTTCCGCATTGGTACCAGCTATTTGTTCCAGGAGCACTGAAAGAAAGCATTGGCAAAGTCAAAGAGAGAATGAGCTCAAGCCTATTCAAAAGACACAAATGACAGGGCTGATCTCTCTTCTGAAATACACAGGCCTATTCCTGAATTCCTTAATGAAGCTGATCCATTTTGTATTAATTCTGTTAAGATGAAAAGTATCCCATGTCACACAACCAGAGCTGGTAAGATGGCGTTGAGCTTGAAATTTGTCCCAAAGGACCAATTTCACAGCAGTAACTTTAAGCTTCTAACTTTAAAGAGCCCATGATGGCAACCCAGAATAAAGTTAGACTTAAGTCAGGATAGTCAATTTGTTGTTCTAAATGTCCCTGTGGTGAAGCTTCTCTGTCCCTTTTCACTCCTTAGGGAAGGTAAGCTCCTAAACTAACATAATATATTAGATTTCTAATAGGAGGAGTGAATTCCACAGCTATGACTAAATTCTGACTTATGATGTTGTTTTCTAAGAAAACCTGTCCTGCTGAATTAAGAACATTGTAAACAAACTGAAAAGATTCCATAAAACAAAATCATGTTATGGAGTTAGAAACTATTTTTTACCTTGTATATTGTTGACAACTATTTGTATTCGTGAAACCAAATCCTTTCCTTTCTGATGAGTTTGGCCAAAATTATTAAATAATCTCTCAGCTTCTTTGTAGTTCATTTCAGCCTAGCAAGGAAAAAAAAATATTAGATTAAAAATATCTGGATACAGCATGCCAATATATAGTCAGGAGACGTGTATTTTTAAATTGATTTATTAAGTCACCTTTTCCTGAAGAGCATTTATGTCACTGTTTAGTTTAGTGAATTCTGTCTCCAACTCATCTACCTTTGAACCTTGATTATGAACAACAGAACGGTAGTTGTTCAGTAAGACCTGAAAAGAAAGGAAAAAAATAATCCAATAAATCACCCATAAACAGGAGTCAAAAAGCAAAACATTCACTTGGTTAGACCTTTATCCAAGGTATATAAAATCATCATTACTGACATAAAAACTGACCAATTGCTTCCCAAAACCTGTTTTTTATTATCTATGAGTATAGCAGCTGCTATTCCAACCAAAAAACCCACATTTTTTTAGAATTAATTTTGGTAATGGCAACTGGAGTGTTGGGTTTTTTCGGTAATGCAGAGACATGAAGTGCTTGAAAAACACAGAGCTAGAGGGAAACCTCAGAAATATAACTTTCAAGGGGAGCAGGCCTAAGAAAAAGCAGGGATACTAATTCTATATCAGAGCATGACATACAAACCACAGATATCTTCTAACAAGTGAAGGCCAGTGCTGCCATCCCCTTGCAAACCAACAAAACCTAAGCTCCTGGGTTCACTTCTTATCCGCTTAATCTGAAATCCACTTTCCTGTTTCTCTGTGCCTACCTTTAAGTCCTTGATGCGTGTTTCCAGACGCCTCATCTGCTCCAGCGTGTGGGTACTCGCATCGACATTTTGCAGCTGAGACTTAATGAGCTGAAGCTCATCACCGATTGTGCTCAAATCCTTCAGCAGCGTCATCACACAGCTATCGCAAGCTGGAGGGAGCACGAGCAACGGAAATCAATACATATCACTGATATTTGACACAGAGAACATTTCACTGAGCGCATTAATAAGTGAGATGCCATGGAAATGCTCTGAAGGTTGTCATCTGGTGCTGCCTGAAGAGCAAAGGCAACAACAAAGCCCGCAGTATTAAGGACAGTGACCAAAGCCAGAAATAAGAAGGAGAGCCCATTTACACCTGACTAGCTGACTGCCTCTTTAATAATTTTTCCAAGCGTTTGGCTGAATGTTTGCTTTTAAAATGTTTATTATGGGACACCTCCAGTCCTTTTTAAACTCTGTCGCCCTTTAAAAGGGTCATCACTATGTATCTGAAACCAGCTGAAAGTAATCCAATTGAAGTTATATTTTATTACTTACAGTCACAATCTTCATTGGGATCCACATCTTTTGGTTCATTATTGAAACATTCTGAAATCACAAGATTGTCATTAGTAACCAAAGTTTTCTTGTGGAAATACTATTTCATTTTTGCCCTCACTTTTCATGGTTGGCAGCCATTAAAACACAGTGCTGCCCTTCCATAAATCTACACTCACTGTCAGTGATCTGAAATGCCCAGAAGGTTTGAGCATGCCAAAACATTCAGCGCCCACTTACGCATTGCTGTAAGCAATGCCTTTTCTATCCTTCAAAGAAAACTTACTGTAATCCCCTAATAGATGTTTCTTGGGTAGCAGCGGAAGGCCCTCTCACATCAAGTGTGCTGAATGTATTCCTAGAATTTGCCCAGAATAACACCAGGGGGATTGAAGCCAAGACATAGTTCAAGAAGCTTTTTGACATCAGTATGTATCTGCTCTCAGGCACATGGTGTGATTCTTGGGACTGTCCTCTGCAGGTTGGACAGGAGTTGGACATCAGTGATCCTTGTGAGTCCCCTCTAACTCAGGATATTTTATTATTCTATGACTATATTGTTAAAGCATTTTACTCTGGACAGAGGTTCAAACTCCTTTAACCTACGTTAGTATCCATGCTCAAACCACAGATTCTGATTCCCCAAAGAATGTCTTACCCACAAGGAACTAAGAAATATTAATGGATACCCTTCATACCTGTCACAGCTTGCAAGATTAAGGTACCAATTAAGCTTGAGAGAAATTCACAGTGCATGCACGGAAGAAGGCATTTTATGTAAACCAAGGCATGGAGCTTGGACCACAGAGAGAGGTGGTATGTAACAAACATTGCCCTCAGACTTTCCAACAAGCCAGCACAAGTGACTGCCTCTCCACAGCGCTCTTTCATTTTGTTAATTTGTTTTACAAACCCTGTTACAAGAAGCTTAACACTCCCCAGGTGAATGTGGAATTGTAACATCCTGGGATCCTAACTTCTGGAAGGAAGAAGAGGAACTGGCTCCTAAAAATCGTATCACACAGATGACAGGAATCTTCCCCGTCTTGATGCCCAAATCCCTTTTACGGGCTTGGTCTTACTGCCAAATTATCATCTCCTCTTGAAAATGAAAAGAGCAGTGCATGTTGGTCAAAGCTCAAACTTGATTCCCTTGGAGGTCTTTTCCAACCCTAATCATTCTATGTCTTTTAATCTGCAGGAAAAGGATGCACTCGGTGTAGGCTGCTGCTGTCAACAATAGCTTGCAACTGTGAGAGGGTACAGTGATAAAACTGGACCTGAACTTTAACAGCAGCATGAAACAGCCTGGAACAAACTGCCTAGATGTGCCATTTCCTTTGGCACTTGCACATTAAGTCATCAGGAATTTAAATGGGATTGGTAGTGATCGTTGCTGCCAAAAGCAGACAAGTCACGAAGAATATAGTTGTAAGAGAATGAAGGAAATTATTTTGAAATTCAAGTACCCATGCAATTCTGGTGTTGTATAATTCAGCTAACACCAGACACATTTCAGCTGTCGCTGTGAAGTACCAATTAAATAAAACTATTATTACAGCTCGTGCACAAACAGCATCAGCCAAGAAATGGTGAAGTGCTGGCCAAGCGCCGAACATCACGCAAAAGAAACCTGCTAGAACATGCTGTGCCGATGATCACAGAGGGTTTTATTCCTAATGCAGAAAAAGAGAGGGCTGATCAGAATGTATAGTTGGAGGAAAACAAACTGGCTCGTTGAATTTTGCCCTCCGGATTAGTTCGTGCAAACTCTTGCTTCAAAAAGAAAGGAATGATAAAACATCAAACACTGGTTGGATCTGTTCCATACAAGGTATAAATATAATGGAGATGTATTACCTCAATGATGAAATGTGAAATGAGAACAAGCTATTGAAAAATTGCACCAGCTGCCAACAGCAGTTCACATCACCTGAAGATTTTCTAATTTCTGTGGCCAAAGAAAGGTAATGTGATCCTTGCAGTTACTAGACTGCAGTATGAACAGCAATGCAGAGAAATGGAGAGCATATTTGAAAGAGAAATATTTGGAGTTAATAGTTGGAAACTTCACTGACATATGAGGAGGAGAATCTGTCTACAGGGAAAGAAAAGTGACATTTTCTTGAAGAATGAAAATACGGGAGAATCCAGGTCATTTCAGGAGCAGTGGCTTATGTGTTCCTGAATAGAAAGGAGTATCCCAAAGGACTGAGGTGAATTGAGGTAAAGACAGTCTGAGGAATGTAGGATCAAGCCCTCTACTTCAGAATTATAACAGATAAAGCAAACATATGCCCATGGTATTATATAAGAGCTTACCAGTAGTGAAGTACATGTGTGACTGACTATGGGAAAATCACGGATGTCTTAGCTAGCAGAGCAGTGTGTAGCTGGATTTATAAAAGAGCCTCCTGAGGTCAGGTTCTAGCTTCCACTGTAAATGCAGTTAGCTTGAATACCTAAGAAGGCAGTGCCTGATGCAGACTCCAAAGACGTCACTAATCTGTGCCAAATACATTTTAACGAGGCAGATTGAGAATGATCAGTTTCATGAGTCCATTAACACAGACTGGCATGATATAATTTACCTGTGTCAGCAGAGGAACTATGATGCATTTAAAAATGTAGCCATGAAACAAAAAAAAAAATGATAATATTTACGAAGTGAAATACAGGATAAAATGGCTTACAAGGGTAAACTTGATGACTCAGGACAGCCCATCCATTACTGTGGTGCTTTGTTTTAGAGAATCTTACATTTTGTAAAATATTATCTACATTTCTGTTAAGTCTAGATCTTTCCTTCAGTTCAGCTTATCCAAGTAGCTTCCTTCTTTGCTTCCTAAAAATAAAACAATGCTCTCTCCCATGTTCACAGGCCTTCACATACCTCCAGTCAGGTGGTCACAGCTAGCCAGCTGTCCATTATTATTGCAGTTACATTTCTGACAGTAGCCTCCATATTTTTGTGGATTTCCAAAATATCCTGGAGCACAGCTAGATAAAGAGATACAAGTAATTTTGATGAAATATTTGAAGCTACTTTTGTGAAATATACTTACCCTTGAGCAAACCCCCAGTTATTCTCCTGAAGAAACTTTCAAGAACTTTTAATTTCATGCCTTGACTTAAACAGAAAGGATATATTTTTGGTTTACAGTATCCTCTGTACTATGCTAAAAATATCTTTGTGAGTGCTGCAGATTTTTTTTCTAAAAATAAAAGAACTCCCACAATGCTCTTACAGGAATAATTTACTTAACCTGAAAAAATACAATGCATACAGATATATACATAAACAAGGAATTTGACAAGGCTTAACCCAGCAAGCCATACCATTGTGGTCTGTGATCCAACCAGAGAACATGTAATAAGGAAGATCACACTGCAAGTCCAGCAATGGCACTCAATGAAATCATCACCCTTCTGTCTGGGTGATACCTCCTCTTGCCACCTGTCAGCAAAGCAGTCTGTATGTGTGATCTCCAAATATCTCATAGGCAAAATATATTGTCCAGACTGGATAGCTAATACTCCTAGAAGGCACTCTGTTTTGAGACCTATAAGGTTGGTAATGTGGGATCAAAGGGCCATGATGAGTAGCTGATGCATAGCTGTATCTAGAAGAGAAAGTCTCTGTAACCTGCAGATTAGATGCCTAAGGTAACAGTCTTGAGCACAAGACAGCGTCCTGCTGAGGTCCTGTCTACAGATGAGACATCGTGACTTATTCGCCTTGAGTTTTCGAACCAGACAACACCATTCCATTATACATAAGTTCTCCCTGGATTTAAAACTCAGTGTAATTGGTTCATTTGCCTGCCTCAAACTGCCATGTTGTTCCTCCTTGGCTTTGCCAAACTGCTGCAATGATCCAGCAAAAGAGATGGCTTCAGCCTGGTGTGTGTATGCTCCAACTGTGGAGCAAATCATCAGAATGATTTGAGATCAAGAGTATGGTGCTAAATGTTACGTGGTTACTGCTGGATAATTAACACCACTGAAACACCATCCTGTACACTGGAGGAAACAGGTAGGTGTTTTTAACCTCAAAAGGGATGAAAGAAGTGAGAGTTGTTATTATCAGAGTGCAGGATAAGACAAGGCATAGGGCACTTAAGCAAAGAGGTTGACACTTCTCTTTTCGGTAAAAAATGTGTAGTCACTAGTCTGTGGAGAATTGCTTACATTTCTTCAGGGAACATTGGATTTATGACTGCAATTACACTAGAGCACCACTCTTCCGCAGCTCTTCATGTAAATAGCTACCCCTTAAGCATGTGCATACTATGTCCACATATATTACCCAATGCAGACATATATTACCTAATATTACCTTATGTCCATATGTATTACCCAATACAGACAAACTTCCTTTTATGGTGCCTCTCAAAAACCTTAGCTTTGAGAAACAAGTCCCTTACCGTTCACAACGAACTCCGGTATAACCTTCTTTGCAGAGACACTGAATTTCTTCACCATTTGCCACACAGCCAGTTGCAAATCTTTGAGAAGAAGAAAATATTATTGTGAGCACATCCTCAAATAGGTTTTACACTCTTGAGGTTCAGTTTAATGACTTTCAGATTAAAAAGTATTTATACCACCAAAGTACTTCTCAGCTAATTTAATTGCCTCTAGATGATTTACTGTGACTAATTCCTTGAAGTTTCATATTTTTTGTGTAAATTATTCCCTTAGACTAAAAAATAATCCTTTCCTGACCTGTGGACTGAGTATTAATAGTTCACTACCCAAAGGAATGCCTAAAATAAACCTTAGTAGTGATGTCATAAAATAAAACAAGTCTGGGTAGCTATTTTATCTTACCAGGCAAGAATCAATAGCCTGTGCTCGACAACATTTCCTCCTGTTTGTACAGCTTTGCTTTTGTTTTCTTCCTTTCTAGTGGATGACAACATCAGTGGATATTTTTACGTAGCTAATATTGTTTAGGGTATTTTTAGCCAAAGCTGAGTAAAGTTATGCACCATGTTTGGAATCTCCAGGGAGTATCTGGTTAACACAATGAACATTTTTCTCTGCTCTTTCTAGCAGAATTGTCTGGATTCAAATTTCACTTGGAAAGAAACCATTATTTTGTCCAATGTTCAGGAAGAAGAAGGCAGGAGATGAAGTGGGGCAGGCCATATTTGCTATTTTCATTTTTTAATTTATGAACAGTGTCTGCACTAAGAGTTGCATATAATTTGACTAGATGGAAGATTGTCAACACTAATAATGCCAGGTGGAGTGCATTTCCTACATGAGGAATGGTATTCACTACCCTAATGTGCAGCTATGAAACTGCACAGGTTTATGGTCTCCCTAGGTATTTCAGCACTCTTAAAACATGTTCAGTCAGCTTCAGGCAAGAACCTGCAGAAGAGACTGTCAAAACTAGATCTATCAGAGAGTTCTCTGATAAATGAAAAACTTGTCTATTGTCTGATTGTGTAAATCTCTTATTTAAGGTTACTTGGTGTTTGCTAATGCACCTGGCAAATACTATATAGTGCCTTTAGCAATTTATCTCTTAATTTAAAAAAAAATTTTGTTTTATTTAACACATTTAAAAACTGACCAATGATGACAAAACATATCATGCATTTAAAACGCAATTTATTGCCCAATTTTAAAAGCCTGGCAACCTCATTAGATCCAAGGAAGTTTCATTTTTTCAGCTTAGCATGTTTACACTTCCAACAGAGCTTCCACATGAAGAGCAACCACACTCTTTCAGAGTTCTAGATACATGCTTAAGAGCTTGAATGTTTTCATAGTATTTTTGCATCTTGCAAATTTTTCTGCATTCATATAAAGGCTTGTTTCACAGTTGTTACTTAACTCCTAGCCAGAGTAATAGTGTTAAACATCTTGCATTTCAGTAAACAAGAAAGATCCTGGGTATGCCCAGTAAGGAAAATTACTTCCATCTTACATTTGCCATTATGAAGGAGTTTGGTGCGTAAGCCCACTCCAGCTGCCTGGGGCTCCCCAAGGCTATGAGCAGCATGCCTCTGAAGCCCATCCAGGTCCCACTGAGCTGAGGGTGTACTCAATAAAGTTAAAGTTCAGGGTCTGAGTGAGAATTAGAATGCTCAGCTTATTTAAAAAGGCAAAGCTGTGAGACCGACCACCAACTTACTGCTGGCATGTCTCAAATGGGTATGATGGGCAATATGAGAACACAGAAGAAGATTAATATCTGCCTATGGCAGCAGAGTTTGGGCTTAGGGTTTTTTTGTTTTTGTTTCTGTTATTCTTCCCCTCCCCTCTTTGACTTCTTACAAGCTTTTACTGTACCTGTTTGTATAGGGGCAGGGACACACCCTGCAGGAACCCTGAGTGGCATCTCCAAAATATCCATCTTTACAGCGCTCACATTTCTCCCCAGCAGAATTATACTGACAGTTCTTGAAAAGGAATCAAGCAAGACAGTTAGCAGTGCTTTACCACTCAGTATGGCTTTACTATTATTAAAAAAAATACAGCTAATCTATTCAGAGGATATTTTCTTTCCCCTCCACATAATCAAGCATTTATTGCCATATTGCCTTCACAACCAGGACAGAGCAGTTTCGGTCATTTCTCTAAGCGTAGAAAGCACAAGTTCCTCCCTGCTGTGGAAAAGGAACTGATAAATAAGTCAAATTAAACATATTTTTAAAGAAATTCAATCAGATGCATGGTCAGTTAAGGAACATTCCATTAATACACTCTCTATGCCTTGATACTCCAATTAAAAAAACCACTATGTTTAAATTTCACATCTCAACACTAATTAGAAGGCAGATAAAATTTAAAAGCATGTAATGAATTGAGCCCAAGCACATTTAAATTAATTTAAATCCATTAAATTAATACAAAAATTGTTTCTCCTAATAGATTCAGATCAGAATGGAGTTTCATGTAGTTTCTCCAGTGTAACTGGAATAAATAATGAAATAATGAAATAATAAAATAATGAAATAATGAAAAGCAAAGACTAGGAATACAATTGAAACAGATAAAACTGAGTCACTATTTCCACAATAAAATTGTTGGAAATTATATTTTGTTTTAAAAATGTTCTTAATTCTGATGCTGTCTAATTGTCACACATTTATATTTTATGGGGACAGGAGGAGCAAGTTGCTTCTGCATTACCTAAAGCGATGCTAATTTAAAACAGAAGTTGTTCAAATACATAAGCAGCATAAAAATACATAAGCAGCCATAAAAATTCCAAGTGACCAACACTCAAGAGGCATTCACACTCCCAAGTTCTACAGCTGTTTGTCTTCAGTGTGCAACAGACTGATCCAATGTCCCACAGAGCTGAGGGTGTACTAAATAAAGTGAAAGATGGAAAAAAAGAAAGTGGGAAATTGGCTGGAAGAGGTTACTGAGCAAATTAGCCTTCCATTTCAGGGACCTTGATAGCTCAGGGCTATGTTTTAAGACCCTACTACCATGACTAGCAGTAGAGGGGCATTTTTCCCTACAAATGAGAAATAGTTCTGTCTCTCCCATCTCCTCTTACACTCCATTCTCCTCCACATTTCTTCATACTCAGATTCCCTTAACCACATCAATAGCCCTTCCCTCAAACTCTGCATGTAGTAACTCTTAATTTGTTTTCATTTTGGTTAAAGAACTAAATTTGTGGCTCAATTATGAGAAGTTCTGGGAACGAACAGGAAAAGCTCCAGCTCACATATGAGACATTTAACATGAAATTAAACAACAAGTAACACAAAGACACCATGTTTGCAAAAGGAACGATTTTAAAGTGCGGCCTCTATAAAAGTTGGTGCATATATTCCTGTAAAACCCTAATGGAAAATTCAGACTGTTTCTGAATAATAACTGTCAATTTTTATCATCCTGAAGAATAAATTAAACTGCAAGAAGAGTAAAAGAGATGCATTTGAAAGTATATGTATTGGTTTCAACTTGGAGCAACCTCCTCCAAACCCCTGAAGTTTATCTCCTGGCTTTTTGTTTTGCTCACTCTGTCTATAGAAAATTAATTAATTCCATAATTGCAAAGAAAATTTAAGCTATTTCACATATAAGACACTCTTAAATGTGCCATGCTGCTCCTCTAGCTACATGGCATATAAGGGCTGGAGGTCCCAAGGCACAGTGGAATGAAGCCAGAGCAGCAGCTTCCTCATGGGTTCTCCTTCAAGTTTCACAGAGCCAGAGACAGCCTTGGAGTCACAGCATCTCCAAACCACCAAGTATTGCAAACCCTGAAAGGAAAACTCCCAACTGTCTGCATGTGCACCCATGGGGTATAAGGAAGTCAAAGTAGAGTGTGTCAGGGCCACAACAGAAACGCTGAGGTTACATGAAACACATGGGGTTATAATCATAGAATCAGCCAGGTTGGAAAGGACCTCTGAGATCATCAAGTCCAAAATGTTACATGACATGAAGCAACATGTCATGGGATGAGCAAGTCTCAGCACCATAGTGCTGCTGAGGGAACATGCCTTCCAGGAGAAGGGCAGGGACCACGAGGATCAAGAAGCCTGATTAATGGCAGAAAGCTGGCTTTTCCCTACACATAAGAACCAGCCTTTCAGTCTTCTCCACCTCCTCCCGCCCTCCATTCTCCCCTGCTTTCAGCAGTGCAGCAGCACACTCCTCTCCTTCCACTTGTATGCAGCAGTGGGATAGTGACTGCCTGAGCTAGGGAGGGCACTGCTGCCACAGGGGAAGGAGCCAGCCCAGTCTTATCCTCCCTCACAAAGCCTTCTTTGGAGGCTGATGCTGGAAGGACACTGGCATATGTAGGTACTGGGGCCTGGGGCTCCAGGTGAGGAGCAGGCAGCCAAGTGCTCAAGCTTTGCGCTTAGGATGTGGAACTTGGTGGCTTCTCAGTGGGAAGCCTCCTTTTCTTCTCTGCTCCAACAACAAGTCTTTGTCCCGTGGCTCTTCTACAGAGACACAAACTTGCTCATGGTGAGGCAGAGGCTCATAATGGAAATACAGGCCCTCAGGGCTTTCATTTTTCACTGCATTATCCTGGATGATTTCGCTTGCCCTGAATCTTGTCCTAGGGCCAAAGGTTGATTTAGCTCTATCTGAAAGTTAATCCAGCTGTGAGAAAGAGGGGATAAAGAGAAATCTAAAAGTCACATACTTCATGAGGTGAAAGTAAAATCTGCCTTTCTAATTCTAATCTGAAGTGAAACTTCCTCATCTTTCTTGCTCTGCTGCAGCACTTTCCTGTCACAGCCTGCCCTGCCCCTCCAAAGCAGCAGCCTGCAAGTCATCCCCCAGAATGTGCTGAATTGGTTTATGGTTTCCATCAAAGCAACATGGTTGGTTCAGACGAAGTCGGGGGAAGTGACATAACGCGCAGGAATGCGCCGCAGGCAGAATGGATGCAGTGCAAACAAGGAAGAGGTAACAGAAAAGACAGACCATGAAAGATGTTGGCACGGTTCTTATTTACACAGTAAATGAAAAATTAGCGAAAAGTTTTAAAGTGGGAATTTTTCAGAACAAAGTATTTGAAGAAGCATCACGGATATAAACTGGAGAAGCACAGTCAGCCAAATGTCACAATTCCATTGCTGTGAGGGCTGCTCCACTTCCATGAGGCTGCTTTGTGTTTAATACAGTGTGCCAGGGAGCAAAATCTGCCCCACTACACCTTTGTAACAGCTAAAAATTTCTATTTAATCTAGCTTTTATTATCCCATCTTACTTAGTGCAACATTTTTTAACCCATCTAGCTGTAGATTGCAGTTTGTGGAGATACACTGAAGCTGATTAAACACGAGATTCTGCAAAGACTGTGCTGTGTATGAATGTCCTGTTTGTCGGCATTGGCAAATCTTAGTATACTTGTATAACACTAAGGACTGCATATGCCAGGATAAGACTCATGTTTATTAAAAATAGCTACAAAAGCTTCCTTAAGTACTAATTTGGTGACTTTTTGTACCAGGACCTAGCAAAAATTATAGGGGAAAAAAAATAACCTGAAAACAAGGACACAAATTACTCCAATCACCCACAGTTATGTCAAATGTACATTTAAGTGTATGCATCTTAGGCTCATTAACAGTACAAGATTTCGAGAATGAGGCATACAAGGATTATTTTTAGTTGCTTGGAATTTAACAATACTGCATAATCCATACTGCAGTAAGATCAATGGGTCTTTCTCCTTTTCTTCCCATTATTTCTTGAATTTTAGTAGTTACTTACAATACATTTTCCAGTACCATCTTCACATCTATTTGAATTTCCATTGCAGTTGCAGGGCACACAGCGTCCAGCAAATAATCCTTTATTCTCACGATAAAACCCGAGGCCACATTCCTAGATAGTAAGCAGAGAGAAAAAAAATCAGTGAGTGTTGGTGAACACGTTATGGAAAGCGTATTTTGGAAATGTTTGCCATTTCCAAGGAGTAGTGAAGGAATACATTTCTTTGCAAGCTCCTTTATTCTAATGCAGCAAATAGCAATGCATGGAGATGAAGAAGTTTCAGCTGAACCCAGTTCTTTACACATTCTGGTAGTGATGATTTAATAATTTTCACTAACCTCCGAGCAAAACACGTTTCCTGTGGATATGTACAAAGGTGTTGAATGCGATTTTTAAAACCACAGAAAAATATTTGACTATGAGAACACTTTATTGTGAATCTTAGGAAGAACATATGGAAATCTCACATATTAACTAGTGGTTATATGAAATCTCAATATTAATTTCACTATGGTGTATTCCTTGGAAATAATTCTAGATATCTTTTACATACATTCATTGTGACTTCCATGGTAAGTCTACCAAGAGCTACACAAAGCCATGCCTAGACACAGCTAGGTGATGTAACAAAATATACAGTGATCTAATTTCTAAGTACAGGCTTGCCCCGGAGACCAGGGAAGCATGAGAAGAATGTTTAGCTATTGAGAGCACAGGAACAGGAGCACAGCCTGTCAGATCACAGTTGGATTTAAGCAGAGAGCTGAACCGGAGCGATATTATAAATGAAGCAAGAGACATCAGGTTTGTTAGTCTACACCAGGAAGGTAGTAACTCATATGTTAAAACCACGTTCTTGCTAGCCAAGGACAGGGAAAGCATAAGGAATGCCTCCTGTGAGCATGAAGTCCTCCTGCACACAGACCAATTCAAAAATTCCCACCCACCTTCTCTGCCCACATACTCCTGGCACAACAACCACACCAAAAATGACTGGACATAAGTCTATGCCTTCCATTCCCTAGCTCCTTTTCACTAGGAACTAAGCTAGTGTGGTTCAAGGAAGATCAGAGGCTGTACTAAAGTGGGGAGAAAGCTGTGCTTCCCATGAAGCCAGCACCTCCCAGGTTCCCGCCTCCGGCAATGCACTTCTGTGCTGTACCTACACCTCACCTCTACCTCACAGTTAGGGGCTGGCCCCAACAACATGCAGAAAACAAGTGACAGTTGAACTTTAAAGCCATAAATCTTTTCTCACAGTAATTGCACCACCAAGGCTGATGGGAGTAATACGAAGAGCAAAGGGTTTGTGGGATGGTGTCACAAATCATGTTGCAGTGGTTCAAGTTGTAAGTATTTATGCAAAGGCAGGATTAACCTGAAAAGAATTTACTGATAGAACTAGAAGAGGAAAAACGCCTCTCACAAAGCAGATCCCAAAAGGAATAGTGACTTACTGCTGTTCAAACAACAGTTGCTAGCGGCACCTTTGCCTTCTCTAGGATAAATTAAAAAAAAAAAAAAAGTATACAGAATACTAATACCATCAAAAACTTCAAATACTGACTTCAGTGTGAGCAAGAACTAAATTTAGAATAGACATTTGAAGTTTTTCAGATACATTTTTAAAAGGGTGAACATGTTCCCTGAACAACAGGGAGCCAATATACCCAGCTTCTGAAGAAACCAGGGCCTGAAACACATTAAACAGCACGACTAAGTAAAATATAGGCCCTAATGCATATAAATTTTATTTACTTACAGTCTTTTTTTGGAGAGCAGCATGAATAGCACCTTTTAAAAACACATTCAAATGCACTTGGAAAAATATCTGTGCAGCCTTTTGTTTTTCTATTTATGCTGTCTTTAAAACGACACATTTGGAGTACGTAGGCACTCTGTTTTTGAAGCAGCATTTGTGATTTCCACACAAATGATAAACTGATTCCACGTGAAGATAAAGCTCTCACTTGGCACCTTCAAGCGCTTACGTGTTTAGGATCATTCTTTTCAAGTAAACAGCAATTTAAAAGAAACTCTTGCACACACTTTTGTTGGCAAAGTACTTTGAGACATAAGATTAGCCTTCTCACTACATTTATATTAGGTAATGCATAAGTTGTTACCAAATTAGTTAATTTAAAAACAAAGTGAAAGAAGGAAGTAAGTGAAAATGAGCAAATTACCTGTCTTGGGTAAAAATCCGTTTGAACTTGTTGCTGCTGACTCCTCTCCAGAAGGTGGGGATAGGAGAGCCTCTGTTGCATATCTTGTGTTAAACAATGCCCCAGGGACACTAATGTGACAACCAGCCATCCTACATTTCTTGGCCTCTGTGCTTGACCCATCATTTTTCTTTGGTTCCACCGCGGACATACGCTGCTATCCCTTTGGTGCTCACCCGTTCCTTCTCTTATACGCCCCCTTCTTCTCCAGCTTCTGACTCAGATTAATGAGGCTCTGTGCTGTGATGGGCCCCACCTTTAAACTTTATACGTGAGTCAAGTCGTACAGCACACATTACCGTTCCTGAGGTTAACAAGTAACCCTGCAGTTCCTGTAGCTCAATATATACCTAAGCCGGGGTGGGGCAGGCATCACCTCCTCCCCACCTATGGCAGCCAGACAGAGCTAGGTGATTAGAGCACTAAGTCACTGCCTGAGTAATGCTGCATAAACACACCGGGCTTACCAACCACCCAGGTGAGTGTCTTGGTGACTTCCTTTGGCTTTGTATTTCCACCAGGTTACATTAAAAAAAAAAACCAAAACCTTGGTTTATCAAGGCAATACGTTGAAAGCAATGTGATGGCACTAGTAAGTTCAGTCAACGCTCATCAATTTGTGTGTGGTACAGAACACTAAATGTGTGAAAAAATAAAAAAAAATTCCAAAACGGTATTTGAGAGATGATGAATAGCTGCCATGAGCGGTGGATGTACAAATGAAATGTAAGCCAGACATACATATTTTTGTTCTGTCTCTCTGTAGCTGCTCCAGTCTAGATATTATTCGTTCATTCTCATTTCAAAAAACTTTTTCAAGGTTAGTACAGCAATTGTTGTTTTATAGTAACCCTAAACAATTTTCTGAGAGTAGTTTCTCATATTTTGTGCACTTTGCACACTGCTTATCTCTCCAGTACTTTATTCTGCTGCACTGCTTACACATGGCAACAGTCAAGCTCTAAGCTAAGCAAAAAGACAACCAAAAGAATTATAGCTACAGGAACAGCATCAGGGACAGGATACACAGCTATGGTTAGGATTTCACCAGTCTTCAGGTAACAGTATTACTTTGCAATGTTTACATTATCTTTCACAAAAATATCTCCAAAATTTTTTTTCCAAATATGTTGATTTCAGATCTCAAATACTTTCCTAAAAATATAGTAGAATTATCTAGGTTCATGCTACTTCCCTTGGACCCTGCCAAAATAAGGAACACCAGGAATTTTCTCCACTGCCTATGGTCTCACAGACTTTGATGTAGTCAATTCTGATCTTCTCTCCATAAAGGTATGTATTGACTGAGATTATTCAGCCTCTCCGAGGGCATCACAGAGGAATCCATCACTATAGTGCCTTACACAGCTCCACGAAAGCAATCACAAGTTGAATAACCCTACAGTGTTTCTCAGACAGTGAAAGTACTTGAGCCTTTGAAAGTGCACAGGCTTACAAGAAGCACGTTTAATTGCTTTAATAACTACCCTGTTCCTCTAACCAACCCAGTATGTATAGCTGTAGGCCAGACAGAAGATAATGGCACTGTACAGAGGCAAACGTTTCCTACCTGACATGAGTCACCGGCGTACTCCGGAGGGCAGGAGCACGTCTCTACACTGTAGGCAACGCTGCCGCTTCCTGCGCCGGTGGCTTCTTCCAGCCCAACCTCACCCAGCGTCAGCCGCTGAGTCTCCGTGAAGTAAAGGCCTCTGATGTGTAAGCCATCCAGTCTGGACAGGATTATCATCAGTTCCTCTCTGGATACAGGGTTATTGCTGCTGGCATGCCTGAAGTTTCCCTGTGCATTAAGGGTACAAAATGAGCATAGCCCTGCAGCTTCTTAAAAAGAGTATCTGCAAAGAAGACTGGAGGACAGGAAAAGGGAGAAAAGACCAATGGACCCCTATAGTTCCAGCTGGTGTGGAGTGAAATAGGGGCCTGGAAAATAAACACAGGATGGGTGGAAAAAAGAATAATGAGCATAAAAACGGATGTCAGCTTTACTTTGCAAGCTATGTATGGCTTTGAGGCACTGAGAAGTGAAGAAGTCTGTAGGTTCCTTTTCAGTCATCCAAATTTCTTTGAGATATCACCCTCCAAACCACAGAACGATGGAGGAAAATGCTTTCACTTCCTAGAGTAAGTGAAGTCTTACATATCCAATCTTTCAGGGATGCCTTCACATGCTGTCTTGCTGCTAACAGACACAGCATTACTGAAAATGGAATCTGGCTTGAAGAAACATCTTTTTTTGCTTGCATATGAGAGAAATAAATAACCCAGTCTGACCTTCTGAGCACAGATTTAAGGTAGGAATAATCCCTGTTAAATTCAGCTACCTGAATGTTGGAAACCCATTCTAAACTAGCTAACTAGACACCAAGGAAAACAGATAACAGTTCATTCCATCGCTATTAAGTACAGTCTGAGGCTGCAATGAATCATCTTCCATCGATGACTGATTCGGAATTACTCCACTGGCCCTGGAGGGGAGTTCTAAGGGCTAAATTGGACAAGATGTCTAGCTCGGAGGTGCCAAATTTAGGTGGCATGGACCAGAACCCAGGTTACATGTGGCAGTAAAGAGAGAGAAAAAATGTTGTTCATATTTAAGGTCTACAGTATTTAAGTTTATATTCACTACCTTTATCAAGTATTTGTTATTTCTGCACATATTACCTATGTATTTTTTATGTTCCACTGGGAAGAAAAGAGAAGGCCATTCCCTCTCCAGTTCCTACCTCAACCAGCTGCACTCGGCCGTAATATTGACGATCAGGCAGTGGGTTGTTGGGATCCATATAAACAACTTCCATTTGATGGCCCTATGAGAGAATGAGGATGTAACATTGCTGTTTCACTACCTGTTATGGCAAAGTGTTCAGATGCAATAAAATCTGGTGAAACACATTAACTCAGTTCTTTGGGAGATAAAAACTAAGTAATATCTCTGAAAACTGTATGACATTTTGTCAGCAAGGTGGTATAGTAAGCACTGTGTTCTAGCAACAGCAAGGTTTTCACTGCTTTTGCCTATTAACAACCTTGCTTTAAAGTAAAACACAAAGAGAATCAAATTAATGCTGATCGATTTTCACAGGAACTAGTTAGTACCTTTTATTAAAATGCTTTTGCATTTTCAAACATTATCCTTTGCATCGTGGTGCACAAGCAACTATGGATATTACTATAGTACTATATGAGGCATGTTTCCCAATAAGAATTCTAAAATACTGAATTAATACTTCTGACAGTCTGAGGAAACAAGTCCCCTGCCTAGGAAATTTCAACAAATAGTCAAAGATTTTAAATTTTGGCCACAGAGAGGTTAAATTTAAAAACTGTTAACCTCAAATGCATTTTTATTTCAGTCCCTTGAAGTTTAATAATTATGCTTAATTTTATGCTGAAGAAAATTCTCACAGAAAATGAGATTAATTACACATGGAATCCAGGGCATCTTTTGCAGGGACGAGGCCATACTTGTTGACAAGTGTGCAAGGCACTAATTAATTTTTTCCATAGGTGCATTTTACAGAGAAAATACAATTTCATCTTTTTATTTGCTCTCAAATCAATTATGCTTAATAACATGTTACTTTGGCAACAACGACAGATGTGTTGATGGCTTTAAGCAAACTGCAGTAAAACCACTTTTACAGAAAAACAGCAAGTTGCTATTAAAGGTAAGTACACTACAGGAGCAAAATCTGCCATAGTTGTCAGGTAACATAAAAATCATGGTATTGGTGTTGCTTAAAATTAAAAATGGCATTTAAAAACTTACTGTTAGTCGTATATCAGGTCTCTTATCCAGAAGAACCATGCCCTCGCTAGGTAAGCCAAAAGATTTCACTTGGTAACTTAGGAAGCCACCGTATGAAGAAAGCTGTAGCAAAACGCACGAGAACAGAGATACTTGACTGCACTGTTGCTTGATATCAATGTAACTTTGTATTCCAGTTTACCCCATCTTCCAGCACTGTAAATGAAATACTTACTCTTTGTTTTTAGAAAAAAATACAAAAATAGTGTTGCTTGCAAGAAATTACTTTGTATTTTGTTCACTGTGTGCATCTGAGGTAACTTTTTGAGCAGATACTATTCTCTAAAAGGTTGCCTACATCATAAGGGTTTTTTTCATACCTCGGTTCACAACATGTGTATCGTGGATAAATCACATGTTCACATGAACACTGTTCTTCCCCTTACTGTACAAGACAGATTTGGTGCATCAAGAGCTGACATCAGATTGATAATGAAAGTTGTAGTGAACCCCATGAACAGCCACAGATAAGAGAAATAAGACTACAAATGTTTAAAGGTGGCTTTCATAGGCCAGCATTTTCTAAACTTACTGCAAACATGAATGCAAGCAGGAAACCTTTGCTCCAACTTCTGGAGGACAGGACTTCTACTGGTAGGTATCAGCTCTGTTGTAAGCAGGCCAGTGCTGTAGGCTGAGCTGAAACCACACTGCTTTTGGCTCAACTACAGGTGACCCACAGGTGGCTTCAAACCCAATCAAATGCATGTACACTACCCAGAACAGACACAGGCAAGAAGTTTGAATCATCTAACAAACAGCTTTCCTGGGTGGTGTATGAGTGACTCAGTACAGAACATACTGAAAGGAAAGGAAGCCCCAGGCATAGCTTGGGATAGTTTTTGTTCCAAGAAAGTTGGAAGGAAAGTTTGTGGGTACTGGGTGAAATTAGGCATTGTGGCATGGATATACTATTTTGTTTTGCACCCTTTGTCTTTTGCCCTTGTATCTTATGCTTGGTTTTGACGTGGGGGAAGAATTACTTTGTCAGGTTTTGCTGTTCTACAGGTAAGCATCAGCCTTCAATCTACCCCTTTCCAAACACTTTGATGAATTACAAACAAAATACTGACATCTCAATACTAAAATTGTTCCTTGGATCACAGGGATGTAATTAATGTCAACTGCATTTTCAAAAGCATAATTTGAAATACTGGCTATATTTTGTCAACACAATCAAATCACCCTGTATAAATATTTTTTTAAGAAAAAACCTGTAAGAGAATTAAAAATGTGCAAAAATTGTTTCGCAGTGATTTTTTTTTTAATGGGAAAATATTGGTTTTATAAATCACCCCCTGTATTCCAGATGTATGGTATTTATTTTCTAACACTAAGAGTCATCCATTAAATAGAATGTTAAAATACAAAAGAGCAGAAAATGGGAACAATGTGATCCAAATTTCTCAATGACTGTTAGTTGTTTCTGCACTGCTACAGAATTTGCATTTGATTCCCTTTTAACTTTTAAACAAAAGACATAGGTAGGAAAAAAAATATACTCTGCTAAATATAAATGTTCCAGTGGAACTAGTTAAGAGGTTTAAAATAATGGGAAACAGTATTTACACTCTCATCATACTGAAAAATGTATGATGTGGTTTTGTTCTCATTTTCTGAAAGATGCTATCACTGGAAGCAGACCAAAACCTGACATTTACAAAATACAGTAGCGTGAATAACTGGGAAATTTATGAGCTTGTAAACTAACAGCTAGATAGCATTTTGGGGGGACTTTCATTACTGCAGTGTTGCCTGTGCTAAAATATACACTGACACACTGTGTGTCGCAAAAGCAGGACCCAAATTAGAACTATTTTATTTATGGTGTTATCACTGCAAATGAAATAAAGTCATGGCAGGCCTAGGTAGACACTGTGAAATGTAACATAAAACTCATAGCACTAATTTTAATAGCTGTCTTTAAAAAGGGTTATTGCCTGCTTTATATCTTGTTATGGGAACAACAAAAGTCCTTTTGGTTCAACACTGTAGGTGATAATGTATGCTTTAACATGAAGTATCTTTCAAAAATTATTTGTAAGCATTGAAACAAGAACCTCTACAACATTAACATAAAGCACCCTAAGTAAACATGCTGTTCAGCTGAGGTATGGACCTCTGAGCATAGGAGAGTTGGAAGAAAAATACTGCTCTAGTTTTTAAAATAAGGACTAAAAAGAACTTCAAAACTGTACCATGTTCAGTGCTCTGGTGTCTATCCCATTTGTTTTCTCATGTGTGTCAGTAGGATTACATCTGAAAAGCTTGTGTGTCCTATGACCGGTTAATAACTATTGACACTGTCAGAGTTCCAACTGAGGAGAACCTAGGCTCCAGGTCTGGAAGTCACCATTATCAAAGTCCCCCAGGTCAGTGGGATCCTTGGGCTGAGATGCTGATGGTATTAACCGTGAGAAAAAGACTGCTCCCATGCATGAGTTGACAAAGCAGCAAGCAGTTCAAAGAACACAAAGGTTAGAAAACCAGTTGTTGCTCTTCCCAAGCAACAGATCAAATGCAAAAGGTTGAGTCTTTTTGTGTGCCGTTGAGCACATAATCACCTTTTATTCTTTTGGAAATCTGCCCAGGACATACTTCAAAGAATCTAAAGGACTGGCAAGCTCTATGTGTTCTGGGTTTTAGAGTGGGCACATTGGCACGCTCTATGTGTTCTGGGTTTCGGAAAAGCAGATGAAGGTACCAGCTCCTTGAACCACAGCTTCTGACCATACTGCTCACATAAAGACCTCTCTGGCACTGAGCAATATGATTAATTCTGTGTAATTGGTTATAATTTTAACACTGTACTCAGAAGTAAAATGTTGTGATTTCTGGCATGACACATAAAGAGAGACAAGAATCTTGTGAGGGAAGAAAGAGAAACGTATCTAAGAAAACCAGACTTTTTATCAAAATGCTGGCAAAAAATTTAATTCCTCTTATTAGAACAGATGAGTTAGGTGGCATTTACCTTTTCTCCCAGGTAAGACGGTGGTGCTTTCCAATACAAACTATGCACAGAAGCAGGCAATTCTTGAACATCAGCCACTACACTATTACTGACAGGATTGAAAGTGACTGGAATGTCAATATTTCCATCCTCTGCCTCCAAACGCCAGTTTCTCATGTCCACAAACTAATGAAAAATACATAAAGGAAATAAGCTTGTCTCATCCTTTATCAAATTTTACCAGCACCAAGTAATGAGAAGAAAATGTTTAGCCTCTGTAATTCCCCTAGCATGAAATGCAACCGCTTCAGAGCCAGCCTAAAGTCTTTGTGCAGTGGATGTTGCACGGACCTCAAAAGAGAAAATAAGTGGGACAGATGAGCCAAAGCTACTTGGGATGCAGCCATTTGGTTTGTCATTTGCAAACAAAATTCTGTCTCCAGTCACACGAAGACAGACCCTTCTGGAGGTGGCTAGGAACTGTGTGCACAAACCCAAGGACATAATTTGGGGTTACTTTTTAAAGTCCATTCCAAGATCAAAGCCAGGACACTAACCTAAAAGACAGAGTTTGGATCAGTCATGGTAGGTGCAAGGTACAAAGGAGGGGACATGGCATGATATTTTGGAGAGACAGGCAATGTAGCCTAATATTCTGGCTCTTTAATGCACATTTTATTTTTATGGCTGTTGTTTCATGAAAGAACATGCATCCTTTTATTTTTCATTATAATAAGAGAAAGAGTGCATAATGAGCATGTACCAGAACAATAATACAAAAAGATAAACATGTTCCCTAAACCAATTTTTGATGAGGACAACTAATCACTAGAGGAAATTTTCCTAAAGCAAATGGAAGTTTGCTGCTGACTTTACTGAGGCCAGATTTTTATCCTTTGCATGAAAACAGTAAAGAACCACAGTCTAGACTGCATCTAGTCTGTGTCTAAACCTTCACTAACTCCTCATCCATGACTCTAGCTCTGCTTCTCTCTTTTTCTTTCTCTTGCATTGTTTCAAGCAGTTCTTGCTTTTTTTTCAGTCTTTAGCCATCTAACCGTTTCATTTATGCTACTAAAAATCTACCTTCATTTCTCATACTTGATGTCATGCCTCTTTTATAGGGAGGGAAGAAAGACAGTTTTTACAACCTGGATAATCTGTCTCACATTTCTGAAATTTAAAAATGTATCTATGATATGGGCACATAATATGGCATGTGCTTACCAAAGCACCTTGAAGGAGAGCATTGACTTTAATGATGACATAAAGTTTGAAGATACAGCAAGTAAGATAAAAGGCGAGCTCAACTTCAGTCCAACTAGTGATTTGTAAGCCAACAGGTAAAAAGGGCCATTTCTACCGAAAGGCACTTTCAGACTACACCTTGGTCTTAAGAAGGCTGCGCTAAATCCGAACTATCGCTTGGAGAATATTTCTGATCCTTAGAAATGTCCTTCATGGGATAAATGTAGGTGCATGATAGAAAAGAAATAAACCTATTGGATACACCTTGGTTCTACGACGATTTGTGCTGCGACAGTTGCTGGTTGCCCCAAAACAAAAGCAAGAGGTGCATCCCCTGGGATTAGAAGGGTCCAGATAAAAGGATCCTGGTCGGCAAGTATCACATGCTGCACCTTCAACATTCTCCTGTTAAGGCATAGTTCAAACAAAATCTCAGTGCTTTCCTTGTGGTTTGGGTGAGTTATTTATTTAAATGTATGGAAACACAAATGAAAATGTGTGATTGTCTAGCTAGACCGTATTCCAAATGCAAATAAAACTGTCTTGGAGACTATCTTATGAGCTGTCTTTCCAGTTTATAAAGTGAACCACGGAGAAATAAATATTAGTCAGAGACAGCTGGTAACTTCTCTGCCAAAACCCTCCCACTGGCTTTTGCAACCCTGCTATATAAAAGGTCACCTGTGAAAGTTCACATCAATCACATTTAATTATGCAGATCAGAACAAAAGAAGATTTCCTGGCTATAACGATGTGGTAAAATGTCAAGTGACATAATATGGCTAAAAAAAGCATGGGACCTGGTTAACATCCAGAAGTCAAGATGCAGACGGATAAAGCAGATCTCTGCAGGGTACTGACTGCTTCAGTGAATTGATGGACATGTACTCTGCAGCTCTTTAACCTCCTGCAAAAGCTAAGACCATCTGTACAACCGACAGGTATTGAAGTCATTAAAAAATGGCATCTAACGCTACCATCATAATATGTGCACATACTTCAAGGTGTTATATTTTTGTACAGCTGCATTTAATTTATACTAAAACCTAATGACAAACTCACTTCATTCACCCCATTAAGTACGAAATAGTCACTGATTTGCAAAAGATGCTTGTGAGTGTAGAAGTAATTCAATTTATCTGACCTTGCAAAGACAAATTCCTGTCTGGGGATCGCAAACATCTGGTTCTGTTCCATCTCTGTTACAGCTACATGGCACACAGTTAGGGAAACCATAAGTTCCAGGAGCACACTGATCACACTGACGTCCTTTTATTCCTGGTTTGCATCTTTATCAACAAACACAGGGAAGAGGAGGGAGTCAATAGGGGAGGCAGGAATGCAGCAAGGGAGGGAAGATTAAAACAACAGGCAGGTGGATCTTTGAAGTGATTGCACGGCTATGACACAACTTTATGACTTCCACAGACAAAAAGCAGCCCATTAGTATTGTTCTCAGATTTGAATAGTGTGACATTTTAAATGGCCCTGGAACTGCCTAGGAACAGGTTTGATTTTGAAGGATAAAAATGTTCACAATAGAATTAGACTTCTGAAACTATTCAGTGCTTGCAGTGCAGAACTACTCTCTCTGTACAACAAGGTGTAAAACATGGATGTTGAATATAGGTAAGCGGAGGTGGAACAAGATTTATGGCTGGTAAATGTGACTGACCATTATTCAAGGCATGCACCTGCAAACAAAAAGGTGGAGAATCGTGGGCATATGATTAATTACAGACACTTCAGCCTTTCACAAAGCCTGGGTTACTTTACAACTGCTCACAGTGAAGGTGGAATGTCTTGAATTTCCCATATCCCCTCCAAATACCTGAAAAGAACAGTGAAATAAACCACTCATGCATTGTTTATAACGCACATAACCCAAACTTACTTGCATTGCCCACTGGTTTTTTCACATTCAGGGCTTGAAACATCGACAACTCCTCTTTCTGAGCAGTTGCAGCTCTCACAGCCAGCAAGGGGGTGGTAGCTGAAGTGATATTTCTCACACACTTCACATTTTGGTTTCATGGTTCGTGGAGGGCAAATGCATTTACCAGTCACGTCATCACAAAGACGCTGCCCGCAGTTGCATACTAGGTCAAAGAAAATGCTCTACAAATCAATACCATCTCATCTAACAACGATCAGCTCTTACTGAACTTGCATATGAAACAAACACACACATTTATATAGAGAGAACATGACTCTTTTCTTTCTATAGTTTAAAGCTGAGTGGTATAGAAAACAACTATGTGACTGCAACAGTAGTTTCAAAGAACAGGTTTAGTGCTTGGCTCTTTTCCACCGATTGGTTGCTTAACTTCACCACAGGCATTGTTAATCACTTGCCAAAACTTACAAGGATTAAATGACAAGCAGTTTTGGTGTTAATGCAATTTTATAGAGCAATGTTTATAAACATCAAGTATAATAAGTGGAAAGGCAGCTGAGGATTGTTGGTGTAATCTGTAGATCTGTTGATGTTATTAACATCAGAATATGAGGAATTAGGAATGCTGTGTCTCTGATTATCTATGGAAAAACTTAAAGGTACAAAACGGGATTAAACAATAATAACTTAGAAATGATTCAGCAGTCAGAATCATTGTAGAAAAAATCCATTTCACTAAAATGGTGACAACGTGGATTTTAACCAGTTTAGCCGTAAGCCCACTTCACCTGATAAAACAACACTTGCAAAGGCACACTTCTTTGTGAACCAGGTGTGGTTTAAGGGAATGGGGTTACTTCTGCCTTAAACTGAGAGCTATGCTATGGTAAAGCCAAGATGGCTCAACCAGCCTCTCACAGGATTAGGCCCTACAAAGAAAAGCGAGGCTGTGGTGCACCTGCAGTGAATTCAGAGGATTAAGTAAAAGGTCGTGTCAGGTGCAGAACAAGCCTGAGCATGTACTTACACTTGCAAAACGGGAATCCATAGTAGCCGGTTTGGCATCGGCTGCACTGACGCCCGATGACATTAGGCCTGCAAATACACTGTCCTCCCAGGGGGCTGCACGTAGGGCTCGTGGCACCCGCGCTGTGGCAGTCACATGGCAGGGCTCCGTTGTTGTAGAAAGCCACTAGTGACCTTACAGAGTTCTTACAGAAGGCCGATGATCCCTCTGGGCTATCAGAATCGAAATATAAATCATGTAAGTACTGGCACTTGGGAATTGTTATGAGAGTGCTCTGCAGTGGTTCAGTAAATTAGGGTCCTGCCTTTCAAACAGTTTGACATAAGGATGGCATCAGTGCACGTTCAAGGATGTACTTCAATTAAATTAGTGGTGAATGGCTTTGGCCATGCAGGTAAGAGATTTTTTTTTCAAAGCAAGTGCGTGTATTAGTTATATCAGTTCAGACATGCCAAGCAAAACACCAAATACCAAAGATGGAAATACCAAAGACAGAAAGATGACACAGATTTTCCTCTTTTGTACTGTGAGCAATAAAGTTCTACCTTTGCATTGCATTTGCAATAGAAAGTCATGGAAAAATGACTCATGGAAGTTTAATGGGCCAGCATAAGCCATGAAAGCATTTTAATGTAGCACAATGATGGTGATTTTATACATCTTTTTAATACACAGTAAAACGAATACTATTCCCAGCTTTTTGTCAATGTTCAGTTTTTAAAAAGTGATGCTTACTCAATATAAAAACTGTTTCCTCCACATTGGCTGATAAAATCAAATGACTTGTCCACTGTCTTTTTGTCAAGCATTTTGTAACTGTAGGTGTCTGCTGGAACAACTAAGATATTTTCCTTAAAACAACAAGAAAGCCAAATTGTACATTTCAGAGAAAAACAAAAAGACACAAGCTAAGGCATTTAAATTTGCTTCATTATACATTCTGGATTTTCTCAAAACCTGTAATAGTTTAACCAAAAAAAATAAGAAAACACACTTCCCATGTTCCCCTCAAAGTTGTGATGCTACAAGGAGTGTACAATAAAAACATTGTATAGTATCTTAAAAATTAAAAAAAAAACCAAAACAATGCAAACAATCCCAAAAATCTTAAGCACAACATTAAAAAGTTAATCTTTTTTGGCTTTCATCTTTGCATCTATCTCTAAATGAATGATGAAACTGAAAATAGCATTTTCAAGTACATTTATGTAATAAACATACCAGAACCAGCATTCTTCCATCCGGTATCATCACTGTAACAGAGATCTCGGGTTCAGAAATGTCAAGCTCAATCTGGTTTTCTGCAATCACCTGATCCCGACAGCCAGACATATGAGGGCAGAATGAAGCCTTGAAGGTACCTAGAAAAAAAAAAAAAAAAAAAAAGGGGGGTATATGGAAAGGTTTTGTTTGCAGGGGGCTACTGGATTGGATTCTATGAAAACCTGCCAGAAGCCTCCCCTGTGTCCGACAGCCAATGCCAGTCGGATTCAAGACAGACCCCCCGCTGTCCAAGTGCAAGGCTCACCATGGTAGCGCCTCTGGGATAACTTATTTAAGAAAGGGGAAAATAAACCTGCACAATGGCAACTACAGCCAGAGAGAGGAGTGAGAACATATGAGGGAAACAGCTCTGCAGACACCGAGGTCAGTGAAGAAGAGGGAGGAGGAGGTGCTCCAGGAGCCTGAGCAGAGATTCCCATGGTGAAGACAAGTAGGTTGTCCCCCTGCAGTGCATGGAGGTCCACAGTGAAGAAGCAGAGATCCACCCACAGCCCAGGGAGGAACCCATGCAGGAGCAGGTGGATGCCCAAAGGAGGCTGTGATCCTGTGGGAAGCCTGCAGTGGAGCAAGCTCCTAGTAGACCTTGTAGCCCTGTGCAAGGGCCCCATGCTAGAGCAGTCAGTGAAGAACTGTAGCCTACGGGAATGAGTCATGTTGGAGAAGTTGGTAGAGGACTGTCTCCCATGGGAGGGACCCCACACTGAAGCATGGGAAGAGTGTGAGGAGCCCTCCCCTGAGGAGGAAGGAACAGCAGAGTAACATGTGAGGAACTGATTCCAGCCCCCATTCCCTGTTTCCCTGCACCACTTGGGGGGAAGAGTTAGAAAAAACTGGGAGTAAAGTTGAGCCTGGGAGGAATAGAGGACTGGGGTGAAGGTATTTGAAGATTTGGGTTTATTTCTCATTACCCTACCCTGATTTGATTGGTAATAAATTAATTTCCCCAAGTCAAGTCTGTTTTGCCTATGATAGTAATTGCTGAATGATCCCTCCCTGTCCTTATTTCCACCCACAAGCCTTCTGCCTTCTGTTATATTTGCTGTCCCCTGTCCAGCTGAGGATGAGACTGACAGAGTGGCTTTGATAGGCATCTGGTGTCCAGCCAGGGTCAACCCAGCACAGTTCCATAAGCCAAAATGCTGATAAGGAAAAAGGATTAGATGAAATTCAGATACTTACCTGACCACACACGTCCTGCATCCACACGGACTTGCACAGGGAACACCGGGTGTGCCGTCTGATAAAAATGTACCACAAATATGTATCTGCCCAAGCGGGGCACTCTGCCATTCAAGGTAATCTGGTTCTGGAGAAACAAGAACAGCTCTGATATTATATTTGTTTTGTGAAATATACTTGGGTTTATCAGCTGTGCTCAGTGCCACCTACCTGCAGTGAAAGAGATGAGGGTTAGCATCTCTCAGCAAGTTAAGTATCTTGAAAGAACATGACATTATAACTGCATGCTCTGTTCGCCTGCCAAGCACATCTAACATTCCTCTGCAGTCTGTGAGACTACTGCATAAGTTTGGAAAGAAAATGGATTTTTTTTTCTTTCTGTATATTGTCTCTGTGGCTTATTCAGCCTGCAACATTTTGATCATATCACATCACTCAGTTTTGATTCTCTTACAGTGCTTCATCTATTTAACTTTACTAACAACATACTTTGTGACTTATGACTCAAAGTCTTCAGAATATGAGATACCTGTAGTGGTGTCAAGGTGACTCCCTTAATTGAATCAGCAGGTAAAGGGGCACTGAGTGGATCATAGAGTATATTCTTCTGTACTTCGGAAATTTCCCCATCTTCAAATGCATCCAAAACCAAAGCTCCTGGCGGAGTTTCATAAACTGAGGGAATGCAAGCTGCACTAAACACAGAATTACAGTAATTATTCTTGGGGCCAGGAGAATTTCTTAAGCATCATAAGAGGAAGAACTGTTGGCTCAGAAAAGTCAATATATTAGACTGTATTACAATTAATAATGCAATAATAACCCGTTACTATTTGGATTCTATGTAAATGATTGGAAAGTAATAGAAAACAAGAAATACAGACTTAACTGATGTAGGGGAAAGTGCACATTAACTGATTTTATTTACTCAAAATTTCCCTAACTTTAAGTCTTATTAAAAAGAGCAAAAGAAGAGGAAACTTAAGGGAATCAGGAGTGTTAAAAAATTAAATACCTTTTAGTTAATTCAGTTATTTCCATTCACCGGAATCTGTACTTATATCAAATTCTCAGTTCTACAAATATTTACATAGGTGTATCCTTTAAACATGCAAGTTTTCCCACTGAAGTCAGTGGGACTACTTAAGTACTTAGAAGTTAAGTATACACTCAAATATTTGTAGAATTGGAGCCAAAATAAATAAGAGTGCTCATTGAAAGCATCCTTATTCATTGACTGTTGTATTTAACTATTTCTTCCTTGGCATATTTATTTCTGAACAACTTGACTGAGAAGAATTTTCCAAACTGCAGTATAAAATGTTTTTGGGGGTTTCCTGATAATATTTGTTCACTCCTCAGAAGTACTCAAGAGACAATGATTAATTCTTGCTCAATACAGGCCCAGAACTAAAATGGCAAGTATGTTTTGGGGCCAGAACTGAGATGTATTTGCCAGGCCTGTGTGGGAAATCATGTACAGCATCCACTTATAATACTATTAAACTGATACAAAACTCTACCTCTTTCAACTTGGTGAACTTAAACACTTTCAGGAAAGCAGAAATGCTTGCCAGATAATAATAATAACAGACCATAAACATACAGTAAACTATGCAAATAAAATGGGACTAAAAAAAACCAACACAAAACCACAAAGTAAAAGGTACAAGTTTCTACATTAGCTTTGTTTTAAATCGTGTTTTTCATCCAGCCTCTTTCCTCTGTTTTACTCAGAATATAAATGCCCAGATTTGCAAAATACCTTTGGCACAAGGACAAGAATCTTCAGTCTTAGAAAGCTGCTCTCAGTGGTAACACTCCAAACAGGAGAATTACAGCTCTGATTCAATGCTATGCATGCTTGGAAGCCAAGGATAGTCACATGCTTTTATCCAATTTACCATCAAGAGTTTCTGCTTTCCATTTCAGTTCAACCATTATACTAGAAGCTCGCATCTGGAAAACTATTATACCTAGTCACCAACTCTTTCTGCCCCTTAAGTCCTGCAAATGACATCTTTACTTTGAGGCCCTTCCCATTTTCAGATCAGTAGGAAGAAAGCCTTAACAGTAGCATCACGAGGGACATCCTGGGGAGTGCAACAGGCACTGAAATGTGGAACTCCCTAATTTGGAAGCTGCAGTGCGAGTTCTTCTCTGTCTCAAAGAATAAAAGATGGAGAGGGGAAGAGTTTCAATAGGACAGAGTAAATGCTCTGTGGAACCCAAATCTGACTGCTTGGGAAGTAAGGGTTCAGGTTCAGATCTTCACAGCAAGAGCCACCAGCCTGGGTCAACCAAGCAGTATATGAGTTCTCTAATTACTGGTCCTATAAAGTATAAGGAGAAGAAAGATCACCTGGCACTGCTATGCAGGGTGAATGATGAGGGCACACCTACCCTAAGGGCCCCACGATGAAATGGACAAGGGAAGGGCTTGTTTGTGAAGTGAGGGTTTTACACATTGAATAATTTGATGCTGCCAAGTTGAGCTGGTGGATTTGTGCCTGAAAGGGCAGTCACATCCCCTACCTAGTGCAAATTAAAGCCATTCGGTACAGCTGAAGCAGGAAGGTGAGGAAGGAAACTCCAGATGGAACAGTAAGCATTTCAGGCCAAGAAAGTAGCAATGTTTCTCCAGCTCTGACACTTATCATACTGAACGGCGTGTGAAAGATGCATATTTTCTAACACATCAGCACTTGTTAGTTCAGATAAGCCAGGAAGAGGCTGGTATTAACAAAATACCATTCAAAGACTGTCTAGGTTAACACTAACACTTCAGCTTTTTTACAAATACTACTTTGCAAAAGTGGCCTAAAAATCAGCTGTGGGTTGCTGAGCAAAAGAATTAAAAATAGCATTTAGTTTGCCTTTCAAGGTCGTCTTCAGGTAGTAAGAAGGGTAAAACCAAGCAAGTTACCTTCCATCATGGGTAGTCCTGTATGCAGCTATGCACTGTACTTTAGGATCCACATATTCTGGAGAAAATTCTTCAGCTGATATAATACAAACCTTGTGCTGAAAAACAAGCACAAAGTACAATTAACAATTAATATCATAAATAATAGGGCCAGGCCTGAATGGGAAGGACAAAGCCTAATTTTAGTATGGACAGATCTGAGCCCAAAGCCATGTTCTGTCACGGACCTCCCACAAGATTCTGGATTCCTTTACCTCCCTGCACCTCAGTGCCTCAAGGATAAATAGAATTTTTCTGTCCTTCTCAAGGAAGGCTGTTCAGAAGTTAAATAACCGAAACATAAGTATGGGTGTGGCAATGAGAAAGACAGAAGACCAACTCACAGGGTGAGAAGCAAGTCAAGGAACAAACAGAGGTGGGAGGGATAAGCCCTCATCTGTGGTGTTGGAGACTTTTGGACCCTGGGGGAATTCCTAGACTCTCTCAAATGCAAGCACAAACACTTGCTCGCACAAAGTCCACAGGAGTGAGCTTCAGTGACACCAGGATGTCTCCAAATAGATTCAGAATTCAAAAGAAACAAGACCTCACACTATTTTATTTTTTTTCCGACTAAAACTCAACATGAACAAATGAATCTGTGGTAGTCCCGCTGTACCCATGGTGGTAAGGACATAAAGGAAGGCTTGTGGGTAGACACAACAATATGCACTAATAAAATACATAACAAAATACATAAGTGCAAATTACAGAACTTGCGCATGAACTATTTGAAAAGAAGATAAAAATGTCTGATAAGAAGTAAGATGGCTAGCACCAAGCATCAAGGTAAATAAAAACTGCATAAGGGGAATTCATGAATATGCAAAGTGATTCAGTCTGGAAGCAGGTCCTAAAAGTCTGTGTCTTAGCAGTAGTGAGCAGGGGCTAGAGTACTAAAAATCCCTTTTCCTGGGCAGCCAACAGTTTGCCTCTCCTGCATGTAACAACTCAAAGGGCTCCAGCCCATCACAGCAGAACAAGGGTAGACCCTGAAGCTTTGAACAGTGTTTTATGAGTGGCTAGAAAGTTAGTGCAAAATGTGGTCTGAGTTTAGACAGCTTGTCTGCATCAGGGTGAGATAAAGACTATGAAGTTGTAAGACCCTCTTGACAGATGACCTCAGGGACCCTATTTCCTCCATATTTAGACCAGATTTCTGAACTCCAGCGTTGTGGGTGGTTCCCCTTTCCCTCGCTGGGCTACATGACAGGGGATCACACAAGTCTTTTAACTCCAGTACTGCTGATGTTAATGATTAGTGTCTATACAAAACAAGTTCTTCTCTTCTCTCTTCTTCCTATCTTTTGCTAAGTGAAGTCTTTACAATTAACATAGGGAAATATTTTCTGTATCTCAGAAGATTATTGACATTTATCTTGCAGCAAGTTATTCAGAGAATTAAAACTAGAATTCATAAATAAAAATAGAGATTCTTAGCACAAGAGAATTCCACATGTAGAGATACAGACTAATAATGTCAATGCCTTTTGGACATGGATCTTGTTGGCACAGCAATTGCTGCAGGGAGCTAACAGACAATTTTAAATGGTATTTGTTCACACTGAATACTCTCCCATGAAATGAAGAAAGCATGTATCAGCTGTTAGTCCTAATAGTTCCACAAAACTACTCTTTGTTCTTAGCTGGGTTTGAACGCTAGATTTTAACAAACCTCGTGTTTCTGAAACGAAAAACAGAAACAACACAGAAGAAGATTCAGTGTACGGTAAAGTGTATTCCTGATTTGGCCAAAAGAGGTCAGTGAAGGCTTTTTATTCAAAGTATCTAAAAGCTATATGACTAATGAGTGCATTCATTACCTGAAATATATACATTATTACCTGAATTTTGTAAGAGACACAGGAATCTTCCACATGGGTTTTAAGGATTTAGAAAAATTGAAAGATATGGAAAGAAAATGAAAGATTAAGTATAAAAGCTACCAGAACATTTATCATTTAATGTTTATTCATAGAAGAGAAAGGGGAACTGAGATAAAGCACAAGAGAGTTGAAAAAAGCCTTGCCAGTAAAGACGAAGTTGTGTTTATCTTTGAAACTGGTAAGTTTGCCTCAGCATTCTCTGTGTACATATAAAGCATATCTATTCAGGTACCTAATATACATAATTTCAAACATTACCTTACAGAATGTGAACATAGAGAGACAAGTATCTCTCTTTACCCACACAGGGAACAAGTATTACAAAAAGCAAAAGAAAATGACAACTTACCAAAAGCAAATTGATTGATGATGCCCTAAGATGTATCTTTGTGTCTGACAAAAGGTCATAGGCTGCAATGCGATTCCTGTCATCAAGTACAACACTGCGACACAGGAAACTGAGACAGAAAGCAGGATTAAGGATGAGTCTGCTGGCACTGCCACGTTGTTTAGGCTGTCACTTAGCATCATTGCCTCGCTTTTGGCTAGCCAGACCACCAGTACCTAGCCACCCTGCTGGATCATAACTAACCTACCTTTGGCCACTGAGGAACACACAGTATCCTCGTTAGTGAGACAAAGGATTTACCACGTACAAAACTGGTTGTCCAACCTCTGGGTTGTCTTAGCCAGAGCCAAAGCCTCCAGACCTCAGCTCAGATATCCATTTGAGCTACTGGTTTAAGTAGGATGTGGACAGACAGATGCACATACATGCTATCTGCAGAGGTTTCCATGCTGTGTAACATGGTGTGTAGCTAAAGTTCTGCGCCTGGACTGTGCTCCTTGAGGTGCCAGTACACACCAGCTGCTGCTTTCACTACTGCCACGTGCCACTGATGATGTGGATCAGCAGCTCTTGCTCACACAGTGGCAGCGAGGCAGGTCCTGATTTTTAGAAGTTACAGTACACCGAGATACTCCTCAATACAAGTGAAAAAAATGCAGGTTTGCCCCTTATTGACCACCTTCAATTGGCTTGCGTATCTTTGGTACAGACAAATACATACTAGGAGTCTTGCTAAAGCCTTTGAACTCTGCCTCATTCTGGGAGCATGATCCCTGCAACTAGCCAGAAGTTCTCTTTTGCTAAAGAAAAGAGAAGGCTCTGACTTCTTTTCTTTCTTCTGCACTTCCACTCAGGTAGGCCAGTCAGCATGCCACAGATGAGGAGCTGCAAACACCATGCCACTGCTTCTCTATTTCTCCTCTACGAGCCAGAGGATGTGGAAGTTTCACTCTTGCTTCAAGCACTGATTTAGAAATAAGGGCAGCTGGGGCTAAGAACATTTAATAGTAGGGAAATACAGGTCCCTTATTTGTGATTTGCTGGAAGCTCGCAATGTTTTATTCTCTTACAATGTTTTATTGGGAATAATCAAGCTCTTAAGAAGGCCTGGCACAATATATTCCAGATTCTTCAAGCTACTCTTCTCTGTATGTACCTCACTACGTCATTGCTTGATTTATTTTTTATCAGAAGAGACTTGTACCTTCCTGCTTAGGAAAGATGACACAGCAGCTTACTCGCAATGTGACCATTCATTTCATGCAGAATGGCCACAGAAGGGATTTGCTGCATTGCTGTGTTAAAGTAGCAAGGGCTGCTTCTGAATTTTCATGAGCAAGTTCTTAATGTACCATATGAACAAACAAGTATGTTCAAAATTAGCCCAAAAAATGTGTTTGGAAAAAAAACCAAAACCCAATAAAATGGAAGATTTATTACACACAGTTTGGGGCTCAAAGTGTTATATAATAGGCTAAAATAAGAGCTTTCCCCAGCAGTAACCTGACAAGGTCACTGCTACACATAGCTCTGCTCTGTGTCATAAACATGCTGATGAAAATGATTTTTCTTAATGAGCAATTTCATCCTGAATATCCCTAAGCCTCCATTCTGCCAAACAGCTGGCTCAAGGGAAAACCAGATACATGTCCATAGGCCTCTGGCACTGGGTAGGCTCTCCCATGGGCTCAAAATAAGCTGAAGGGCTCAAGTGTTAAAGACAGTCTCACTCAGGACAGGCAAAATCTCTTGTGCAGAAACATCTGCAGTAACCTCATCAGTCAACAAGGATAAAGTAGTATTTGGCTGAAGACCTTGCCTACAGCCTAAGAGCCAGAGGATAGCTACACTCAGAATTTCAGAGACTTTTATACTTCTGCTTCAGCAAATCTTGTTAGAAACGGCAGGAATACCCTTGTAAAACTGGCTGCTATATTTTCTATAGCCAGAGTCCTTGGATACATTTTTAACTACAGAAAAACAGTGCAGGCCACTGCAGCCAACGGTGATGCTCTTTCACGGGATGTGGAGAATAATAGTTTTTAAGGATTTATGAATGTATATAAAAAAGTAATGCTTTGTATAGAAAAAGAGTTCACTGAAGCAATAGCAATATTCAATGAGCTGATCACACAGAGAGAATTAAAAATCTGTACAAAATCCACAGAATCATTCACTTGCTTTTAAATCACCCTACAGTTCAAACAATCCACTTAGTATAAAGGATTCCAATATATAAAAAGTATAATTAAATTTCAAAAGCTTATTTAATCAGTTAGTAGTTACTTCAGAAACTCTTACCTGTACTTACAACTATATATTCTCACTCTGCCTTCAGTGACAGGTCCAGGGCTATGTATTATGACCTCTGCAGTGTATAACTGATCCTCTTCATTGGCATATTCAAAAACCAGAACATAGCGACCGACTTGAGGAACATTTATGGTCATCTCTAAATTGACCTGGGTCAAAATAATTGAAAAGTACAAAAGCTGTTAAATTTTTCACTTCCTTTTCTTGCAGGAAACTCCCATTTCCTGCTCTCTGAGCCAACTGGTCAGCATCAGTCCAGGGCCAATCCTGTAATGGCTCAACAGAAGACACCCAGCAGAATGCAAAAAATGCTTATAAATATCACTTTGTCCACTAATAAGAGTCAAACAAATTCAAGAAACACCTGCCATTATAACAGTTCTAGGAAGTAACCTTGGGAAATGAGTATATTATTATTTCTCTTCTTCCCCGTAGAAAGGGAGGAAAACATTAATGATGCTAAAAATCTGTCACCATCACCTCTAAGCTATCTTTAACAACATTTAAAAACGGAGTTTACTTCTCCATTGAAAAAAATATCTCCAGGAACCCAAAATTCCTACAACAGTAGTGCTGTATACTGATTCCCTACAATGAGTGAAAGCATCTTCTCCAGCAAACTGACAGTGACACTTTCTGAAGCATCAACATTTTCTTTTAGGTTATGTGCACAAAGTGGTTAACACAATATTTCATGCAAAATATTTCCAAATAGTTGCACTGAAAGTGCTGTGGTTACAAAGGTTTTTGCTTCAGATGACTACATAATTATTTTTAAATTTAGATTGTTTTTTTCTCAGTATTTCCTTAGGCTACAAACACTTCAAACATGTAAATAATTCTGTCAACAGCCCTCTTGACTTCACTGCAATTATTCATACCAGAAATTTTGCACGTGCATCAGTGATGAAGCACCAGAGCCTATGGCATGTGAGTATTCCTGTTTCACTTGGTATTTTAAAAAGCAATATTCCAGAACATTAATAGAGGGCATAATAGCTTTACATGTCACTATCACGTACTTGATAAAATACCTTATTTTTGCCAAATACATTTGTAGTATAACTTTTTGTTTCATAAAACGTGTTTCTCTTTCAAAGGACCTACAGCAGTGGCATAACTGCTTGTTTTTTAGGAAAGGAAACATTTTATATAAGTATAGCTACTTGAGAAAAAAACCCCAAAACTTAAGAGTGATGTATGTACACCATTTCTGCTGACAAATCATTATGTCATTTCTCCTGAACAAGCCAGTATGTCTAAAGCAGAGAGATTTTTATTTAATAAAATACTTTTCCAGAGTGGAATGTCTACTCTAGTCACAGTTATAAATCGGCCTACAGTGATACTTTTACACAGTTCTGTATAAAATGCAGACCTTGGCACAGAGTCTCTCTTTTAGGGATATGTTACAGATCTGCAAATCCTGAGCTGCAAATCTGCAACCATTTTAGTCTGGTAGGTTTATAGTCAACAGCACAGATGGGACTGCAATTAGCAGGCAGGAATCTGACCTCTCTTCCACTGATATGGGCCATCACTGGCTGATTAGGAGTTGGCTGTCGCACAGGTATTCTTCTGTATTCTGCCTCATGTCTGAAATACACTGCCTCTGAACCAAGGACACAGGAAAATCTGCCCAGAGGCAAATGCTGATAGAGCAAGCAGCTTGCATAAAAAACAACAAACAAAACACAGGATTATTATTGTTTTCAAATGCAGCAGGATAATAACAAAATAAACCAAGGCACTGGTTTATGCTATTCTGTAGCATATGTACTGACTGCTCTGTTGAAGCAGGTCCCAAATATGTGCAAGGCTCTGTAACTTGTATCTGCAAGATGGATGCTTCATAGTAATCACTGGGTAACAGCACCAGATAATCCTAAAAAAAAAAAAAAGAATACAACAAACATCAGACCATGCAAAAAATGGCAAAAGGAACATCTCCAGACTCTCACAATGCAACAATGAACAAAATCAACCACATAAATAATTTTTACAGATGATATCTGTAAGGTGTGGGGTTTTTTTTTTCTGTTGTTACACAGGTCAACAGCATCAGAATGTGTCTCCCTAAATCTATTTCTTCAGAAAGACAGGATGATTCTCTCATCAACAGAGATACTCTGAAGCCACTCTCCCATTATGACTTGCAGAAGGCAGTGCTCAGAAAGGAGCCTCCCTGCAGCCCAGAAACACACAGCCAGATGCCTGCAGTTTTCATCCATGAGTGCAATTCACATGCACACAACTCAACTCTGGGTGACTCCACAAGGAAGATTCATGGATCCTAGGTGACTTAATAAAAATATTCCATCTAACCTATTAAAATGTGCTTCAAAATCTGGAATATTTTTGTTCTGCTTTGCCTACTTAAACTAATGTATTAGAGTTTATTTATAAAAACTGTTAATGGGAGAATATGATGGGCTAAGATCATTAATAAATTCCTTTTCAAAGGTATTAGTTAAAAAAACCCAGTACAATAGATAACTTATTAACACTTTAGCAAGTATTCCATAAATTTAACACAGCCCCAAGTTTAATGACTACAGACACTGGCTACCTGTTAAGCCTACACATTAAAATTTCAGTATACACAAGAAGTTCAGTCTTTGGGATCATACACGTTTAAGGTTTTTCATAAATGATCATCTCAAATAATTTCCCTTTTTCTAGTAAATTCTTAGAACTCCTGCTAGAAAAGTTTTCAGTTTTTTCAGTGAGTGAAAGAAGAGAAATGATGGAAGGATAAAAGCATTCACAAAATGACCTGCTTATCATGCATCCCATCTTACAATACTCTTATTAAGATTCTTTGTCAAGAAACAAAGGCCTTGGCTGAGCTAAGGTCTAGATAAAATATCTGATATGTAAGAATTGCTAATTTCTGTGGGCATTTATGCTCATCCAATTGTGCTGTATGTTAATATTACTTACATTCTGTAAGCACAAGCAAAATCAGGGCAAGGTGAAAGTCAGAGAAGAACAAACTTAAGCAAGAGGCAGATCTGTAAATTTTCATAATTGTATTCTCCTCTTATACTCTTTTCAATAGTGCTGAATTTCAATTGCTTGCAAGGTTCTTCCCAGCAACTAACTTCAGAGCAGTAATATCATGACCACCTTCAAGCACTTGTTTTCCTCAATTGTTTTCTTACCAAGAGGACTTCCTCTGCCATTATACTGACAGTCCATGTGCCTGGAACCAGTGAGAAAGGCTCTGTGGAGCTTTTTCCTGGGATTGTGACAAAAGCTGGCTCCTTACTCGGAGGGAAGACAAACTCTTTGCTCTGAGCAGCCCCTGCCAGCAAAAAACAAAACAAAACAAAACAATAAAATCAAGTAAAAAAATTAGGAACTGTGTAAAATGTCTCTACTTGCTCAGTGAGCTGGACTGATGATCTGATCCATTATACTTAGTCTAACAGGAGCTGATCGATGCTTTTCTGTCAATATGTATTAACAGTGCACTTGACCACACACACAGATGTGGAGTGGTTGTTGATTTTGTTTTTATTAGCCTTGAGCAAACTGGTTCTGAGAAGCAGAGATCTGCCCCTGTAATGACCAGTTTTATAACATTCTGAAATGGTCACTTTTTCAGTTTCCCCTTCCATTATTTTGCCTTCAGCCCGTCTCTGCACTGACTTGCAATATGTTCAGCTGGCACAAGGCCTGTTCTCATGCAACTTTCAGCCAAGTATGTCAGCTATTGGAGGTTCTCAACAGCATCTAAAATGTATAGTTACAGATAGCAACTGAAGATAACTTCTGGGCAGAAATGATGAGCTGGTTGTGGATGTCCCAACCCTGGAAGTGTCCAAGGCCAGGTTGGATGGGGCTCTGAGCAACCTGGTCTAGTGGGAGGTGTCCCTGCCCATAGCAGGAGGGTTGGAACAAGATGATTTTTAAGGTCCCTTCCAACCCAGACCATTCTATGTACTACAGAAACATAGTTGAGTTTGCTTTATCAAAGAGAAGTCATGAGGATATGAATATTCAAGTTTTCCTCTTTGAAGCCCCTGGACACAGACAAAAGCTGATTCCCTGCCTCCCAGTCAATATGTCAGTGATGACCACAGACTGCTCCCACTCTGCCAAATGGTGTCTATGAAGTCTTCAGTTTTGTCTTCTTTGAATTACTAGAAGATCTACAATTTAAATCCATTAGCTCCTATCAGTATGCTGAGGTTAGGCATATAGGCTTGGTATGCCCCTACCACTCAAAGGATATGAAGTGCTTATCTTTTATCAGGGCCCAAAAGGCCTTACATGATTTTGAGGGCTGTAATCAGAACTAAATTGGTAGACTGGATTCATGATTACACAAATGTTACTCACAGAATGAAGGCAGAAGCCACATTTAAACTGAAATATTAAAGGCAAGTAAACCAAAATAAGTGCTGTTACCTCTTCTTTAAAAGCTTCATAAAGCCTACAGTTCAGAGTTTCCAAGTACAGGACTGAAATTACTGAGTTTGGCAAACATTTGAAAAAACGAATGTTGATTGCTATTGTAAGCAGGGGTTTCATGCAAACACAGCCACATCAATTACACCACAAAAATACATCAGGGGAAGCGCAAAAGCACTGACACTGTTAGAGGTGATGCATTTTAAGCGACACTAAAGATGTGACTTGGGTGCACCTTGAAAAAGCCTCCTCTAATCAAGCATTCATCTGATCTGTTGTGCTGCTGGGTTACACCTACCTGCTTCAGGCCGAGATTGACAAGCAGATATGCGACCAGATGATGTTTCACCTCCAGGGTTAATATACCTCAGGATAATGCGAAACAAGTAGAGGTTTGACTTTTCCACATTCAAAGTTATCCTCACTTCGTTCTGAAAAATGTAAGTTAATAAACAAAAACAGCCATAAAGTGCTGAATAGAGTAACAGTTAGAAGCCATGCAAGCATCAGACTAAAGTCCTACAAGAAAAACACACATGCAGACAAGTATATACTGGAATGGCAATGCTGGTGTATGACAGAGGAAGACAGGCAAGCCTAGTGAGAAAATTAATTCACTTACAAGTATAATTAGTGCCAAAATGTTTTCCCTCAGCAATTGAGATCTTCCCTCTAGAGCTTTTTGAGCCCAAGCTGACATAGCGGAGGACTAGTTGGAAGAGCTTAGGGGAAGCCACAGTGATAGGCACAACCACCTCTGGCTGGGAAAAATAAAAAGAAAGGGAAAAAGGAGGAATGGAAAGTGTATTATTTGTTACCAGCACCCAGAGAAAGAAAAACCATTTGGCAAAGACAAAAGGCTCGGGCAGCTTACAAAAGAACATAGAACAAAATCTCCTGTGAAGTAAAACTTGTTGAGTACACCTTATCCAGAAGGACCCAAAATGGCTGAACTAACATGTGTTGATACTGCACCCTGATACACAGTATTTTACTGTTATTCCCCACACTCATGACATAAAGAATGCATATGGTATCAAGGGCTGTCCATATTCCTGGCTTTCCAAGGAACAGGCCAGAATCACTGATCCTAGTCTGAGATCACACACAACACTCCACAACATGCAGACTGTCACTGCAACCTGCTGCTCTACCAGATCCTGCAGTTTCTTAGAGATGCAATACCATGAATATTCTCTTTGCCCTGGGGCTGAACTGACACCTCTGGAACCACAGGACGCTGCATTCACACAGCCCCATTATTTAATTTCCAGAGCAACATGTTAAATGTCAGTGGAGGATTACAAAAAAACAGGACTGGTGCAATCTCATGGATTCTTTTCATCCTAAATCCTAAAGCTTCCCTTATCCAACTCCCATCAGTTTGCCCATAACAATACATTTGCAGTCCCCTCCCAAGATGCTTATGGCAATGACCTCCCCTCCACTGTAGTCTATTCTGCTCCCCCAAATGCACAGGGTTTTCTCTGTTTCACACATTTGAGAACAGAACACATAGCCTCATTTTCTCTTACTCCTAAAAGCTACAATAACGGCAAGATTGCCAGCTCTCATATGCTGCTGTGAATGTATATTCCTCAGTTTTGTCATCATCATTCCAGAGACCTTCACCTTCTTAACAGAAATGTAAAGCAAAAAAGCAAAGCTAGACATATGACAAATGGGAGGGTTGATGGATCTGCAGAGACTGGATAACTAAAATTTAGGTGATTGCAGAAGAGCAGTGGACCAGAATGGGAATTACAGACAAGTAGGGGTAGTGTAATTTTAAATAGAGAATGACTTCTGAAGGATACTACATGGATGAGACAAATATTGAGGGAACACCTGAAAAATAGATACAAACAAAATAGAAAAGGCAAAAGAAGTAACAAAATATGGTTCAGGAAATTTATAAAAAGGGTTTCTAAGCTTTTATGGAAAACTGAGAAGACACTGTGAAGGGATAGAAAGAAGAGATATGTGAGGAATGAAGGAGGAAGAGATGTTGGTCCCTGTCTTCCAGGAAAGCCAGGGAATAGGTAGACATTACTCTTTGAGCTCTTGTCACAACGTTAGGCAACTCTGGCCAGTACTTAAAAATCTGAGCCTGTCAGCTTATCAGTCTTATAATGAAACACCCATGTTGTTAGCATGACAGGGCACCAGTGATTTCCACTGAGGTCACACACTGCTTACCTATTTCACCCCAAATTTTTTCAACTGTATTGGAATAGTTTTATTTTCACAAAAAGTTACATTAGCCTTTTGTGTGGCTCATATGGTAACACACTTTGTCTCCTACAAAATAAAAGTTGGGAGGATTATTTCAGGGTCCTGCAAGACACAGAAATGCTATGTCAAAATCTGGAAAGTTCCTTGAAATTAAGAACCTGATCCTATCTCAGTTATGCAAGGATCTAGCTAAGGATGGCCTGGAGCTGGCAATTACTTACATGAGTGAAAAGCTTTATGCAGGTAAAATAATACAGACTTTTAGCAAGATTAGAGACTAAGCCCTTTCATCACCTCTGTACAAAATGCCACCGGGTAAGAAATGCAAAAAGCAGCTGAGTTAGAAAGTAGATGTTAAGAAATCCCAGCTACTGGAGAGTTGCCTTCGTTTATGAATGTGGAATAATTCTGAAAATCCAAAAATAGGAGCTATGGGATAAAAAACAAACAAAATAAAAAACAAAACAAGAAGAGAAGAGAGACTGAAAAATGAAGACCATAAGGAAATCATTGTGCCTGTGCAATGGATATGTGCTCATGTCTCAGTCTATAGTGATTCACTAGTTCCTGGACAAATGGAGGCTGGATACAACTATACCAAAGCACTTCTTCTAAGACAAGTGAACAAATCCCATTTATTACTCAAATCTACTGTTTTAAAATCCTGGTTCACTTGCTCAGCAGTTCAGTTTAAAGTCTCACTCAAATTATGGTGTCTTTCTTCCTGTGATTTACTTATTCCCTCAGCTGTTGTTTAGTTTATTTGTAGTCTGCCATGAGACTAAAATAAATGTTGCCAATATGCTCCTGCTCACAGCTTCTTTTACTGAATAACACACATTCCTGTTTGCTGTAATGTGAAGGTATCATTCATAATAAAAGTTGGTGCTTTTCTCTTCTTTACCTAATCTAAGTTGCAAGTGTGAGACAACTTCAGTAACTGTGATGGTACATGAAAATCTTATGCACACAGACTGCCACAGAATTGTGCAATTCAAATTATTTAGCCAAGCATCAATCTTCTGTTTCTGCTGTCCTTGTCACAACAAGAATTTCTGGACTTAGTATTAAAGACTTTAAAGCTATTCGTTCTTTTCTTCACAGGTATCTCACAAAAAACAAAACCTCAAAGAACATTTCTGAAGAACACATATTTGCACACGCAGTGACCTGACAGTAATACCAACACTCACTAATCCACACAGCAATATAGTGCCAAAGGTTTTGGATTAGTGAGATCCTGTCCTATTTTCTGTTTTTTCCATGACCTTGCACACACATAGCAGTACTATAAAGACATATGTACCATTCACTTATGTTTTCACCCCGAAGTGAAATACCAGCTTACTTGTATAGAGGACATCTGGGCATATCCTCTCCAACTGAAGCCAGGAAATTCCTGAGGATCATAGCCAAACCGAATTTCCCCGCCCTTGACAGTAGTACCATCTTCAATCTCAAACTTCATGTGGTGCAGATCAGGAAAAAAATAGTTTTTTTCAGGCCTTTCAAGGAGAAAAAAAGCCCAACAAATCAACAAAGAACTACCAGTCATTTATGGTCTACATCTAAGAGCAAAAGCTGTGGAAGGGAGGTGATATACTTATGACTGAGGAATCTTGACAGCAGCTAATGACAAGATGTCAATCCTGACAGCAGCTAATGACAAGCTAAATCAAGACAGCTGGTAAGACAGGTGCAATGAGAATTCTCTTTCCAGAAGCTTTTATAGTTTACATATATTTTCCTATATAACCTATATATAGACACATATGCAATACTACTGCAAAACAGGTATTGGTTACTTAAGGAAACAGGTTAAAAAATCTTATTAAAATAGCAGAAGAAAACCGCCCAGGAAAATTAATATCAATAACCAGTACAATTTACCAACTTATTTATCAACAAACCCAGAACCTTGCACAAAAGTATACCAAGGGCAGTTTCAAAAGAACTGTGCTGAAGCATGAGCTACCAGGAGCTACAGCTGGACTCACTCCTGACAGGTTGTCCCCACGACGTGCGCCCTGCACTGGCAGCTACCCGAGGGCTCAGAACATGCTGGGCTGAGGGATCCTCCAACGTCACACTGGCAGCCTGTCAGGCAAAGAGAAGGAGCCAAATATCCCACCAGAAAAAGAGTGATAAAAGTTATCAGAAAACACACCTCTCTTCAGCATTAATGACTCACTTCCTCTTTCTGGAGTCCTTCAGACTCTTTCAAATACATGCTAATACATACACATACAAGCTGCAATTATTTTGAGCTTCTTATGTGCTGGGGGTTTTTCTGTTTGTTTCTCTTTGCAATGGGACAAAATCCACTTTTTAAAAAAGCCCACAAATAATACACCATGCCACATTTCTAAATTCAGGGCGACAGTTTTGCAGAACAGCCATTCAAATGTTTTGCTAGGAAGTCAGAATTTTTACAGCAATATCACAAAGAATAATTATTAACAAACCTCAAACAACAAAACCCAAAACCTAACTAACAAAAATTATAAGATGTTAATTTTTCAGAGTCTGGTATTCCAATATTTAATTTATCTTACAAGAATTGCAATATATGTGTTCATATAATAGCATCTGCATATTTCTAAATGACACTGGACAACAATATCGAATGGCTACCTAGAGGAGACAGGACCTGTGACATAAACTAACTAAAGGACAACTCTGTAATGAGGTATGATATATTGCACTAAGGAACAAGTGTGCCAAGGCTAATAATTTCAAGTTGAATGTTTCTTAACACGTATTCACATCATAGTGTAAGAGTGTCTTGTTTTCTAAGACATGTTAAGTACTTGTAATCAATCAAGGGTAAAAAGACAAAGGAGGAGTTACACAGATTACAAGCAATTACCAGCAGTAATGCAAAATGCTGTATACACAGGTAATCCAAACACCCCCATTTTAAATATACAACATAGGAAGTTCTAAAGACTTGAGTGCTAAGTGCAAATTTTCTACTAGAGATGTTCTTCATACATCTTACCTCGGCAGCCAAAATAATTCTTGTTTTCAATAGCATAATAACCAGCTTCACAAGTGTCACAAGAATCTCCACAAACATTAGATTTGCAGTAACACTGCCCATTTTCCTGTGAAGAAAACAATTCCATAAAAAATATTTCAGTAGCTTTTCAGAACTCTAATCTTTCAACACTCAGAATTCCCTGTAATTTTAAAGAAAGAGAACTTCCTAATCTCTACAAAAAATATTATCCGGACATAATTTATCATCTTCAATAAACAGACTAGAAAATACATAAACTCAAGAAGATGAAAAATTTTCAAAACTTTATGCATCCCTAGGATATATAAAACTAATTCTTTGCTGTACAAAACTAGCTACTTCACGTGCAGAAGCAATAATCAGTACTAAGATTTCTACCTTACTAAATGTTTCAACAATTTATCTTTAAAATTAATAGTATATTTCTTTTAATTCCACTTTACCTGCTGACATTCTCCAACTCCACTTAGTGTTCCACTCACATCACACTGGCATGCTGCACAAATGGAAAACAAAAAAAAAAAGACAACCAGCATTTTGTCTTTGCAGGATAAAAAACCCCACCACCTTGAATCTTCAATTTTGAGTCACTGTGTTCCAAGGTAGATTTTGCTCTGGAAGGTTCAGAACAGCAGACAGATAATGGGATAAGGTGAGAAGGAAAACCAAAGGAGACAGAATGGGATTTCTAAGTATGTGCAATTTACTGATGTGTTTTCAAGTGATCTAATTTGTATTTGAAAAACAAACAAACAAACAGTATTGAGATTGAATTTACAATTGTTTTCTTTCTTAGAAACATTCAGACAATTGATGCAAAACAGTGTCTTCCAGCCTGACTGGCGCCTTCTATTCTGCAGTGCTACTCTGGGACCAGTTCAACTCTCCATATGAAACAGAAATGGAGCAAATATTGCAGGAAGGAGCTGTGCTGACCTAGATGTTTGGTGAAACCCAGTATTGACTCTGTGGCTGAAAGCAGAGATGAATTATATGAAAAGTACGGTACTTAATATTTGAGGAGTTGTTTAGTATTTGGAGATCTAGAGTCAAAGATGTAATGATACCAGTATCATCTCTAAAGCTACTCATCCTATCTAAGTGGCTGTTGTGGTGGAACCTGTTGGAAAAAAAAATAATTGGAGAGAATCTTTAAAGAATTTTTCTGTCTTTATCCTTTGTAATCTTTATAATCCTTTTTAATCTTTATAATTTTTATTATCTGCCTGAGAAACACACACTCACTGTTAAAAAACATAGAAAAATTGCAGATTACTAAAAAGACATAAGCCATAAGAGATTTGACACACCCAGTAGTCACAAGGAGGTTTTATATTTCTTTGCAACTAGGAGATAATATGAAGTGAAAAAACACTATTTTCTCATAGCAATAAGTCAAATTCTGTTTTCCGTGTTACAGGCAGAAATCCCATCTCGCTCCAGAAATTTGCCATAGGGCCAGATGAAGTGCACATTACTGTAATTTAGAGCACACCTTGGTTCAGCTAGAGACAAACACTCACGATATTGCAGTCTACTTTCTAAAAGTAACTGCTGGCATCATGGGTACTTCGCTGTCACAACTAAGTAACATAAGAGACATGCTGTTAATATGAGTTGTGAAAGTCCCTGAACATCAAAGATGATTCCAGTGAATACAGAAGAGTTTTAAAAAGAACTTGACACATTTCATAAGCCGAAGAAATCTGTCACCTGTACATCCCTCGGGGTTTGCTTTGGCCAGGTTCCAGTACAACGGTTTGCATTTACTACAGGTAGGACCCTCAACATGCTGAAGGCATTGACAATAGCCCTAATGAGAGAAAGGAGTAAATATGGGTTCATCTGTTTCACAAAAAACACACTCCTCTTTTGTACTAAAAACCCCCTATTATTATTAACAGCTCAGGCAGTTTACTGATTTCTAGAGATGCATGGAAATTGAGGCTGATTCAGACTTCTTAAATTCAGAAAAATTTAAGAAGTCTGTCCTATCAGCTCAAGATTTTTGCACCCCAGATATTTTTTATGTACCTACTTGATTCTAAATGCCCCAATGGATCTACTTTCCAATTCTTTTATAGCCTTATTATAACTGCTATATATTTTTTTAAAGTAATAATTAATTTTCACATTTACTCTTTCCTTTATTGCTGGAAGACACACACAGCTGTATAAACGAACCTACATGGATAGCCCTTCCATCCATCAGACTTACCCTCTAGGTTGTCTTTGCTACACATTTAGCAGTGACTATGATTTCTGATAATATGCTATTACTACTAAACATCATTGTATTAGTCACAATAACAGTGGAACACCAACAGTTACAAAGATATAATAATTATTTCAAGAAAAATTTGATGCTGAAAGGGCTTGTTGCAACCCAGAACCAGGTCTCTGAGACATGCATAGGCTTATAGCTGCATGTATCTATTAGTGTTATGGCATACCAAGAAGACATAAAGAGTATGCACATTCTATATATAAAAGATAAAAACCCCTACCCTTGACAGTAAATTGCAATGGTATGATCAAAGAACAAAACACAAAGTTTATTTCCACTGTTACTCTGCAAATAAGCTCGTGCAATTATTTTACAGTCTAAGAAGGGGCTTCAGGGCTTGAGCAATGAGGTGAATGTGTTCAGCAAAGGCACGTGAATGATTAGCACATACTGTCAGCTGCAGTGGTAGAATACTCACAGAGTGAGAACCAATGGTCCCAGAAGGGTCACATTCAGGGCTGACACCTTTATGAAGCAAACACATTGAAAGATCTTCTGAAAACAGAGCTGTGGAATGTAGTGGTGCAGAAGTACGACACAGCAGGTTGGGCTTTTTAATATCATTACTTCGGAGGGACTCGAATACTTAAACTTCAACACCATGAGAAGCCTTTAATATTTTTCAAATGTGTATTTAGCCTGATTTAGACTATTTGGTTTTGTATGCATAGTTACTTGAACAAGAATAGCACTAACCCAAAGATATTTTCTTAAAGCTCCTGTGCTACCATCTAAAAATAGGTTTTAATATTACAGTTCACTTAATGAAATAACATACAGAATGACAAAACAGGTGATTCAGTACGTGCTCCTGGGGAGTCCCTCCCTCCCCAGGCTTCAAGTGTTTTCTACAAAGCCTTGCACGCAGCAGGCTGCTCCGGAGAGCCCTGCAACAGAAAGGGGGCAATCCGAGTCAGAATGCAGGATTTCCCCTCAGAAGCATTACCTTCGCAGTGGGGGAAACTGCTGACAGCAGAAAGGCATCTGTCACATCGCCGTCCTGCCACGCCCGCCCGGCAGGGGCACTGCCCCGACACGGGCTCACACACGCCGTGCTGGGAGCCGTCGGGAGAGCACTGACAAGCTACACAACAGCACACAGTCACTGGTGGGAGGGTTCACCCCGTAGGCAACAAGGAACAACTTTCCGAAACTTTAGTACTGTAGAGGTTTTCAATACTATTTGTGTAGAGTGTTCTTCAGTTTTCTTTCCGATAAATAGATCACAGGTCCTTTGATAACTCCCAGGGTCCTCGGCCCTGCTGGGAAACTATCTGAGGTGACCTGTGCCATATGGACATTCCTCTTATCTTGACAGAAACAAGTAGGATTATCTGGAACCAGAATGAAACTCTCTCCCTCAACTTTTTTGTCCCATTCCAAGAGCAGGCACAGGCTTGACTTTCTGCTTTCTTGATCTTTTTATGGTTACAGAAACCACAGGGCAAATTCTGTAATTAGACCTGCACCTAAAAATATGATGCCATGGGGGGCTGGAACTAGATGGTCTTCGAGGTCCCTTCCAACCCCATCACAGCTTCAGATCTCAGGGCAGAGGAGGCCAGAGGCAACCTCTGAAATACACTATGCAACAGTCTTGTTTCAGACTCCTACATAAGGTCTCAGTTGCAAAATGATTTACATCCCCAGGTCAAAAAAGAATAATGCCACGAAAAATGCTGCTGCAGCCCAGGGGACCAATCTTTGCTCAGATAAAGTCTAAGGGTTAATTAGTTACTGACAATTATTTTAGTGAAGTAGGAGCCAGTCTCCCAAAGAGAGACCAATAAACCAGTCAGATTGGGTTTTGCTGTGGTTATGGTGATTAACAACAGCAGAATTATGAGAGTATGTTCCTTCTTTAGCATTAATAATATTTTGATTTCTAGTAAAAAAGTCCTGTTCATAATGAACAAACAGGTTGCTGATATTAATGACAGAGCCTGCAGGCTTCCATCCATGTGATGTGAAAAAACTATACACACATTCTGGGCCTCATAAACTGATCCACATGGGCAGGAAAAATTGCTAGGATGATGGAAAATCTGCAGAGTCATGCCCATCAAGAACAGGACTTATAGTGCAGTGCTGGCACACATGATGAGCACACACTAATGCACTTACTATAAAGTTTACAGGACAGTGTGTCAAATATTAGAAGCCCAAACAAGTTGAAACACAGCTTATGTTCTGTAAGTTGAGTGAGCCAGAACTCATAAATACCCATTGCCTAGCCTAAGCTTTAGATTTCGTATTTTAAAAGGGACACACAACTGCACCAAGGGCAAACATTGCCCTGCTCACATTAATCCAACCAGCACAGGAACAATGATGATGTGCCAGGGAGGACTATCAGAGTATGGGCTGGTCAGGAAGACTGGCCACTACCTGGATTTTCACTGTTGTTGATGCCAGCCTTGGATGGAACAAAACTATCATGGTTACGTGGGTAGTTTTAGATGGAGATATATTTGAGAAAATTTATTTTCTTCTGCACTGCCAAAATAAGAAGGAAAACCCCAGTAACAGGAGGAAAGACTTTTACTCACGCAAACAGCTGGGATAGCTGTAATATCCTGGAGCGCACTGCTCACATCTAAGTCCAGCGTAGTTACTATGGCACAGACACTGACCTCTAGGATCACATGTGTTCTCCACTGAGCCAAAACCATCACATTGGCATGCTGCACAGAGGGAAAAAAAAAATCTATCCTGACAGATACATGCCTAAATCATCAGTTATTTAAATTAGAATTTGCCAAAAAAACCCTTAACTTAAAATGTAAATCAATCAATCAGAGACAAACCACTATTCTGCCACCAAAAATTAATACGCTGAATTAGATGTTTATTCTGTAATTGCCTCCTCAACCAGTGATAATCAGGTTCCTGCAGTTCTATAATGCACAGTTTAAAGATTCAATGTGATGCCTTGCAAAACGTGTAAGGGACAGAAATCCATCTTACAATGGGAATAATGTCACATGAGAGAAGTACTTAACAGCTTTAAAAAAAACTACCTCCAAGAAACAGCATCCACCAAGCCAGACTAGGTCTGGTAGCTACCAAGATGTGTATAAGTAACAATGCACAAGCACAAGCTCAAGATGAACAAGGTAAAGTGTGCCTACATCTTAATTCTACGAGGGGGTAAGCAGTGCATTGCAGGAATCCATGTGTAATACTCGAAGCATGTTGTCAGACTACAACAAAAGCTGTTGTCAGACTATAATAACAAATTTCTTGGGGAGTTATCACTATTTTGGCTAACAGCTCCATCACAGATAACATCTGCTATTTTATTGAGATGATGCTGAATGTTACACAGGGTCCCACTTCATAGGTACATGAATGAGAGCACATCTTGGAATCCCAGCCCTCCCAGGTACAAGCCGAATGTTGGAGTTAATCCCTTGGATTTTATGGCTGACTGACAGAGATATAAACCAAACATATTCATGTTTCTGAATCCCCCTTTTGGTTTCTCTTTCTGCTGCAGTCAAAGACATCTGACTTTACTGTGATTAGTTCAAAGACGCTTGGAAAGATGCAGAGCTTGCTAGGAAGTTAGTAAAAGAGAAATATGAATACTGAAGCTTCCAAAAACTAGAGTCCACCTCTAGCTGAATATTATATTGCACTCTATCCTAATTTTAATACTACTGTTCTGTTTAAAGGCTTTATTTTGATATCACTCTATATGAATAAAGCTTCTATTGAGTTCTACAAGGCAAGACCAGAGAGATTAGTTCTAGTTGCAGCAGACCAAAAGTTATAGATCTATCTCCCTCTTGAAAATGACAACTCCAAACAGGAGTAGCAGGCTGGGCTGTTCACTTTCCACCACAGTTTGCAGCATGCTGTGCAAATTTAGGCTTAAACCCGTTGCTGCTTATTTTAACTAAACAAACTGTGAACTACAGCAGTTCTGAGTAATCCAACTGACTGTGTTTTCAACTATTTTTATCTGTCTTTTACAATTTGTTTTTGCATGCTCTTTTAAGCTTTTATGTCTTTTTTCAGCTTTTGGTGTTCCAAGATCAAACATATTCAATATGGGTTTGATTTGTTTCAAGATTGTTTCTTGATTCTGTTCTAAGGGAAAAAGAAAAGGTTATTTTAAAACCACTGAACACTGTGTACCAACACAGAATCCTGATTTTATGTTTTTCATTAAAAAATGTTCATCTACTCCAGATAAAAACCACAGACGTGGTATTTCTTTGTTCCACCCATCGTGTCTGGTAACACAGCACAACACCTTTGCAAAGTGTCGTAGTTTAACCCCAGCTGGCAACTAGGTACATGCAGCCGTTCACACCCCACCCATGGGATGAGGAGAAAAAGCAGAAAAAAAGGTAAAACACAGCAGTGCACACAGTGCTAAGAAGAAAATTAACTCTATTCCAGATGAAATCAGGACACAAGGGCATAAAAAATTCTGCTGTCCATTCATAGGAGATAAAAAAGTGTATAAGCCCAAAGGAAGCAGACTGACATAGCCAAAAACCAAAAGTAACAAGGTAGGAGAAAGTAAATCATAGTGGTCTACACAGATCTTGTTAATCTGAACAGGAAAGCACATACCAGAACTCAGCAACATTCTAAATTCTTTATCACCATAAAATTCACTACAGATTAAGGGCCCCTCTCTCACTCACTGCAAAGGCAGACAAAACCTAGGGTCCAAGTAATACTTGATGGAGTCCTCATGCACACACAAGACTGTTATGTTTTACTCCAAAAGCAGGTATTAAAAGTTATACTCCATTGATTTCCTTCTCTTGTAAAAAAGCAGGCTAGTCCTTGGGACCACGTACACTGGGGAAACCCCATGGAGATCTTTCTTGTTTCATGATTACATGGACAGAAGTTGGCTTGGGGACTGCCAGATGATATTAAAATGAGGGAGAAATCACCACGAAGGGCAAAATGGGAGCTTCAGATTTTCAGAACACACATTTTACAAGTACCAAACAAAGCCCCTCTGCAAAAGTAGGTTAGTGCTTCACAGTTCTGCTGTGCCAGTTCCTTAGCAGCCAAGCATGCCCTGTTGCTGTGGGCCTTCATGTGAGGATAGCATGTGGTTATTAGTAAGACAGCTGTGCTGACTGAGGGTACATCAAACAGTCTGATCATTCAGAAAAATAAAACAACCCTGTGAGTAGAGAGATTATATAATTTTTCTCTACTATGGAAACATGCCTGGAACTGGAAAATTAGAGTATATGAGTTATTTCTGTGTAAAGCACAAGAGTGCCAGCCCATTTACTACTGTGAACGTTGCTCCAGCCACTGCAAAAAGGGCACCCAAAAAGCACTCCTGTCTGCCTTCTAAGGGGCTTGTTTGATGCTGTACATGCAGTCAGCAGCCTTACCTTGGCAGGCAGGGAACGAGTGGTGGCCAGGCTGGCAGCTGTCACACTGAAGTCCAGTGACCCCTGAGCGACAAAGACACCTCCCAAGAAAGTCACAGATTTCGGGCTGGGTACCTGCCGAGTTACATTCGCACACTGCAAATGAGAAAAGGTATTTCAGAGGCAGTCTCTGCACAGGCTCTCTTGTCTTTCTTGAAATAAAAATATTTACAAAAAAGTAGAAGCAACTCCCTGAGGCTCATCAGGATCAAAATTTTCCCATCATTCTTATTTTGATTCACAACAGCTTTTACTGATTGCCCACATCAGTGATAATTCAGCATCAAGGGCAACAATGAAAGAGCAAAAGAAGGTGGCTCAAACTACCGGGTTCAATATCAGTGCCAAAGCACTACACTTGGCCTGTCTCCACTCAGAGTCTGATTTATCAATACCGAGCAGTATGCCAACTATTGAAAGTAGTTCCATCTCTTTTGAGACTGTCATGAAACATTTTATGGCTTGGATTTACAACCTCAGATGGGAGTGGTTAATAAAATGCCTAAAAAGGCATTAAAGAGACGTGTATTAAAGTTCAAAACCAGTCGGTTTTCTAGCATTAATTAGAAAGAGCAGCTTGGTGCATCAAAGTGATGCTGCAAACTCAAACATAATTTATTTTTTTAAGAAAGACAAGGGTAAGTAACAGAAATGTTTCCAAAAGTATTCTAAATTTCATCAATGTTACTAAATCCAACTCCAAACTGGAGTCTGGCAGCTGCATCACACAGCAGACAGCAACCAAGGAAACAGGGGCATTTCTAGATTGAAATCTCCCCTCATCACATTTTTGTTCTTCTTTGACTTGTGAGTTTTGGGAGAGCCCCATATGAACGCACCTCCATGGCAAAAGAACTTCATCCTTTAGTATAAATCTTGGGTCTGTGTTTTGGGTATGCTTGCCAAAAGGAATGTTTGGCTTACCCTGGCAGAGGGGGTACTGAAAATACCCCGCTGCACAGGTGTCACAGGAAAAACCCCCAAATCCAGTTCGACATCTGCACTGCCCAGTACTTCCATCGCAGTCATCGCCCAGAGCTCCTGCGCCGTGACACTGGCACGCTGAAGAGTACATTCATAAAGAAAACATTTGCAGCATTACAATCTTAAAGTTCTTATTTCCCTTGGAAGCCAGAGGCTGGCATTTACTCTGGAGCGCAAGCTCCAAGCGTCAAAGAAATTATGGCACTTACGCAGACACTGGGGGCCAAAATACCCTGGCTTGCAGCCACCTTCTAGTCACAAGAGGAAAGGAAAAGAAAGAAACAAAGTTAGTGCAAAACAGCACACAATTCCTTGTCAATTTGCACAGAAAAACAGTTCAGTGCTTAGTAATTATTACTCTTGAACCAAGAAAACTACATTGTTACACACAAACCTCATTTCAAAAAACAATGATCTGTAATCGTGCTTAATCTGCCAGCACAAATTTACAACTTCTACACAGAAGCTTTCACTTAGAGGCAGCGCTTTTCTTATGTCTTCAGATGCTGCTCTTTGAAAATGTAGATAGCTCAAGTTCTGTTTTCTCCTGTTATATTCATTTTCCTTTAGAGTTTTCTTTCTTCTTTCTTTTAAAAATTTGTGAAAGAAGGGGATATGCAACAGAGCATACCCAGAGGCCTACCAGGGTAATTATTTTGGATGCTGTATGAAGGAGATAAATGGTACTGAAGACTGAGGCTTTTTTGGGTTGTGTCAGCATCTGCAGACATTTTCAAGAAAACAACTGGGACTTTTAAATACATACATGGATTTGTACTGTCTGCTTATATCTAAATGTCTGCTACATTCAAAGAAGAAAACACTTTTTCATTTGCCAGCATAAATTCCAGCTTCATTAAAGCTAACAGAAATAAAGGTAAGCATGTTGATTTTGGGATTTGGGAAAGGTTAGGAGGGTTTACAAAGTCATTGATCCTGACATGCATTACAAGTACAAAAGTGATTTAGTGCTAGCTGTGATGATGTCTCTGTTCTGCAGTATAATAATATATACTAAAAAATATAAGCCCACCAAAGGATCGGATTTCAAGCAGCTTTGCAGTTGGCTAAATAAGAAATATGTAGTACTCTTAGAAATCAAAGTCCTTCACTGCCAAGGGCAATGCACAATTTGCCAGGTGAAAGAGGACGGTCCTGAGGCAGAGGCCAGTTAGCATTTAAGGAAGAGATTTACACCACAAATCAGGGGTTGTCATGTCAGAAAGTTGTACGTGTCAGAAAGTCTTGATGGATCTCTTCATAAGAGCACTAAACAAGATGGTCAGCCCCTCCTGCAGATGTTTGCCAGAGGCTGGTCAAAGCTATTTTGTTCCATAATTCATTCTGGAACTAGCCCACTAAACTGTTTAATACAATATGATGAACTTTTGGCGAGAACAAAGGTTCTCTGAAAGATAAATACAAACAGTGGCAAAATTACTACATAAATCTCCACGAAAGACCAACCTGAATGATTCTATGATTCTACGAAAGAGCAGGCGCTACTGAAACAGTGAAAAACAGCAAGATGGGGAAAACCGGTGAAATGGGAAAAAAACCCAAACATCAAGAACTTGCCTACTATGTCACCAGCCACAGCATCTCTTGGAATTGGAGAAGTAAAAGGATGGATAGGAGTATCTTTAAAACAAAAGAAACAATGAGGTTTATTTGAAACAGACACAATGAAGTCATCTCCTGTCGATACAGAGAGCATGATATTCATATGATTTCAGCTTAGTTTTCTTTCAGTTAGGAACAGGGTAAGAAACATTTTACTTTTGATTTCCAATTCAGGTTCAAACTTCTCTTCTTGAAAGAACAGTATGAAAGGCCAGATATCATTTGGAAATTAAACCGAGTTGCTTTCCTGCTCCCTATATGCTTTCATGCAGATGATTCTCTTACACCAGACAGTGTCAGGAGAGCTATCCAGGGAGCTCCATATTAATTTCAGACTTCCTGCTTCCAGATGAAGATCCATCTCCTACAATGTGGCATTACCACTTGCTCCATGACCTGCCAGAATTCATGACAGATACAGTACACCTCTGGAGCTTTTATTTAAAAATCCTCCAGATTGTTGGAATATCTTTCAGACATTCCTGCATTAAGATGGGATCCAAAGCCAATGACCTATAAACATCAGTGGGACTTAGATCAATGTCTACCTGAGCTGAAATTATTTAAAAATGTTGGATTTCAATCAAAAGGATATATCAGATGTGACAATCTAGAATGCACTGTATGAACAGGATTTATTCTATCACCGCAATAGAATTCAAACAACATTAAATTTTTTTTTTCTTTATTTTTTATTGTTTTCCCTCTTCTTGTGTTTTTATCATGGTACCTCTATTTTAGTCAGATCTCAAATCTTGTCCCAGAACAATACCTATTTTGTCAGAAACATAATTCTTTCTCCTAAGGGCACAAAAAAAAACCCCCACCAATGCATTTTTACAATCTTTTCATGGAGTCACAAGCTTCTGTGCAGCAATTACAATCCTGATGTTACATTTTCTTCTCAGTTATTTTATATATAATTTTTATGGCAAAAGCATTTTTTATAGGATATCCAAGTTCCAAATCCTAGGAGGTGTCAAGGAGAACACATAATATTTTCTTGTCCCTCTGTCTTATAAGTCACATTCTACTTTCTGATCCAAGTGGTCTTTATAACTAAAGACCCTGACACGTGTTTAAATGATTTGTTCACGGCTTTAGGAGTGGAGTTCATGATTTACTGAGAGACAGGTGGCAGACATGATGTCTTAAATGAATGCAGAATTGTGAGAATGCAGCAAAATCTCTTTGATTTTCAAGGCACTACTGTTTTTTTAAATAAACCTGACTCTCCTCAGTATTATAACAACCAATTTATCAGATCATGTAAACATGGGAAGCTGAAATGCCAGATGTTTTATAACCAAGTCAAGCGTAATGAAAACTGTTAATTCTTTAATACGCATTTAAAATACAGAAAAAGAAGCATTTTTACTTGTATACTTACAGACACAAAATGGATAACCATAGAATCCATCAGCACAGCGTTCACAGTTTTCTCCCTGGAAATTCTGTTTACAGAAGCAGCGGCCAGACCCTTCCTCACAGCCCTCTGCATGCTCCAAGTTACAACTGCAAGCTAAATAAAAGTATCAGCAATTAGGCACTCTTTGGAAAACAGTAACTTGCCTTTTACAGCAGTGCTCAATGGAATTATAACAATAAATTTGCAGTGGTGAATGACTCGTTATTTAAAGAATTAGCATTTTCATGCAGCTACATAATTCCCAAGGACTTTTTATCATCAATGAATCCCATAGAAGAAAGACCCATGTTATTTTCTTAGAGCAATTACGGTATTTTGATTCCAAAATCTGCACATTATTACTCCACAACACTGCAGCAGTTATCCCTTCTGTGGCAACTTCTCACCTCTCTCCATGGTCTAGGCTAAGTACCACACTCCATCCGCCTTCCCTGACACACGACATGCAGCATCATGGCCATGGCTTTGCTAACTTCCCATTGATTTCAATATCCAAACACAACATAACTAATTTCATCCCACCTGTTACATGGATCCTTCGGCCTGTCTGTAATCCAACCCTTATCTCTTACCTATACTCAGTTATATTTTTTAAATGCTCTATTAGTAATTATCCTATTGCACCCCTTACTAGTCAATAGGTTCAGCGTTGCCTCAAATCAGAATTGTGATCCTTGTGACCTTTTGAGCTACAGAACAAAATCTTCAAGTGACCAAGAGCCAAAGGATACCTCACATGTACATAAGGGAGCTAAGATAAGCAAGATCACAAGAAGAGATGAGAGCCGCTCCCTAGAGGTCCTGAGCTCCTCCTCACTGTGGGGTGTGTAGCAGTACCCCAGGTTTCCATGATCCTATCTCTTCAGTAGACTTTACTGGTTTACTTCCTCCTATTGTCCTGCTGCTGGTCTGAAGCTTTATGCTCATATGACACATAAGTATAAAATAATATAATTGAAAAGGTCTAAAGCAACACAGAAAGTCATTTGCAGTTGTTCCCCAACATCTTTTGGCCATGTTTTCGTTTTCCCTTGCCAAAAGTTGCATCTTATGCCTTTATTATAGCCATAAACTCCCAAGCCACCACAAGAAGATACTCCATAGAGAAGGACTCACGTATACAGCCATCAGGAGCTCTCACTGGAACACCATAAGGACGATAGTAACCTTTTGCACACTTCTCACAGTTAATACCAGCTGTGTTATGCTGTGCAAAATGAAACAAAAGGAGAATATGAGGTAAAAAGAGGAACTTGGAAGAATTAAGAAACAGTAACATCCTTTAAAATGTTTCTATATACAACTAAGAAAGGATTGGCACAGGAACAAATAGAATATGACCGCAACGAAGACAGCAATCATCATGTGGCCTTCTTTAACCATCTATTCTCTACAGGCTTCTGAATCATGGTATTCTTGCATAAAGCAGCTCAATTTTATTTTTAAAACACTATAAATAAAAAACTATTCTAAAAATTATTTGTAAAAATTATCTTTTTATCATGATATCTCTTTTCATGCTACTTTCTTATCACAATACATATATTGTTCAAGCAATCATGAATTTTTCCTCATACTATATATCAATTTTTTGCACACCCTGTGTCTAAGATCAGCCATATCAAAACAAACCAAAACCTAAACAGTCCAGTCAGCACAAAACAGATTTTTCCATCTGAAAAGTATACGTCTCTATAAATACGTCTTTTAGGCACACAGAAAAAAAAAAATCCTAAGTAATTTGAAATACAGCAAAAATATATAAGTGTGCTGTGAACACGGTCCTGAGTGTATTTCAACTTGTGCAGCAAAGCTCTCTCCTGCAGTGGGGTCAGCAGGAGCGTGCAGCAGCAACGGCAAGTACCAGTTCAGTAAATCACGGTCACATGAAGCCATCCTGATGAGCTCACAGATGTGTGAGCAGGGAACCAGAGCAGGAAGCTTTGCCCTGGAGCAACCAACGCAGTTTCCCCCAGCTCTCACTCGCTGTTTAGTTCCTCCTTAGGGAGTGTTGCAATTCAGGGCTGAGCAGGGACTCAGTATTTACTAAAGGGACTGGGGGGCAGTTGATGAGCAGGGCACCCAGAACACTGCACGTTCTTCAGACACTACTGGTGCTAAGTCCAGTGGCACACCAGAGGCCCCAGCCCAGGCAGAGCTTCAGGAAGAGGATCCCATGGTCCAGGTCTGGGGCTGTGGAGGCTTGGACCTCTACCTGGAGCTTGGGGCAGGTCATTAACCTGTGCAGAGCTTGAGGGTAAGGATCAGAGGACAGGCCAGCACAGCTGATACTGCAGTGGGTGTCTGTTACAGACCACCTGAACAAGAAGGCAAATGAAACCTTCTTTAGGGAACAAGAGAAGGGGTTATTATTACTCAGATAACTACAGATACTACAGAGAGCTGGAGATACTACAGGTAACTTTATTCAACTTGGTATCTGCCAGAAGGGCAATGCAGCCAGGTAAAGTAAATCCAGAAATTATTCTGAGTGTATGAAATGAATACTTTAATGAAATGAAATATTTTATTTCATGAAATTAAATATTCTGAATGTATGAAAGGCAATTTCTAATGTAGAGGTTCATGAACCACTTGGGGGAGATGCTCTGTTCCAAATGACACCCACCAACAAGGAAGAACATGTGAAATTGAGGGCAGTGTTGGCTGCAGTGACCCCAAGATTGTGTATTTTAAGATTCTGAGACAAGCAAGCATGACAAATAGCAGCATTACAGTTCTGGGCTTCTGAAAAGCAGATTTTGCCTTGCTTAGATAGCTGCTTGGCAAGATGCTATGTGAAACTCTCTAGTGGAAAGGAGACTGAGAGGTAGTTGATTCTCCGGGACAGGCTCCCTAGAACAACAACAGTTCTTTCCAATGTGCAAGTATGCAGAAGGCCAGAACAGATAAACACAGATTTCCTGATTGATCTCTAACTCAAAAACAAAGTACACAGAAGGTGGAAGCAGGGACAGTCTACTTGGTGGCAATACAAAGACATTGCTCAAACATGCAGGAGTGGTGTTAGGAAAGCTAAAGCCAAGCTGGAGTTAAAACCAGCAAGGAAGATGGAGTATGAAAGGAAAAGTTTTTAAGAGTGCAGCAGCAGCAAAAGAAAAGACAATGGGAGCACATTGCCCAGTGTGGAAGGAGATCCAGGGAACAAATCATCTTAGAACACACAAAGGACTGGAAGGTGACCAGACATATTTAACGTAGTTTACCTAGGGCAAAGTATGCCCAATCAACTTCATGGATCTCTCTTACCAAAGGTGCACAGCAATAGGATGAGAGGCAACAGGCACAGATTGGAACATGGGAAATTCCAATTAGATGGGGGGGGGGAAGGGAATTTATCATGAAGGCTCACGGAACACTGGAAGAGGCTGCCATGAGTGGCTATGCCATTCCAATCCTTGGAGGGTGTTCAGAGCTTGAATGAACAAGTTCCTGAGCAACCTGATCCAATTAGACCTGGTCTGAGTAGGGAGCTGGACTATGTGATTTCCAGAGCTCCACTATTATAAGACTCTAAAGAAACCAATCTATCTTTGTATACAACATTTCCACTCTATCACTTCTTCATCGAGGCATCCATTCCTAACACTTTTTTCCCCCCGATGACAACAGAAAAAGTAAATTTAAATCCATGTACTTTATTAATAAAAAAAAATAAATCTATAATTAGATTTATGGTGAATGCATTTAATCCAAATTAACTTCCACAAAATTAATTGCAAACAATTCATAACAGTCATATAACCAGGACTCATAGATTTAGACTAATTTTGCTCTTTTCTATCCTGGAAGCAATATAAAAGAAATGTTCTTTCATGAAAAAAGATCTAACAGAAAGGATCAAAATGATAAATCTTACTAGACTACATCAACAAAGTTCTGCACAGAAATGTCAACTGGAAGACAAAGAACATTTCTTCTACCCATGCTAGTAAAAATAGCTCTACTCTCTTCTGACTGCCTTTTGGACAATATCTGATTATATTGTGGCAATAATTACATTGTGGCAATAATAATATGTCAAACATACTCTTTACTGGATATTTCCTTTTTTTGTTCCTTAAATACAGTTATATTTTTAAATGCACAGCATGATAATACATAAATCATGAGGTTTCACAGGAACACAGACTTGATGACAATTTTCCTGTAATACAATGTTCTGGTCAGCTGCTTGTCACCACACATCACGCACCAGATGACTAGACAACAAAAGGAAGACAGACTTCCAAATAAGTTTGGATGTATTTAACCATGAGGTCACTGAACCAATGAATAACTCAGGTTGAAAGGGACCTCAGGAGGTCAAGTGGTTCAGTCTCACCCAAAGCAGAGGTAAGTCCAAGATTAGATCAACTTCATCAGAACCTTTTATGATCTTTCCTCGCAGTAGTTAGACAGCATAGAACAAGTTACTCAAAATGAGAGACATTCTTTCTCTTTCAAAGAATGTGTTCTCCATTTGGAGATGTTCCAGGAGGACAGAGGTATGTAATGACAGTTTACCTAAAGTGGGAGTTACACATACGACACAACCAACTCTTCTCACACATGCACAGCAAAAGCCCCAAAGCCAACTATCACAAGCTGCAATTGGGCAAATTCCTACTGAACAGTAACAAAAATCTCTTTACCGTGAGCGTGATTAATTGCTATAAAAGATTACCCAGGGTCTGTGTAATGTGCATCCTTTGTCTAATTTTCAGAAGTAACTCGGTATTTTTCAGTGCAACCAGAAATAATTTTGCATCTAGCCTTGGTTTGAATGAAGCACTAGTCTAGATGACTTACAGAGGTCCCTTCAATGATTCTGTCTTTTTCCAATACCAGCAAGTTTCCATCTTGGAAACTTGTCTATATCCTCCTTTACTTCAGCTGATGAGGGAGAGCCCTCTGTGTTTTGCTGCAATAAGGAATCACCTGGCCTAAGCCGGCATGTTATTTGGTTAATTTTCCTTCCTTCTGTTAAGCAGGAAAATGTTTTTATAGTTGATTAAATTGTTACATTGTGTGGTTTTATTTGAATCACCACAGGACTGAGCCAATAAATACAATTTGTATGTATCTTTTACATATCAACATGTATTGTTGTACAATGTAAATTATTTTCACACACTTTTTCCCATGCTTTGAGTACATCAAAAAAAAGGGCCTATCTAGACTGGTCAGCCCCAAAACTACTGGTGTGGAGACAGCTCCACTCCACTAGCCCTTCTTCAATTGTCATTTATTTAAACTGATCAAAATGACCTTTTTACCTGGCAGTTAATGCAGACTCCTCCACCTTCATAATGCCCATGGATGTTTAAGCTTTCTCGACGCTGGTCAACATCAGCATCATAATAGCAATCAGTGGCATGTCCATGGCAATTGCAGGCTGAAAAAGTAATATTCCAAGTCAGCTTTCTTTTTGTTGCTGGAATTCAGTAATGAAGCAGAGTGGAAAAGAAGCTTTGATTTTTTTTTTTTTTTAATGGGTACACTCAGGCATGTTGGAGTATACTCAAATGCACATATTTACCTATCAGCAACTGAACTTTCATACCAGAAACATCGTACAGTCATGTAGTCATGAAGAAAAAGTGCTGCTAGGCTTATCAGAGGAGGCAACAGTTGTACCATCTCAAACCTCTACAGTTATACATAAATGCAGAACTAGGAAGCTCCAGAACAATGGTCACAGAAGGTTTTTAAAATTATAAAAAACATGCTCAAATGTTTATTTTTTCATGCCAAAAAAAATACATCTGGGCTGATGTTCTGTGCACAAAACCTTTATTTATAATAAACAGCTACAGATAAGGTATACATATTTAAACAAAAATACCTACACCAAAGAACTCTCATATTCAGCTGTAAATACAAATCTACCAGCAAGCCTGGCTATGCCTTTACCCAGATGCTGTCTTCTGAATGGAGACGTTTTAAGTATGGGTTGATTCTATTTCCTGAGAATTGTGAATACCAGAAATATGGTTTAGAGAAGCATGGTATGAAGAACAGCAATACCAGGAACAATACTGTTGTTGCTGATGTTGATATTATTATTACTATTTAGAAAAGGATAGGATTGGGTGACTGAGATAACCCATTTCCCCAGTGTACCGTTGTCTATAGTCTCAACTGTGATAAATTTTACTTTGGGTGGTTTGTGGCTAGCTCCTTTCCCTTACTTTTCCCTCCTGTTAGGCTAAACAAATCTAACAGCTGAACTCAGAGTTGCTCTGAATCCATCTACACATATATGTTCTGCTATACTTTTAACTCTTTGTAATAGATCTTAAGAATGCACTGCTCAGAAGAGATCAAGAGATATCTGTGAGGCTTTGCTTGCAGGCACATCAGCCTCACAAGTGCTTCACCCTAGGATGTTCACCTACTGAAAACATTTGAAAAAAAATCCACTGATGTATCCACTTGTCACCTTGTACAGACATCAGGACTTCACCAATCCCCTTAGATCAAGGTGGGAAAACTTAGTCCCGAAAAGCTTTGCTTTTTTACCTTTGGCAAAAAGGCCTGGCAAAATAAATTGCAGGGCCAGTCCAATGTTTGAGTAAAGGGTGATGGATTTACCCAGAAAATAATTTATCTAATTTCCTACAGATCAGTTATTTGTATCTCATCTTAGATAAAACTAATCCCTTCCCATTAGTCATGCAAAGCTCTGCCTGTCTTCACTGAAATCTTCCAGAACTATTATGTAACTCAGAGTAGTAACCAAACATAACAGCAATCAAACAGAATAAATCAAAGGGCATGGCCATGGTTTTGCCAGAAACTCATCCCATGTCCTCATTTTTCTGATCTGATCTTTTCTCACTGGAGAGGAACAAATGGGAATTTTCCTGAAAGAACGCAGGAATCAAAAAAGGCTTCCCCAAGCACCTGCGTGCTAGTTGAGCTTTTAATTTCAGCTGCTTCAGCACTCCAGAGAAACCTTCCCAGGAAATTCCTCAAGTTTTGAATTGATAATGCTATTATTTCATGTTTTCCAATGTAAATAATTGCTCCCATGCCTCTAGGGCCGAGCTGTCTCTGAACTACAGCTCGCATGTCTTCTAACAGCAATGAGAAATTACTTCCTCTGATTATAGTAATAGTATGTTCTCTTAGAGGGCAACAGAAATCCCTTCTACCTCATCACACATGTTTTCACCACTTTGGCCCATTTGCCGTCCCATACAGTACAGGGAAACTCTTAACAAAATGTTGGGCTGATCCCTACAAGCTCCCACCAACCTCTTTCAGTTTCTCTCAAGGAACCCCAGGCTTCTGGAAAGCAATGGGGTAGGTTTAATTCCCTCACTAATGCCTGCCAGCAAAAGAGGTCTGCACCTGGCAAATGCTCTCAACAAATCACCTCAAACCGCTAGGAGCAATCCATACTAAAAAGGCTATTTTTTTCAGAGGCAGTTAGAAACAAAGTTGTTTTGGCTCAGAACCTTGTAGATGATATTCTGTAAACTCATTCTTTAAAAAACATGACATTATTTATGCTCTTTGTCTATCTCTTTTCTGGCAGAAAATATTTCCCTTTCAAAGGGGGGAACTTGAATGAGGTTTCAAATATTGTTCAAAAACTGTGTCCCAACATGCCTGCCTCCTATCAAACATTTTAATCACACACAACCTCCCTTCCCCCTCCCAAGTTGTAATACTGCAGTTTTCATTAAATAAGTCATCTCTTTATTCCTCAAACTAATTATATAGGTACATCTCTTTGGCTTTCAAATAAAGTTCTCCTGTTAACAGTTTGTACCCACTGGCTATGCTACTCTCAGGAAAGGCAGATGAGAAATAGAGATTGGGCCAGACACAAAGGAAATGGCTGTGCACAAAGGTTGCAACATTTTCTGTACCACACACTACCTGGTTTCTGGCCAGAGGGATGCAAAACACATCTGTGTGACAGTACATAGCCATCACCAAAAGAGAGTGTGTGTCATTGCTTTCTTTAACAAAAGAATGAAACAAGGAGAATTGGGAGAAAGGCAAATGAGTGGCCTTCTCCAGCTTGGCTACTTTGTCAAGCTAGCACACTCCAAACTCCCAACTGCAAGTGTGGGATCACCAGGACTCCCATCAGGAACACCTTTGTGCCCACTGACATACAGACAGTTAGGGACAACAGTCAGCATGAGAAAGGAGGGTGGCTCAAGCACCTGTAAGCAGTGGTAGTCTTGAGCAATCTCTCTGCAATCTGAACACCAAGATGCCTCTAGTCTCTGCTCTTTTGGGGGAATCCACAGTCTGTCAGCAGACAGCTATGACTGGGGAGAGATACTGACTCAGTGTACTACAAGAAGGCTTCCACTTTTCTCATGTCATATTTTCACACAAATTAGTATTTTAGCTGTTTATAAGGAAGAAGAACATAAATAATATTCACTGCATCATCTATATCTCATTGCTGCTTGGAAAGAATTTCCTCCGTAAAGAAAAAAAGGTGTTAAAACACGCAGCATTTTGTTAGTTATGTTCAACAAAGGTGTGTGCTGCAGCTGATTCCCAACCTCTTGACAATATCTCTTTTAACCCACCATCTTTTCAGCTACTCACGTTCACATATATTTGTGTTCCCGGCTGTTGCAGGTTGCCATTGTTTCTGATTATATCCAGGGCAGCAGTGATCACAGGTTTCCCCACAAGTGTTATGCTGACATTCACATTGAAATCTACAAATGAGAAAGGCTCTTTCTTAGTGAAGCTGAATTTCAACCTTTTTTCTTAATTTTTTAAATAAAAATTATTATTTTTCTCAATTTTACTGCAGTCCAAGACTTACGCATAAGTGTGAAAAGGACAGGATATAAGTTCACATGTAAAGAGGTCAATCAGTAATACTGGAACATTTTGGAACTTCCATAAAATTCTTCATGATTGACTACTTTAACTATGTAATTACGAATTATTAGCACAGCTTACTTATAGAGAACATTTATAACTGAATTTAATAGACTGGATTATGAAACTATTCTAGTATATTAAATAAAGATGACATATGACAATTTAGGATGTATCCTATTTCAGCTTCATTCCAAGGTTTAGACTTGCTGACACACAGTAAATCAAAATATTTATCAGCTTTATAGGCACTCTTTCATAATTTTTTCATTATGTTTTGTTTACAACGATTTTATCAGTGTTTTTAACAAACCAAGATCATAACTTCACCTATTATTTTAAAAATAGTGCACACTATTCATCAAGAAATTTATTTTTTTAATTTAGCTGCATAGCCTGTGTAAAGAGCAGGATTTAATTATGGGCTAGATCTTACTACCACCCATAGCAACTAAATGCCAGGAGGAACAAAGACCTTGAGACTAGAGAGGCCTTTTCCAATTTTCCTCTCTTATCTATGTAGTCTAATAATAAAGGGGCAATAAAATTTTCAAGTATAACCATCCAATTCCTGTAGATTTTACAGCTTTGGTACTTACTTTCTCTAGTATAGACATCTGGAACAGGGGCACCCATCGCCCCACTTATTCTTCATTAAAACACAACAGAAAATATTGCATTGCCCTGATACAAGATTGTTTCAGTGATGCCATGGATAAGAGCAACAGCTGGTTTAAACCAGGTTTTTAAAATATGTTTTAGATAACCTGGCTATTCAGTCACTTCCATGTAGCAGGTGAGCCAAAAAAATCTGATCAAACCCTTTGTGAAATGAATGTGAAGATTACAAACTTGACCAGGAAAGGGAATCATTTTTTTTTTCTAGTAATGACTGAAATCTTGGCTGAGCTCAGTTACAACGTTCAATACCTCTATGAAGTTCACTGATTTTGTTCTTGAGTTGGACTTCCTGCTATAGGAGGTGATATCAATTCATGTTTTCCAAAAAGAACAAAGGATTTCTAAGAAATTATTCAATCTGCCAAGCTTCTATTTCAATTAAAAAGAAAAATCCAAGTAAAGACTTTTTATTATTATATTTCCTATTAAATATAATTCCCTCTTGACATGTTTTCTTGTCAACCATTACCAGATTCTATTTTTTTTTAATGCAATGGAAAAAATCCCTGCAGAACTGTATCATTCTATAATAAAAAAAGATAATTTGAAAACACTTATGCATTGTTTTTATCAAATCCATGTTATGCTCCATTTACTTACTGGTATTGGTTTTCATCTCTCCTTGCCTTACATTCTTCAGCATGGCCATGGCAAACACATCGACCACCAATACTGATGTCCTTTATACTGTAGTAATACTGTGGAACAAGCACAAAAATTACGTATATGTCTTTCCTTACTTGTATTATGTCAGGAATACCAACATTACGTTGTTAAAGCATGCTTATTAGAACTTTAAAGGCACAACTTTACAAAAATCCAAATCAGGTAGTCAATAATCAATCTTGATGGTGATGTCTCAGTACTGAGACATCCAGCAAATCAAATACCCATGGGGTACCTAAAAGGAGCAGGCTTGTGCAGTTAACAAGAAACACGTTGCTGAAGCTCTCCAGTCCCCAGCAGCTACACAGTCACCAGCACCCAAAGCCAAAGCCATTTCCAAATCAGCTTGAGGACGGAGATGTAAATTGGTGTGTGTCAACACATCAATTTGTGAGACGCTGACTAATCAACGAACAGGATATGCTGGTATGGGCAGTGCAGTTTCCCCATTCAGTCGAAAACTATCACTAAACACTAGAAAAAGACCAAAATTGTCAGCTTGGTCAAAATCACTCATGGCTCAAGATGGATTCGAAACTGTGACCTGAAGTTGAACCTCTTTGTATCTCATCCCCATGCCTTTGATGGAGTCAACAGCTCCTCTCAATTTTGTGTCATCTGCAAACTTACTTAGTATCCCTAAGTTTTTATCTGTTTCTGTAGTAAGTTTAACATAAAGACTTTTTTAAGACTATTAACTATTTCATAGACTTGAAAGTTCTCTACAATAAAAAATTGCACTCTCTTTTATCAATTTAATAAAACATTTGATATTTCATTCATCTATCCTACACACTGTGGCTAGGATAACATCAGAAGTTCTTCATACTAAAGCTGTGCTGCTCGCCAAGTAAACTAAATACTGCATTTACATCTGCCTGTGAGCAACATCTTAAAGTTTACTTTAACTGCTATCAAATAACTGAAATAGCTTTATGTTTTTCAGTGCTGACACCTTCACACGCATTTGTGCAGTGCCTCACCCCAGGGCTTCCTCCAATTGTTACCAAATCTTCATTTTAAATGAAAAGGTTAAAAATAGCAATACAATATGAAGTCTTCATTCTCTGTAAGTATATGAATTTCTGTCTGGTGCTCCCCTGAGGAAGCTGAATTTCCTTACATTTTCCCACTGAATGCGAGTGGGACTTCAGCCTTCAAAGCTCTTACGTAGCCCAAAATGCACAAAAAACACCTAGGCATCTCAAACAATTTGTGGAAGGACAGTAACTTTCAAGTACAGCCTTTGATTCCTGCTCCTTCAGAAACTCAGGTACCGTTTTCAGAAAAATTTTCTTTGGATACAAATAACAGGAAGCAGTTTCAAATAAAGTTGAAGAGATTTGGCTCCTCAGTTCTGTGTAAGATAGCTTAGAATATTTCTGCTTTGGCTCTTTATAGCTCCCATAATGCACCAAACTTCCTTCCCTATTAGAAAGCAGGGAATGAAGACGGTCTGTTACAAAATCATTAATCATTACTTCCCCTCCATAAATCTGTGCTCACCTAGTTACCTTCTTGTCTCAGATGAACCTGGAGAAAATATGGGGATTTAAAGGCATGTTGCAAACTTAAAACATTCAGAGCATTTTATGGTCTCTAACATGCTTTAGTATGATTGTTGAGTATACATATCTACAGTTAAAACAGTACTTACTCTGCGAGTTACAGTGGGGTCCCGTTGAGCTTTGGATATCAAGTGTCCAAGAAGAGTATTAGTTCTGAGAAAACGAAGGCGGATGTTCGTTGCTTTTGTGAATTCTCGAAGACTTGGGGAGTAAGTGAAGTTTTTTGCCCCTGGGCGGCCATTCACCAAAGATACTACAATCTAACAAAGAAGTAAGCACATTTTTGTTAAATATATCAACTGCAAGTGCCAACGGTGGCACAAAGCAAGATAAATATAAGAATCCAAAACCCGACAATTGTTTCTGAACGTATCTGCTGGCTTTTCGGGCTGAAGCCAGGATATTGGGAAAGTAGTGTTGTTAGTCATGGACCCCCCTGAATTCTTACTATCCATATGGTACACTGGAAAAAAAGGGAAAAAAAGTGCCTCTCTCTGTTTTGGAAACAGTAGGTATTACACGCCAAAAGTACATGTCTTAATAGGAAAAAACAATAGCAATAGTTGCAAATAGTTGTTTTAACAGTTGACAGTGTCAATGGGAGTTTTGCCTGAGTAAAAACATCAGGTTTTGGCTCCTTCCCAAAGCACATTTATTTTTGGGTTAAGGCACAAACATTCTTGGAAAATATTATTGTTACCAGGTCCAGTGTGAGCATATTAATGGTCTTTAGGAAGAAAGTACAGAGTGTTGCTTTAGAAAACCCCCTCCCACGAAAGCAGGTCTGTCTGACTTCCAAAACAAGGGCTCCAGTACTCTTTTATTTTTTAAAGAAACAGCTGCCAGCAGCCTAGCAATCATGAATCTCTATTGAATGAACAATCTAGTGTGTACGTACAGGGCTTAGTAAAAGACTTTCATTTATTTATAACCATCCGGATAACAGATCTCTATTTGCAAATGGCTCCTGTACTCTAAGTCACGTAACAAGGGAATGATGACTGTGCCAGTTGCAGCACAATTCCTTCAGAAACAGTCACAGAGCATATAATAGGAGATGGCACTAGCAATATTCTTCTGTAGAAATTATCCTTTACCATATCATTTAAGGAAAATTTTACAGATATGTTAACAAACTAACCACATCAGGAGTAAAAGGAGAATGCCAGGAAGAGCTATCAGCACAACCAAGAGTTTAACATTCACTCAAATAATACAAGTCACAGTTCTGCTCAGCAAGGAACAATGGCAAAAATCAAAGCAACTTTTTCCAAACACGTTATTATATTATAAACATGCATAATTTTTATGCATTCTTTTTTTTAAACAGCTACTTATTCTTGAATGATAGATATCTGTTTCTACAGCCTTTACTCACATGAGCAATTTAGGTGCACTAAGTTCTGTCATGCACACTGAAGCGTTCAGAAAATGCAGTCAACACCTTCAAAAGCATACAGCTATAGTGAAGTACCTAAATCATGATAAATATCAACACAGGTTGCTCTGAGGAGCCCCTACCCCTACAGGGAATGGTGAAATTTAGGAGGAGTCAGGCCACCCTCCCAAAATCTCACCGTGGTTATGGACTTACTAATGCAAATTCAAGCAGTCATAGCTGAAAAATTAATTCCAGCAAACTTCCAAAACCAGTGCTGTTTGCTTCCAGCATTACACATTACCTTCCTAAAGGCACCTACCTCTCCATTTTCAAGAGGCAGAATGCGAGAGTACTCTGTGGTGCAAAGGACATCGCTGTCCCTCCTCACTGGAAGATTAGCTTCCTTTCCAAAGCGCTCCCAGCAATCTGCTTTTGAGTCTAGTCAAGCAAGAACAAAATTAATCTTATATGTGAAAATAAACACTATTGTTCTATTTCAAATTAACAAAGAAGAGTCCCCTGTGCTTTCAGGTAAATTCTATCCCAAAACAGAATAATAACAGTGATTGTGTAGCTCAGCACAGAAAATCAGAAATTCCTAAAAACAATAATTTCTCTTTCCAAGCAATTCAGTGGTGCCTAACAAGACATGTATTTCTCATACCATCACAAAAAAAAAAAAAAAAAAAAAAGTTTTGTAGGTACTCCAAAATTTTGCATTTGTATTTCATTTTGATTTTTGCAAGAAACTTCGGGGTCCCATGGGATGAAGGACCCTGCAGCTCTGACATACCCGAAAAACAACACAAACAAAACAAACCAAGAATTCCAAAGAGAGTGAAAAAAATTCACATGCTGAGTTACACATTCAAAATATCATACTCATACAGTCTTATCACTAATTTATTGTAGCTAACTAAGAATAGAGAAATGTATTTAACATTCATTGTCTTCTCTGCAGTTGAAACCTTCAGCAAACCCCATAGTTAGATTTGCTGCTACTGAGTGAATGTTTAAAGAAACCAGCCAACAAAAGGGCAGTGACACAAGGATTTATACTTACAAGCAAAATATTGCCAGGGACTGTAAGTTCTTCCGAAGTCCACTGATCTTTCTAAGACCCACAGATCTGGACGAGGAGAATTTGCAAACTTGATAAGGATATAGGCAACATGGAAGAGCTGGTAACAGAATATACATAGATCTTGTTAGGAGCTTTTTCAAACTCTGTAAAAGTACCATAATAACAAAACTAATGCAAATAAACACCTTTTCTTTAGTGTACAGGGAGAAGGCTATTCTCTGCAGTTTCATTCCCATTAAAATAGGAGGACAGATTCTCAGCTGGCTACCTCACCTGGCAACATGCTCAAGTATAAGATAACTGCAACAGGACTGTGTTGAATGCCGTCTCCTTCATTTCAGAACAGGTCTGTTGTGCAGATGACTGCTTGGGACTGTAAGGGTATAGTATTTAACCTTGAAAAGTTAGCATCTCAACACATCATAGAACTAAGATACTTCTGCAGAATCCTGGTACATCAGTTCATCACATAATTGTGCTTGTAGTCGAGGAATAAAAAAATGATGTAAGAGAAAATGCACAGAACCTTAACACTGGGACGCCTTTGCTTGTGTTTACAGTAATCTCAGAAACCTGTTCCTCATTTTAAGAATATCTCCAGATAATTTTTGCCACTTGACAGACTTTCCAAGTAGAAGAAGCAAGCCACGCTAGAATTTTGTGGGTATCAAATAACACAGGAGAGATTCTTATGACCAATAGCTCATTCAATGTCTGAAATAGCTTAAAGAGCTTCATCAGCTCAAGGTTCCCAAGACCAAGGTGCTCACTGTGTATCACAGAGATAGACCACAGAGACAGAAACCTCCAAAACATTAGAGCAAAAATGGATTTGACAAGAAAAGACATCTTACTGTAAGTCTCTTGGTATAATCCACAGTCATAAAACTCAGGACATCAGTAAAAACTATCTCTACACAAAAAAAATAAAACCAGATTGATTCTAAAGGTCATTTAAAATTTAAACAACCACAACATGGATAGCAGCTGCCAATAAAAGTGAATCAATACTGAGGTACAGTCAATATTCAAGTGAAGCTGCACTGGAATTTCCCCCTCAACAAGCTCACTGGAGAATTACCTGCTGGCAGGAGATTCTCACTTTGATGGGAGAGTGACAGTCAAAGGTTTGTTAAGTACCTGATGCCAGAGCCCCCACATCAAATACATCCAAGCAGTTTATCTTTGCACAAACCTCACAAATGTCATAACCCTGAAGCTAATACTTTGCATATGTTATTAGACTCCAAACCACAAGTGCATACAAGCTCTCAACCACAAACTGGGAACAGCATCTTTTGGCATGCTTGGCCCGTTCAGTTGCCAGCTAGGAACAGTTTAATAGCTGTCACACCAAATGGGACCACCAAGAGGGATACTGGCCATATGGACACTACATGTCATCCAGTATGGCTAGTCAGGGCAAAGACTGGTATACTTCTAGGAAAGCATAATTTTGAATTTGAATAATTTGAAATTCCTAAAAAAATAAGGTGTTTCATATTCTTTTTTTAACTCAGCTGAATCTCTAAAGGGGCACTGATGTGTTCAAACCAGGTTTGCACTGAGCAGGCAACTGCCTATCGATGAATAGTCCTTTTTCCCTTATATTTTAAGGTCTTTAGGAGTCCCATCCTTACGTGCATGTTAACAAGATAATAGCCTATGTTTTGAGTGACACAGATTTAATCAAGATAAATGATTAAATTAGAAATCTTTAGAGGAAACAAAGGAAACATGTAGACAAAGTCCTGGCTTTTCTAGAGCTCCATTGCTTGCAATCATGCCGTGGAATCATTACAACAATGACCTTCTACCTACCCTCCAAAAAAGCAGATGACATCTGCCTCAGCTTGTCATACAGTCATTATATTCTTCTACTCAGATGCTACTCAAAGTGCTGACACAGCCATTCTCATCTTGTCTCTCACAAGAAGTGATACCTTCTCAAAAGAGTGAGTAAAATATCGGAGTGAATTCCATTTCCACACTACTCCCACACTGCTGAAGAAATCCGAGACAAGCCCACTTACACATCAGTGTCACTCTGGACTATAATCTTTCATAAGCATCTTAAAAAAGTGGCCAAAATGAAGGCACACAACAGTCGAATCAACATATGACACCTGTCAAACACCTGTATGCCTCATCTGCTATCCAACCGTGGAATTTGCTTAAGCCTCAATGCATGTGAAACTGAAATACTCTCTGATATGGGTTTTATATGAGGAACTCTGTAAGTCTACCAGTGTTTAAATAACTGCCTCCCAGTACCACTTTTTGCCTATTTCCATGCAAATCACAAAAGGGAAGTTAAAACAAAGCACAACTTCACATTACCACTGCATATGAAAACCTTCAATTCACATGCAGCTCTCCTTACATCTCACAGTTTGAAATACTGCTCAGGTTTGTACAGTCACACTCAGGAAGGGGAAAGGGATAGATCTTTGATAAAAACTAAATTAGTGTTAGTTGATGACAATATATCACCAAAACACAGTCACCAACCCTATCACCTGTCCTGCTTCTGACTTCACGTGAGTGCCTATGACTTGGTTTTGACCTGGATCAAGGATGTAGAATAGCATCCTGAAAATCCAAACTTCCACTACAATAAAATACTGACCAAGCTGATGAATGGTCTCTCTCCAAATCTGATGAGGCAACAACAGAAGCAAATTAACCACTTGCTTAGAAAATATATCCTTGCTAAAGCCAAAAGAGTAACCTTGCTGGCATAAGACACAATAAAACAACTATTATAGCCAATTTTAATCACATATTCTAAGCTGGAATTTCACTAATTTAAATCTTGATCCTAACCTAAGACCTACCCTGTAAAAAAAGGCAGATTAAACTCAGAGCAATGTGTTTCTTCAGCCATTTATTCTTGAGGAAAAAAAGAAAGTGTCTTCATTTTTGAGAAAAAGTTTATTGGGTACATTTTAAGCTGAATTTCTTTCATTTAAAAAAAAACACAATTGCTCCTTCAAAAGGAATATTAAAACTTCAGGTAAGCATTAAAAATAACTGCTTTTTTTGGTGCAACTATATAATAGCAAAAAAAAATTCACCAAAAAAAGCCTTAAATAAGGCTCAATGAAAATTCTTACCATTTTCTTGTATCAATATAGAACTAAATTTAAAAATAGAAACAGCATTTTGTTTCCATTACTGGAAACAATCCACTCTGGCAATGCATGCTTTAAAGAGGATGTATTACTGTAAGTGTCAAACATCTTATCCTGTAATCTAGCAGCATAGTTCAAACCCGATGGATTATCAACAGCTGGAATTTAACTAGTTCCATATTGATGTGACTTTTTCCTGTCCACTCAAGTTCAGATTTGAACTGTTCTTGCAGCCAGTGGCCTTGAAGAGTCACAAAAACCCAGACAGATCTTAAAAGTCATCCAGAAGAATTAGTAAAATGTCCTCCTCATGTGAGAATGAAAATTAAAATTAAGGGCTGCATATTACCAACATTACATTATAAAGACAGATTTTTACAGAAGCTCTTACAGGTGAATTTAAGGTCGTACTGAAAGAGCACATTTAAATCGATTGAGAGTTACATTATACCGTTATTGTTAATGATACAACACTCACAAACGATAACAGCATGCACACTACTTATTTTAACCCAACAGAAAGAAAACTTCCTGTTACCCATTGCATTCTCATAGAATTCTAAAAATCACAATAGTACTGGTTTAAAATGTTTTCTCCATTTTCTCCTTAAAAGTTTAAACAACTCTTTATAGAGACAAATTTCCAAGATTTGTTGAAATCCTAAAATACAAGAGAAAATGGAAGGAAGTTAGATATACATATATAAAGATATAGAATGTTTTTCTCCATTCCTGGCAACATAAACTCAAATATTAGTTTAGAATTCTAAAATACTGAAATGACTTGGAAGAGGAGTGCTGGATATAAACCAGCACAAAATAAAAACACACTATGTTCCGAGCAATCATAATGCTGTGTGCTGCACCTGTAGGAAAAGATTGTTCTTCCTTTTTGGCTCATGATGAATAAAAACTCCTGGAGTGTGGCAGTAACAAGAACCCAGGTAGACCTGGATCTGAGGCATTCTATAGATCTCAAGATGTGTTCAACAAGATACCACAGAAATCCTTGTTCATGTAATCTGAGCTGTAGAAGTACGGAGAACAGCTGTTTCCAGCAGGATGGAATTTCCTAAGACAGCATTATCAGATATATCTACACCACCAAAACTTCCCTCAACATAGTAAGATTGTTCCTCTAGGCTTCTGGCATTATCTTGAATCATGTGGTTGGCATTGCACATTACTCAGAAGAGACAGAAATCTGATGATCATTTAAACTAAACTCAGATGTGGGCTGATGAAGGACTGGGATTTATGGAAGAGTGAAGTGCTTGGCATCTGCTCCACACCTTAGTGCCACTGACTGCACAGGGTTGGCGTGTGCAAGCCCGTTAGTTTCTTAATGTAATGAAGCCTTAAGGTCTTGAGCGTTGTTTCCTCTCAAAGACCAAGTCTTAAAAGTAACAATCTATTTAAATGAAATAAAAATCCCATATACTTTGGTTAAAATTAAAGGCTTTGATTTCTTGAAGTTGCAAAGAGGTAAGAACTCCCTTTATTCAAATATCTCAGTGGGACTTGAGGCACTCTTGCAGATCCAGATATGTATAAAACACTCCTAGTAGTCAGTATTTGGCAATTCTCAACAATGTATTTTGCAGATGAAACTGTAATATAAAAAAATGCCAGCGAGAGAGAGCTGACCCAGCCTTTCTGGTAGTTTCCATCTACTCTTCTGGGCATGTGGAAGAGTAGCTATAGCAGAGGTGCAGACAGAGGTGCGTGGGTAGTATCTGAGAGGCATTAGATCTCCTGCATGTGCTTAACTGTGTACAGATACACACAGCAATGCCTACACTGTAAAGAGTGACAGTGACTGCAGAGGCTCCCACCGCACAGCACGCAGGAGTTACTCCTTGTGTGCCAGCCTCACAGCCTGGGTGTGCAGAAGCCAGGAACAAGCACAAGACTTCCAGTGTTGTTCAGTTACCTCTGTGCATGTTATAATCACATCATGCTTTCATTTAACCAGCCATTGATGCTAAAGAGCATATTTAGTTAGGCAAGTCAGCCCCTGTGAATATGCCTCATTGGCATGTCTGGAGATCTTTTCTCTATCCCAGTGATGGCAGGACCAGAAGGGAGAAGCTCTCCATACATTTCACAGGCAATACTGTAGAAGGAGGAACTGCTTCCAGAAATAAAAAGGGTAGTCCATTCTTCAGGTTCAATCAGTCCTTGGTCTTTTTGCCAAGGCTGCAGGCAAATACATCAACGACTGCCAGTTATTTTCCTGAAATTTCTCATGCAGCCACTTTTCCACTGGGATTTGGACAATGACCAACTCAATGCTCGTAATTATTTCTTACATATGGCCTATTTCCTCACAGAACACTGAAGCTATTCATATGGGAAAGGATTTGTATGATTCAGCCCTCAGTTGTCCAGAAGATAAACGTCCTCTTATAAGGGCTATAGTCCAACTGTCAGCAGTGGAAGGAAACCTAGGGAATTATGGAGGGTTGGAGGCTACCAGCAGAGGTTCTGCTTTTACTACATTGTGTTGAGAGTAAGGTATTTAGAAGAACACATCACAAAATGAAAGTAACATGAAGGAATGAGCATGGAAAGGGAGGGGGGAGAAGCGGAAGTACAGACAGGGAGGGACGGAAGTGAATGGGAACAAAGATCTTCCTATAGGGATGCTGAGCAAGAGCCAGAGGAAAGCAGTGTTAGGAAAGCAAAGGAGAGCAAGACTTGCAAGGTTTTATTTTGAGAATAATACCAAATTAGAATAAAAAATGCATTTTAAAGCCAGTGACACACATCTATTAATGTAAACGTAAGGAAAAAATTCTAAACCATTCGAAAAGGTTTTAATTAAAGCTTGAAGAAATCACAACACATTGACTACCTCTTAAAGGATAACATATGAGCAACAAATAATGTATTTAGGGTATTTCCCTGATTAAGGTTGGTAGCTCAGCTCTGAATGAGCTTCTTGTAGTGTGACTGAGGACTAAATGGAACGTGTATTACCTGATACAACTTTCAGAAAATTCCATCAGACAGCTGTTACTTAATCAGCTGAAGTTGTGTTAATCTAGAGTTTACAACTAGATACACCTCACTGTGGTATGAGCCAAAAATCACAACTAACTTCAAAGCATAATATTTTGTGGCATGATCCCAAATGAGCTTCCTGCACAAACTGAAATACTCAGAACCAGAGTTCTCCAACATGAAGTAAGACTTAGTGTGTCTGTTAGCATCCCCATTTTTGGGTATGCAGGGATGATACAGTACCTTTCCCAGACTAAAAAGCCCCTTTTCTCCTCAGTGTGAACCACAGAGTAGGGCTCAGTGTTGCTGTCGATTCAGAGCCGAGCAGGGGCTCCAGAGGAAAGGCTCTGACTTACTGCTGGGGCAGTTCTGCAGGACTGCAGAAGCTTCATGCAGTGGTTCTCATGCCTTAAAATCCATAGGACTTCTCAGTGTTTTTACAGAGGTTATGCAATTTCACACCAGACCTGGGTCTAATTTCAGGGTCAGCAATAATATGAAGTCTACAGCAGTCAAGTACAATGCGTGCAATGACTATTTTTGGAAGCCCAGTTCAATACAGCTTATGATAAATCTCCCCCCATCTTGACAGTTTCTCCCTACAGGAGAAGGGCCTATAGGACACTGTATTTTACAGAGTGATAATTAAATTACCTGTAACTTCAGAAACATTTAAAACTATTATGTCAATCCTTTATAAGTTAAGAACAACTCTTCTTAATGACAACAGTTAGCCAGAGTTAATTATATTCACCACAACAAATACTGTTTGCAAACCTATGGATATAAAGGATTGTTATCAAATATAAAAATTAAACCCCTACCATATAAAAGCAACTCAGAAGTCTTAACAAACTGTGAGGCTTTTTACAAAACGTTTATATGCTTTAACTGGCAGAAAACAAAATCATGAACTCCTCCACAGGTCACAGCACTTATCTTAAATTTATGGTTGAGTTTGTCTCCTTCCCTAATAAAAGTACTAATTTGGACATTACATTCCACTGTGCGCCTTTAATTTACAACAGTGACTAATAACATTGTTACATAAAAATTATCCAACATATTAGTGCACAAGACTTCACCAAGCCTGAGTCTTTCAGTGCTATATTACTGCCATAAAAGCACAGTAAAAAAAAATTACACGTAACTAAAGCAGCAATAAAATTTGTGGTCTATACTTTTTGAAGTGTAATATTTAGACATTTCTTTTTCATCATACACTATCACACTATCCTGAATGTTCATCCTCTTCTGAAGACAAAGTTCAGAAAAATACCTGGAGGAGTGTTACTGTAATATCTGCTGAGCATTAAGCAAGCCAAAGATGAGGGCACACCTGCTAAAATTAGGCAGTCCAAAGAGTCAGGGGAAGGGCAATGAACTTCAGCCAAACATTCTGAATTCAGAAGTTTAAAATATGGTGAAAACTATATTGGGAAAAACATGACCAATTAAAGGAATACCTGAGACTTTATTTGATCCAAATACTTTAAACAAGTCAGGAATAGCCACAGTGTAAGCAGGTATGTTAACAGAATTGAGAGACAGCCTCAGGGATCAACATTATAATTGTTATTCAGAAGGACCGTGATTGATTAGAAATGTAACTATAGTACAGAAAGTCAGAAAGGGAGGTAAAGCTGGGCTTTTGCTTTAAGGTTTTTGCTTTTTATCATATTACAAAGTGCAGCAAAATGAGCATTCTTTTAGCAGAAAGCTTTAGCATCCTGAAGGGATTTTGACTTTCAAAATCACCCTTAGCCCTTGGGAAACAGAAGCAACACTAGGTGGGTGTTCTGTTCCAACTCCATTGTAGCAAGTGCTAAAACTTCCATCGTGGTGAAACTATTCGATTAAATATTGTCATGAGACCTTGGCAAAAGACTCCACTGGGACTCTGCTCTCAATCACAAAGATATAAAGCAGGAACATGGTAAATTAAAAGCTTTTGACTTTGCACCAAATTCTGCTTCCTCTAATTGTGGATACTTGATGACCAGCTTACACTCAGTCATTGCTTCCCTGCACGCATATGTACCTTACCATTGTCATGTTCTGCACATGCAAAAACATTTCCATAGTTTGTTTGCAGAAAAAAAGTGACTTGTAAAGAAAAATAAACAAATAATGATCACCAAAACCAAATCAAACAAAAACACACACACCCCCAAACCCAAACAAACAAAACCCCTGAAACAAACAAACAAAAAAGAGAACAAATAGACAAATATTCAGTGAGGAAAAGTACACCCCTGCTATCTTTTCAATATTACAGCCTGTGGTTCTGCAAAGTATTTAGACACATACCTAACTTTAGGATTTATTTTTCCTTAAAAACCAAAACCTTCATCTCAGCTCACCTGAGGGGGAACTGCACTCTGAAAAATTGTTTCTGTTAACTAAGAAAGTCTTGCATGACTAACAAACACACAGCAAGCTCTAAGTACTTAGGACCCTGAAGTAAGGTAAGGTGAACTGGGGTCTCAGTGTTTACCTGTTCTCTTAAACAGACTTACCCTGTCACAGTGTTCTTCTTCGTTAATAGTATTGTGTGCTACTATATGAATTTGGGGTGTGAGAATACTAAGCAAAATGTCAAAAGTGAATCTCAAGTTCAAACAAATCCTGAGATTAAGCTGTAACCGGATGAATGCAGATATAAGATAATGTTCCTGAAATGGGGGAAAAAAATCACTATATGAATCCTACTAAACCCTCATCCATCCAGCAGCTAAAATGATTCCTTCCTGATCACAAGACCTGAAGTAATTTTCACCTTTGTCTTGGGTTTCTCTTGTTTCCAAGTAAGGGAGTTCAGAGTCACCTTTCCAAGCCATATCAAAGTAATGAGAAACACATATCCTCCTGCTGAGAAATCCTTTAATAACTACAGGAATCTTAGCACATAGCAATTGGTCTCCAAGGAGTCTTATGAGAAGAGGGCACTCAGTTCATATCCTTCCCCCAAAAGAAGGAGGTTTCTCAGAAGTTAACTCGGCACATAAAAAGTATGATGTCTATCAGTAGGTTCTCCAAAGAAGATAACAAGTGCACAGTGGGAATAAAAGTTTTGGATCGAGCAACGTGCAAAACAAGAGGGTGATGATGATGCAGCACAAGTATTGGTCACAAATATACTGGGTTACACCAAAAGACAAATTACAGCCTGCAACCTAATCCTGTGTCTTGCAGGGACCCTGACAGATACAAGCAGCTCAAAAAGCAGATCTGCCTTACTGAGAAGTGATTGCCTTCCTGTGCCTATTCATAGCACCCTGCTCTGCATTCCATCTCCCAACTCTGCATGTCCAGCCTGAAACACACATTTCCCTGGAGTTTGCTGGAAAAGAATGACAGAGCAACTTGCTTCACAGGAGGACGAAGCAGTGAGGTATAACACTCGTTAACTGTACAGTGTAACAGAAAGAGCAACACAACTCAGTGGGGTCTGCCAAACTCATGGGGATGCTGTGGCCTCAAAATTCATTAGCTCCTTAATAGCTCTCCTTTCTGTCATGGCACAATGCAGAAAAGCAACTAAGAAAATAGGCATGTTATTAGTGCAATCAATAGAAATGCAAATTCAGAACTCACAGCAATTTGGTTTAAACTACTGATGTCCTTTATATTAAGCTGTCTGGCCTTTCTGCACTGCGGCTATTACTGGATACAAAAACACTTAATGAAGACATCCTCAAAATGAGAACCATTACAGACATGTGAGGGACAGGAGCATTAAAACACCATGTAACAGAAGACGTAAAATAAGTTGCACCTGAATCCCCAAAAAAATGGTAGCCGAGTCTCAGCGAGAAACATTTGCTTACTTATCCCTCCCTTTGCTGTCAACTAAACTGAAAGCCCACTCAAGAAATCCTGTCCAATATAATCAATCAATAAACAGTTACTACTGTCCAAAATATATATGCACACGTACACATACATTATACAGACCCACACATGTATTTATAGTCATGTATTTTCAGCTGGTGTGAACTTGCACAGTGCAACTAATTTCACTGGATCAGTGCCCAATTATGGCAGCTGAGAATCCATCCCCGTGACTTAAAATACATATACAGAGGCTTTACTCAGCTACTTGGCCATCACTCGCACAGGAAATATGGGTGTTCATGTTACTGTCTCATTACTAATTAATATTACATTGGTTTTGCTGTCCCTTCCCTTCTAGTCCATGTTATCAGTATTTGTCTGTCTATCACGAAGATCTTGCTGGATGACAGAGAAACCAGAAGGACCCCTGGGGCAAAAGCAGACTCCAAACATTATTCTCCAAAACATGCACATGAACAGAGATCATGGAGTCTCTCTCTCTCTGTGCTCATGAAAAACAAAAATATTAAATGGAAGATAGAGCCCTCAACTAAGAGGTCCCCCCGTGTAGCCTCAGGTTAACAAGTTCAAATGTCTGTGCAAGAAAGCATACATCATTACATTTCTGGGATGCCAGTGGCAAGAACCCCTACCTTCAAAATTCCTAAGGGAAAATAATAATTTTAATATAGTTAACTCAGCCAAAAAAATACAGAACATAAATCAGACAAAAAAGCTGTGGTGTTGGAAGTTAAAATCATCAGTTCAAAAGTCTCCCACAGTTGCAAAGAATAAATAAATGCAAGAAATGATCAAACCTCACTCAACTCCTCATGCACTTACCTGTCCCAGATCTAAAGTGACATTGACTTCGTTGTACTTCAAGCCCATAGAAAGAGGAGGGCTCTGCCACCAGCGCTCCGTGCCATCAATCGCATTGGTTACCGGGTGAGCCTTACTGGGATCAGCAGCATTGCAGTAATCACAAAACTGGCCCTGAAACACGATAAATTAAAAAGATGGTCTCAGACAAAATCTTATGCACTGACAACACCTGTAGTTGTTAACTGAGATTCTGATCTACAGTGTTGACTAAAAATGGGGTTAAAGTTTGTTTCTTAGTATAGTATAATTTTCCCCTGGCCATTAAATTACACACCCATACTCTGAAACACACTAAGATTTATGTTACAAATAAAAATTTCAGAATCTCGATAAGGGGGCTACAGTAAATCTTCCTTTATTAACTAATTTACTGACACTTTGGTGAAATTATCTATATGACATCTACAGTGGTGTTTGCAGGAAATTAATGAAACAAAGCTCCTTAGAACTGGATTAGGACCAACAAACAAATTATCCTCAATTCTCCCACGAAATATCCACATATGCATATAGCCTGGTATTAAAATCATATAAAAAAACCTCCGTTACTTGCCTATGAATTTGGTGCTACTATTTTATAACACTGTTTCCATTTTTTTTTCATGCCATTATAATACATTATGAATCACAGGTTTCTGAACAACATGTACTCATGGAAAATGCAATAGATCCTATTGACTGTTCCCTTTAAGTTTCCCATTAAAGAATCCCATTGTATCCTCATTTCCAGAAGTTACTGCCCAATTTCTAGTCCACAACTAAAGCCACACTCCAGAGATGCCCTTTCAGAGTCTCTAAACTTCTTTGTACAATAATGATGAATAAACTTCAGGAAATTCAATTGTCTTTTGATTTCACATCTTGGCTTGCCCCACAAGCTATTTTTATCTCCAAGAAAACGCATTTTACAGTCCACTAAGATTAGTGCTGAAGCACTGTAATTAGTTATTAAGGAATCTTTTATTGTCCTATTCATTTCTTATTCCAATCACTGGGTGGAGATAAGCAGTGAAAATGCAAAACTCTGCCAGGCACAGATCTCTGTAGAACCCCAACAGAAAAAAAATGACATTTTTAATGGTAGTACACCCATCATGGTTACTTCAGTCAGACAGTTGCTTAACCCATCAGCCTGTGAGGTGCTGGCACTGTTGGACTCCCAATTAAAATAAAAAGAATGAGGCAAATGTTACCTTATCAATTTAGCATATTTTCATCAAAAACATGACAAATCTTTTGTTGTTTCCACAATCCACATTGCCTGGCATGAAGCACGTTCCTGCCCTTTAAGAATTAAGAGAATCCCATATAACTGCCATTATTTTGCTTGTCACTGCTGTTGGACTAACCAGTGTGAAGTAACTGCAGCAATCATACTTGTCCACTTTTCACAGAGGAATAACATTAGGGCTTTCACATTCTTGCTGGGAACGGTCTTACAATGTTGGTGAATTTAAAATGTTTATCTCTAGTGGAATTTATTTAATATCTACCATAGTTACTAACAGATTGGAAAATACTTCATCATTCTCATGTGATGCAAATACACCATCTTATGTCTTTCAAACACAAACCATGGATTTTCACTGAATATTTTTGCATCAATAACAGTAATTTCAGTGTCTGCATCTAACAATACTTCCTCGTCCTCTTCTTCTGGAAAGCCCAGAACATGACACTGTTTTCAGAAGCCATGTCTACCATTAGCTGTTCTGATTCAGCACAGCCAGTGCCAGCCTGACTGACAGTTAACTCTCAAGAATTCAAAGAGTTGTTTAGAGACTTAAAACTTGCATACACAAGTCAGTTAACTTTATCTGGGGTCATGTTATAACACGATGCTCCTCCAGCTCTGCTAGAGAAGATGGTTTGGTTCATTTTCATATGAATTACGATATGCCAGGACACTGCTGGATTCAGGCAGTTTGCTGCAGCAGACAACACACCAGCCTGTGCTAGCCACAGGCAATGTTGACAGTTTCTGCAGTGACGACAAAAAGAATCATATTGCTCTCTGCAAAATCAATACTCCAAGAAATCAATCTATGCATTGACAAATGCAGCTCCTACCACATCACAGCATCTTTCCTGACAAACGCGTGCTCGAGTTCTGACATATAGGTTACAACAGTACAAGCTTCCCTAAATAGCTTTCTGATGTGCTTGAAACACAGTTTAAATTCACATTCACGATGGCCAGGCTGGAAATACACAGGAAACAGTTGCTGGTATAGCAGTTTCAGCTCTGATCTGGAAACAACCTCAAAGAAAGGCTGAATGAGCAGTAAACAATGGGGAGTATTAAAAGCAAGCATTTAATTTACATGCACTTATGTGATTTCAGCATACCAGAGCACTTGATCTGAACTCAAGATACCATCTTTTTCTTTTTGGGCACATAATTCAAAGAATTTCATTGCAACAGCTGGAGTTTCAGTTATTTAAAATTACATTCCAGCAACCCTGCCAACTAGGCAGCAAAACAAAAAATGAAAGAAAAAAAACTATTGGACAAGGCAGCCTTCCTTCTCACTGACAGTATTTCAGAAACTGCTACAGGACACATCTCCATTCCAGGAGATTGGGCCTCGAGACTTGGTCTGATTTTGGCTGCGGTTCATCATGCAGGCAGGTGTGCATTGGCTGTGACCTTGTTACCCTCCTTTCCCCCGCTTCTCCTGAGCGAAGGAGAAACCTGGAACTGCATGAAAGAGTTTGCTGAAATACGCCAGTGTGGACCTGAGACACGCAGGGATGAAAATGTCTTGCCTGTAAGTTATGGAAAGTGACAACAATGAAGAACTTGTTCATTATTTCATAGCTGACAGTTCTGTGCCCACTGGCAGGGCAGGACAGGTAGGCAGTTAGACTTTAATGCACACCCGCACACCACTGTGGACAGACTGGCAGGCAAAACCAGGCATGCCATTTATCTATCAGCTGCTGAAATATTTTATACTCTTGTGCATTTCTTCACTCAACACTGTTCTTATTAAGTTATTGTCCCACATGCCAATCTGCTACATAAGGGAAATACACTGTTTTTCATAGAGTACGTCCAGCACTGTCTTAAGAGCCTTGGTTGAGCTGCCCAGGAAGAGACTGTTCCTCCTACTGATCACCTTTAAACAACTTCCATAGGCTTTTTCTGGATTTGCTGGATAATTCAGGCCCCACTAAAAGACACTTCACCAAATGACAAGCTGAACAAGAACGACCAATGGCAGAGCAGTGGAAATAAAGTTGTGTCTGCTTTTCCTCTTGTTGCCTCATTTTCAGATAGCACTAGCAACAGAGCTGTCTGCTTCCTTTGGTAGGATGAGGATCACCCTCCACGCCTCCTTTCCAATTTCTCTGTTCATAGAGCAACAGCTACAACCCAGCCTTGTAGAGGAGACAAAAAGAGAGTGACTCAAGTGTGTGGTGTCACTTGAACTTTTATCAGCCCAACACAGCGGCTATTACACCTATCACTTCATGTAAATGCTGCATGACCTTCCCTCAGACTGTCTTAAGAAACAACACATTAATACTTCTGCTGATTTTAAATCCTTCTATGCTTAGGTTCTGTAAAAGCGTAATGCACTTCTCTCCAGTTTTCCATGAAAGAAGAGATTCTCTTATTTACAGTATTGTTGAACTTGTGAAGTGTCTTGAAAATATGCACATTGTGCTGTTACCACATTTTCCATTGTTGGATTTCCCTGGCCTTTTGAAAGACCTCCCAACCCTTGCTGAACCACAACAACTACTGGTAAATCACAGAAGTATTCATGTTATGTATCTCAATGAGGCTTTGTTGGAACTGGAGAGAAACGCTGCTGTATCCATGCTTACACAAACACTGCAAGAGGCACAACATGCTTCCTTGTGCCATGGCTGAGCTATCAGTATTCCTTCTGGAAACTTGGACATGAACCATAACAGCTCTCTAACCTAGGACCTGCAAGTCAAATACTTAACACGAGGAACTCCCTTCTTCCTAGCCTCCCTCTTTCTTTATACAGCAAACCCTCATTTCCAATTGGACGTTCATATATAAAGGGAATGATTACAAAAACCATCAATGGCAACGTGCATCATGCAACAGGCTTCATTCCACTTGCTTGGCATGTTTGTCTGGTGTTTGCTTTGGCTGATTTTTACTATCCTGTGATATCTGATATTTCAAGGCATGTCAGTATGAGATTTCACTGCAGCAATGGGCTACAGCAAGTTGCTGAGACATTTTTGGGCTTGCTGTTCACCTGGTGGCATTGTTGTTTCAGGCAACTTTAAACATGGGTGTTGCACCTAGTATGGAAGGACAAATGCTTAAACTTCAGAAGTGTGTTGGAAACAGAGAAGGAAGCAGCTTCCTGATCATCACAACTCTTTTGTAACCTCAGTTTAAGCATGTAATACCCATATACCAGTTTTCCTACTAGTAAAACCGTATATTACTCAGCCTCTAAGCATCTCCAAACCACTTTGAGGTTTTGGGGTTTTTTATGACTGAGAACAGTACACAGATATAAGGTAAACTGAGATGTCATGGTGCAGCAGGGAGTTATGGCAGAGGGAAGCCCAGAGCAAAGCACACTGCTGGCTGTGGCTGCCTAATGAACTGCAAGGGCAGGCTGAATGATGGTGCATGTTCCCTTCTGGCACGTGACAAGTACATACGCTGCACCTTCACAGTCCTTTCCCCCTTTCTTAAGCATCTATTCTCATAAAGAAATGAGAAAAACAACTCTTTTATCCACTGAAACCACATATGAAGGGTTATTTCACTATTAAAGATACAAGCACCTCATAAGACTTTGAAACACTAGCCTTTCTTCCAAGACGCTAAAAATTTAATTGCATTCTTTCTGTATTGCCTGGAGTCAGACAGTGGACCTTAGAGCTTTCAAAATCCCTTTCAAATTGCAGTTTCATTCTGGCTGTCTTCTCTCATCAAGAGAGAATACAAATAAAATAACTTTGGAAGGTCTGACCCTTCAGGGAAGTCTCCCCCTTGTAACATAGCTCTGATCAAACTGATACGGAGCGCCCACTGCCGTGTATCAGTTTGTTATTCCTTCCTTCCTCTCTAAAAGACATGTCACTACAAGTTTCTACCAAAGGAAAAATATATTTCCATTAATCCTTTGCCGGGAGTTTTGCACTTTATTGTTATCTTTCTTGTGACTGGCACAAAATTAGTGCAATAATCTTGTGCTATGCTAGGAGAGAACAACATGATCCTCGCTGCCCTCTGTGCTTACACTCCCTGTCAGAGTCCCAAGGAGTGTCTGGGCTTCCTCCCACAAGCAACGCAAGGCACAGACGATAAGCCTCTCATTTAGTGCTTGCAAAATACCACACAGCCACAAAATACTTGGCTAAACCCGAACCTCTTTTCCCGTCGGAGTGATGTCCGCTCTCCAGCGAGCGGCTGCCACCGCAGCCCCGCCCCATCCATCTCCCCCGAGCTCACTGCTTTACCCCCAGAAGCATCACGCTGCGCACCGCGGACCATAGGCCACGAAACACCACCTGGGTACCCTCTAAGGCACTTCCAGGTGTCCGACGGGACGAGCAGCTCCCGCACCCCGGGGAGCAGCCGCAGCACCCTGTGCACCACGGACACCGGGGCCGGAGGGGAAGCGGCCGCTCCCCGCGGCGGGGGCAGGGTGTGGGGGTGTGTCTCCAAAAGGTACCGGAGCACCTGAGGGCAGATGAGAGGGCAGAACCACGGCTGCCCGCGTCCGTACTGCCCAGCCCTTCCCTGCCTGGGCTCCCGCCGGTCCACGCTCCCCTTCCATGCCCGCGGAACACGCCCAGCCAGGAGAAAACGAGACCACACGTCCCAGGGTAGCGCAAGACCCCCACACACACCTCCCTAAAGACGCACACTCCCTCCCGCCGCTCCGCAGCGCCAGGAGGCTGCCAGGGAGAGGGAGAAGATGCGAAAGGGAAGGGGGTCCCGGCGCCGCCGCCCTCCCCGTCCCCTCGGGCCGCCCGGTTACCTGGATGGCGCGTCCGAGGGGCGCGGCGGCCGGGCCCCCCACCAGCTTGCAGAAGAGCTCCGGCCGCCCGCCGCCGCCCGGCCCCTCCCCGCAGGTGGCCGTGGCCCAGATTTTGGCCGCCGCCGCCAGGTTGAAGTAGGGCGGGTGGAGGCTGAGCCCCGTCCCGCGGGAGGCGCCGGGCTCCGGCTGCGCGGGGCACAGGGCGAGGAGCGGCGGGAGCAGCGCCCAGAGGAGCGGGGAGCCCGGCGCCGCAGCCATCCTGCGCCGGGCTCTGCCCTCGCCGCCCCCGGGGCGGCACTGCAGCTGCGGTGGGCGGGCGAGCGAGAGCAGGAGAGGGAGCAGGATTAGGAGCAGGAGCCAGAGCCGGCGGGGGGCTGCCCGCGCTCTGCCCGCACCTCCCTCACGCCCTGCCTGCCTGCGCTGCGCGGGCTGGGGCGGGACGAGACGCGGCCCCGGTGCGGGGCGGGCCGAGTCCCCCGGGCGTGCGGGTGTGTGGGACGGGGCGGGACGGGACGGGGGAAGGGTCTCCGGGCCGGCGGGATTGCCCCAGGTGTGTGTCCAAGCGCCCAGCTCCGCGGGCATGCCGAGAGAGGTGCCACCCCCCGGCTCAGCTGGCGATCTTCCATCCTCCTCTTCCTGAGTAAGTGTGCGGGTCAGTATTTTCGACAGACCGTGGAGAAATCTCAGAGCATCCCGCCCTCGTTATTTGTCCACAATACAGTAAGTTGCGGATGCCCGATTCCTGGCAGTGTTCAAGTCCAAGTTTGGATGGGGCTCTGAGCAACCTGATCTATTAGGAGGTGTCCCTGCCCATGTCAGGGGGCTTGAAACGAGATGATCTTTAAGGTCCCTTCCAAGCCAAACCATTCTGTGATAACCCCTGACCTGTCATGTCACATACAGTGAGTGACAAGTTAAGGTTTCCCAGCCTTCTCCTTGAGCAGGGATACCCTCACACAAGGTAAACGCTTCTCTCAATAGATCCTCAGGAAGACACCCTCCGTGACTGTGCTGCAGAAATTGCAGCTCCTCTTGCCATTTTCAGTGCTCTGAGGCTGCTGGAAACTGTGCAGCCTGGGCTACCCTGCTGCAATGCACAGCTAGTGCTCGCAGCTCCTTGTGAAAATGGGTGTTCCTGCTCATCCAGGGCAGACAATGAGCCTCCTGTCTTTTTGAAGCTATTTGGCACAGGCTTTGGATAACATAGGAGCTGGAGGGGACACTGGGGAGGGAGGAGGCCAAAGAACCATGTCATCTGCATTAGGATTTACACTGCTTAATGGCGTTGCTATCCTAAATTTCATACCTGTTCACATTTCCAAACCCACACATACATATCCCAGTGTTCAGTTCTCTTAACCAAATTTGCAGGATTTAGACAAAAGATATGGTTAGATATACATATTTTAATAATGATTCATGTTAGTTGTAGAGTATTTCATAACTTTATGAAAGCTTTGCTACATTGCCACACAGCAGTAGCAAGGGAGATCCCTGGTGTACTGTTTCAGGAAGCACCAGCCACAAGCTATTGATTTCACCTACTAGAAAATATCACAACCCTTGTTTGTTTACCACTATGGCTTTAGCACCCTATAGAGACACATCTGTGGGAGACAGTTTTTGTGTCCTCCATAGTAAAAATTGGCTTTCATAAATGTAGCATGCTATCAGTTCAGATATATCACATTTCATAAATGCTTTCAATCTCTAGAGCACCTTAAAAATACTCCCCTTTTCCAACTGTGACATTGGGGAAAGGAAATTATCTTATTGCTTATGTACATCATGTAATTTTATACAATAGGTGCACTTCATAAAATACATGAGAGCTTTGAATACAAGCAAATGTTCCATAAAACAAAATGCCATGCTATCAGATAGAATAGCCACTGGTCTCTTAAACTATTTCTTTAAAACCAGTTAAATCCAAAGTATATCTTAGAGTAAATCAGTTTTAAGAAATGGAGATCTGGAAGTATCTGATGTAAGTCTAGAGCAAGCAAACTCTTACAAAGGCCTGCACAGGTTTTTTTGGGTAGTTCAGGTTCAGGAAATCCTTTGCAATCTCATTTTAAAGAGAAGATTCTTGTGGGCTGTTTGGTAGGTTGCGCAGCACAAAAGGCAGGCCTTGCTCACAGGAGATGTCTATTCTCAAACAGGGAGTATCACAGAATTTATTGGGGAGTATCACATGAGAAAATGTGGCTTACATGAGTGATAACCAAACAGTTTAGTAAAATAGTAACGTGTTCTTGGATCTGATTTCCTAGAAGTTAAAAACAGGGATGAAACTTTGTAAACATTCACAAAATTAGCCTATCTGATAGAAAAAGAGAGGGAAAAATCTTCCTGTTCCGACCTTCCTGTGCCTTCCTTCATAAAATTGTCAATTTTCCTTAATGTATACGAACATTTAAAAACATCTTGTTGGTCTTCTAGGTGATTTTTCTGTCCTTTCTTTAAACACTTAAGCCAAAAAAGCTTTTTTTAAAATTTGATGTGTTTTCTAGAAATGGAGATCAAAGTGCCACCTTTTAGATTTTCTTGACAAATCTCCAGAGATCCAGAGATACCTAAATATGTGGGCATATACTATAAAAAATGCTGTGACAACTTTCGCCTTTGACTCAAAGCAGTTGGGAAAAAATGTTTGTAGCGGCATTCCCCACAAGGGTACTAAATAACTTGATTCCTATACAAAGTGACCCAACATTTTATGCAGAGACTCTGGGACTGTGTGAAGCCAGAGTGAACTATTTATGTGAGGAAGCAGAGAGAAGCAGGAGTGTGGATGTATACATGGAGATGATAATGACAGCATGGCCTTTCCCTAGTGGGTGGAAAACTGAAATTCTGCAGTGCTATCCTGGTCTGGTAGCACTGTGCAGGCTGTGGTATGACCATGTGCAGTCATGAGTCTATCCTGGCTTTTGCGGGACTTTAGGACCACGGGAAGTAACTGTAAAATAAGAACAGAAGAGTGGGAAACTTTTTTTATGCAGTGGAACTCTCCAAATTTCTAAACTCTGTATCTCTTTTTTTTTTTTTTTTTTTTTTTTTTAATCTATTTTAAGCCACAACCAGAGCCAAGAGAAATCTGCAGAGAAGCACTTACTGGCTTCACTGAATTTTGGCTCACCCCATCTAATGTAGAACTTCATCCTGTAGCACGGTCACTATCAATAATTCAAGCAATGATACATCTTCCTCTCATGTCATCTTTTGTTGTAATTACAGGTTCTAGAAACACAGGTAAGGATTTATTAGCTGGCAGCTCCCATATCAGCATATAACAGTGCTTGTCTGCAGAAAATCCAGTTACGTGCCCTTTTTTCCCCCACAGCAGAGCCTCTCCTCCTTTTTCCTTCAGCCTTTATAAGATTTACTTTCCGTGTTTCTTCCTGTCTGCAAGGAGTAAACTTTGTTAGTTGATTGATTTATTGAATAAATGTAAACAATTGAAAACGTTTCTGGGTCTGTATTATTCTGACATAAACAGATTACATTACATTAGTAGGCATTTACGCTGCTATAAATATAGATCGTTCTATTCTAAAATATGTTAATTTAAAATTTCAAGTCAAGAATGTTTATTCAAAATTAGCCTTGCTGATGTAACTTCTCTGTTTCATTCTCTTAGTGATATGTGCAGTATAGGACATCTCATCTCATACTGCTGTTTCATAAATGTTGTGTTATAAACCTGCAGTGAAAATGAGATCAGCAATAGATAGTCTCAGTGAGCAATACTTTTTATTACTCACTGAGTAATTAGTGGCACTATTTAGCTCCTATTTTACCAACCTATGTTGCCACAGCAGGTGATACGGAAATTTGTTCTTTTTTTGAGATAATAATGAATCAATATGCCAGCAGGTGGTTAGAAAATCTCTCAGATCATTTAGTCCTGAGTCTCTGCTCAGTGGTCATTAAAGATTAAATTGTGTGTCTTGATGCCCCGTAAAAGTTTCATCTCTGGCGTTTATGTTGAAGCCAGTCCTAAAGATTTAGTCTATAGAAGAATCTTCCTGCAAAATATTGAACCTTTCTTCAAAATGATAATCAATTAAGCACGTACATAGCCCAGAGTGCTAATACCCAACCAGAAGCTTTCAAGCTCAGATTAGACTCCCTACTTTTATCAAGGGAATAAAACATTTATCACATCCTGTCATAAATGTTTATGCATGGTTAATATTCGGATGGCGTCTATAAGTAAACTTTCATTAGTTGTCATAAAGCTTTTTTGCAGTACATCTAGACTAAACTAAGGTTACTTGCAGACACTCTGGTTTAACAGAAAAATGGTGCAGTGTACAGTTATGTGTTGGCACAACCCATATCTTCACTGAATGTCATTAAATAAGATGCATTCTGCTAAGATCATTTGGGTCTCTCCTATTCTGAGAAAAGTAGCCTTTTCATCTTGCAGAAATTTCTTGTACCACAGTGTTTGAGGACCATGCCATGTCCCTTCACAAAAGATAAATTACCCTCCGTGTAACCAGAATAGAGACACAAAAAAGCTGGGATCTAGGTCTAAAATGCAGTTCTGTCAGCAGAAACAGTTTAGATGCCTAGAGTACTTAGTTTAACCCCAAACATAGTTATTCAAAACTGCACTTTTGCCTTGTCCTTTGGTTTGATTTTTTTTTTTCTTGTTTCTTTCACCTGTTTCTTTCTGGATGTACATGCTAGGATGATGCCATCCTTCTTCACAGACCATCTTTTTCTGAATGTCCTTGTACTGTGCCTGGTAGATCTCATTGCCCATGCAAGTGGAGCCTCTCTTATTGTCCATCCTGTCATCTCACATGATTCAGGTATCTCAGCTCAGGTACTTTCAACTTTTTCCACAATTAGTTGCCTGCAAAATGTTGTCGTACCATGCAACTGTGCTTATTGCATGTTGGTTTAATAGCTACCATTTACTTAGTATTCTTCTACAGCCTAATACAAAGCCTGTCTTTTCTTCTGCCAGCCAGAAATCTCATGGACTTTTTCCTGTGCATTCTGCTTCCTAAGTTTACTTGACGTATTCTTATAATAGAAAGCTACTGTGAGTACTCTGTTTCTAAGGGCTCTTAAGGTAAATTGCAACATCTGAAGAGCATTCTCATCATAGCTCTTTTTATAGCTTTTGGTCTTTCTGGAAATGTCCTGGCCACAAACAACTTACTAGTGGGTGCTCATGGCTTGATGGGATTGTTGACAAAAAAAATTTAAAAATGTCTATGTGGCTGATGCGAGACTTAGCTTTGTTATTTCAAAATCTTTCACTTCAGAGAAGTGCTAAGCCAAAAAAGGAGGGAAGGTGAATGTTTGGTACTTTACAACACTTTCCTCATTCATGACAAAGCAAATTCCATTTTCAAGGCAAAACCATGACTTTTCATCTGTAGCCAGAGTGCAGAAAGTCATGCCTGTCCCTCCCAGTTTTGATTTTTGTATGTTTACTCACTGAGTGTCTTGGGCTAGGGCAGCCCTGGAAGTGAGACACAAATTCTTTACCATTCAATTCCAAAGAATAAGTCAAGAGAAATACTCTGAGGTATGTAGCTAAAGGTATAGCTAACTTAAGAGTCCCTAAGCAAGCTACACTTGACTGTAACTCATGTTGACTAAGTTTCTTTTCTTTTTTTTTTTAACTTGAAGAAACTTTCTAATGGACAACATTAAAATCCATCCACTTTATTGTTTTATGTCTTAATGGATTTCCTTTTTATTCTTGGCTTCCTGTATTTTTCATAGAGTTGCTCATGGACCTAAAGTTCAAAAAGAAGAAAACAAGTCTTGGTCATATAATGCCTGGTCCTTTGTGAAGAAGCACATGCTTCCTTTGGTCAGTATCCAATGACTTGTCAGTCAAGTATCTGGGGAAAAATGTCTACTCTTTTATTTTTCACATCCTACTTTTTTATTTTTCTGACATCAGTGCTATTATTACTGCTTTGCCCTCATAAAGGAAAACAGCTCTGCATAGACTCCCTGCCACAGTACGCTAAGCAGCTCCTCATGGAAACCACTTCTTTGTAATCTGCTTTTCTTAACGGGCCTTTTTAACCATTGGTTAAATTAGACTGGCATCTAGATTTCACTGTTTCCTCTGCAAGATTTTTCTGTGATCTGATCTCTATTAATTAGGCAGTGTTTTTTCTGGGATCTGTTTCCAAAAAGGTTTTTATACTCTTAGGTAGTGTTGCTGTCACAAACTGCCTCAGCTTTACTTCAGTCTCAGCTCTAGCCTGACCATCAAGTTCTTAAGTTTTAAATAGAATATTATGTTTAATTGTGATAGGAAGCCAGACTTTCAGCAGTATAAACTGAGGAGGCTCCAGTGCTATATCAGTTTATTCCAGCTGAGGATCAGGCGACAAATATAACTAAAAATTCAAACAGATGCAGTGTAAGAACTTTATGATTTACTTATTTTTATTTTTGTAACTTGGAAAATATAGTAAATTTAAAACAAATTCCTTGTGAAAGTGCAGATTTAGTGGAGAATATTTTGCTATTTTTTTATATTTCTGTAAGACAGATATAGTATACTAAAAAAATTCTCATTGGAAAAGAATTTATAATTATAAAAGGTAGAGCTCTTATAAATCACTATTTTATTTTTTTGTTAGTAATAACTGGTTTCAGATGTCAATTATCAGGTACTTCATTAGGAGATTGTGATAGTGATAAGTTCTTAGTGCTGCTGTGGTATTATTATGTCATTTGGGTATTTTATGTCATGTCCTTTAGCCAAGTCCTTTCTTTTCAATTAGTGGACTGACTTTCTGAGCAGCAGAGCATAAGACAGAGAAATTTAACAGACTGAGCAGTACCCAGTAACTCAAATAAATTTTGTAGCTGGCAGTGTAAGTAGTTTCCTTCTCACACGTATAGAGTTGACTCCCATGGAACTTCCTTGTGCCCTGTCATTCTTACCCTCAGCCCAAGGTCCTCAGTCCCTTCCTTTGAGTCCATCTATCTCCAGATGAAGATAAAACCAATCAACCAGATCATTCTGACTGAGTGGTATAAACTCTAAGCTCCCAGGGAGCCATTTCAGAGATGGACCCTGAAAGTTATGCTCTACAATGGCTTCTGTTGTCCTTGGACAAGGCTTTTGGGACAGAGAGGAAATAACAAAACACATATGGTTCTGCTGTTCAGAACGCCTCATGTGAATGACATGGGGGGGAATCTTGTGCTTCCATGCCAAATACAGAGCAGTTTTGTGGTTCCTGTGCAGTGCTAATGAGGTCTGCCCCCCCCCCCCAACACATCTGTTTACTTAGGCTACAGTAGATTATGGGATATATCATGTGTTGTTCTCACACTCGTGATATGTATGTTTTCAGATCCACAACACCTCACACAGTAAACTTATACACAATAATATACAAACAACGCCTGGGAAAAATGACTGTGATATTATTTAATTTGAATATGCCTTTATGTTTAAACAACTTCACTGCCCATCAAGTTTAGACTCTCCATGGACTCAGACAGCCAGTTTCATTGTCTGCATGAGTATATCCACCAGCAGTTAAGTGCCAGGCATGGAATTAGAAAGCTCGCAAACTCAAAGCACCTGACTCACAGACTTCTCTCTGGATGAGCAGATGGAAAACAGGTAAACAGTTCTCTTCAGATTGAGTCATTAAATTAGCATATACACAGCATAAGCAGGGAAAGCAAAAGGAAATGACAGATGAAGAAAACATACAGTCACAACCTGTACTCTCGATCTTAAAACCATGTAACTTGAAGAGAGCAATATTCTAAGACTGGGAAGAGAAGGATAAAAAAAAATTGAGTGTGTTGTATCTGTACAGATGTTAATATAGAGATGTTTAAGTTGGAGCTGCTTGAAGTTTGAAAGGCATTTGCACCTAAGTGAAGATGATATGCTGGTGCTCATGCTGGACTAGAAATTGGTCTTAAATGGTGGTTGTACTCTTTTCATTGACTTCCTTGACCTGTCACTTGATATCTGTGGCAAAAAGCATTAATTTGCTATGAACAAATGGAAAAGAGAAAAGAGCAAAGCACTGAAACACTCAGATGACAATTTGTGGAAATTGCTCTCTACTGCTTTTTTAAGTGCTGTGCTAACTTCTCTCTGAATCCCAGGTCACAGTTCAAAGGTTCACATGAAGGAAGTTAATAACACTCTTGTGATTCCTGGCAGCTACATGTCCTTATAGCAGTTTATACTAGCAAATTTGGTATGAAATTGGATATCACAGGAGGCCTCAGCAAGAGGGCCATGGATTGAAAAGACAGATTCAATGTAAGAGCTTCCTAGAAGGATGAATGCATACAGTTATGAACATGTTGGGTAAACTATTTCTATTATTAGATAAACTTTTCCGTTTACAGGTCCAGTTTTGTAAATTCTCCATTCTATTTTTAAAAAGTTTATGGGACTCATAAATATTTGGTACAGTTTTCCTGAAAAGTCTGCAAGATTTGTTTTAAAGGACCTTTTACTACTTCTCTTATTATCACTATTAGCTCATGTACTTTCTTTATACACTAGTTTTTGTAAAATAGACCTGCATTTTTTTTACTATTATGGAAATAAGGAACAGCCCATGTAGCTGGTTACGCTACAGTTTAGCAAGGGAAAGATTAATGGAAATGACAGACCAGATGGAAAAACTTTTACTTTATAGACTGCTTTATCAAAGTTATTGCTGATAATTTAAATGCATTTTCTTGAACATGAAAAATTTAAATTAACTAAGTCAAGAAAAAAAAAAGATATTGACATGAAAAGTGCAATATACAACTTGAAGACTATAATGTTCCTAGTAATTGCAAAATTGATCATCATCTATTCTCTTCATTTTCCCTGAATATTGCAATATTCCATCTTCAAATTAAATTAGGTTCTACAACAAAGAAATCAACAAAACCAGGTCAGATTCCTTAAAGAATCACACATAAGAGCTTCCCAAATCCTGAAATCAGTCTCATAAAAGAGGGTGCAGATGTACTGGAAAGACATGATAGCATGAATTAACCTGATGCAATCTGATCCTCAGAGTTGTCACTGTATGGTAGGATTTACTGATTTCAGTGCCTGAAGTATCAGATCTTCATGAAGTTACATTATTGAAATCGTTGTCCGTGGAGTGCTAGCAAGAATAACATTTTGGCTTGAAATGAGCAGCGTCTTTTTTGATCATAAATAGATGAAGTAAGGGAGTTACATACCACCTCAGCAGCGAGGCTGTGTGTGTGTTTCTATGCATTTTCACAGCGACACATTGATGGATATGTACTGGCACTTTCCTGATTTAAAAGTCCTTGTACACACAAGTGAATGCTGGAATTAAATACCAGTTTGCTGAATTAGTTTAGAAATGCCTCTCAGATCTGTCACTATTTCACTTCTTAAGAGTAGTCATCTAAACATATATTGAAAGACAATTGGAATTACGATAATAAATTGCACTCAAAGTAACATTCAACTCATAATGTGCTAGCATTTTGCATGCAAATGTTGGCAAGTACATAAGCAATGATCCATCTGAGACATGCTGTTGTCTTCATGTGTGGCTGTTCAAGTGTTTCACACGAGATTAGCAGTGCTGTTCTCACTGAAAGAAGCAAGCCCATTTATTCAGGCCCGAGTGCCTATACAGGAGCCAAAGGGCATCAAAAGTCACAGGCAAGAGGCAACCAAGGATTCTTTTTGGTCACAGGTAGTACAGCATGCTAGGAATGATTAATACTCCCTGGCAGGGGATGGGCATGCCCAGGCACTCCAGGATTTATCACTCTTGTTGGACAGGTACAAGCTGATGACACAAGCTGTTTTCAGTAGATACAGCAAGCTTGGAAAGTATCATATTTATTGTGTATCCTATGTACCATGAATTTGCTTATGCATAGTGCACCCTGAAAAGGTCAGGTTCACCATGTCCCTGTAGAGGGCTGATGGAGCAAACATACACGAAACCTATTGTAAACTGCAGTGGACAGGCTTAGGATCTCCAGAGAGTTTGCAGCCCAGTTGTAGGGGCTGTAGGACATCTGGCAAATACTGAGATTTCCCAGATTCTCACTGGATGAGAGAACACACACAGGGCAAGGAGAAGAGACGGTGGCACAAGGCTTTGGATAATTTTCAGTCAGGAAGGGGGAGCCAACGTGGCTATGTAGAGATACCTGAGCTAGCTGTGGTAGCAGTAGCACAACACAGGCTGTCTACGTTTGCAAGTAGTGCAGCCTAACAAGAGTGAATCTATAGAGCAAACAGATGGTGCTGAACACCTGAATTCTACATTGTATCCATTTAGCGTTGGGTTTGAGTATTTGTTTTAATTCAGATTAGCTCTCTTTCAATCCCAGGACGTGAATGCCTGTTTGCAGCTGCAGTCCACTGAGTCTGCTCCTCGAGAAATTCTTTGAGGTTAGTTTAAAATGGATCCAGTTTGCACAGTTAAAGATTCTTCCACCATAAGAAAAGAGCACAGCAAAGAGAAACAAGTGACTTGGGAGAGTCAGTTCAGCTGTATACTTCTCATCCAGACTAGAACTCTAATGTGGAGGTCCCCAGAGAAGTCAGCATGAACTGATTTAGCAATCCAAGCAGTTGGATTTGTTGGTCTATGCAGACGTCCATGCTGGCACAGCAGAACTGCTGGTGGTGTCTGAGCTTGCCAGCTCAGTTCACTCCACAGTGCATTGCAGGCTTTAACCAAGATCAAGAGTGATTTTAGCAACATAAAGAGTCCAAAGGTCGGGAAAGAGAAAAAAGTTTTAGAGCTGCTCTCTTACTGTGTGCTGGTCTTGAATCTTGCTGACAAAAACTGATGTGCGAAAACCTTAGGCTGATGGTTTCAAAAGTAGTCTTTGTCCTGGTGTCAGCATTTTGAGTTATAAGGCAAGAGAATGTAAGGAAGCCAAACTGAGAAGCCATTTTTGAAGATTTCAGCACAAAAGACTTGCCTAAGCCCACACAGGAGGTCATAGGCAGAAACATACAACAGTCTTGTAAGAGGCAATGATTCAGGATTTTGAAATCATGCAGAAAGAACTAGAGTATTATGGAGGATTTATACCTTTAGTAAAATAGAAATCGAATTTGCTGTTCACAGTAGCAAGGCATATTGCTGTTGTTGTCTGGGCAAAACCAGGCTTCAGAGTTTGTAGCTGAAACAGATGAAGATTGCTCCATTTTACATTTTAAATTGCCTTTTGTTTTTAATCTTTGGATAAAGTAATTTATTTCTGAAAAAACATACAAACCTATTTACATTTTAAAAAATATATAAAAACCTAAATGCTAATGGAAGCAAATGTCTGAGGAAAGAAGACAATGTAGATACAGCTGAAATCAATAACATTATACTAAGATCTCCCCTGTTTGCAAAACTTCAGAAAAAAAAGTAAGTTACAATCAGAGAATAAATGTCACAGGCTCTCATTGATGATCTTTACACAGGTGATATTGAGAGCAAATGAATTGACACTATTGACATACGGCCATATGGGAAATGAGAAAAGGTAGCACAGAAACATATTTGTCAATGCAGTATCTCCTGAGTTACACAGATGCAGTTGTGTGACACACCCTGCAGTAAAGAGCTCTGGAGTCTAGAAAATGGCAGTCAAATTTAGCAAGTTCTCGAGATGGGGGCAGAATCTCCTGTCAGAGTTTGCTGAAGTTACAAAACATATACTGACCATCTTATCTGCTGAAATATATCTCTTTCCATACACAGAAAGCAAAATTACATTACTCTTCACTCACATTTCTAAATGGGTATTTTTTTGTTGATGGCCATTTTTTAAAGCAAATAGAAATTCATGTTGTCTTTGCGTAAAAACTTGTAGATGTTTGGATCAAGAGCTCCAAATGAATGTTTCGGCTAATCCAAAATTTGGCTACTTATTTTAGTCCTCCGTATATAGATGTGCCTGAACTGTTCTGGCTTATGTGAAGTTTGTGACTTAAATGGAATGGTTGGCTCAGCTTTTAAAGGCAATACTTTAATTTGTTCCTGCAATTCATCTTAGGCTGCCTTTAGATTTGTACAGGACAACATGATTCAGGATATTTGAAGTCATCACTGTGATGAAATACTGGTGATAGGAATGCAGCCTGCTGCCCTGCAGATGAATTCTACCTAACAGGTAACAAATCCAAACCAATTCAAGAACCTTGCAACCTTAAGTATTCTGCCAAGAATCAAAAATAAGGGAGATGTGGGTAACATCTCCACATAGCCCTAAAATACAATATTCCCACAGCTAGTAGCAGGCACTGAGTTTGCAAGGCATCAGGGCTGAGCCTTGTCAGGTTTGCTCTCTTTAGCCTTTTCTTGACCTCCCTCAACTTCGTTTTACACGGCTTAGCTCTAAGAGCGATCTTCCAATTGAAATTAGAATTAGTTTGGTTGTAATGTGGACCAAAGTGTCATATGTAAAAACATGTTAGCAAACATATAAACTGATGTTATGCAGATCCTAGGGGGAAGAAGAAGCCATTAACATGAACATCATATTCCCTGCAGTGACCAACCCCAGATGCTGACAGCTCCCCATAACATCCCAAAGCACCACCATCAGAATGAAACCACTGACTTCAGGACCTAGCAGAGCAGGGGAAAGGTGAGGATAATATCAAGAAAAGGAGTAAAAACTAGAAGGTGTGTATATGTTTTAACTGTAATATTACCTAATTTTTCTGTATGGAGTTCTTTTTCTGCAATAATTGTATCTACTCTAGTAATGGTTCTTGTGTTAGACTGTTAAGATTCAGTTGTACTAATTATAAATGCTTGGTTTTATATATATGAAATGTGTTTCCTCTTTGCCCATAAACAAGATTTTGAGTGTAACAATAGACAGAGATCAAAAAACAGAGTTTCTAAATGGTTTCTGGGATAAACTTTCAAAGGATCACCAAAACAGAACATACCTTATAAATACATTTCTGTATTCAACAGTTCTGACAACTTATTGCACCTGAATTAAACAAACAAACAAACAAACAAAAAAACACAAAAAAATCAGAAAAATCACAGGGGACCATGTGCAACAGAAAATAGGTGCAGTTTCAAATTTTGTGGGGAAATTAGGAAAGGCACTTCAAAATTTTTCCCTCGACATCCAAAATACAGACACAAGAAACCTGTACTGCTTTAGTCTCCTTTTTTGTTGTTCATTCAGAGAATTCTTTTTCCTTTGTCAAAAAGGCTAATATTTTGGCTCATGAATGTGAAAAATTTGGCATGTTATTCACAATAGATTGAATAAATACAGGGATTTTCGAAGAGTGAGGTAGGGAGTGTGTACAGATCAGTAATATTTTTCTCTGTCAGTGGGCAAGCAACTCTGTGCAATTGGATCAGAGCAAAGAAGAGTCTTAACTGTGTAATCTACTCAGTTTATTCAGTATTTTCAAGTTTAAGAAGTAATCAGAATGATCATCCATGTTTGAATCGTCTGCTCAGTAATTAAAGTGAGGTTCACACCGGGCCATGCATTCTGAGATGAGTTTGTGCTATTAGCAGCTTTCATCTGCTTGCCTACCGTTTGTTTTACTGTATGCACAGATGAATATTGCCTCAGGAAAAAGATCTACAGAAAATCCTTCACTTGCAGATTTGTAGAATAAACTATTTGGATCTCAGCGCAAGTATTTGCTCTCAGTGCACGCGCATAATTTTCCCGTGAATGGGATTTATGTGTGCACATCAAAAGAGCAAAATCCCTAAGGGCTCAGTTTAAACCAACAATAGCAAAGAAATTCAGGAATCTCCCACCAGAGCATGCCCTGCTTTGCCTATTTCATATCACGCAGACTTTGAATGAAATCTGCGGCAGCCAGGCAAAACAGGACATGCATTGGCTTCATGGTTGTTCATTTCTGAAGGCTTAAAGTTAAGCTCTTAAGAACTCACTGGCTTCCTAATGAGAGCACATCACCCATGGGAGATAATGTTGGTGATAACTGCGTGCATGCAAGGTGAAGGAGTGCTCCCCCCCACATGCCTGTGTTGGCCGCAGCGTGGGTGTACTCACAACCGTACCTCTTAACAGGTTTTTCCTAGAGATGAAGGGAAAAAGCTGCGAAGTACAAAGGAGGTGCTGGGGAAATGGCATTAGCTCTGTGATGAGGCTGGGGCTGGGATAAGGGTGCCTGGGTTTTGGACTATTTCTGTGCTATTTCTGAGCTGCAGGGGCCTGATCTGTAGGTCGGAACGAGAGGCTGAGTGCAGCGGGACCCCCACTGTGGGGGCTGGCTTCTCAGGATGCTGCTGCAGCAGCAGGGGGGCAATAATACTCACACTACTACTACTACTAACAACAACAACAATAACAATAATAATACCGCCAAGAACAACAGAATAAAATTCTATGTAGCTGTATGAAATTATATTCTAAAAAATAATTAATTATATTCGACTATTTTCTAATTTTATATTCTTAAGGATGATAATAATATTAATCCCAAATACTCTCCTCCCGCACAAAAAAAAAAAAAAAAAAAAAAAAAAAAAAAAAAAAAGAAAAGAACCTTTAAAGGGGAATAATAATAGCCAGAAGCCCCTGAGCAGAAAGTGATGCGGAGGGAGGTGCCGGCCCCGCCCCGGCCCCGCGCAGCCCCGGGCGCGGAGCGGTGCGGGCCGAGCTGCGCGGGCCGGAGCGGAGCGGGGCGGAGGCGGAGCGCGGCGATGTGCAGGATGTCGTTCAAGGTGAGCCGGGCGCCGGGGAGAGGGGCGGGGGGATGCGCCTTTGGGTTCCCGCTTTGCGGTTGCCGTGCCGGCAGCCTGTGAAGTGCTCCGTCATATTCATGGGTTTGGGGATTGATCTGATTATTTATTTATTTATTTATTTATTTGGAAAAACGAGGGTGGTGTAGGGCGGAGGGAAAGAAAACAGCAGCGTCCTTCCCGGGCTATGGGGTGCTCCGGGAGTGCTGCGGTGGCAGCTGGTAGAGCGGACGCTTTCCACAGCTGACAGCCCCAAAAGGGTGCGTGGCTTGTGTTACATAAACTGCGAGACTCCGTGGAGCTTAAAGCCGGCTTTTGGATGGCCGGGCTCCGTGCTGTGGGTTTTGGTGCAGTCAGGAGCCTCCTCTTCACTTTTCCAGCCGTCTCCGCTGGTGCTGGTTGTGTAATAAGTTAGGAGGCAGCCTTTATCCGTGCTCTTCCTTTCAGGCTGTGGTGGCCACTGAAGACAGGCTGTTTCATTCCCTTTGCTGGTTCCAGTTCCTGTCACTTTTTGTACTTCTTCCATCCAAACCAATGATGCAAGAGCTGTCATTTCAAAAGATAGTCTGAAATAAGTTTTTTTAATTGGAAAACAGGATTAAAAAGATTATTTGGCAAAGAGGGAAGCAAGCAGCAATTTACTAATTATGTTAACATAATATTTATGATGGATGTGCATCTTCTCCTTAGTTATGCACTTTCTGGATGCTGTGCTTGCCCTCCTCTTATTGATCAGCAGCTCAGTGCCAGTCCTTTGCCATATTGCTTGCGTTGCATTACTTTATTTGAAGGATTATTCCCTGTACCTGCGTCTCACTCCTGTCATTAGCCCCGTGAAGTGTCAGTGCTTCAGTGGCACCATGTCACTTCAGTGGTGATGTAGTGGGTGGTTTCCACCTGCAGTTATAGCCCTGGCAGGCAGGAAAATACCTTTGTTCACAGTGCAGCTCAGCTTTACACTTGGTGGTGAAATCACAGAGTCATGCAATGGTTTGTCTTGGAAGGGACCTTAGAGATCATCTCGTTCCAACCCCCCTGCCATGGGCAGGGATACCTCCCACTAGACCAGGTTGCTCAAAACCTCATCCAACCCGGCTTTGGGCACTTTTAGGAATGGGGCATCCACAGCTTCTCTAGGCAAGCTGTTCTAGTGCCTCATTACCCTCACAATAAACAATTTATTTTTATCTAAACCTACCCTCTCCCAGTTTAAAGCCATTTCCCCTTATGCTATAAAGGGCACTACATGCCCTTGTGAAAAGTTGGGGGCCCTGGAGATGAACATAGTACTCCAATTGTGGTCTCACCAGAGCAGAATAGAGGGAACTGCATTCCTCAACCTGCTGGCCACACTTCTTTTGGTGTAGCCCAGGACACTCTTGGCTTTCTGGACTGCATTCTCTGTGGTTTATCCCGTTTTTGGTCCTACAGTGGTCTCATATCTCCATTTTTTTTCTTAGTCTTAGGCTTTTCTGTCCCTCCATTCTGTCTCTGTGAGGTTTTTTCCACCTTCATTTCTCACAAGCATCCACCCTAATGGGTGTTATCTTCAAGTTCCTGGTGGTGCCAGCCCTGTCTTCTTGCTTTCTTCTCCTTCTTTTTTTCCTCCTTGTTTTTTTCTCCCATCCTTCAGGTCTTATTTTCTGTTATGTCTCTGTGAGCTTCTATTCTATGCCCTATTTTTCACTTTGTATCTCCTCAAGTACTCCTGTTCAAGGTGGCTGACTGTTTTGCTGCCCCTCTGCGGAGTTGCAACCCACACCTCTCTCTGCTTTATCTCTCTTCTGTGTGTCTTTTTGCTTTGCATTTTCTCTTTTTCTCAGAAAACTGTATTTTGCTTCAATCTCTACTATCCCTGTTTGCCACTGTCCATGTTTTCCATCTTTCCATCTTTCTACTTACCCATGATGTACCATTTATCTTTCTTTCTCACTGTCTATATACATGACTACTCTCTCTTCTTCTACCATCTTTTGCCTGTGTAACCAATATTTATATCTTGAATGACCTTTCTTTTTTATCAGGATCCTATATGTAAGATATATTGCTATCTAATAAGGTACTCTTTGCTCCTAGGTCCCACTAACCTTTTCCATTATGTCATGCTTAATCCTGATTTTCAGTTCTCCATAGAACTTTTCACTCAATTCCTCCTATCCATTAGGACTGACTTGGAAAATAAGAAAGAAAACAGAATTTTCTTGTATTTTGACAGTAAAAGGAACACACCACTGCCAGGGCTAGTGTTCTCTTTCTCCTCTCTTTTCTTTCTCTTTACCTACTGTCTCTTTTCTTTCATCTGCAAGACCCCTGTTTAAGAACTGCGCTCTTCCTCCTCACTGTTACCCCACTGTCACCTGCCTTTTCTCTGAAAACAACAAGTCAAAGGTAGCCCAGGGTGCTGGTGGTCACAGCATTTAAATGATACTTTTCCCCTCAATATTCCTAAAATGACACACATAGAGGCACAATTTATTTTTTCCTGTATCTCGGCACAGAAATGGTCTTATCAGATTTATAATGTATATTTTCCTCTAGGCCATTTTTTAATAAGCATTTTTTCTAATGTCGATACAGCATGAATATAATGCCAGCTTTTCATCTATGGGCTCTTGTAAAAGCACACAAACAATCAAAGTTAATAGAACAGCCAGAGTTTGAAATAAAGCTTTAGAGAACTTGATGAAGTGAAGGAAATTTTGTCCTGAAAGTTGCTGATGCTGGAGCAAATGACATAATGAAACAAGTTATTTTCACCAAAGCTATTAGCTAATCACTTTTCAAACATTTATTACATTCTGTTCCCAGACTGTCAGTACTGAGGATCAGTTGTTTACTTTATGGATGCTTTGAGAGCAGACTAGCTTTATAATAAGAATTATGTGAAAATTTTATCCAGTTAATCTTTTGAAATTCAACATCACCTCTCCGTAAGAAGTATCTGATGAGAACAAGATTGAGTTCATAACTGAACAACAGCAATCACATCCTGCAGTTTAAAACCCATTTATTGCTCAAAAATTATTCAATTATTTGGATTATTAATCCCAAAGTAGTGTCTTACATCGTACCTATCAGTGATGTCAGTACTGTTGATATCACCTGAAAGTGAAGAGCACAGAGGTATAAATCCTTGTTTGAAAGCGGAAGAGAAATTGCCGCATGGCACTCAGTGGGGCTATTCTTGATCATCTGAATGATTTTGCACTTTGCATTCACTTTAGGAGGTAAAATAACTCAGATTTGTAATTGCTTTTTTTTAATCTAATCACTGTATGGTTGGTGGTGTGAGTGTGCTGTATACTCTACTTTTATACAAGGAATCCCCAGCAATGCAGGAGCACGAGGGGTAGTAGAAGTACTGGTAGCAGTCATTGCAGATTGGATTGAAAGCACCACTGGGAAAAACCTGGGTTTGTGTCCTTGATGCATTGGAGAATTCTTCCATTCCTTGGGCCTGATCCAAAGCCACTGCAGGAACTACAGGGGGGAGGGAGGTGGGGAAAGAGGTAGGAATTATGACTCATAAGGCTAAAGACTTTGGACTTCTATTTCCAGTCCAAGGTAACACTGGACACTTAGTTCTTTTCTCTCCTAATGTGAACTGGTGAAAGCAGGTAAGGAGTTCCTAAATATTGATTCCAGTTCCTGCCTACCTGACCAATGGAGGTGATGGTGGGGTATGGTATGAATAATAAAATGCAGTCTGCTACTGTGCCCTTGTAGTGAAAACTGGGTTGGATTAAATAAATCTTTCCCTTTATGAATATATTGCCATACCCCAAAGCTTTCTAAAACTTTAGGGATAGACTGAGAAAATAAAAGGTAAAGAATTTGATTTTCCATTCTGTAAAGGTCTAAATATAATTCTTTTGCAATAGCTTTCCACTGAATATCATAGTGATACAGCCAATAAGACAATATCCCAAACTACCAGCTCTATTAATAAGTAATAAATATCTGTCTAATAAATCAGAGGAAAAAGGGCAACATGGGCCACTGTGTGTTTGGGTCAATTGTTTGCATTTACATAAAATTTTAGTGGTTGTAAGGCTAAAGATAGGATGACACTACAGCTTTGCCTGCAAGGAGGGTATAAACTGCAAGCTCTTCTTTGATCAACATTATCTACAGATTCTCGAGGGAAAACCATGAGCTGTGAAGGGGAGATCAGAATTTAGCTTATTGGGCTTGCCAAAATATTCAGACTTCTGCCCCTATGTATGCTGGTACAAGAAATATTGCTATCAATTTTTAGGAAGTGACTTATAATTTATTGAACTGTTGGAACTTCTCTCGTCTCAAACAGCTGCCAATTTTCAAACCTATGAATATCAAAAATGCATCCCATGGAAAGTGCTCAGTGCAGTGGACCTGAGATAGATTGAGATTCATGATTGGTCTTGCGTCTGCTGGTTTCTGCAAAGTTTATTATCTGCGTGTCAGTGAAGAGAGCAATTTAAGCTCTGCTGTGTATGTGCATTTTAAGTATCAACCATAAAACCATTAAATCCTGATTCTCTACCACATTACATGTGCGCATTGACATTTAGACAAGGAGAAGTGTCTGTTACATTTCTGAAGCTGAATGATTGACTTTTATATCCACTCTGCACTCTCTTATCAGGAAGACAGGACTCACTGGAAAGCAAGGCCCCTGGGTATTTTTGACTCTGTTTTTGGGATAAGTGACTATCAGTGAAGTGATGCTTTACTGCACTGTTGGTGGCTTGGGCCCTTAATAAAAACTCAGCAGCATGAGCCTTCTCTAGGATGTGTGTCATTGCCATCACAGTGTTGTTTCCCCCCATCACAGTGCTTACCTGCCAGGGCAGCATACTGGCAGCTGTCTGCATGGATCAGATAAGGAGGTTAAGAACAAAGCCCATGGCTTTTTTTATTGCCCTCTTCCTATGCTAGGGCAGTGACAATTTGCCCTACCCAGGAGAATTCATCCTGTGGCATTGTTTCTAAGAATAAGAAAGCCTCAAAAGAGTATTATCTTACTATTCCTTTGTTCAGCAGTGGCCTGTGATAGCTAATTTTCAGAGTTTCTTAATTTTGCCTTACATGTTGCCTTGCATACCTAGTAAATGAATCCAAATTCTATAAACAGCCAGATTTTAGCCTTTTTTCTAGCATCACCCAGGAGATATCGCACATGCCCACAGTTACAGGGTGTTAATTCCAGGGAGGAGGCAGACCAAGCAGTCTAGGAAACACATGAGCAATACTTTTCCTGCACTGGAAGTTTACATACAGAAAAGAAGGAGATGACAGAAAGCTAACCTGAAACCCCAGAGGATGTCCTGCAGCAGGACATGGCAGCAGGATACTTCAGCCTAACTGTGGCCAGCCCCACCACAGAGGCAGACAATACAGGCACCAGTTAGTATGTTGTCTTCTATGTTGTCTCCCTGTGGTCTAGTATCATCATCTCTCATTACAGAGCAATCTAAGAGGTGTAGGCCACCATGGACACAGGAAAGACTTGAAACAACATAAGGTAGCACAGGAAGACTGATCTCTTTAATTGCACACAGAAATTAGATTAGCTTCCTTTCTGTGCTCTTGGCTTGAAAGAACAGCATGCTAAGTTGAAACTTGCCTGGCTTGAATGCAGAATGTATGCAACGTGTATATTTGTCCAATGTATCTTCCAAAATGGTTTATTGCTACTTTTTTTTTTTTTCTTCTTTCTTCCTCTTTTTTCACCAGAAAGAAACACCACTTGCCAATGCCGCATTTTGGGCTGCAAGAAAAGGAAACCTGGCTCTCCTCCAGCTGCTGCTGAACAGTGGGCGAGTAGATGTGGACTGCAAAGACAGCGTATGCACACAATGAACCTACACCCACAGCACTGATTTTTGCATCACTTTCCACAGTCCACTGTGCAGAGGGTGTAGCAGGAATCTAACATAAGATATTTGAGAGTCTTAAGGCATTTAAGGATGATTTAAAACCTTCTCTTGTCAGGAAGCAAGTTTGAAACTTAAGATGGTGATTTACATCAGTGGCAAGGGGTTAAGAATTTGCCAGCGTTCAAAAATGTGTCTTACACAGTTATATGTGGTGCTGACATTTAAAACACAGATCCTAGCACCTCGGGCTGCTCTTTGCAAAGAGATGTCATTGTAGTAATAGATCACAGCGAAGAGTTGGCTCAATTAAGCCCAGGTAGCAATGATTCTGTCAGCTAGCAGAACTCCTCATAATTAGAAGAACTGGTGGTCTGCTAAATTATTCCTCCTTCCCCTCCAGTATCTCTGTATGGGATGATGCCAGGGCATCAACATGAAGGCACAAGATTGCTAAGCAAAGAGGAGCCCAGACATGTGACAGATAGATTTCATGGGCATTTCCTTACTGTAACTGACATGGGTTGAAGTTACTTTTGAGATTAGAAATGGGTTGATAACACAGATAACGAGAATGTCTTTCTATTCTGCCCATAACATATGGTGAGATGATTGATAGTGCTGAGCTGTGTCAAAGAGCAGGAGAAAACTGAGGTGGGAAGTTCCAGGTTTCTTTCACTTGGCGTGGGGACTGACTGACATGGAGTCATGCCAGTGTTGTACAAGATTAGTGCCATTTCAAGCCTGAAACATGAACCTGCCACAGCTTCTCTCACTTTGAATGCCCTCAAAGTGCAAGAGATTTTTTAAGCACATTGACTTTAACCTATCTTTTCATTTTCATTTCATTTTTGCCCTGTAGGCAAGAATTTGTCCTACAGTACTTCTGGAGCTGGTGTTATGAGTGTTCTTCTGCCAGGGAGGGAAGGATATTCAGATGGAGGCTTGAAGTAAACAGGACAGAGATCAATTGAAAAAAATGAGGTCCACTACTGCTCATTTTTTCTCAAAAGAAGGCTAACTTTGGTCAAGAATTTTCACACTGCACTGCATCATTAATTGTATCAGAAATACACATTTTCTAGACTAAATTATTTTTGTACAATTAAGACAACGTGCTTCTTTTTTGCAATGTCACTCATTTCTTCTTTAACTTGAAGTGATACGTGTGAATGCTTTAGAAGGATAAGTTTCATTCTTAGATGCATATGATTTTTGCATATTGTCCATACACTGCACACCTATAACCTCAATCTTACTTGGTTCACTGGAACAGTGACCTTATAGTGTACTGAGGGAACATATTTCTGGACAGAAAGTTCTTGCTCTGATTGTTTGAATAGGGAATTAATGTTCAAATCATCCAGCCCCTACTCCTGACTATGACTCAGAATAAGTGACTCAGCTGAGTCACTCAGCTCCTGTGTCTAAGGTTATTCTTCTGGAAATGATGCAAAGATCTTTGGGATTCTGTGATTAAAAAAACTCTGTGTATAAAAAAAAACATTCTTTTTATTCTTGTGGCACTTACTGTGGGGCAATAAGACAAAGTAATTTTACACATATCTGTTGAACAGTCAGGCCTTAACGCTGCAGGCAAGTCTGTAATGTTTTTGCTCAAACACCTGCTAATTGCTCATTTTCAAAGAATTCTTGATAGCAGGTTTAAAACGACAGCAAGTTTTTCAATGATCATAAGCTTCCTTCAGGTTTTCAGAAGAGGTGCTGTCTCTTCCAGACAGCCTGATTCATTGATGTAGGTGTCTGTTGAAGGTACTGACTTGTTTTTCCTTACCCCCAGCTTGGCACAACAGCACTGATGGTGGCATCTTACTATGGCCACATAGATTGTGTGCGGGAATTGGTGTTGCAAGGAGCAGATATCAATCTGCAGAGAGAGGTAGGAGAAGTTTTGCATTCAAACAGGGCTTGATAAAGTGACTGTTTATTATAAATAATACAAGAGAGTTGTCTGTGGCTTTTTCCCAGTTGCTTCTTTGTCACTTGTTGTTCAGTGCATGTGTAACAGGGTCTGTTCTCCTGAGGGCATCAGGGAATCAGATATCTGGAGTTTATAATAGAAAATGAGATGCCAGAGGTACATTTAAAAGTAACTTATCAAGCATTTTCAGCACATATGGTTGGTAAGGGTCAGTTACATCTGAGGTGTAACCCCCCTCCCCCCCCTCAGGTTATGCCATTTATTTGCAGTTTTACTTATTGGCACAATAATTTCCAGCTCTCTGGATGGGATAAATGATAAGTCCTTTATCTTTTAGTTTGCAGCCTGGTCGTTAAAATTGAGTAGATGCCACTGCTAGCACAGGGGTTATTTTTACTTGGTATGCTTTGGAGTTTCTGCTTCAGTCTGAGACAACTCACCTCTAACAATCACACAGCTTGATCACCCATACCCTTCCCTGCATCTCTGCTTTGCATTCAAGGCATCTCTTGCACCATGCTTGCTTGTGAAAGGGACATCAGCGACTGGTTTTGGGAAACTTTCACTCATGCTCCATGCAAATGGTTGTAAGAAGTACTTGCAGTCACTCTGGTCTGTGTGTTGGCTACACGGAGCAGAATAGCTCTGGGACAACCACAATTGTACTGGTCCTAAGAGCAGATAAGGGAGAGCGTGCAGGTATGTGGGGTGGCAGCACGCAGTGCAGGACAGTGGTATCCTGGTTGCTCTAACAATACAAGCCAATGTTTCTTACTTTCCTTGGTTACCTGGAACGAGAGCATTAATCTCATGCTGACATCTGCAAGTTACTGAGTCAGTGAATGCCATGGTTGATGATATAAGTGTCTTTGCACTTACTGGCCTAAACTTGCTCTAACCATGATTGTCAGTGTCTTTCAGTGGGGTCCTGTTCTAACAAAACATGTATTTAAACATATGCCTTCCCCCAGGTAAATATTGCTTGGAAAGCAGCTACAAAAGAAAAAGTTGAGAACAGTTTTATGGAGCTGCTCATGAGTATCGCTCAGGACATACTGGCTCAACAAGCCAACAAAAAGAGAAACACTGAAAGCCTCCAAAATCACTCTGTTGCAGAAAGGGAGGAAAACAGATGAAGTTTAAGCCCAAAAGACCAATGGCATTATTCTGCAACTAAATCCACATAGTCAAACCAGTGCTCTTGTGCTCTGAAGTTGTAGTGAAGTTTGGGGAAGTGAGTGCTCAATAAATGTGGCTCCAGGAGAGGGGGTTCTGAAATGGTCTAAAGGGGCCATCTGATATTGTAAAGGCTTGGGGCACTGGAGTGAATTTCATGTAGAGCTCCCCTTTCCTGCACCTTCTACATGGGATGAGAAGGCCCAAAGTCAGCAAAGCCTGCATGTCTTTTCTTTCTCTCTTTCTCCCTTCTTTCCCTCTTTTCTTCTTTCATTCCAGCCATTAAAAGCTGACATATTGATTTTTGGATTTGCTCATGTGTTAATGACAGTATGTTACACAACTTGTATAAAATACGAGGGTTTAGTTCTTCTTGGATTTTACTCAAGTGTAGAATGCTGGACAGATTTCCCAGTGCGATGGGAAGAAGACTGAGTTAAGATACCTAGTGTCCTCTGAGTCCTCAAAATCATCATTCAGCTGATATTCAACTGACTGATCTCAGTACTTTTTAATTTGAAATGTATACTCAGTCATTATTTGAATGTGTATTCATTCAAGTGTGTTATGTGTTTGGAGTTCTTTTAATACGTTTTTCTCTTGCAGTCAGGTGCAACTCCTCTGTTCTTTGCTGCACAACAAGGCCACAATGATGTAGTGAAGTTTCTCTTCTCGTTTGGAGCCTCCACTGAATTTAAGAATAAAGTAAGATGATGGGTCTATTTTTGCATGCTGATACATTCTGACAATCAAGGCTGTTTTTTCATATTCGCACTAAACATGACAAGACAGTGGTAAGATGATAAAAGGATTTCCTCACTTGAACATTTTCTGAGTAATATGCATAATGCAATCCATTGTAAAAATATTAACTTGCGACTAGTTTTTACTACCTAGACTTAATGGTGTAAGTTGATCAAAGATCTGTCCCTTAACAGTGATATCAATCTTTCCTCTTAAGCCATCCTCCAATGCAAGATCAAAGGGTCTTTTTGTACATGTTAGATAGGATCCCAATTTAGGTGTTTATGTACTTCATTTGCATAGACTGATATTCCATCTGCATGGGGATATCTCTGCATACCTCCATAGGCTTCAGTCCTCCCTAAATTCCCTTTTACCCTTCTGTAACAAGAAGATGAAATACACCTCAGAGCTTTTATTTCTTTGTTCAGGCAGGCTCTTTTTCAGCATCTTAGCATAGTCAAAAGCACAGGCAGCAGAGCCCAAGTTCATCACTGCTTATGGGGTCAACAGCAACGGGAGCAGCAGTTCATCATTGACAGCAGTACATCAACTCAGTTTCTTTGCCCAAGGCAATACCAGCACCTCTGCCTTCAGCAAACAGAATCAAAAGCAACATATTTTAATTAAACATGCTAGCCACATCTTGAAGCATTCCCATATGCTGGGGAGGACACTTGCCAGTCACTTACCTTGCAACTCATAGCATTGTGTTTGAAGAAGGAATAGTTCTTTATCTCACAGTACCCATTTTTTCAAGATACTCTACTCTGTGATTTGAATGATTCCCTCAATCCGTACCTGTTTTCTTCAGTCCCTGGAAATATAGGTTCTAAATACAAAGGAAATTGATGGAACATCAGAAACTCAGTTCTTTATGCTCCAAGGGCTGAAAATCCCGCAGTTTTGTGGACAGAGTCAACACATGCCCTTAAAGTAGTATTCCAGTACGCCAGGGAGCTATAGTTGTGGTGAGAAGCTCTCTGACCACAGCAGCAATCAGTAATAAAAACATGAATGAAATTGTAGCTGTTGAACACAACAGCGAGTGCAGCTGTGGAACTTGGCAATGCAGGAGGTTACAATGTTAAATACAGTAGCTGGATTTTAAAGTGCTGGATGATCTCTTGTGGGACGGATTTATTGGGTAAAGCTGCACATTAAAAAAAGCATCACTTCTCTGACTTTTATTTCAGGATGTAGGTGAGGGTTAGCAAGATTCAGAAAGGGTATCTTCCCTTGCATTCAGCTGGGAAGTCAGAGGCTCAGTACCTTGTTCTGTCTAGAGGGACAATTACATTTTCACTGAATCTTTCCACAGACTGTAAACTAGGAGTTTGTGAAGAGGCCAAGACTTGATCCAGAAGATGAACACCAGGCTTGAAATTGTCTGATCCTTCATGACAATATATGATCTTTTATGAAGCATGCAAAATATATTGATGTAAGACACTAGGGCAGACAAAAGGGAGAAAATATCTAGATTAAAAAGAAATATTTCTGCATTTAGTTGCTCCAAATGACTTCCATCTTCAGACAAATGCAAATTTGGACTCTTCTGTTGCTCACCTTGAAACTTTGTCCCCAGCCTTCCTTTTCCTCCTTGCCTCTTCTTCTGAATCCAGACCTGACTTGGCCCATATGCCAGTCCTAAGTATCTTTTGAACTGCAGGTTGCTCTTGCTCTCCAGACCACAGCTTTCTGCCACTTCCACACAAGCTGATCATAAGAAAACACCAGCTCCCAATGGACATACCATGAGAAACTGGTGTGTGATGTGCATGTGAGGCTCTTTTTCAGTAGCATCACCCAACATGCCTGTCCAAGTACTCCCTCCTTCTCATCCATCTTCAAGAGGTCACTTCAGCACTCACAAGCTATAGTGCCTGAAAAGGCTCTCAGAAGCTGAACAAAGGAGTTACTATGAACCTGTGCCAGATGGAAGTGATACTTGTTTAAAAAGCTGAGGTTGACTATCATGTCCATGCCCTCTTTGCTATGAGGATCTGCTCTCTCTGGACAGTAGTAATATGAGGTTTTTGCTAAATGCACCATTAATGCTGGGACCTATCCTGGAAATTTCCATGTTCATTCTTTCACTCATTCCTTGCTTGGATACTGCAGCTCTTTTGAAATGAAGATCTAGACACAGGAACTCAAATGTTTACAGCTTCCAGGCTGGACTTTGGTAACCCAGTGAATTTTTAGATTGAGACTAGGTGAGAAACTAACTACTCTGTGCAGCATTGTGCACTTGAGCACGAGACATCAGTGAGATGTAGTGCATTGACAGTGCACATCTTCCATTGGCCTGCTAGTGTGGTTTTGTGTCAGTCCAATTTTCTGATTCAATAATGTGATTTTTGTAGCCTGGAATTATTCCATTGTTCTCTTAACAGGTGACCAAGGTAACAGGCTCCTCCATCCCTCCCAAACCCCAGAAACAATATACTTGACAAAATATGCTTTTTCAGGTTAGAGATAAGGCATTTTCTGACTAAGGTGCTCAGTTGGGAGCAACACTGGAAAAGGTATGGTCGATCCTGGCTGTTTGAAAAGGGCGCTGCAAAATTGATCAATTTGCAAAGAATATATATAAATGAAGACATGGGATTAAAATAAGAAAAAGAAAATTGAGTGTATCTTAGAAAACAGAAACTTTAAAGCAATGAAATGAAACGCCCAACATCTTTTCCTGCACTTACCTGTAAACTGTAATTACTACGTTTCTTACTGATATACAAGAGTGATGGAGAACTACCTTAATATAGGCATGCAATTCTTGTTACCCCTTGTGTCATTAGAGTTGATATTTGCTATGGCAGGCAAAGCAAGCATTCTAACACAGTGTAATAAAATAATTAGCAATAAAAGCTGATGTTATAAAGAGAATGGATGGTACTACTGAAGGTTAATTATTATATATTATATGTATGTATTAGTCAGTAATATTATTCTGCATTGTCCCAGTCTGACATCCATAAAAGTATGTAACATAGATTGAAACTTTCTTTCCTTTTTTCTGATACATGTTATAAGCATGTGGGTTCTTAAAAGGGTTTGCATGGTGGCATGTTTTCTGAGCAGTACTGCAGGTCAAGGGATATGTCAGAGGCTATTTTTCAGCAGGTAGTGATTGCAGAAAATCAGTTCCCCTCCCCTGTAGTGTGTTTCAGAGATGGTAAAACAACATTCTAAGCTTTCAGGTAATGACAGGCGAAAGAAGGGTAGGCAAATAGACAGAGTGGCCTTACTGGGTGCTGCTGTTTCAGTTGCTTACACTGGAGATTGGCATCTGCTGTAATGTGCTGTCAGTGGGGAGGACAGACTCTGGGTGTAAGAAAAATGACGTCTGGGGAACAATTGTAGAGATAGCTGAGAGAACTGGCTCCTATCTGAGCTGGAAGGGTTTGCCACGCAGGAGTAATAGAAGCTTCATTGTGTCAGGAAAACAGGATATGAGTGTGAAATGAACTCAAGGCCACGTGCTTTCTCTCAGAGGCTGCACCGACAGCCTCCTGCCCACTGCAGAAGGGCGAGTGCCCCGGGAGCGCCTCAGTGCTTGCTCACGTGTCCAGCTCCCACTTGCTGCACTGCTCAGAGTTTCCAAGAGGCTTGCCAGTACCAAAGATGCTGCTTCAGCTTTTTACTTGTCTCAGCTGAAGCCAAAAAGGAAAGAGGGAATCACATGGCTGAAAGGGATGTTAAAACTCTGTAATTTCCTTTTTTTTTTTTTCCCCCTCATACCTTATCTGCTTTCCCTACAGTCTGTAAAACATTGGGGTCTCCAGCTACAGCCTTGTGGAGTAAAGTGTAAGAGAAAGCCAGATGGAAGCTCAGTAGGGGTGATAAGGGGTCTGAGTTTTCTCCTTCTGAGAAACAATGGACCTTTACACTGTTTGACAATTCCTTGAGTGCTGTCTTACCACATGGCCAGTGGAAAAGATTCCTGCCCCCAACTTCCCTTTCTTACAGAAAGATCTATATCTGGTTTTTCACAGTGGTACCCCTAACTCAGAGCATGCAGCGGAATCCCAGTCCCTTCTGTTGAATATATTCAGCTTCATACTTCAGATGTGCAGTAGAGCAGGTCTTTGAGCTCAGTTGTCCTCCTGATCAGGGACCAAATCTTTGAGGCAAGGAGATCTTACCCAGTTCTTTCTGACTCAGTAAATATTTGATTCAGAGTGGACAGATGGAACTGGGGACCACCCAATGGTTGAGGGTTTTTTTTTGACCCCTGGACTCTGATCAGACTGATCTAGGAAAAATTGGTCACTGTAATCTGAAAGATCCAAATGGTGTATTTTGGAATTGTGTTACTCTTTAAAAAAAAAAAAAAAAAAATCTGTTTAAAACTGTTCACTGGACTGAACCAAACACTAGATCAGGATCCCCATTTTGAGTCACTTAGACATCTCTTGGAAGGTAGGGTTGCCCTTCTAAAACCCCAAGCTGTCACATCTCCCAGGGTGGGATCACACATTTGGATTCCAAGCTGGGCTTTAGCTCTGCCATGCTAACTGTGGTTAGCTTTGCAGGCCTTTTATTTGGGACCTGTCAGTTGGTTCCCGACAGAAATTACGGTAATAACCAATCAATCTTCTAAAAATAAGAGGAATTTATTGAGAACAAAAAAATTTTAGAAAACAAAAGTCAGATCATAAAGTAATAAACAAATTTTTCCCGTATGCAACTCACTGAGCATGCCTTTTTACCCTCCACACAGGAAATCTCAACATTTTTAAGGTTTCTAAAACTCATCCATCCCTGCATCTCCACAGAGAACCTCCAATCTGAATATCATAGCTTCTCTTCTTAATTCACTAACCTTTCTCTCTCAATTTTCTTCGAGGGGAAGACCCTTTAAAAATGTCTGGGGTTTTTTTTGTAGTCCTTTGATCTGCTAAGTCACCACTTGAGTGAAGTGGGTTTCGGCTGGTTGGAGACAGGAAACAGGTTTCACAAAGCTATTAGCTTTTCCATTGTCTTTTAAGTGTGTATAAGGTGTTTTTTAATCCAGGAACAATAGTGATTGGTTTTGTGTTTTGTTCCAGCAGTTCCTATTAAATTACAGTAGTTTAATTTGGCAGGAATGTCTAATATCTCATTGTATCTAAAGAGAAACTTAACTCCACTGACCTGATTACACACTATATTTACTCAAATAATCCAGAATTAATAGGCAGTCATTAGACTGTCACACAACAGCCTCACATCTGTGATTTCTCTGACACTCAAGCGTTCTTTGCTTCTCAATGTCGTAGGGAGGAAGGGTAAATACGAGGTTTTGAGAATAGCTATAAACAGTGCCCATGGGTTGTTTCAGTCGTGTCAGAGCTTGAGTTTTCATGGGGCTAATATATCCATTAAATAGCACCACCAATTAATAAGTTTGATTGGCACTTCCCATTATAAAAGATCCATTTAAGCCATTCAAGCTGTAACTCCTTTTGTGGATATCTGTCTATGTGGAAAATTTCAGACAAAACCTTGGAGCTGTTTCAGAGAACAAGTCTGAGGGAAAACACAGTCTTGTGGCCACATTAATAACAGCTCTAGAAACCATTTGTCTGAAATACTTTAGATAGCTTATCTTGTGGAGGAGAGGCTGGAGACTGGGAGAAGGCAGGGAACGAGAGAGAAGACCTGTGGTGTGGATGTTTTGGGCTGTGCATCATCTTTGCATGATGGCGTGGTTCCATCCCAGGCAGAAGAACTTCCTCTTCATATCAGTGTCAGAAATACTGGTAGTTTTTGAGTGGGTCACAGCGCACTTAAGATGGCAAGACCTATAACTGCTATCTCATTTGTTTCGGAGCTGGTTCGGAGTCAATTGCCAGCAACACTGAGGTGCTTCCCTTCTCAGATGTCTCCCAAGGGAGTGTCTCTGCAAGAAGGATTTGATGCATGTGCCTAGGTCTCCCTTTAGTGGTGATGTGCAGCAACAATAGCTGCCTGGCATTGGTCCTACCTACAGGGATTGTTTCTTAAGCAGAGTTAACAGGGTGATGGGTTCGATCCAATTCAGACTTCTACAATTAGCTAGCATACTTTAAAATGCTTCCGCCTTTCTCCCTACTTGTCTTCAGTCCAAAAATCTCCAGATTAGAAGCAGGACACAACAGGGCACAAGGTTCTGGCCAAAGAAGAGCAAGGTACTGGAGGTGCTTGGAGTTGTGAAGGGAACAAAGCTTCTAATGGCGAGGCAGAAGACAAAGAAAGAAACTCAGAATTTTCTTTGTTCCTATCCCTCCCTAAAAAAAACTCGGGAGAAAAATAATGACAGAGCCAAGGTTTAAGATTTATGTGGTGAGACTTGGTAATAAAATTATGAAAGGTTCAGTAGCTAGTCACTACAGAACTGCTGTGAGCCAGATTCTGAAAAGCCTTAAAGCCTTTGGCACGTGCCCTCTCACCTGGCTGTACCCATTCTTTGCTTTTTCACAGGACGGAGGTACGGCTCTCCTGGCTGCCTGTCAGTACGGGCACGCAAAAGTAGTGGAAACTCTGTTGAAGCACGGCGCCAACATTCACGATCAGCTCTACGTGAGTTATTCGACACACATAATATTGACGATGGTGGTGGAACAAATGTGCTGTTGGTTGGACAACAGCAGACACTCTGGCTCCAGCACAGAGAGGCGTTTGCCAAATGTTGCGGTTTTATAGTACTCCGCTCTTCTAAGATGTGAATTTTGTTAACTGTCTGCTTTTCGTGATGCTGAGAGAAGTAGCACAAAATCACATAAGATGCTTGGCTGCCTTTTGGTTTGGTGTCTGTATGAAGGATATGTACTAAATCTGGGTCAGACTTAGCTATCCATCAGCTTTGAACAAAAGATCGTGTTGTGTTCTACCATGATCTGTAGAAGAGTAAATAGCTATGAAACCTCTGATGTACTATAGACATCATTTTTTTTTGTCAGAAAGAGTGATAAAAGTTAAAATCTTTAAATGTCTTCAAAGTATTTTTTTAAAGTATTAGTTAAAATTATGTTATTTGGTATTTGTGAATCTCCAGTTTGCCAGTGTTGTGGGCAAAGAATGGTTAAAATGGCTGAACTGATGTTATTTAGTTGACTTTTCAGAAAGTTGGATTGAGCCAGTGAAGCTCTGGATTTAATTTACTCCAACAGAGACACAGATAAGTTGAACTTTTCAGCGTTCAACAGAAACCAGTGGCGGGTTTTCCCTCTGCTTCCCACCACTCTTTCCTACCCCAGGGCACTCAAGAATGACAAAGAGGAAGTTGTTCCCCCGAGATATACAAGTTTTTTCAGCTGTTTCCACTGGCTCTGGATCTGCAGGATGCTCTTGCACTCTCAGTTCCCAGCTGAGGGGCTGCTGACTGCAGAAGCCACCAGTGCACTGGGGGCTGTGCACAGTCATATGGGGGGTCCCCACCTTGGTTCTCTCCTCACCCTGTATTTATAAAGAAGGCTGTTCCTCCCTTTCTGCTGTGCCAATAGCAATTGTCTTTCTAATCTGAGGGCAGTGATTCATGCCTCTGTATGGTAATCCCAGGGGTTGCCACTCAGTTTAAAAATAGACGTGCTGCCACACCTGCAGACACTTACCCAGAGGTGAAGGCAGTAAAATAACTTCCTTGTTGTCTCTCCTGGAAATGAGCAATATTTGCAATTGGATTTGGAAATGTATTTTTATTGCTCACAGACATTGGGCAAAGCCATTCAGAAAGAGCTGCTTAAGAAAACAAGAACATGATCTCTTGAAAATAAGCGTTTTGTGGGACATGACCAAGCTGCATTTTACAAAGTGGTATCTGGATGGCAGTTTCACTGGCAAGCAGCCAACTGAGAGGGATTTCCAGCATGCCTTTGGATACTCGTCCCCAAAACCACTGAGATCTATGTTTTAGTCTGAAATAGACTCAAGTGAGAGGTCAAGAGGGCAGAAGACAAGAGAATACCCTAATTAAATAGTATTTTTTGCAGAAATATGTTATAGCCTCAAGACAGCTTTCTCATTGCAGTATCAATTCAAACCAAATTGGTGTCAGGGAATGCAAGATTCTCCATCTTGATTGATGCTATAATAAAGAGCTTTTTTAATATCACACAACCTTGTTTACTTTTTAAATTGAAGTGTTCTCGCTATATCTGTCTCCAGGGGAAGTCTGCAAAGGCTCTGACACCATCACCCTTTTTCTCACATAGCAACCAGAGAGAACAGCCCCTCAGAGAGCCCAGAAGGGTGTGCATTTATAGTGCCAGCAGACACCTCTTTTGTTTACCAGGACATTTGTCTTGAAATCAGTGTCAGACACTCTAAATTCAGTCCCTGGAGCATTATATTCAGTTCATGCTTCACCAAGTCTGTGCTGAGTTTTGCAGGAAGAGAGGTAGCTAAGCACTCTTTCTGCAGACAACAGCATTCAGTCCTGACATGGTGATATGCCAACGAGGTCAGCAAGGTCAACAACAGGCTTTCACTAAAATGCCCTATATTTTGTGATAAGCATCTGCCTGATTTGGCGTGAAATGTGTACTTGCACATCTGAGATGCAGTAAGGGGGTTCATTCACGTCTCTATTTAAACTAAGAGAGTCTCAGCTTCGGGGAAAACTTGCCCAAGCACGCTCTGTGCTGAATGCTGTGGATATAGGATGGGTAAACACCTGTTCCACCCTCAGATTTCTGCTTCTACTTGGTTGGATGGATTATCATCAAAAAAACTTAATGTAATATGACTTTTAAATTTTCTTCCCAAGGGTGAAGTTTCTGTGAAGTCAAATTCTGAGAATGTCAGCACATGAAAGGCATGTTGAAGAAAAATAAAACCCTGTGGTTGTTCACAATTTGTTCTTTCGCAAGCTTTTTTGCAGGAAAATTCTGGTTTCTATTAGGTCTATGAAATACTTTTAGATTGCTATATTACAGGTGAAGTCTCTTCTACAAGCTGTTCCAGAGCAGTGGCATGGTAGTTGCTGGGGTAGCACAAGAGTATGGCACAGTCTTTACTTCTTCAGCCTCAGGAGCAGAGTTCAGTGTTGGGGTCTCCAGTCTTGCAAAGTACTTGAACATGTTTCCACCATGTGTCTGCATAGTAGAACACTTTGCACGAGCATATAAAAGTTAAGTGAACCTATATTGCTATACAGGAATTAATTTCTAGTTGTGTCGGTCAGTGCTTCAATCAGCTAGACTCTTAGTATTCCAGACCCAGGATTTAAAGGTCAGTTTGGTATATGATGGAAGCCAGTACTTGTGCATACTGAATGAAAATGTTGCCATAGTTTATTATGAACTAGTAATTATTTCTTGAGCGTGGCTTTGTATCTGCTGTTGCACAGCATACTGACTTAAGAATGAGAACTTGATTCAGTTTGATTTGGTTTCATGTAGGAAAATGGAATCATTTCAACACAGTGTAAGATGGATGTGTTTGTTCTTAGGATGGAGCTTCTGCAATTTTCCTGGCGGCACAAGGAGGCTATCTGGATGTCATCCGACTGCTGCTTTCTTCAGGAGCAAAGGTTAACCAGCCACGGCAGGTATGCTCAACACCTTGGGGCAGAACTGTGTTCCAATTTTGTTACAGTTATAGAAAATTAGGTTCCCATGGAGGTGTTTCACGAGAAGGCAGTTTGTGGCTGTGCCCGCATTCTGTGTTTTAATTCAGATTGGTAATGTGATTTTGATGTGAGTATCTCAGTCATCTCTGCTTGCATGCGAACTAGATCATTTTTTGGAAGAAGTGAAACTGAAAGCTCTGCTCCAGGTCTGCACCAGTTCTTTTGGAAATCCTTTGGAAAGCTTTTGAAAATCATGAATTTTAGGGGAGTAAATTGTTATCTATATATTGATATCTCCAGGCCTTCAGTACTGTGGCTTTGGTGTCAAAGTTGATCTTTGACAAAAGCTTTTATTTTTAGTTTTACTTTTTTGTTTGTTTGTTCTACTTTGTCATCCGTATGCACTCTGAATTTCGAGCATGAGTGTTACCTTCACCTCTGGAAGTTCTTGAAACATGTGGAAAGCCTTTCTCCCCATTTCCAGCTGGTTGCTCTAGTGGGCCCAGTCCTGCAAACACATATGACCAGTGGCAGCTATAAACATGAAATTAGCTCCTTTGCAAGCAATAGGGCTGTTGTTTGATCATCAGATGATATATCTGAGCTAGATTTGTGGCTGGTTCAGAGGTCCCTGCTGGGGGGTTAAGGGCTAGATCCACAGTGCATCACTGGATGATGGTATTAGGTGAGAGTTCAAGAGGCTTTCTAGGTGTTAAACTAACCATGGGATAGGTAAGCATGCATGGTGTACAGAGACATATATAAAAGTTCTCTTCATTTCCAAAAAAGGGTTTCATAATTGTTTAGCTGTTTCTTGATTCTAGTATCAGTGCCTAAACAGCCAGATGTGGCAGTTGCACAGCTAGCTTTACAACCCAGCACGTAGAAATGTTTGGTTAGAGACAGGAATCTCTACCTGCTTTGAGAGAGCCTCCACTGTGGTCTGCTGAAACCCTGCAGGCAAGGTAGCTGTCCTGGGTCTTCACTGCACATTTGAAATTGATGGGATAAGGTCGTGTCCTCACAATCAGTCATGTATGTCTGCCAGGTGACTGTGATCACTGACTGCAGCAAGTGAAAAATCAGCAGGCAAGAGCAAATAAACGTGAAAACTCTAATAACAGTGGACAACGTGGCATGCAACAAGCTTTGCCAGGTATTTTCAGTATTTCAGTATTTCCTTTCATCTACACTGAAAGCCTGCCAACAGAGACTGATCTATATGTGACTTTTGCTGCATGTGTAGGTGTCTGTGTACAGTCCTGGCTGGGGTGTAAGGAACAGAATTAGTATTTTAAGTGCCCAAATTAAAGTGGTTTTCTTTCTGTTCCTACCCCCACCTCCCAGCACCAGAGCTGTGCTGGCAGCTGCTCCCTGCATCGATGCATTAGCTGTTTCTAGGTTGCCTTCACACTGTCTCCCAGGAAAAAGATTAAGAAATGTTAAGGCCTGTTAATTAACACAGTCTAAAAGATCAGTGTAGAAGGAAAGGCCAAGGTATGCATTCATGCCTTTTGAGTCATTCAAAATAGAGCTGTTGAGTGTCAGATTTAGCTGAACCATGTTGCCATAAAAACTGCATTCTGCTAACTGTAATTATCATGCACCAGCTAATTCTTTCTGACACTATTTTTTTAGCTCTCTAATCCAATTTCTACAACATAATGTTTCACGAGGCATTTTTAAATCTCAGTTGAGGCAAATACTTGTCTCTTTGTGACTGTTCCTCCTGGCTCCTCTGTTTCATCTCCAGCAGGACAGGCTTACTTTGCTTCAGGGTACCTCCGATCCCTGCTAAGATTATGCCTGGATAAGTGCGTGGCATTTGTATTTGGGCCCACTGTAATCTGAAACATTTCCTTAACAAATGGAAATTTTTTACTGTTTAATTAGTCAGGTAATGGTTGGATGGATCTAAGTCTCCTTCTTACTAACAAACCAATTTGTACTTTGTTCGAAGGTGGCATGCTGGTCATGAGGAATGTAGCTCTAGATGGGGCAGTTCTGATGCCAGATGACTCTCACTGTCTGTTACAAGCTACATTGCTCTCACTGTGGTAGGAAACTTCCAGGCAACATTACCTCAAATACAGGACTGCAGAGTGCCAGATGTGAGTTTATGCTTCTCTTTCCTCATGGTGTCGAGCTTTTTCTCTCTACCTTGAGAATTTGGAGGCCTAATTCATGTTCCTGAGCACATGCATCTGCCTTGTATGTATCCTCCTGCTGCAGGGGTACCAGTTCCCCTTCAGTTTGGTGTCCCACCTCCCACATCCCACAGCGTTGCTCATGACACCACAGAGCATTTCAGATGGTGCTGGCTGTCTGTGTGCAGGCCCTTTAGCTCAGCTCTCAGAAGACCAAATAGTGAAGCTTCCTGGAAAGTCTTGTTCCTGGTAATGTGATTTCTCTTAGGTTTTAGTCGCCTTCTGTTCTTTCCAATATTGAGGAGCAGGGCAGGAATTCTTTTGTCATCTTTTTGTCTAGACAGAGCTGGGCACACTGTCTGATGCCTGGTGCAGGAGTGGTTTCTATGCTTCTCCAACTCAAAAAACAAAGCTATAAGATTCTTTGCCAGTGAATTTCACGCTGTTCTGGCAGCCTGTGTCCCAGCAGGCTTTAGTCTGTCTGGCTAAGCAGATTCAAAATAATCTGAAAAATGATGGGTTTTTTTCTTAACACATGATATGCAATTGCACTTACATGTAAGCCAGTAAACCTATATAGAGCAGACTTCAGGCAAAAAAGCAATTTGCTATTAGCAAATTAGATGTAGTGGTGCGAGTGGACTGACGGACGCAGCAGTGGAGGAGATGACACTGAGTAGCCTGAGAGTAGGGGGTCTGTGCCCCTGGAAGCCCCTACTGGTAATTCGAGGGGTCTTTCACCTCCCACTCTACTTTGGCCCCTTCTAAAACTTCAAGCCATAAGCAAAAGTTGAGATTTAAAGCTGCAAAGCAAAGTCATTAGTTAATGGGTAAGAGAAAGAGGATCAGAAATTTCAGTCAGAGTATCTTTGGAACTGCTGGCTGCTAGGTGTAGTTCATATATACTAGCTTGTAGTCAAATATGGAAAAAAACCCCAATTTACAAACATATTGGGTGTTTAATATTGTTCTAGGAATGTAATAGTATGGAGTCTGCTGGGTGGGCAGAGGGACAAGGAAAGGAAAGTAGTGTTTGGACTTTCTTCCTGACTCAGTCTTTATTGTCTGCTTACACATGAATTCTCGTGTGTAAAATGTAGTATCTCTTTTGCACCATTCACCAACATGAAAATGGACAGAAGCTGATCTGTGCTGTATAAATATTATACATACTTGCATAAACCTGCATGTTAGATGCTGTTTGCTCAAAAGAATGAAAATTACCATAGTCAGTGTGAGCTTACCATCAATTTTAGAATCTTTCTTCTCTTCAGGCTAAGTCCTCCAAGACAGCCCATCTTTCTCATAATGTATTTTTGCCTCTAGCCTATAACTGAGATGATGTCTAACCAAGGATGATGTCTAACAGCAGTACTATTTAAGGACAGTCAGTGGTAGCAGTGATGTTACCCAACACTTGTATTTCCTTCTGCTCCTTTTCATTTATACCTGAAAATAAGAGTTGTTCTTACAAACTTCACTGTGAGTAAAAAAAAGCTGCTATGTTCCCCGTGCTGAGCTTGTGTTTGTATTTCTTGTGTAAATACACATGTGGATTTACACAACATCGGTTCTTCATATAGATTAAATTGTAGGTGGCTCTCAGATATTTTCCAAATTTTAAAGGCTTTTCCAGTATCCTTATTGCTATTTTCTAGAGCCCTCTGGTGGGGGGAGATTAGAAAAATATGAAGTGTCAGCTTACTGGTAGGGAAAACACTATAAATTGAAGAGGGACAGTTTTTGTCATTGTAGTAATATTACACATGCTGTATACAACACAGCCTTTGTTATTTTTGAATCACAAAGAACACTCATAGCAATAACAGGATATACACTAGAATGAGGTCAATCACTAATTTCAAAGAGTTAATTTATAGAGAAATTATACATGAGTGGGCAAAGATCCTGTTCCTCACTATTTGAGAATATTAAAGGTCACAGGATGTGCATTTGCTCTTTCTCAGAATCAAAAAAAGAAAAGCCCAGAACATTATATTTAAAGGAAAAAATAACTTCCTTGAAAAGATTAGGTCTAGCCCATAGAAAGCAGAAAACTGGTACTACAATGGTTTTTTGGATTGCATGAGCCAAGTCATTTGGCACTGAGAAGAGAGATTACTTCTTTGATCAAGGTGGTAATATTTTATTTAAAGTAAAAAGTTGATTTCTTCTGAAACTTCTCATTAAGACCCTTTTGGAAGCCTTTTGTCTTCCATTTTCAGGCCAAGTCTTCAGGCTGCTAAGGGTGGTGAGGGGAACTGGCAAGCGCTGAAGGCAGAAGCAGACACCCTGCAATGTGAGGCCTCACTTTTATGTTAAAGTCCAAACAGGCAAAGCCTTTTGTTAAAGGCCCACAAGAATCAATTTGGCACCACATAACTGTTGGAGTTCTCCTGTAGTCTCGATCAGGCCATTTAGAAGCAAAAGGAGAAGAAGACACAAAACTAAATTCTAATTACAGTGAGAAATACTTGTAGTGCTTCAATTCACTTTTGCCTTTGAGATGAAAATCCATCACAAAGTTAGCTTATTCTGAAAGTGCATTTCATTTTCTAGGGGTTTATGCTCAAATAATGCTGGCATAGGACAATTTTTCCAAACCAGATTGCTTCATGCTGGATTCCTTGGTAATTGCTTTGTTTTCTAGTGGAGCTAGATAAAATTTGTAAAATACTCCCCATCACTGTAAGGCAGGACATTTTTACCAGATTCCCTGAGGGTGTATAATGTAACCTTATACTGGAAGTTGATGATCATCTTGCATTGCTCCCTAGCTTCTTTAAACAACTTTCACTCCTTATGTACAGACAGCCAGCTGCAAAATCTGCCTGTGCATGCTGAGGTTTATCTGTATCTTCTGTCACATCCAACCACCTAGAGTTTTAAGTACACAGGATATCTTTAGTCTTTGTGTTTCAAACTTACCCGGGTATTTTAAGCACAGCAGGTCCCTGATGGGGTTTTAACTGTTCGCACAACAATGCACATTTCTGTCCAACTGTGCAAAAGAAAGCAGGTAAGGGTGGCTCTACTCCACAAACTGAAGCAGTTCCAACTTGATACACCAACTTCCCAAGGGGTTTTGGACACAGCTCTGAATATGTCTCCCTCTAATGCAGGATTTCACTGAGTAATTGAAGTACATCCATTCCAGTAGGCTTGGGCAGTAAAATATCAGAGAGCCCAGGACGTCGAGGTGAAACCATTAGCAGTCTTATTTTGCTTGCAGGATGGGACAGCTCCCTTGTGGATCGCCTCACAGATGGGTCACAGTGAAGTGGTGCGAGTCATGCTGCTCCGTGGTGCTGAGCGAGACGCTGCAAGGGATGTGAGTAGCACTTCTTCCTGCACTCTGTCTGCAGCTTAATGCCCCCTAGCTTTTTCAGGGACTATAGCTCTGACTGTCTGGAGGCCTGGCGTCCCCAGAGTCCTTCCTGTTTGCCAGGTTGAAAAGTCCCACCGTGGGTTTCCTTTTTCCCGCTGTGTCTGGGACACCTTCCCGTATGTACCTTCTGGGATAGGGAAATGGAAATGTCCACATAGATGAGAGACAAAGGCAATGGATATATGGTGTCACTGGTTCATTTTCACCCAAAGTTCTTACCTGCCAGAGGAACAATCCTCCAGGTGCCCTAAAACCAGCAGCACGTGCTGTGGAGGTGCCTCCTTGAAGACAATGAGCAAAGGAGACCTTCCTCTCAGAAGCATGGGCGAGAGCTGGCGTCTCCTTCCAGCCAAGGGGAATGCAGGTAAAGCATCCATAACAGCTGAACTGACCTCTTCTTTCTTTTAAAGGATGGTACGACTGCTTTACTGAAGGCTGCCATTAAGGGATACAACAATGTGATAGAAGAGTTGCTGAAATTCTCTCCCACGCTTGGCCTGCTTAAGGTTAGTAGTGAAACACACAGATTTTTAGACAGAATCTCAAGAAGGAAAAGGGTCTGATGAAAGACTTGGCATTTTTGACTGTGCTAATGGAAGACCGTAGGAGCTTGAGCCCCAAAAAAGGCAAGAGAAAAAGGAAATTACCTTATTTAGCCTTTAATGCCACACATAAATGAATCTTTTCAAACAAATCTGGAAATTTAATTTTTGGAATGAGGAAGCACATTGTGTCATAGAAGGAATCCTGCTTTTTGTCACCTGATTTTATTTCTAATGTAAATTAATTGCTCTTGACAGTGCAATTTTTAGCATTATACTCTGACTCTATTGCATTTAGTCAGCAAAATAGTGTCCTAAGAAATATGTTGTGAGCAGATTCTCTACTTGATTTTGGTTTTCTCTGAATTCATAAAGTGACTTGAAAAATAACATATATTTGGAAGCTACTCTTTAATGACTGACCTAATTTTATGTGTCTCTGAGTCACATACTTTGATAGCCTCTGTGCATGCAACAGATTGGCAATTTTGATGTTCTTGATAATGTAGGTGTTAATTACAAGTATGAAATATCTTCCACAGTTATTTGAACTGTCACTTTGCAACCACAAAGAAAAGGCCAGCCATAAAAAACCCACCATTCAGCTGTCTGACAGTGAGGCCATTAATCATGAGAAAAAGAAGATAAAATGCACAGATGGTTTCCATTACTGCTTGCGCTTCTGTTTCACTTGCTAATGACTGATTTTGCCAGGCAGAAGCAAGTGCTGTGTTCATTTCACCTCTAATCTATTGACAAGGGTAATTTCTAAAAGGAAATATTGCTGTGGTAAAGTGAACTTGACTCCCATTTTTATTAAAGCATTGAATAGCCCCCTAACCTGCCAGCACCCTGTCTAAGTCTTTGATGGCCTAATCTCTTCTGTGTTACTTCTCTCTCATTCATAGGTTTGTTCTTTACAAACATTTGTGTTTCAATGCCTTTTGCTTTCTTCCCATGTCTGGTACAAACACCTCCATTGGTATTTCTAGAACGGGACCTCTGCTCTCCATGCAGCCGTCCTGAGCGGCAACGTGAGGACAGTGGCACTGCTCCTTGAGGCAGGAGCGGACCCATGCCTGAGGAACAAGGTATGTCCTGGCACACCATCCCAGGTGAGGAGCAAGTGCGGATCACTGAGCAGTGGAGCCATGTGTGTGTGCCTTGGAGGTGTGGGCAGCCCATGTTTCTGTGTTGCTCCGTGGTTGCCTCTTGATCCTCTCCTGAAGCACCACCATTTAGTCCATTCGTTTCTGTATACAGTGCCCCTGGTGATGCTGGTTCTTGAGAATTTTTGTCAATCTGTGAATAAACCACTCACTTACTCATTAGAGCACCACAGATTAAATTGTTAACTATAACTAGTCCTGCGCTAGCTAGGTTGCATTTTAGGGAAACAGTAATCTGTTACTGTTTTGATAAGTCATAAGTTATATTCGTATCTCCATACTGATGTATAAAGAGGATATTTTTGCAAAAGAAAAATGTGCATATGGGTACCTTTGATGAGAAAATTTGGTTAGAATTCAGGGCATTGCTAATACAAAAAAAAAAACCTCCAAAATTACGTGCATCTTTCCCTTATCTTACTGTAAAGCTTTTAGTTTACTTAATTAGTTTTGCATTCTTTTTATAATGGCAACTTATCTGTACAATACTTGTCTTGATTTTATTCTGTAAAGTGTTTTAACTTTACATCTTTGATAATTTCAGTGAAAATGTTTTCCTCTGACATGTGTTTCTGAACTGTTTGTTGATAGTGTTTGATATATAGCTGGGTTTGTTAAGCTTTGAATGGATGGTCTAGTGTTAAGACCAGTATTAAGATGATCCAGTTTATGAGTAAGTGAATAAAAGCTTATAATGCAAGTAATCAGGCACATACTTTCTAAATATTTTGCACATTTAATATATCTGTGGCTGTTAATTTCTGTATTATTCCACTTGATGGCAGCAGAGTTAACACCATTCACACAGTAGTCTTCATTTGGTTTGATTGGTTTGATACTATAATTTTGGTTTGATAATATAATCCAAACGATGTATGAGATTTTTCTGTTATTGATAGTGATTTGCAGCAGCAGGATGTGTAGTATAAGAAAGTCCATGGCTTTTTAATTTTTTAATTTTTTTTTTTAAGTAACGTGCAATTTGGCACAACAGTATATATGAAGGACAGAATTACTGATTTTCAGAAGTAGCTCCGTTAAAAATGCTTTATGTTACCAAAATTATATTCAATAAATAAAGAAGAAAACCCACCCAAACTGATATTCTATTACTAATCTAACAGCATAGCAGTACTATTTAATAGCCATTAAAGTCTTCCCTTAGATTTTTATGGACTTTAGTACATAAAGACCTGCCTCATCTCCCCAAAAAAATCGGCAGCTATGCTCTCTGTTACTAATGTAGCAGAAGCATAGGGAGCCCAAGGGATACAATTTAGCCTGGACAGTCAGCACAAAATAAGGTGATCACTCGAATTCCACGCTGGGATTATTTTGAAGACTTAAGTGAGACTTGCACATGAAAGACAATTTCTTAAGGTACCTTCAACAGTGGTGGAGACAGCACTGGAAAACATCACATCATTATAATGCCCAGTTCCATCTTCTTTAGAGTTTAATGCTTTTAACCCACATTTGGGAAATACTCTTTCACTTCGGCTAACCTCAAAGTTTTTTGGTTTTGTTCCAGGCAAATGAACTGCCAGCAGAACTAACAAAAAATGAACGCATCCTCCGACTCCTCCGTGCAAAGGAAAAGCAAAGGAAAAGCTAATGCAGCACTGTAGCAAATGCAGTTTGACGGAGACGTGCCCTGACCACAGCAGCATGACAGTAAACCTAGGCTACCCGAGAAGGGCTTGTTGGAACAGTTTGCAGAACTGATTAGCCTCTCCGGTACATGCTCCCTGAATGCACGATGCCCTTGCCATAGGGTCACCACGGGCTAAGGCCTCTGCCCAGCATCGCTGGACGCAGGACTGTGACGAGAGCAGGGTGGGTCCAGGAGCTGCGTTTGCACCGCAGCCCTGCCTGTGCTCCAGGATCCCACCACTCCCAGCACCACCGTTTGTTCCTCCACGCCTGCAGAGCACGCATCCCCACACAGGCGAGCACTCCTGCCATATCAGACACGCATCCCCATGGCCACATACCTGTAACAGGTGCCTGGGGGTGCATGTGTGGGTTGGGAGCACTCTTGTGCCAGAAGGGTGCCCCAGTTCTTGCAGCTGTTTGGATTCAGATGGTCCTGGCACAGCCCCATGGTGCTTCTGCCCTCCCTTTGGTGACAGTACTAGCTCAGATCATTCCTCTCTACCTCCAAGTGCCACGTGAGGCTAGAGGTGAGATCCTGCCTCAACATCACAGCAGGAAAGGTCCTCCTGCCAGCCCAGGGTTTTGGTAACATTTTTGCTACTACATGAGATTCCATAAAAATGATCAAGAGCATTAAAAATTATGCCAACAGCTATCAACCAAACAAAAAGCAAGGAAACGTCCTCTCAGTCGTAGCATCTTGATCTGTCACTCTGTCCAGCAACAGAAACGCAGTGGAGCAGTTGATTTTGCAATGCCTGTGCAGTGCTATGGGGATCCATCCCCAACCTTACATATGTGCATTTTTGTGAGTAGGGGAGGACCAGTTACTGAGCAAACCAACCTGGACATAAATCCACTGGCACAAGTACATCAGAAATTTAGCTGTCGGGCACAACAAACAGCACAGACACTATACAGACGGTATACATATGTTCTGCACCCACAGATATGTGACACTATGGTTTAATACCCACAGCTACTATGCAACACACTTGTTCCCCAGGTCTGTGACACGAGCTAAGGGAGACGTGCACAAGTATACAGGTGTTTCAACAGATGGTGAGGGTAACACGTAGTCATACTGAACAGGCCCACTAATTAATGCAGGCATGGAAAGTGAATTCTCAGCAGCAGTTTTGGCCTTTGTTGTGGTTAAGACACTTAGACATGCTACTATTGCCTGTGTGGAGAAAACAGTGTAAATTGCAGGTGGTTTGTGAAGAGCTATGTTTTAACCATGATACTGTAAGACACCCCATTAAAACCCAGTCATTTTTGCAGTATAAACAGTATATACCGTGTCATGTTGGCCACAAAAACATTCAAGACTAATTTATAGTGAGTTGAGGTAAAAAGTTAATTCAGTACATAAATACAGGCACTTCACCTGCCTTCAAAGATTGTAAGGAAATGAAATATTACTTGCTTAAAAAATGTCTGCCTAGGATTCAGCTGAACTGTTGCACTTTTGCTTTAATGAGTTAAAAGGAAATCTTTTAGTGAGCTAGCACAAATGAATGTAATTTATGTAGTGAAAATTAGCCATATATATTACCAAATCGTAAAGTTATTCTGTCTGTGAGTAAGTTAGGTAAGAAGTCAGTGCTCTGGTGAATAGAAGAGAAGTGGATGTACCTTTTCTTGCATGCTAGAATTGCTATTCAATTTCTATTCAGCATGAAAGAGCAAAGCTCTTAAGTTTTCCAGCAATGTAATAAGATATCAGAAAAGTCTATTTGTTTAGGTAATTTATGCTGCTTTTAAATTAAAATAATGTTGTGCCTAAGAGTAACTTGCAGATGAACTGGTACAGAATCAAAGAATTATGCAAGATGCTCAGAGGATGACTGTATCCAGTGTTAAGTTCTGCAAAAAACTAAAAAATACTGAGCTTGCAGAAATCTCAAAAACCTTATTGGGGAATTAAGTTTTGCAGCATTAGATGGGACTGACTGCACTCTAACTTCTTTAACAAACAACACCGGAGAGGACAGGTTTATTTAGAGCCTCCAGTGGGTTGAAGATGAACATACTGTTTTGGAGAGAACTAAAGGAACTCTAGGGCAGCCTGATCTCAATATTGAACTTTCTCCCTGAATTTTCTTCAGATCAGCAATTGGGAACAACCACACACTCAAGATGAAAAGCTCTTTCATATTGGTAAAGGAGGTGAATAATCATTAGCCATGCAGTAAATACTCTTAATATCAGATGGGCTGTAGTGATCAAGCAGTCTTCCTTAAAAATGTGGAAGCATCCACTGTTGGTGAGGGTCTCCTATTTTTTTCCTGATAGTAAAGCATAGGAAAGAGAACAAGGCAAGCCAATGGTGATCCTGCAACAGCTGAAATAAGCAAGCTGAGACATCAATATGCAGGTGTCCAGTATCTGCTGGTGGCCAGGTTTATTTTCTTTGGAGAGTCATCTCACCCCAAAGGGGGCAGCTACTCAGCAAAGAGCTTCCTCAGATATGCCAGTCCATGGGAAGATGCACGTCTGCTCCCCACCATTTAGAGCAGGACTTTCCAAGTCCTTTGTCCAGCTGCCTCTGTGAAAGGTCACCACAGCCGGGGCTCTAAACAGGCATGTGAAGAACACCTGGGGTGCTGTGTCCCGTACAGAGTATCTGCTGACCTTCTTCCAAGAGGATGCAGTTACTCGGGTTTTTTTGAGTCAGTGATATTGGGCTATAACTGGCTTTTCTTATTTCTAAATAAAATTTGAAATGTGAGGATAGCACAGGTTGAAAGGAGAGGCTTGTTGCTCTCTCCTTGCTTTTCTTAGTGTTGGCTGATAGAGCACACGGATTGGGGCGGGGCAGGGGGCAGGCTGCACGGTGGAGAACTGCCTGTCAAGTCTTTCTCTGCCCCGCTCAGACTGAAGTTCAATCTAGTTTCATCAAAGACACTATTCAACCAAAACAGGACTTTTAGTGGAAACCTTCCTGTGGGGAGCATTTATTTCATCTCGGAGCCTTTGGTTTTAGTTTTGGTTTCCCTGTAACCAAAAGGTGCTTATTCTGCCTGTAGATGGGCTTGAAAGTTGCAATACTGTTTATCACCATGCAATTAACCTTTTCACAAAGAAACCTTAATAATTCGTAGTATTTATGTAGCTGTTATTATCTTTAAAGTGCTCAGTAAATACCACTGGGGTTTGTTTGTTGTTCTAAAATGGAAACCTGCTTTCCCGTGGCGGCTGATTCACCAATATTGACAGTAGACCTTTGCACAGTCATGGTGCCTTTTGTGGAAGGATTTCAAAGTGCTCTGTGGACGCTCTTACCTTTGTAAGTTCCTAAATGCATTGCTGAGGGAAGCAAGGAAATAGGTGATTTCATTCATATGCCAGTGAAATGAAGCAGCTCTTCATCAGTTCGTGCCAGTAGACGAGTAACTTTAGACTAGAAATTAAGGGGAACCAAATTTATTTCATAGATGGCAGGATGAATCCTGGTACAATATAATGTTATGAAATAGAACTTGGACAGGTTAACAGGCCAAATTGGTTTTTTAGTTAGGTTTGAGGGTTTCTTTTCACCAGAAAGGGCCATATATATTCCCATCTTACACCCCAAAAGAATCAGCTCCATTAGCACATTGCTATTAGGCTTGCTTCTCTGCACATTCAGACCCAGCCTAGCCTCTTGCCCTATTCACATGGGATTTAGGCAGGTGCTATTAGCTTGGTGGCTTCCCATCAGCTGCAAGTGAGTAGAAAGGATGTTCAACCAAACAACAGGCTATACCAGTGAGTCAAGGAAAAGTATATGGCATCTTTCTTTTATTTCACTAATGTCAAGCCACTGTAGGGTGGGGAAGAGCACAAGGAAAAGCTCATGGGTTATAGGGAGAAGTGGCATACCATGGTAGTGGTGTAGCCTTAGAGGTCTCAAATACATGGAGTTCTTCATTTAGATGATCACTGCAGTGCAGTGTGCAGGAACATCTATTCAGTAATGACACAAAAGGCACTGTTGTATCTCTTGACTTGCATGTGCTCTTCTGGAACGAAACCATCTCTCTATTGATCCACCCACCTTTGTTTAGTTTAGAAGAGTTGAGAGGATTAGAGCACATGATCAAATAGCTGCAGGTCATATTTAATGCACTTTAACAGTGATGATTATCTGCCTCGGAGTGAGAGCTAATTGCAAGAATAATTCACACTTCTTTATTCAGCCACTCAAGACAACTATTGGAAAATCCATTAACTAACCAAATTTGGTGTCTCAGAAATTTCAGAATTGTTGAACAGAAAATGAGGCAACACAAACCCCAGTCCATTTGTACTTAATTTGATATGAACACTGAATGGACATAAAATACAGCCCTTGCCTGGAACCCTTGAGTCATCTGTGTTAAAATGTTAATGTTTGCTGTGAGCCTAACCAAAGATAATACACAAAGCTACTTTTTCCAGCAACAGAATATTGTACTGCACACCCGGGACTAAATGGAGTTGTGCCTTCTAACAGCAGCTCTGCTTTTGGCCCTCGGGAATGTCATGATTTTTCATACTTTTCTGAATTCCACAGTTTGTTTTTACCTGACCTTTTATGAATTTGATAAAATACATATAATTGTATGTAACTCCATGTAAGACTAATATTCTGCAACAGGAATGTTGCTTTACTAAGACACATTTTTCCATACCATCATTTCAATAAAAATATACTCCTCGGATTATCTTGTTCTGCATACTTAGTATCTCTTCCCTTACTTCTGTATTCTACTCTTTCTCCTTAGTTTTCTATTTATGCAAAGGCAATTTTGCTCTATTTCACTTGATTGATTAGACTTTTATTGTTTTCCAGGTCCTCACAGATGAGATAGCATTCATGGGAAAGAAAAAAAAAAACCAACAAAAAACAACACCAAAACCAAAACAGGTGCTCTGGCTTGAGAAACAGGAAAACTTAATTTAGCATGACATAAGAAGGTTTGCTTCAAAGATCCAGATGTCACTGACAAAGTCCCTATGACATTAATATCCATTAGGTCAGATCTGTCTGAAGGGAAGATTATAAAAAGCAACATAGGAATCAAAGGAATTAGACTGTACTTTTAGTCAACTGTGTCTTGGTAGTTCTGTTATTATTCCTGAATGTAAAACTGGCCCTTACACTGATCTGACATACTTCAGTAAAAAAAAAAAAAAGTCAACACTCTGTTGATATGCTTAGTATGGTGTGCAATGGATTATGCTCTTTATAATAGAGGAAAAGAGTTTACACTGAAAACCATATTCTTCATCCTGTGTTTGACATCTCAGGCTTTTGCCTTACTCCTACAATTTTCTGTTGTGTTGAGCTACATTTTAAGTCATCATCAAAAATTCCTACAGCCACAACTCAGTAAGGCATCTCCATCTATTCAGAGAATATCAAAGAAAAGTTCTGTAACTTGTTCATGGCCTAAATCACTACAAAGGATGATTTCTGGGAGTGGGAAGGTCCTTAATTTTGCACATGAAGGCATATCAAAACAGTATCAAGGGGCTGAAGCTGCACAAATTCAAGCTTCAAGCTGTGGATTTTCAAGAGTGAGGATAATTATTTAAGAAACAAATTGTTGAGATGATTCCTTCATAATCTGAGTTTAAAAAAAAACCCAACAAACAATTACTTTTCACTCTGAAAGACATGTTTAACCTGAAACATTCTGTGTTTGATGCAGAAATTACTGGATGAAATTATATGATATGCTGGAACTAACTTTATGTGATCATTATAGTCCCCTTGATCTTAAAATATATGAATTAATATAATTTTTGCTTCATCTCCTCGGTGATTTAGAGTGATACTAGCTCTCATGAGATCAATAACAAGACCATATGCCTAGCAACTGTGGCTGTAGCTGCACAGCGAAATGAAATCTGAGGCACATACCTAAGTTGTCTCTAAATAATCCATTTCACTCTCACAATGTTGACAAGGCATTTTAGCTGGACTAATGTTTTAATGCCCTGCTTTTAATGTCAAGTCAGTTGGTTCAGAACTGGCACAAGGGCTGCATAGTGCTGCACCTTGCCACGGAGCAGGGGTCAGCAGAGCCATCTGGGGTGTGCTGGTGGAGAACACAGCTAAATCAGGAAGGAGCAAGGGATGCAACTTTTTTCTGTGGAGCTGTTTCACTGGCTTGGTTGCACAGATGGAGCATGACACTAACCTTCATTGCAGATCTGAAGCTGTCTGCAATTTCATATACAGTGCACAGGTGTGTTCTTGTGGGGTATATACATATACATGAATGCATACATACTTTGCATCCAGCATATGGATATAGGTTCCTATAAACCCCTTGGAACAGTGATACCAGAACCTCGTGATTTGCTTGTGGGAATACACTGTTTGAAGAAGAGGCAGAAGAATTATTCCACTTTCTGAAAACTCCAAAAACAGTTTCTGCATGTGCTGCCTTGGCCATGCTGCTGCATCGGACCCTGTGCACTGGGACAGAGTGGTGTAAAACTGACAAAGTGTCTCCAAGTCTAATCATAACCAGGCTTTTCCTCAGGTAAATTGTAGCTAATAAAGCCATCTCCTGTTCCTCCTGCCAAGTCAGATTTTGGTAGTGACCTTATGGGCTCCTCTGTGACAGTTCAGCCCTTATTCTCCGCTTCGACAGCAAATCCTGAGTTCCTCACCAAGAGGCAGCATGGTGCTATAGAGGCACAGTAAAATGACGTTAATACAAACCATACACAACTGTTAGTAGGTCAAACTTTGAATTTGTCAGCATATTCACAGTGTCTGGCACGAGTACATACTGCACATATTTGCTCACAGCAACAAGTGCAGAGTGTCTCCAGACTGCTGTAATCATAAGCTGCGTTTCTACAGTGTTTTCCTTCAACAGCTCAGTGGTTGACACCTTGTTTTGGAGCCTTTGAGCTATGTGTTGTCGTGAAATTGGCACCACTTTACAGAAGAGGAATTGCGCTGCCCAGATCATCCACCAAGTTTGTAGCAAAACTGGAACAAACACTGAATCAACTGAATTCAAGTCCCCAGTTTTATTGCAATAAATAACTTCTTCTGAGCATAATAAAAATGAAAAGAGTTTCAATTACTCCAGTGATAAGTGCAGAAAAGATGTGATCTTAAAGAGTGACTAGGGGACCTTCTAAAGTAAGATAGGGACACACTGGCATGGGGTTGGTAGAGCAAAATACACTAGGGCAGATAGATAGAAAGAGGAAAAGATGATGAACAGACTTGATTAAGTATCACCTGACATACTACTTGTATACTTAATTGGGTAGTGGCAGCATCAGGCTCTGATTTGATCCCACATGGTGAAGCCAAGGGCATCTAACCAAAGTAAAAGGTACACTGAGTCATGTATAATAAAAAGCCAAGCAGGCCTCCACAGGTAAGGAAGGTGGACAAATGAGAGCTGATGAAAAGAATATGATTCACTTACAGCACCAAATGGGAAACACCAGGTTTGTTTAGTACTAGCACAATTCTGGTTTAGCTGGAAGAACAGTCTTGGAACAAGCTATAGCGGTTTCATCTGGGTCTACATAAAAATGGAGGTGTGAGAAACTGGGTGAAACTTTTCACTCACTTGTTGCAGCTTGTCTGCACAAAGATTGCAAGACATCCAAGGAGAATATCGTGCTTTCCCACATGCAAGGAGTTCCTTACTATATCTGCAAATTCTTGCAAGTGCCTCTGGGTGCTATTGCAATAGAAATAATAAAGGCTCATAAAAAAACTACAGGGAATAAACAGTGATGGACTTTTTAATTGATTTTGCTGCATGGTGATCACGTACTGTGTTTCCATTGGTATACACAAGTAATTCTTCAGACAGATTGCCATCTAGAAATTGCAAGGTCATCACTGTTAGGTGCTTCAGCTTCTAGTGGAAGCGGTACCACAAGTTTAATTTCTATGTTGAGTAAAGGGATGGATTTACAGTAAAGCCTCCACCTCTGAAGGCAACTGTCAGGGCTTCCAGTCAAAGACACAGAACAGAACAAAATGGGCAGTTATTTTATACAAGCTTCCTGGCAGACAACTTTACACAGGTCAGGGTACCCAGTGAGGGAAAGGGCCAACTGAACCTTAATGGACAATTAAAGGACTTGTTCAATGAATTAGTATTGGCCTCTTCTTCCAGGCAGGAAAACTTAGTTTTGTATCTGCTGCTGAGAACTGGAATAAGTATTCCCCATTAGCCTTCCAAGTGGACAATCCCTAGCAGCTATGCATAATCCAGGGTTTAAAAGGGAACTTTGTAAAACGTAACTTGATAAAAGTCCTTCTAAAAGAGTAGCCAGGACTGGGAATGGTCTCTTTTGGGCCATGTGTATCACAGACAAGGTAATGAGCTTTTGGCAGTATTGACCTGGGTTAACTCTTCAGGGCTGCTTTTTCCCTGCCCATAAGGAACGAGATACCCTTAAGATAACACAGCCAGCTTTGTCATTGATAACGCTCATGCAACTATACTTAAATTCCCATGAGCTGCTAGAGACAGCTCTGCGTCTTCATCCCCCAAATATGGCACAGAGCTGCCACCAAGACCAATGGCTGCAACAGGACTGAGGGCATACCCTGCTCTGGTCACCCGGCTGCCAGGGTAGAGAGGCCACATAAAAACAGATACATGTTTGAGTTTGTGCATCTGCCATTACGCAAGATTTCAGTGTTTGTTTATCAGTCTTCAAACCTACACCATTTAACTTCAGTTTGTGAGTGCAAAAAGGCAGAACTCTGAGAAACTGCACCAGAATAACAGTGTGAATTTAGGCAGCCATAGAGAGTATCCATACGAGAGCCAGAGAAGTATTAAAATACTATCTCTTTTCTCTGTTTATGCTGTAGGTAGTAGACAAATGTGATGTTATGGACCTAATTATTTTATAGTGGAAATTGTCATTGCAATAGCTTCCCTTTTGCTTGTTTTTCATTATAAATTGCTTCTCTCTCACTTATGATTCTTAAATCACCTATTCATTATGCAATGTTCTGTCAGTTTTACTATCCTTCACCTTTTTCACAAGCACTGAAGCAAGGTTCTTGCACTTTTTAAACTTGTAGCTGTGTAAGCTATTCTGACTGCATCCTCTGCCTATGTGGAATGTCTAGAAAATGTGGCAACTTGCTCCCTTGCTTCTAGGATCACATTGCATAGTCCCAAATAATTATTCTTTTATTACATGAAAATTAAAATACAATGTAACTTTAACTCCTCTAGCTTTGTTTCAAAGCAGTTTGCCAAATGCCAAGTCCTTCACCTGGGATCAAATAATCACACAGAAAAGTACAAGCTGGACAGCAGCTAGAGGGAAAAATAGTTTGGCAGAAAACACTGGGGTAGTTGGGCTGGGTGAGATCCTGAAGATGAGTCAGCAAGCTGTATCATCAGCAAGGCGGCAGCCAATAGGTCAAAGGTTGGGGTCATTCCTCTCTCTTTGAGACTGGAGTGCTGTGCCCTAGTTTGGGCTCCCCAGAACAAAACAAAAAAAAAAAAAAAAAAAAAAAAAAAAAAGACCCTGACATACTTGAGCAAATCCACTTTACTGCCATCAAGACAGCTAGGGCTGTTGGAGCACATGAGCTTTGTTTGCTCAGCCCTAAGCAAAAAGCTGTCTCTGGGGACATCTTACTGCTCTCTGCAGCTACCAAACAGGAGATTGTGGAAAAGGGAGAGCCACACTCCTCTCAGGCAGGCACCATAAGAGGTAACAGCCTCAAGCTGGAACATGGGAAAATCTCTTCAGATACAGGAAAAACCTTTTGCTGCAAGTGTGGTCAATCAGTGGAAGAGTTTGTCCAAAGAGGCCGTGAAATCTCCATCTCTGAAGCTATTCATAACGCAACTAGACAATTCCCTGAGCTTTAACAGGATTCTGTTCTCAGCGGAAAGTCGGATTACGTGACCCTCAGGAGCTCCCTCGCCAACACGTTAGCCCGCGAGGCTATGACACCCAGACTAGTCCGCATTTTTGTCAGCAGATGGCAATGTCAGCTAAATTACATGTTTTATTCCAGCAGCGCAATGTGCATTAACTATCTGGAAAAGCAATAAAGAGTCTGGGAAATCAGAGAGAGAATGCCTCACCCCGCTTTCAGTGTGCCTCCTCCCAGCCAGGTCCCAAACTGATCCCAAACAGGAGTCCGAATAACCAGAGCCCCAGCAAACAAAGCCCAAACAAACAGGTTTCTCTGGCAGAGCGCAGCCAGTACTCCCAGAACTGCCGATTGCGACACGGCCGGGCCCCCGGTGTCAGCGCGGCGGGAGCGGCCCCGCACCGGGCACAGCCCCGGGGCGGTGTGCCCTGGGTGCGCTTGGAGATCACGAGGCAGTGACTCTGGGGCCAAATTAAGGCGCTTTTGCCAAATCCGGGGGGGAGGAAGGGTGGTGTTTATAGCGACTTTTGCAGATTCACAGACTACGCGATTAACACTTCCGCGCCCACACGAAGCCGCTGCTCGGCTGCCGGTGCAGTCTGGGCGGGATTGTCCATCCCGGAGAGGCACGGCTTCGCTCCGACACCGGGACGAGCTTCCCGCCGCAGCCCCGGAGAGCATCACAACACCCACCCACCCCCCGCCCCCCAGTGCAGCTGTGGCGTGATGCGAGGCCCCGCCCGCCGCCGCCGCCGGGGGAGGCGGTGCCGGGGAAGGCGGTGCCGGGGAAGGCGGTGCCGGGGCGGGCGGTGCTGAGGGAGGCCGTGCCGGGAGAGGCCGTGCCGGGGGAGGTGGTGCCAGGGCGAGCGGTGCTGTGAGAGGCCGTGCCGAGGGAGGCGGTGCCGGGAGAGGCCGTGCCGAGGGAGGCGGTGCCGGGAGAGGCCGTGCCGAGGGAGGCGGTGCCGGGGGCGGGGTGGCGGCCGCGGTTGGCTGCGGCTCTCGGGCGCGGCCCCCCCCGCCGCTCCTCGAAGGGGCTGGCGGCACCGCCCGGGCAGGCGAGAGCGGCCCTTCCGGACCTGCGCTGGGGCGGCTGCCTGTCCACCTCCTTCTCCTGGCCCCTTTCCTTCGCCGCCGCTCGGTGCTGCTGCCGAGAGCCCCCGCCGGCCCCCTGCGCTCCAACTATGGGGACCTCGCAAGGCAGCCCCTGGCGGGGCGGCCTCGGCCTGCTGCCCCTCCTCCTGCTGCTGCTGCCCGTGCGGGTGAGTCCCTCACGGAGAGGTCGCCGTGCCGTGGGGATGCGGGGCCTCCTGGCAGCGTGGGGAGGAGAGGGAGCGGGACCCCGCGGGTGGTGCCTGGGGCGGGGGGAGCCGGGGCTCTCCCGGGCGGTGGGGCTGGGTGAGGGCGGCGGTGTCCCGGTTTAGGCCGCTGGGCTCGGGGCGCAGCCAAGCCGAAGCATGGAGCCGAGGTGCCCCCTCGTCGTCCCCCTGTGCTCTCCGGGTGGCAGGCGGGGTGACAGCCGGTGGCACGGCAGGCCCGCCGGGGAGCACTGGCGAACTTCAGCTCCATCCCGGTGCCCGTGCCCCGCGGTCGCAGCCGGCGGCAGCGGCTGCCCCCGGGGTGCCGCACTCCCGTGGCGTGCCCTGGTTATGCAATGCCCGGTGCATGTGAGTGGCCGCGCAGTCACATGCTCGGGAGAGGCTTGCAGATGTCCTGGGTGTCCGGTTTGTTTTGCTCGGGGTGTTGCTTATGCTGGGTGACAGCTTCCTAGGAGTGATGGTCTGCGCGGAGTGAGAGCTATTTATTGATGTGCGAGTGTTAAGACTACGTGTTTCCTCAAAATTAAGGGCTAGAATAAGTTGGATTTCTTGATACTTTAGGAAAAAATACTGTAAAACCTTCACTCCTCTCTTCCCAGCCTTGTTTTGTTATGCTATGGTGCAAGATAGGAGCGGGATACTCCACATTCCTCTGGAGAAACAAGGAGTGTCTTGTAAGCCTTGGTGGTTGTGTTCGTGGTTTTTTTTTCCCTCTCTACCTGAGTTAGAAACATACTTTCTAGGTCAAGTTTTATGACTAGCCCTTTTTTAAACTCACGAGTTTGTCACCTTGTGTGTGTGCTGAGGTTCTCTTGTTCTCATATCCTCTTCAAAAAAACCTCTTAAAGAGCTTAAACATAAAACTAGGAATTCATTCTTCTTTTACTGGAGAAGGTAATTGTTAGTAATGACTCACGATCTCCAGGTGGGTAAGTAATGTACTTCACACCTAACCAATGTGCCTTTATGTAGTGTTTTTTGGAGGGAGATATCATCTTGTGGCAATGAGGTGTGTCCTAGGCTGGTAAAGAAATTACAAGGTGCTTTCATTTATGTATCAGAAGGATATTGAGCTAGGGGAGCTTGAAAGAAGTTCTCCTAAGATTTAGGGAAGTCTTGGTAGAGCATGTGGCTTTGTGATCCCTAAAAGTAAACACTGCAGAATGACTTTAACCATACAGGTTTCAGTTTTGTACTGTAAGAAGGCAGAATCGAGTGTTTTGGTATTTTGAGGGGTTTTTTGTTTGTTTGTTTTTACCCATTAACTCTTATTTATGACCTAACACTCCCCAAAGAGGACTTTGATACTTTTCAAGGACAAGCTGGTCTTTCAGTTAGACTGAGACTATATGGTGTTAGATGCTGGCAGGAGAGAAGCTTAGTGAAGGTGAACCTTTCTCCCTCAAGTTTACCGGTCATGTAATGGGTTTGTGCTTTCAGTTGTGGTGCATATAAATTCAAGTGTGTCATGTTTCTTCTTTTTTCAAAGAAGCCAGTGGACTAGAGTGGCACTTCAATTTGCAGTCCTTCATCATCCATTACATACACATTCACAATGGATGTGAATTGTTCAACCTGTATAAGGTGCATCTTTCACTCTGAACAGTGCATGGTACAAGATTTGTGCCAGCCATCCCATTACTAGTTTGTGTTATCTTATAAACGTCCTAATATTCTGGATGGCATTTATGTGCTTAATGGCTGCTGTTGCAATTGATCCTTTTGTAATTATACTAAAACACAAGCTGTTCAATTACGGCTAATCAAGGTTGGACATAGGTTTCCTGTCAGCAGCTGGAATTCCAAGCTGAATGATATATTTGAGTTTCTGAAATCCCATGGGAAAATGTTAATGACAGATGCTGCTCTTGCCAAGTGGCCTGCAGTGTGGTGGTACCTGACCTAGGACATGAAGTTCTGAAATGCCTGTGTGGAGCAGTTTCCTTGGCAGGGATGGTAATGTAGCTTCAGAACAAGACAGTAACAACTTTACCTAAATTACTTCCTGGAAAATCAGGAGTGACTTGTTCAGTCTTTCTGGATGGAAAGTGAGGAAGTTCTCTTAGAAGCAGAAAGATGACTGAAGGGAATGACTGGCAGAACTTACTAGTACTTTGCTGGGCAGTAGACAAAACAAGCCAAGTGTTGTGCAGTATTATTTTTATTTTCCTGCAGGACATCAGAGGTATTTTGGTGTAGATGGACTTAGTTGCAGTCAGCTGCTAGTTAGGGGCCCTGCACTTTCTGAATGTGCATGCAGTGTCTATTTTCCCAATAAGTCCTTGTCAGCTAACACCAGCTTGTTCCCACAGATATTGAACTATTGCAACTTTCTTTTGCTACTTGACCTTGATTTTACCGTGACATCTGAAATGTGCTTGAGTAATTCCATAACTGGGGCTTGCTTTGCCTGACCAGGAGTAGCTAATAGTTTTTCTGTCTGAAAGGGAACAGTCCCTTACTTAGGCACAAAGGAACAAGAGGTGCTCGGCAGATAAAGTGTGACTCTAAATTGGTTGCCTCTGAATAAGTTACTGGAAGAGATAAAGTAAGAGGAAGAATTAAACCTGTAAAGTTTTCTTTAGTCCATGGACCTCCTCCCCTTATAGGCAGGGCTGTGAGGTCATGTGCAACTCCTAGGGCAGATCTTTCAACTTGACCTGGTGACCTGTTTCCATGAACCAGTCTTGCCATTTATTAAGGGGGGTGATGTAGTTCCTTAGAACTCTCAACCTAGAGGGCAATAGCAGATATTAAGGAAGTGAAGGGCAAGAGTATGCTCCTTCCTGGATTGATCTCTTTGCCCTGCAAGATTCCAGATGCATCATCCTAGATGAAAGAAGGGGAAACAGCTGTATCTGAGGCTGTTGCCTTTTCCATACATTAGTAATCTTAATTTGAAGAGCCAAACAGTGTTCGCTTGTCATTTGGTATTTGCAAGAACTACAAATAGCTGCTGTTTCTGCATATAACATCATCATTGTTCTTTGTCCCCTTAACAGCCATGTATTCATTGTTGGTGATGGCAAATGTTGCTGGAAACGTTGAAGATTATCAGTTTGTTTCAAGTTGCAGTTGAAGAAACACGGGCTGAAGTAAATGTGTTTATGATCTGTTGGAACACTAGTTTTATTACAAATAAATGATAATGTGTGGGAACCAGAAAGCTCTAATGGAACCTTTGTAGAATGCCCATACTTGCTCATTTGCAGATTCTTTATTAGGGCTCCTGAAGCTTTGACCTGAGGTGAAATTTCTCTTCAAACTGACCAAGTCTACCAGAAATAGGAATACAGTTTTCTGAACTCTGGGGAGGTGCTGAGGGTTAGTGTTACTGTACTGCCAAATGGTTTCTAAAGTCTGCTGGAGGCAGGAGGGAACAACCTTAATCTAAGGTTATGTTACTGTTGCTTTATGAAGTACTTAGGAAAGTCCCACTTTAATATATGGAGTGCTTAGTTATGTGATCTCTCAAAAAAAACCCAACAAAACAACCTCAAACAAAAACAAGAACAACAACAAAAACACCACCACACAAAAAACCCCACCGAAACAAAAATCCAAACCAAACAAAACTGCCAAACAATCCCCACACATTAAAAACTCGAACGCATGAACTGAGCCCTGTGTTAGAGTTATGGATATTTTGCCTTATTTAGAAGGCAGTTGGTTTCAACATCTGCTAATTTTGGGGCTAGGCTTTCACCCATTTAAGAAAGATGATTGCTTGCCTGAGTATTAAGTGACTTGAAAGTATGACTCTGCAAGCAGCAGCTTTGTTAACTATGACTTATTTACAACCACACTTACTCATCCCCATCTCCTCCTACCAGTATAGGAGTGTTCTTCTGAGACAATGGAAAGAGCAAAGTGCTTGTCTTACCTTGTAACTTAATCTAGCTTTTACTACAGGATTTTTGAGGAGGGAGAACTTCCATCTGTATTTTATCTGTGGTAATGGAGTAGTTAGTTACTTCTTGTAACCCTGAATACTTTCTCAACCCTAAGAGACCAGCCCTCTCCCTTATTTTGTGGCTGACTCAACGATGAGCATGCTATTGTCTTGTTAGTGTTCAAGAGCTATGTCGGTGACTTTAGGCTGTTGGCTTCCAATGATTTCATATTTTTTAGGCTTATTGACCCGGTTCAACTACCATAAATCAAGGATCACCAAAGCTTACTGGTTCAGGGAACAAATTTATACTTTATTTGTGAAATCCTGCTAGGTCATGGCTTAAATGTAAAACCTTAGACTGTCTCTGAAATAGCTTTCTTGGTGTCAATATTGAAATAGAGTATTCAGACTTGCAGTTCTAGGTCTAGGTGCTCTTCTATTAGTTTGAGTCACTGATACATCCAGCTTTTCTTAAACAGGCTGAAAGCTTGGTGGCAAACATGCTGGATTTTCCACTGTAAGTGTTATTGCTGTGGAATGTCAGTAATGTGATTTGAAATTCTTTATCCAAATTCAAATGTAAACTAGTGCTAGGTCGAACCTCATCTTGCTTTATTTTTCTTGTGTGTTTAGCTGTATGATTTTTGGTGTGTGATCAAATGTCATGGGCCGGTAAGAAGCTTTATGTTTTGTCCTGCAAATGATGGCAGAAAGCCTTGCAGGTAAATTTATAGACATAATACAGATTGTTTTTTATTTTGTGTCCCCGTAGTTATAACCAAGGAATTGTTACCTTGAAATACAGACAACATTTTCAAAACAGCAGAACTATCAGTCAGACTGATGTGGTAGCTGAAATTTACTGAAGTTTTTCTTTGCAAGAAGTGCCCTGATAACTTTTTTGTAACTGTTGACTGCATTACCAGGTTTCCCACACTTTCTGCTCTGGAAGAAACAAAGTCTTTCTGTAAATAGTAGGTTGATGAATTTGTGGGGTTTAAAACATAAGAAGTGTTAGATAACAAGACTTGAATGAAGCATAGAAAATGTGTTGTAGAAAGGATGATTACAAACCACTCTAGACTAAACATCAGAGCCAGCCTGATAGTGGAGAAATACTTAATTCTTTTCTCATGGGCAGTACTAAGCAGCTCCAAATTCTTTGGCATTTTGTAAGAATAGTAATGAATCTGTGTTTTCTTTTGAAGAGATAATTCACTCAGGACACTGGTATGTAGAAACACTAAACAATCTTTCCCCACTAATAGGCTGTTTGCTATTAAAACTGAGGTAAATGGATGTGAGGAAGCAGAGTTGAAGATTGTGACTTTGCGTGAAAAAATTGTAAATTTATTTGATGCATTAACAAATTTGATGTAGTTTTGATAAATGGTCTCCAAGTCATAGAAATTTAACGTTTTTGGTTGATAATTGTGTTAAATATTCAGTGTTTATAAGTGCAATCTGAAGGTGGTGTCTTCCGTGTTGTATATTAGCTGCTGGCTATGGAGTTAGCTAGAAGTGCTGGAGTAGACAAATGAAATAGTGATCTAGAGTGGTATGTAAACTGACTTTGGGCCTGGCTTGTAGTGAGTGACTTAGAAGCAAGCCATATTGCCCTGGTTAAGTTAAAGGGGAAGCAAGTCTTACAAGGGTTGGGTAAGTTGGTGGTGGGTATTGTCCCTGATAAACAACCAGCTACTGATATACTTTCTTAAGAACTGTCAGTGTTGTTCAACACAAAAATGATTGTTATGGAGGCATTGTAATTCTAGGTAGCTCTTGGGTATTATGAATACAGCCTTTCAGGGGCCTCTCTGGTCAGTAAACAATATTATTCATGGTCAAGCAGAATGCACAGCAGTCTGTCCTTGCAGCGTAAGCATATGGTGTCTCTACAAATGCTCAGTCAAGGTTGCTCAGGAGATAAAAATAGGTCAGTTATCTCTCAAACTGTACTAGCCAAACTTCTGATCAGAGCTGGCAGAAGTGTAGTAAGTGTTTGTGCAGTCTGCTTGCAGCCCATGTGCACAGGAAAACATTGGAGTTGTCTTAAAGGTTTTGCTGTAAATAACTTGTTACTGCATTGAGTGTTTTGGTTTTCAGAATAAATATTTTGGCTCAGATGTCTCAGTGTCAGTACCACTCACAAAAAATACAAGGCTTTCAAGGTGCCACTGTCCTTTTTCAATTTCCTTTATTTTATTCACATAATAACAGATTTCTGAATTTTTCAATGGTCTCTTAAAATATGGTAGTTGAAGGTTTTTCCTTTTTACTTAGCACTGTAAGCCCATTTAAATGTTGCATCTTAGACTTGAAAGTGGTGATGGAGAGCATCCTTTGAGATTATAACAATACATGTATGGCAAGCAAGCGCAGAGCTGTGAAGTTCTGTTTCAGAATCCTCTTTATAGTGCTGCTTCCTCATTCTGTCACTCACGAGTTTGCAAGAAGGATCAGAAGGGGGCAGGAGGAACTGAAATTGCACATAAGCAATAAGTTTCTCTCCATGTGTACTGACTTGTGTGCCCTCATGTGACAGTTTACCCAGTAATTGTGTTGTGTGGAAAAAATATTTTCTAAACCTTATACTTGAAGATGCTTTTCAGGTATTGATTTAGATTTTTCTTAAGGAACTCTTACACTTTTTCTTAACAGACAATGCACTTCCTGTTTCTATACTGGTCAGGGAAGGGTGGGGAGCTGAGCTGAAGATCAGTGGTGATGTGCACAGTGTCAAAAAACACATGCTTTTGTTAATGGGCATTTTATATAGTGCGTGCTGATGGGAAGTTATCTAATCCGGATTGTAAGTGGCTTTTGGAATATTAGCACATAAACTCTATAATAGCTGAGGAATTTGGCAACTATTCCTTGCATCTGTTATCTCACGTTAATTAGGTATGTCCACAAACATGTGTCTGGTATGGAGAATGTGGAGTTGCTTCCGGAGACAAGAGATACAACTGTGCTTATGATGGACCACCCATAGCACTACCAGAAGACGGCTATGACTTAATACAGGTGAGCTTCTTTTGGAGGTCTGCTGCTTTATAAAAAAATAGTTCTCCTACACTTGACAATTCTGTATTGGGTTCTGTTGGACCTGCGCTGTGACCTTTAGCTTTCTCATCCTAACTTGATGACAAAGTGAACAGATTATTTCTGATTTCTCACGTATAGCTCATACCTCCAACTGGATGAAGGTAAAATATCTCAGTTCCTTTTCAGAGATATGACGTCTCCAAAGTATGTAATTAGAAGCTTTTACAGACATAACCTTAAATACAGGATTGGTCCACTTGCCTGCATATTTTCCTCACTGGTTTGAGTACTCTTCAGTCAGATTGTTTTTTTAAGACTCTCTTCCAAACTATATGTTCTGTAGTTGTGCCCTTTTGATCTCTAAAGTACAAGACTAAACTGTTTTCCATCAGATGATCATTCCTGATCTCTCCTTAAATAGGAGGGCATTAACTGACAAGTGAACTGACTTATTCAAATGGAGCAAATTTGGACAAAATTAGCTGTGCCTAATGTAAGATAGTATTTCCTTATCTGGGCTTTAGCTGCCCAAGTGAACAAGCCCACAGTCAAAAGAGTTTGTGTATTTGGTGCACAACATAGAATGATATTGCCAGACTTGCCTTCTGGCATTTGATGGTTCAAAGCTTTAAAGTGTGAAGTAACTATAGCATTAAAGATGGGGTTTGCTGGTGGCAGGAGTGACTTAATTAAATACGTTGTTGAAGCTAACTACTGTTACATGCTATTTCTGAAGCCTTAATGTACAGTTCTTGTATGTTACTGCCAATTATGCTTGTATTAAATGCATTTGTATCTTCTGTAAACTGAACATGAAATAGCTCTTCCGGGCAATCAGTGATTCTGTGGTTAGTGGCTTGTCTTCTGAGACTTTAGAATCTGATACTATCCGGAAAGAGTATGAGAGGATAAGCTGCAGGAATACCTTCAACTTGGATAAACATGTGTTGTCCTCTCACCAACAGACTCTCAAATGTCATTATCATTCTATATATAGACCCTGGTGACTAAAGATCATCTGAAGGAGCTTTTTAAAAGGAAGTGCTGCCTTGAATAAAAGTAGTGAAAAAAGTAATTATTCTCTCTAGTCTTTAAACAGCAATCTTGTTTGCCAGGCTGCTTGTTTTTTTCTATGCATCTCTCACAGCAGCAGCTACTGTCTTCTGAAATATGTTGGAGCAGAACCCATAACTATAATAAGTTCTGAAGTCTTAAACATGCTTTTCCTTCCTTCACCCCTGATCTCAATATTGCTTTTTTTAAGGAACTCTGTCCAGGTTTTTTCTTCGGCAATGTTAGCACTTGCTGTGATGTTCGTCAGCTTCAGACTTTGAAAAATAACTTGCAGCTGCCTCTGCAGTTTCTCTCCAGGTATGCTAATGAAATAACTAGTTTTGTAACAGAATAACAAAGCACATTAAAACTCTTCAAGTAAATTGTAGGAAAGGTGGTGGTTTCTTTTAAAGGCTTATTGGATCATGCTCTTTAAGCAACTTCCTCATCCATATCAGGAGGCTATAATGTCATGAAACAACTGCTTGCAGTTTGGATTGAGTTAGCCCAGTTAGAATAAGCATTCCCTTAGTTTGTCTCAAGCTACAGTATCTAACAAAGCCTTCAGAAGAGGGTGACATAAAGTACTGTTTGGTCCTGTTCTAACAGTTCTCCTGCTAAGAACCAGTTAAGTTTTTCATAAAATTCTTTGTATACCTATTTGAGTAGGCAATTCTACTAGTGAATTATGGTGCTTACATCTGTAGCATCACCAATTAATGTTGTGTTGCTGATTAAAAATTTTCAATTTTGAATATTTTGTTCTGTCACTCTGAGCGGAATGTTTACACTTGCAAGGCATACCTGACTTGACCTATGTAGATAGCATCTTTACCTCTTAATGTGATTGCTCTTCATTGGCTTTCCTACCCAGGTGTCCATCGTGTTTTTACAACTTGATAAACCTCTTCTGTGAACTGACTTGCAGTCCAAATCAGTCTGACTTTTTGAATGTTACAAGCACCATACCTTATCAAGACCCAGTTTTAAAAGAGAACAAAAGTAGCATTACAGAGCTGCAGTACTTTATTGGAGAACGCTTTGCAAATGGTGAGTAAACAGTGTGTTAATTTACCTTGGTCTTTGTCAAGGTAACAAGACCAGTGCTTTTTTGGGAAAAATTGGAAGGGGGAAACATCTGACTGTCTTTTTGAAGTTTGAGTCATCCGATAGGGAACAGTAGTTCCCTTTAAGACTTCTGGAACACTAACTTCTGCCTGGGTAGAGGACATTAAAACCACTGTTATTAACAGTGTCAGTGTAAAGACTCAACCAAGCCTAAACATCTCTACAAATGGTTAATAGCTGTTAACCATGATGACTTTAACTTCAGAAAAAACAAAGTTGTTGCCAAGTACTCAATGTCCAAAGCCTACCTGATACTAAAACAGTCTGGCAAGTATGATAATAAGTGTACACAGTGCACTACAACAGGCTCTCTAAGAGGCACTCATTCCTCTTGAAATGGGCTGTTCTATTCCTTTGTCAAAATCAAAGATATTTTTAGAGAACACTGGGTTGTATTTTGATTTTGTAGCAAGCTTAAATCATTAATTCAGTCTTTGTATGCTTTTTGCAGTAACCTTTAATCAAGTTATGAGACACTTGAAAGTCATATCACCTACAGATCGAAAATACCTTAAATGTTTGTCATAACTTTCCCAGAAAATAACTTAATATAACCTCTCAAGCAGAAAAGTGTGTTCTGGCATAATGCAGAGTTGAGTGGCTTACTCAGAGTAAGGTAGCTGTAACAAAGCATTGCAACCTTGAATACTATAAATACAACTGAAAGCATTAGTTCACTATCCTAAGATAGTGAACTATCCTTTCCTCTTGAAAGTTTTAAGTATGTTCTTGTAACTTAGTGAGTCTGTAATATTGGAGATACTTGGAATGCTCACTCAAATTGTAATGTTGGTTTAATGACTCTTCTGTCTTCATTCACTATTCCTAGCAATGTATAATGCCTGCAAAGATGTGGAGGCTCCATCAAGTAATGTTAAAGCACTGGGGTTGCTGTGTGGGAAGGATGTCAAGGACTGCAATGCAACCAACTGGATTGAATACATGTTTAATAAAGACAATGGACAAACTCCTTTCAGCATTATTCCTATCTTTTCAGGTAAGAAACTAAGTAGTCCTTGCCTTTGAAACCTCTGTCAAAGGCTGTGTGCTATGGCTAGCATATTGGTTTATTAAGCAGCCGCCCAGCAATGAATGCCTGCAGTCAGAGGCTTCCAAAGCATTGTAAGACCAACCTACCTTTTTTGATTTCTACTTGGAAGTCATACTTTGTGCTTTCTTTGTATACAGCTTGTTACTGTATAGATCTCTAAAACTTACTTGTGATGGACTGAGCTTAGGTGAATGGCTAGCTCGTATTACTTGGGAAACTGGTAGTACCCTGATCCTTTGGGATTTGTTTGTAAGGAGATTGTTGCACATTGTGCAATCTGAACAGGTAAGGAGGATGACAGATCATTTGCTGGGATGATAGAAATATGTGCTTATTACTTTTACATCCTGAAGTGTTATAAGCATGACCAGTCATTTAATTAGCAGTAATATATAAATAGCTGATATGGAAAAGGCAGTGGCTTCTTCATCTCTAAGACCAAGAAATGCTACTCTATACAGAGGCTAGGGGCTTTCATACCAAGGGTTAACTCACTGAACTGCGAAGATCTGAATTTTTCCTGGTAGTGAACTGACTCTGCAACTTGTGATTTGTCGCAGATGTTCCTGTCCATGGAATGAATCCTATGAATAATGCTACCAAAGGCTGTAATGAGTCCATGGATGATTCAACAGGACCATGCAGCTGTCAGGACTGTTCAATTGTTTGTGGTCCAAAACCTCAACCCCCTCCACTGCCTCCTCCTTGGCTATTGTTTGGTTTGGATGCTGTGTATGTCATCATGTGGATCTCCTACATGGGCTTTCTACTTATATTTTTTGCACTAGTTTTTGGAGTGTGGTGCTACAGGTAAAGCATTCAAAATACTCATCTCTGCAAGTCACTTGTTTTTCCCTGAAAACTTTCTTTACCCAGGTCAGGTGCTTGTATCTCTACTACTCCAGCCAGCAAAAAGTTTTGTTCTGTGGCGGATGCTTACACTTACAGGGAGTGTTCTGACTCCTAAAACCATCTGGTGGAAAATGAATGCAGAAGTTGGTTTAGCTAATTCACAACTCCTGTAGCATCCCTAGCTACAGGATTGAATATGCTTTTCTCCAGCTTTCATATGCAAGTGTGCAAAAAGTCTGGGGAATGCATATTCATAACAAAGCGGTCACTGCCGTATTGGAAATGAAGTCATGAATACTTCTCCTTAGTCTCCTGTTTTGAAAAAAGTTAAATGGAAGCTGGGCTTCCAGTAACTATAGGATATCACTCTTGATCATGTGGCTGGAAAACCTCTCCTATGAAGACAGGCTGAGAGAGCTGGGGCTGTTTAGCCTGGAGAAGAAAAGGCTCTGGGGAGACCTCAGAGCAGCCATCCAGTACCTAAAAGAGGCCTATGGGAGAGTTGGAGATGGACTCTATACAAGGGCATGGAGTGATAAGACGAGGGGTGCAATGGCCTTAAGCTGAAGGAGGGTAGGTGCAGATTAGATATTAAGAAGAAATTCTGTACTGTGAAGGTGGTGAGGCAGTGGAAGAGGTTGCCCAGGGAGGTTGTGAACTCCCTGTCCTTGAAAGTGTTCAAAGCCAGGCTGGATGGCGGTGAGTAATCTGTTCTAGTAAAAGGTGTCCCTGACCATGGCAGGGGAGTTGGAACTGATGATCTTTAAGGTTTACTTCCACCCTGAACCACTCTATGATTCTATGCTTGTTCAATTATGATCAGGAAACTTAAATTGCTCTGTAATAAGTCTGTATGGAAAAAGATGGTGGGTACAACTGGCCAACTACCATGAAATGGTAGGTGTGTTTGAGATGTGTGGTTTGTAGCCCAAAATATCCTGCCATAACTGGAGGTCTATTAGATTAGCAGGAGGAGGCTGTTGAACTTAGCTCCTGCTCTGAGTATCAGGAATGGGTACAAGCAATTTAGTTCTATCATTAACGTTCCGTGCTATAACTTGCTCATCTTCAGGACAGGAAGAAAGCACCATTTTTTCCTTTTTTCCTCACTTCCTCATTTCTTCAGGCTAAGTATGTATAACTTAAGCATTTTGACTATTAAAGCAGAATATTTCTAATGTGAAAATCTCTTGCAAATGTTATCTCTCTGTTATGGTCAGTGTAAAGAGACTCTCTATGCTGTTAATGCTACTGATCTTTTAAATATGCATAAAGAACCTGTGTTTGATCTAAGCTGGAAACATTTATCAAAACAGTGGAAATGACTGTATTGTGTTCCAAAGCATCATCAAGCTGGAGATTGCTGTTCTTCAGTGATGGCTGTAGGGGAACGTGGTGCCAATAGATTTGACTGGAGGAGTCAAATTTCAAACTTATTAGTAGCATTGAACTTCATTGTTTCTGTAGAAACAGTACAGATGCCATTTTGGACAAGAAAGTTAACATAGCTTTTTGTCTTGCAGGAGGCGGCACTTTGTCTCAGAGTACACACCAATTGACAGCAATGTAGCCTTTTCTGTGAATTCCCACCGTGACAATGGTATGTCTTGGATAAGAGTAAGAGGTTTATTAGAAACTCAGCTTGAGTGCATCCCCCTCCTGTGAATGGGCTCTGGAATTTTAGCTTTGTTAGGCCATATAATCCATTCTTAGAGGGCTTTATTTCAGACTTCTGGCTAGTAACTCTCTTCTTTTAGAGTAGTACTTAACTCTGTTTTGCTGGGTACGTGGTTCAAGGACCTAGCTATGCTATAAGGAAGTTCTGGAGGGCTTTGTAGCAGGAGATGGGAAGGGCAACACAATGTTAAAATCAATTTAGTCATGTTTTGACTCATCCGTGTATCCATTTAAAGCATGATATGAAAGAATTGTGGTTTAATTTGCATAGCAGATAGCTCATTTTATTGATTGTGTATTTTAGCTGCTTCCTGCCTTTATTTGCTGCTTCTGTCAAAGACAATCTTACATTAGAAGGGGCAGTGTTAGGTACAAGCTGGTTTCTGCCCCCTTCACCTCAGTCAAGGATTGGTCCCAGCATCTGACTGTGCTTAGTACAAACAGCTAGAATAAAATTTCATCTTTCCTAGTAGAATTCAACAAAATACTGCTTACCTGACTTCTCAAACAGTTACTGTTTACTTCTTGTTCTTGCAGGGAAAATTACCTGCAATGAAAGGCTTGGTGAAAGGTTTGAGAATGGCCTGAGGATGACATTCACATCGTGGGGGGCTTTCTGTGTCAGAAATCCACGTCCTGTTATCCTCTTCTCTGTGGTCTTCATTGCAATGTGCTGCTCAGGCTTTGTGTATATTAAAGCAACTACAAACCCTGTAGATCTCTGGTCAGCCCCAAGCAGCCAAGCTCGCAAGGAGAAGGAATACTTTGACACACACTTTGGGCCTTTCTTTCGTACTGAACAACTCATTATTCAAGCGCCAAACAGCCGCCCGGACACCTATTCACCTTACCCATCTGGAGAAGATGTACCTTTTGGGCCTCCACTTACCAAAGACATTCTCCATCAGGTAACTGAGACTTTCCAAGGGTAAAGACCTAAGCATACCTAGTAGGTGTAACCATATGGAGTTGGTTTCCATCTCCAGCATTGTGTGTCCATCAATACATTTACTAGATATTCATATTTAAATTCCTAGCCTTGCTATAAAAATTTTTTGCTGAAAACCTTTCTGTTAAAGAGACTCACAAGCTAAGTCCCAGTAAGTGTTTTTAGTATGAACACAGGAATAATATTTTGTAATATGCTTCTATTGACACATGCCACTGTCTCTGGGAACTTGCAGGAATTTGGCATGCACTTAAATCTTGCCTTGCAAGAGAAATGCTTTCTTGCACGGCTCTTAAACTCTGGTTTGTTTTTTTAAAGGTACTGGATTTGCAGGATGCTATTGTCAACATAACTGCTTCTTTTGACAATGAGACTGTAATGCTGAAGGACATTTGTCTGGCTCCTCTTGCTCCCTACAACAACAACTGCACTATACTGAGCGTACTCAACTACTTTCAGAACAGCCATTCTGTCCTAGATCACACTGTTGGGGATGAGTTCTTTGTCTATGCTGATTACCACACTCACTTCCTATACTGTGTTCGGTAAGCAGTACAACTACATGTTTTTTCAAACTGTAGACCAACTAGGCCTTTGCCTTGCTGGCAGACAAAACTAGCTAGTTCTCACTGCCCCCTTGAACACTTTCCTGCCCCTTTTTAAACTTACAGTGCTATGTGGAACTGCAGGTCAGTATAAGATAGCTTGTGTTTGTGTCTTAGTACTTCAGCAAGAGTTGGATTTTAATCGAGTTGCCAGTTAAACTTGGTTTGGTGCAGACACTGACTCTGGTTTACCTTAATCATGTTTTCAACGCTTCTGAGGAGTTCTGTAACAGATGACATTTTCTAAGCTTTCACTTCAGTTTATAGTGCAGCTGCATAGAGGCTATTCCTTCTCTTAGAGGCTATAAGGCACATGCCTTTAAACTGCATTTACATTGAAAGCAAATGTAGCACAAAGGCAACGTATCCTTAGCAGTCTTACTTCCTCTTTGTCTCGATTATCAGTTATAGCACAACAGCTTTTAACTTTTTTGTGCTGTGCCTCAGTTGTCAACAGTAATTGCTGGTGATCTCTTTAGGGCTCCAGCATCACTCAATGACACAAGCATGCTTCACGATTCCTGCTTAGGAACATTTGGTGGACCTGTATTTCCATGGCTGGTGTTGGGAGGATATGATGGTAGGTGGCAAAACAGTATTGCAGTTTAAGTCTTGAGAGTACGTACTTGTGCGCTGTCTTTGGTGCTAAAGGTGCATTCTCATTTACCAGATGTTTATATGAACTCCAGAGAAACTGGAGTTTTGTTCAACTTTGGTAAGTAAGGGTGTTTTAAGTAAGTTTTCAGCAGACCAGTGCTGGAATTGGACGCAGACTGCTCAGAAAGTGCAAAAGGGAAGCAATCTATAATTAGAACATACTGGTCAACAGGATAGATGTTGGGGGCCTGCTAAAAGATCTCTAATATCTGGAGACTAGATAAAAACATGAAGTAGCTCGAGTTGACATGCTGGGATGTACAGCAAAGTACATTTTGCTTTGAGTTTTTATGCAAAGTATTTTGCTTTGAGTTAGAACAGCTTGATCCGATAAAAGTTAAGAATAGATTAGAATGTTCACAAAAGAAATTCTTCCATTATTACTCTGAAGCCAGAATTTTGTTCAAGCAAATAATCTAATTAAACATAACTTGGTAGTACACTTGTTTTTGATATATCTAAAACAGTGCTTAAAGGCAAGCACTTCTTGATTAAACTCTAGGGGTTTTGTTCTTGCTTTGAGTAAAATTTGAGTATGCAAGACGTAGTGTTTAGGAAGCCACATCTTATTTCTTATTAAATGGAAAGTCATAAGCACTGGTTATATAGTAGTCCCTTGTCTAATCATGCAACAACTTAACGTGGTGGTGTCATGAGCATGGTAAATTATGAATAATTACTTTTGAATATAATCTGCAGTACTTACCAGCTTCTTTTCTTATTTCAGCAGTGTTTGAGAACTCAGCAGTGTTCAGTGGAGTTGTAGGGATGGGATTGCTTTGGACAATGCTAATTTTAAATTTACTTGTATCTATATTAGAACATAGGCTCTAGTTCTTAATGCCAAATGATTTTTTTTTCCCTCTGTAGATGATAACTATAATAATGCTACAGCTCTTGTGATTACTTTTCCTGTCAGCAACTACTACAATGACTCAAAAAAACTAATGAAAGCCTTGGCATGGGAAAAAGAGTAAGTAGTCTTCCTGTATTCTGAAATGTGTATGTTACTTAAAGCAGCTTTAAATATACATACATGAAAAATACCTGTACTGTACTGACAGTTTTTTATTTGAGAGGAGCAAAACTGGTTGAAAACAGACTGTGCTGGTCATGAGCCCTTCACTTTATCTGGCACACTTGATTTGCTTTGAGGATTTAGCTTCTATTCCTGCTAGTGACCATCTAGCCCAGTAGTACTTCCTGCTAAGTAACTTTAGATATATTTGATATGTTTTATTGTGGCTAAAATTATACAGGTAGACTCAATCTACTGAACCATTAAGCATGAGTGGAAAGGTCCAGCATGATCCTGTGATTTTTAACATGTCATTTTTAAAAATGTCATCCAGATTAGTATCTAGAGCTTTCATCCCCTTCACCGTCTTGAAGAGCTGATGTTGGTTTACTCAAGTCAGCTGCTCTGGTTAGCAGTTCAGATAAAAACTACTGTACTAGAAAGTTTGAGACGAAGGTAAAAGCATGACAGGAATCTGCTTGTGTGACAAGAACCTCTCAAGCTGGGGAACTGAGACAAGGGCTAATGAATTGTTCCAGTCCTGTAAAACAAGCTGCAGTCACCTTTCAAGACTGTACTCCTAGGTTTAGCTTTGAGGAAACTTGCATTTAGTTTGAAATAGCTTATGGAAGATACCCTATATGTCCTCAAACTCTGGAGGGAACATGCAAAGTATTTTAGCGTAGTGTATTTCTAGTGCTTGGAGTAGAGTTCTAGATATGTGTAGCCAGCACCTCTCTTTCAAAAATGAGGAAGCTCCCTCAAAATACTGTCTGGCCATAGTGTACTATTGTACCACTCAGATGATGTAAATTTGCCGTCAGCTGGCTTCCAGATATTTCTAATAGAAGATGTTTTATCCTTTAAAGTGTGACTGACCTCTGGGTTTTGGTTTTTTTTTTAGATTTATTAACTTTATGAAGAACTACAATAATTCAAACTTAACTATATCATTTTCTGCCGAACGGAGTATTGAAGATGAAATCAACCGGGAAAGCAACAGTGATGTTAGCGTTGTGTTGATAAGCTATCTTGTTATGTTTGTGTACATCTCCATAGCTTTGGGACATATCCAGAGTTGTAGAAGACTGCTGGTATGTGCATAGTTGTCATTGCTGTAATGACTGAAGCTGTATCTTGCTGATAGCTTTACGTGGCTTAAATATTTTTGCAGAATGCTCATGTTCAATTTTGTATTAGAGCATGGAGTCTTCCTTGGGCAGGACTTCCAGGGAACATTGTTCTTGTCATTCTTGATAGTTCATGTGTTCTTCGTAGTCTCAACTAAGTATTATCACTTGAGATGCCCAAGATGTACTGAGTTAACTTCAGCTTTAAGACTTGTAACTTCAAGTTTGATTTAGTTTTGTTGTTTGTTTTTTTTTAATATCTGGTTCTTCAAAAGAACCAGAAAAGTAAGTTTGCTACTAACTACACTAAATGTAAGAATATGGCTTTTACCTTAGTTATAATCTGTCTTGCGTGATGATGCTTGTTTGGTTGACAGTCAGTACATCTTTTTTAGGTGGATTCGAAGATCTCTCTGGGCATTGCAGGCATCCTGATTGTACTGAGCTCAGTAGCGTGTTCTATAGGCATTTTCAGCTACTTTGGAGTCCCACTGACACTGATTGTGATAGAAGTAATTCCTTTCTTGGTGCTGGCTATTGGAGTGGACAACATCTTCATTATGGTTCAGACACTTCAGGTATTTATTCTTTCATACAGATTCTTCTAAAAGTGCCTGTCATTTTGGAAGGCTGTAAACTTGAACCAGAAAGTCTCCTGCATTCCAGTGTTCAGCTCAATCTGAGCAGCTCTGGACTCTCACAGGATATCTAGTGGTCTTGAAGAGAGCCAAGATTCTATGTACATTGTACCTTCACAACCCCCACCCCCAATTAAAAGTCTCTGCCTTTTCTTAGTGCTGGCTGATACAAAAAGATTTGTACAACCTGACTGCTATTTTGATCACTTGTAAGTTTAGCATATTGTGAGCAGTAATCATGAACTGAACTACATGTTTAAGACTAGGGACTTCTGACACCAAGTCTTTGTGTCTCAGCTTCTTAATTTGACAGGTTCAATAATCCACTGGCACTACCTCTGGCAGGTGCATAGTTTTGGCTGAAGTGCTCAACTTAGTACTATATTTTAAATTTGAAGCAAGATAAGAGGTAATGTTCATGGTGCTCTTGTTTTGGAGAATCTCAGCTGTTTAACTCTTATTAATGTGGTGAAAACTATAGAAGACAGTTTGTGATACTGAAAAGTTTTGAATTTTTTAAAAGCCATATGAAATAGCTTCCTAAATTGTGTGATTCCTAATTATAATGAATTATTACTCTAAAACAGAGAGATGAGCGCCTTCAGGGTGAAACTCTGGATAAACAGATTGGCAGAGTCTTGGGAGATGTGGCACCCAGCATGTTTCTCTCATCTTTTTCGGAGACTGTGGCATTCTTTCTTGGTAAGTTTCATTTAATATTTGAAGATAAAGGCCTTATACCCGTGTGTTGCAAGAATAAATGCAAAGTTAAAGTATAAAAGCAAAGTAAGAATTTGCATAGGAAGTCCAGCTTAGCTGTTCATTGCTCTAAGCAAGTTAAGCTTCTGCTGGGGATAGACATGGTGGTACTTTGAGTCTGGCACAGTTAAAAAGATCCATTTCTGAATCTCTCATGCTTTTCAGTATGAAAGGCTGGAGTATTTTACTGACTTGCAGTGACTGACAGGTCTAAATTTGACCTTAGTAAGAAATCAAATGTCAAGGTGCATGAACTTCTATATCACACTTAGTCATCTTGCCACTGCTTGGAAAAATGCCCCTATGACACAGTATGTTTGAGGGTCACTTTACAGTACACATTAGAGGTATATCTTTGTTGTTACCCTATAAGTATACTATGGCCTTCTTTCATTATGGACTTGTTTACCTACAGTGCAATTTGTCACTGGTCCAACTTGCATTGGAGTGGCTCAATACTGGAGCAAGGTATTGCATGACAGCATTCCTTAACTTCCCTCTTACACAGTCTGCATGTACTTTTGGAGTTAAGAAGTGTCTTAAAACTGGTTACTCCTTTGCACAGCCTTAATGCTGGTAATCAGGTCAAAGACAGCAGCTGTAGCCAGGCTCGTATCAGCTGTTTTGTTTGCTCTGAAAAGAGAGGCTTTGTCCTGCTAAAAGGCTAGCACCTAAATTGGATATTTGTGTAGAAAATGCTTGTGCATTTCTAGGAGAAGGGAGCTTGCTTAACAGACTGGGTTGCTTCCTGCAGGGACACTGTCTACGATGCCAGCGGTTCGCACGTTCTCCCTTTTTGCTGGAATGGCTGTGCTCATAGACTTTATTCTTCAAGTTACTTGCTTCGTAAGTCTCCTGGGCTTGGATATTAAGCGTCAAGAGGTGAGTATAAATGCTCCTGTAAATACAGTGTAATGGGGACGATGGCATCCACAGAAATGCTCTAAATCTGGCATTTAATCCATTTTTCAGGGGAACAGACTGGATATTCTGTGTTGCATCAAAAGCAGTGAAGAAACGGGTGTAGTCCAGCGTTCTGAGAGCATGTTATTTCTGTTCTTCAAAAATCTGTTTTCTCCATATCTGCTTAAGGATTGGATGAGACCAATAGTAGTATGTATACTCTGTTTCAAATAAGCAGTCATCTAAACTTAAGCAAAAGTGTAGCAAGCCTGAAGACCTAAATAGGGAAGAAAAATCTTCAGTGCAGTGAAACAAATGAAGCCTATGGTGTTTTTGCTTTTGGCATTAGTATAGAAATAAGCTTTTGTAGCTGCAAGAGTATTGAGAATACGCAGAGGCTTGATCATGGATTGTCCAAAGCCCAGGTTTAGGAGTTACTTTACTGACAATTGAATTACTTTAGGCCTGTGTAAAAAACAAGCACATGTTGGCTCTTTCACTGCATTAATCTAGAATGTTGTTGCTGAATCCGTGACTCAGTTTGGAGTTACTGTACTTATTTACAGAAGGTGTGTGTTTTGTATCTTTCACTGCTTGTTTCTAAGGATGAATTTCCTTATGGTTCCAAAGGGAACTCTGAGGAGCTAGGTTTTGCTGCGTGTAAACTGTAGTACTAAGTATTTAGCACTGCTGTACTAAGCCTGGCTAGCATACTTAAACTAGAGCCTCTTTGCATTGTTCCTATTAGTTTAGTAAATGACTCCTATTGCTTGTTGTTGCTGTACAGTTCTCACTTCCATGGATTTGCTTTTTTTGCAGATAGCAGTGTTTGTGGGTATCCTGTCATTCAGTGCAGCAGTGATGCACAATGTAGAGATTGGACTGGATCAGTCTCTCTCAATGCCAGATGTAAGTCTTATGATCGTGTCACTGTTCAGCAGTTTGTGGCTGAATTGAAAACATCAATACCTTGTTGTGTACCTCAACATCATATAACGATTCAAACCCTTCCCTTTAAGGACTCCTATGTAATAGATTACTTCAGCAACTTCAGCAAGTACCTGCATGCGGGTCCCCCTGTCTACTTTGTCCTAGAAGAAGGACACAACTACACCTCTTTGGAAGGGCAGAACATGGTGTGTGGTGGAATGGGATGTAATAATGATTCACTTGTCCAGCAAGTCTTCAGTGCTGCAGAAATTGGTAGCTAGTAAGTCTTTCACGTCTGTCTCTGCGTAGTTGCGTGGAAAAGATGTAGCTGACCAGTGTGTGCTTTTGATTTAGTTCAGACTCAGCTGCTGGTTGTACAACTGATACTATTGTATTTGCTTTATACTGTGATTTTGGGAGGGAGGGGAATGGAAGCAGCTGTGGCAATCTTCTAGAGCTAGCTGAGCATTACAGCTCTTGGATGGGTTACTGGAGCATGGGAATATATGGAGAGCTAAGTAGCTTGGATGAGGATGAGTTGACATGGTGTAAGTTGACACTGGGGAGATCAAGGGATATGTTCTGGAATGAAATATAAAATTACTGATGATGGATATGTTGCATTATTTTTATTAGCACGAGGATAGGCTATGCCCCATCATCCTGGATTGATGACTACTTTGACTGGGTGAAGCCACAGTCATCCTGTTGCAGAGTCTACAATACCACTGGACAGTTTTGCAATGCTTCAGGTATTAGCATCCATCTTGTTCCTAGGGGATTAGCTTGGTTTATAAATTTCACAGACAAAACATTTTATTGTGGTGTGTCACGTTATTTTTTTCTTACTGCAAGCAGGCATCTCTTGAGTTGCCCTCTAATTTATCTGAACTGCTGTTTGAGTGACCTTTAATATTCTACTGGGATGTTGCAGGCTGAAGACAGCCTACTTAGACAATGAATGTAACTTCCTATAAAAATTTTGATCCTTTTGATGGTTTCGTTAGAGCACAGAAACTTAGTGCTCTGGTTTTGTTCGGGTCCTTCAGTTTGGTGTAATTCTCATCAGGTCTAATGTAGGTAGTGCACAAGTAACAGAGTACTCTGTTAGCCCTTGCTTTAGTAGTAATAAATAAAAATAAAGGACTATAGGTTTTATACAGAATTCCAGGCCTGGTCACTTAGTTCATCATTAAAAATGCTTTTTATGGAATTGTATCCTGTAATATTGTAAGTCAGAAGTTACTTGTGTTAGGCCAAAGAATGCTTGATCCTGTAGCTGACATTTTTCCTGTATTTCTTCAGTCACTGATCCATCATGCACTCGTTGTCGACCACTGACTCAAGAAGGCAAGCAGAGACCACAGGGCAAAAACTTCATGACCTTTTTGCCGATGTTTCTATCGGACAACCCTAATCCTAAATGTGGCAAAGGGTAAGAGTCTTATTTTACAGATCTTGCTTAGATCAGTGTGTCAAAGATACTTGCTCTAGATTCTATGTCTGCAAGATTGGGTATCTAGTGTCCCCCCCCTGCAAAAGGCATACAAACAGTGACATCTCACCTGTTCTGTAGTACTTTCTGAAACAAAACTGGGAAAACAAGTGCATCATCAACTAAATGGAACAGCAGCTTGCCTCTGTATGACGAGAAGCAACTTCTATCATCAGTCTGTTCTGGAATATCCTGTGCAATCTTGAAATGTATGGTGCTCTGAAGCTTTTATAGTTTTGGAAACTGCCAGAAACAACTAACAGCTGTTTCATGTTAGCCCCCTGAATGGCACCTACAAGTGGGCTAGAGGAGGACTATTTACAAGGGCATATGTAGGGATAAACAAAGGGAATGGCTTTAAAATGAGAGGATAGGTTTAGATTAGATGTTGGGAAGAAATTCTGTAGGGTGGTGAGGCACTGGAACAGGTTGCCTGGAGAAGTTGTGGATACCCTGTCTCTGGAAGTGTTAAAGGCCAGATGGGATGGGGTGTGAGAAACCTTAGTCCAGTGGAAAGTGTCCCTGCCCATGGTGGGAGTGGAACCAGATGCTATTTATGGTCCCTTTCAACCCAACCCCATGATTCTGTAAGATTATAAGTTATAAAAGCTAAGAAATTTAAATTATGTTGACACTGACACCTAATATGTCACTATTTTTATATAGAGGACATGCTGCATATAACTCTGCTGTCAACTTTATAAACAACAAATCTGATGTTGGAGCTACTTATTTTATGACTTACCATACTGTACTGAAAACATCATCTGATTTTATTGATGCTATGAGGAAAGCTCGGATTATAGCAGATAACATTACTGAGACCATGGGCATCAAAGAGAAGAACTACCGGGTGTTTCCTTACAGGTATGGTTACATCTTTCTTGCCTGACAGAGTTAGGCATGAGTTTTGTCTAACAGAAGGTAATGCAGAGATTCTGGAATTTCCAGCAAAACCATAAACATACATTCTATATCCATATCACTGACTTCTCTTTAGTGTGGTTGATAATAACTAACTCAAATCAAGAATCCTGTTGTTCACTGCAGAGGTAGCTCTGGCTCCATTTGGGCATTTTGTAGTTTTCATGGTAGGATTTAATAGTTCAGACATAAGCAGATATGTTGACCTGGGTACTTGCAAGTTGTAATATGAAAGTATTGACTTCAAACAAGTTGTTTAAATGCAAAGCAAAGGCAGCAGGAAGGTCGAGTACTATAATGAAATTGAGTTGGAATTGGTATCTGTACAGCTGAAATACTGATTTCTTTGCATTGAAGAATTCTATCTTACTTAGTCTGTCTGCAGTAGCTGCTGCTACTGCATACCACAGTGGTTCTCAGGACCTACTTTCTGGTATCTACTAGCTGCTTATATTGAAGTGTGGGAATTACCTTGACTTCCAGACACAACCTTTATTTGAAGTGTTAGTGAGGAGTTGTCACATAACAGCCAGCGTTCTGTGGGAGTCATTCCACTGATATAAGGAAGCCATTTCCTGTTGGTGAGTTCTGTAAGGGCGGGAAACTACTTTATCCTTGGCACAGAAGCTAATCTCCTATTAGCATATAGCAGGGGAGATGGCTAACAACAATCTCTCTTCTTTCCACAGTGTGTTTTATGTCTTCTATGAGCAATACTTGACAATTGTGCACGATGCTATCTTTAACCTCTGCGTTTCCTTGGGATCAATATTTTTGGTGACAACTGTGCTGCTTGGTTTTGAAATATGGGCTGCTGTTGTAGTTTCAATAACTATTGCTATGATAATCATCAACATGTTTGGAGTGATGTGGCTCTGGGGCATCAGCTTGAATGCAGTTTCATTAGTAAATCTTGTCATGGTAAGTCAACAAGACATCCCTCTGCTCCTATTTCCAAGTCTTGAACAGTTCTGTGTCCTAAGTATTTACTCAATACTGAGCAGTATTTCACTACTGAACAATAGTGGAACTATCTTAATACACAGGTTTGTTCTGATAACTAGCCCTAGTACTGATAAGATACAGCGATTGAACTGTAAGCTGTAGTGCATCTGGTGGTGGTCACTTCTGTCCTGCATTAGCAGCTGTATCGCTGCTGTATGGGCCAGGTGCTGCTCTGTATCAACACAGGTTGTTCATGCTGAAGGTTACGATACTCAGGATCACGTTAAGGCTTCTGCTCTATTTGTGTTCTACACAGTAGATATGGGATGTGCTAGCACAAGTATTGTTCCTGCATAAATGGAAGAAATCATGTGGGTAAAGAGTACCTTAGTCAAACACTCCAGAACTAGCTCCAGCAAGCAGCTATTAGTTGCTCTGGCTTACCATGCTCTCTAGAGGTTTGTGGCAGGTCTGAGGAAGTTACAAGAGTAAACTGTTGGCCCATGTTACAATTAGGTGTATGTTCAAGCAAAGCTATCTACTAGATAAGGCTAAAATTAGCCTTAGTCAGTAAATGACTAAGCAGCCAAACTGTTACAGTATCAAATCAGGATGTATATGATATTGTTTTTCTAAAGCAATGTTATTGCAGAGAACTGTGAAGTGATTTCAGTGTTCAATATCCACTGCACTGCAGCCAGCTTGCTTCAACTTTGTTTTGGAGGTCAAATCTCATATCTAGCTTCCTGTTTGATTTTTGGTAATGACTGGTGGTAGAACACCATGCAGTACCTGCAACAGCCTCTGGAAAGCAGCTAAGGCTGAGCTTGTAACTTCCCATATGATTTTAACCCTGGGGACTGATCATAGCTGCTAGGAAACTTTCTAGCCTTACAATCCCAAGTAGAGACCTTGCCAGCAAAGCGCTCATCTAAATGATGTTTTCCTGTACCCTCTCTCTTTACTCTCCAGAGCTGTGGTATCGCTGTGGAATTCTGCAGTCACGTGACAAGAGCATTCACAGTTAGTACTAAGGGCAGTAGAGTAGAGCGTGCAGAAGAAGCTCTGTCTCACATGGGCAGTTCAGTAAGTATCTACTATGTGGGGCGGCAAACGAGTAGCCAAGTTACAACTTCACTATTTCCTTAAAAATAATACAGGCAATAGTCTTCAAATCATAAAGATGGCCTTGCCTTTTCTTTTGGAATACTTAAAGCTCCCTAAGGTCAACCTAGGCTCCTATTAGTCAAAAGGATTTTGAAGACTACAATTTTTAAAATGATGCTACTACCTAAAAGTAGAAAAGAGCTAAAACTTTAGCTGAACTAGTAGTTTGGATAAACCTCAAATTGTCCCATTAAAGTGCTTCTCTCTTCCAGATACTGAAAGGTGACTAGGAAAGGTTGTTTTGAGCGTGGGAGGCAATCGGAGCTTTGGGAACACAAGCACAGCTCAGTGTTTAGGCAGTACTGTCGTGTTACTTATTTAAGTGACCTGGAGGGGGTTGGAATGGGACTGTTCTGGTGATGTGTGTACTGGACCCAGGTAAGGAACTTCATGAGTTACTTCAAGTAATAGTGTTCATCTGTATCTGCCTAAAGGAAAAATTGAACCAGGTGACTGCACAGATCAGAGTAGATTTTTAATCATACTGAGCCTGTCCTATGGGACCAAAAAGATGAATTCTTCTCCTGAGTGAATCTTGGATTTCATTCTAAGGACTAACAGGGAACAAGCCTCAGAAAACATAAGAATTTGACTAAATGCTAAACACTTGAGATAAATGGATTATCTAAAGGTGTACTTACCACTTAAACACTTTTTTTTTTTTTTTATTAACAGGTTTTCAGTGGTATCACGCTGACCAAATTTGGAGGAATTGTAGTATTAGCTTTTTCCAAATCTCAAATCTTCAAGATATTCTACTTCAGGATGTATCTAGCTATGGTTGTGCTGGGAGCGACACACGGGCTAATATTTCTTCCAGTTCTGCTTAGTTACATTGGTAAGATGAGACAGTCTCCTCTAAACCACACCTCAAACAAAACCAGCTAGCTGTCTGTGGACACTTTGCATTAAATACTTTCCATTAAATGGAAAGTACTGCAAAGATGAAAAGCAGTACTTGAATGTGCCTTTTTCATTCAAGCCTGTCTGCTGGAAACCAAGGGCTGATGGGTGGCAGTGCAAGCCCACTACTGTTGGCTTGCTGAACTGAAGCAACCACAGCCTGGCCTGTGCGGTCGCACTTTGCTGTGCTTTGTGGAGGGCCAGTGTGGCATGACTGGCACATCTCAACCTGGGGACAGGATGTGGGTGGAAGCAACAAACCTCCTCTGGGATGCTGTTCCTGTGATTGCAGAAATAATCTTGCTTTGTGGTGAGGACAGTCCAAACACTGTCCTCTTGAATGTGGAAATGCATGTGCATAGCATAGTTCTTAAAAGCAGACTTTAACTGAGCCTTTACTTAATGGGGTTAAGACTGATTCACCTACTGCTGCCCTTGTTGCTGCTGCTGCTGACAGGTATTAATAGCTAAGCAGAGGCATGTTTCTGAATGGTGAGCTGGGCCTAGACAGTAAGATCGTGTATGCTTCTTGATGACTGCCTGATTGTCTATAATGCTGAGATTTTGGAGTAACTCTGTGTTCTCTCACTCAGGCCCATCAGTAAATAAAGCTAAAACTCGTGCTGCACAAGAGAGGAACAGAGGTACAGAACGGGAGAGACTCCTCTACTTCTAGTTTTTTAACAGTGTTCAGTGGACTTCCATGAACTGTGGCTTAGGCCTGACTTTCACGAACTGAAGTGCAGCAATGTTCTATGACTATCACACTGTAACCACCACTGACTTGACTTCTGCACACATTCAACTAGACGATACCAGCTGCAGCTTTGGACATAGCTTTAAACTCAGGAAATGCTAAGTGTGGCTCAAGTAACAGTATTACTAAAATTAGATGTGTTAAAAAGATTTCTAAAACACTTCTGTTTTCAAGAGGTTGCATCTTTTTTCTTCTAGAGACCTAAACCAGCTGTATTGGGAGTTGAATAGCATGTTGTCAATGAAATTGAGGTGATGTGTATGAGAATGGACTGCTAAACCACTGACACTAATTTTAAATGCAGGTCAATGCAATTTTTGTCTCTATTTTTAGGGGGAAGCCATCACAAGTTGTAATATTTTTAGTACTATTTGCCAAAATGTCTTGTATATACTTTATTATAAAATAGCAATTTTGTAGTTCAAAAATCTACTTAAATGCAATAAATTAAGTTTATACATTTCAGTGGAAGAGTCTTTTCAGAACGTTGTGGGCTTCATGAGAGCTTGTTCTCCAAAAACTTGTTTGAAGAAGGTGACATGTTCTTCACAGTGCTCACCTAAGGGCGACAAAATAAAAATTATCGCTCACTTCACAACTCAGAAACAGAATGGAGATTTTTGTGTAGTTTCAGTTACCTTATTAGTACTAATTCTTTAATGCTCTTGAGTACAGGAGATTAAAAAACAGAAAGCAGTGGAATACTGAGGCATTTCCAGTCCTGTGATTAGTATTCTAGTGGTGAAGCAGTTGTTTGATCTATCTAAGTCCTGGATCTAGTTTGTGTACCTAACCAGCAGATTCATATCCAGAGCCCCACACAAGATCTTGGAGTGGGATTCTGTGCCTACAGACTGTCAGGTGATTACAAACATGTTGCTGGTGCAAGCAGTTTAGCTTGGCTTTTAAAGGAGGAGGAACTGTACTATAAAACAGGCCGTGAATTTTTGTAATTTGTGGAAACAGACAACTGAACTCAGAGGTTTCCTGACCCAGTTGCTGACCTCAGGAGAAAGCACTAATTGGAGATAATAGCTCTGCTAAGCTAAGCAGTGAGAGCAACTGAAAGTCAAACAGGTTAGTTAATCTGCAGGTTTCTGCTTGGCTCAGTCTCTTTACTCCTAGTCCTTCTAAAGGAGGAAGACAAGTTAATTCAGAGCAATGCTTAAAGGTAAGCCTAAATATAGACTAAAATGTACCAGGAGTTTTATCTTCTAATACAGACTCAATTGGATCGGAAGCAAAACAAATCTTAGTTGTGTTTGCACTACCAAGTATCTTGGTCAAACTGCTTATTGCTTACCTGGTGTGAAACTAGGATTTCCTCGTAGCCGCTGATTTCTTTGTTCAAAGAATCGAAATATGGTATAGAAAAGCATGTCATCCTCTGCTTGCTTTGCTGCATCAAGGAATTTGCGGGCTGATATGCTGTCGTGTCCTCCAATACCCCTGATGAATCTCAAGGCAGCCAGAACTTGGTGTTTGGACAACAGAACTTCCACTATTTCATCATTTGCTGTGGAAAGTCTCTGTGAAGTCAATCACAGCTGTAAGATTATGCTTCTAATGAATGCAAACGACTGAGATGTTAGCTAGTCACTTCAAGCTTGGTCACATAAGCTGTTTGACCAGTCTAACCCACATGTGACATGGAGTTACTATAGTCAGAAATGCTTACTTTTAACATGTCCAGTGAGAGCTGATGTGCAGGAGGGTAAATGCTTTCAAGGGACAGTAAGAGACAAGCCTAGAGCAAAACCAGAAATAAAATTACAAGGACTTCCCACCCCTATCACCACCTTACTGAAGCTACTTGTCTCACATACCAAAGGCTTTGAGTCACTGAGCACATGGTACTGCAGAAACTGATGGAGCATGTAGAACAGGTTGTGTTGAACAAGGGTTTTGATGACCAGCTCATATAAGTAGTGCTGTGAATGCAGGAAGAAGACGATCAAAGGTATGTCTCTATACCAGTTTTTACAACCAAAAAGGCAGTTTTGTATAGTACTGAGACAGGTGACCAGGACTGGACTAAAACTCCATTTCATGGAGCAGGGCAATGTACTTGGCATGTAAGTGATTTACCTGAACTGCAATCTGGAACTGGTTGAGAGAGCGAATGTATTCCATCAAGACTGCAATAGTGAACTTATGAGGTGCTTCCTGGACAAGGAAGAAAGTGTTAGGTGGACCTTGCATAGCTTCCCTGTTAATGACAACCCTGTAAGAACAGGCATCAAAATACCCTAATCCTGACAAAGCCTTCTGCAGCCCATCTCAAGCAGTCAGCTTAAGTTGGCTGCTCTGAGCCTGCTGCCAAATTAGCCCTTCAAATTACTTAATTTAATGAGCCCTTAAAATTGACTTACCTTCTTCTCTGTAAATACAGACAAAACATGTGTGTACATGTCAGACTGGTCAATAACTGCTTGCGTGCGGACAGGACGTTTCAGGAGTGGATTACTTCTACTCAGGCCTGTTTCTACCACCTAGAAGAAAAACATTTTTAAGAAAGAAAACTAGTGTTGTAGTACAGTTTTAGTCAGACTCAAATTTATAGACAGCTTTCTACTCTGAACATAACTATGAACATATTAAGGAGGAAATTCATGTTATATTAGATGCATCTTGTTCAGTGGGGCTTTCCTATTACATTTAAACCTGCTTTTTAAAGTTATATAAATACAGCTGCTATTATACACCTCAAAGCCAGGAGATGAATCAAACTTACTACACTGATGCAAGCCCTCAGATTCAGAAGGATTTTGAGTGTGTGGCTGTACTTTGAGTGCTTGAACTTGGTATTGTAACAGAAGTAATTGCTGAATATTTTATGCAGCGAACCAGTGTGCAGTGAGATCAGTGGTTTGGAAACTAAGCTGGCTGTTACTGATTCAAAATTGTTTTTTGAGCTTCTACCTTCTTCCTGCTTTCAAGTGCTGGAAGTCATCATTTTAGTCATCATTTTAGTCATCATGCTGAACATGAGCTATGCAGCACCTGCCACCCAGGGGCTCAGTGGAGGTCTTAGTGCACCTTGCACAGCAGACTGTAAGTTGCTCTAGCTAACATGGCTTACCATAGTATAGCTTTGCTCAGCTTCCAAGTACTTCTTATATTCATGATTCAGTTTGTCAAAAACAGTTGCAATCACAGACAGAGATCCCCTTTCTGGCTCACTGAGCACTGAAAAGAGAAAAAGAACTATGAGGGAAAATAACCGGGGACTTTAATGTTGCCTTTTTCAAAAGGTGATCTCTACTCTAAATTTTAAACTTTTAAGAAATGCTTTCAATTGTGTCAGATGTATCTGAATTCCTTTAGAATGTTAAATTCCTTTAGAATGGTGACTGAGGGTGGTCTAGGCAAATGACACCCTACAGGACTAAGCTGGTCTCAGAGGTGATCTTAGATCTAAGAACAGCCCAGCTATCTTGGGTGAGTATTTATGAATAAGCACTACTGTACTTTGAACATACAGATAATGCATTTGAACTTACTCTGAGAGCATACAGATAGGATAACCATTTTGCATTCTTTTCTTTGGAGAAGGAAATCCATTAGTTTTCCTTTATCAAGCAAGAGGTTAACTACAGGTTCAAGTTTCACTTGAAGACTCCAGAGGTAACCTTGATTTGAAAGAGTAAAACAAAGTGAATTGCCTTATATAGTATGGCCTAGGCATCCAGCTTTTCCACCTTTTAACAAAAACACATCTAGATTATCACTTATTTGCCTGTGTTTTAGAGCAGCATTACCCTTGAAAAGTTGTAGTAAAAATATAGTGTCATCCTCAGTTATCATTACCAAGAGCCATCAACTTAGATGTACCTAATCAGTCATGTTTTAAGCTGCTTTATGCACTGAAGGTATAAACTAGTGCCACCTTGACACTGAATATTGTGAAGTCCAAGAGCTCACCACTTACCTTCACTTGCACTGATGATAATATCAGGTTGAAAGACAATCCAAGAAGAAGAATCTAAATGTTAAAGTTTAAACGTTCATATTAACACTGATTGTCTGCTGTTGCTACTGAATCCACATTACTGTAGAGAAGCAGATCCCATTAACACAATTTCATTTACTGTCACTTGTGAGGTTTTTGAACCATGTTCTTGGAATTACATCTTCAACTTCATGGTGTACCTATTCAGTGATCTCATACATGTGTCTCAGATGACCAAGAAATGTGGTATTATACTAGATTTCAAAATTTACAACTGTGAAAGCATTATGAATGTTATAAAGTACGCTACTTTATCCTGAAGTACATACATATAATCAGCTAAAGCTGCACTTAAGGAGTCAAGGTAACAAATGCTAGCTTCTTCCATGCTTGAGGTTCTTACAATTGGAGAGAATTTAAAGGATACAGAGTTTACATGGAACAGGAGCTTGACTTGTCACAGAAGCTGGACCTGCAGAAAAAAAAAAAAAAAAGCAGTACTACTCTGGAAGCTGTCCTAACTACAGTTTTATACTGAAAAGGCAAGTATGGATTGTAACATTGCAGCATGCAGTCAAAAAGAGAGATCCATTTGTGTAGCCAGATGTTCTACAAAGAAAATCTGACACTGAGAAGGCAAACACATTCATCAAAACGGGACTGTTTTGGTTTTTCAGCTGAGGGAAATAACACATGCAGAACTATTCCAGCTCTAGTACTCTAATTCTAAATACACTGACTCCATTGGCTGTGTTTATGTGTATTTACTTCAGTTTCTTTGTACATTCTGAACTTTTGTTTAATACAAATCTACACCTGCAGATATATCAGTCATACTTGCTGACATGTGAAAGAGCTTTTAATGTGCCATCTTTTTTGTACAGAAGCATCTATCTCTTCTACAACGAGAACCTTGCTGCTTTACCAGCTGCTAGTGAAACTATGCTCAGACTATTTCTAGCTCCTTCCAGTTTGAGAGTAATTACCTGCTACACTTGTAGGACAGGAGAAGAGAAAGCTAATCCAAAAGGAATCATCTAAGTGTTGAAGGTGTAACACCGATCATAGTGTAACTTCTAAAATGGTCTCAAACTTGATTCTGACCATGGATTGTCTTTCAGCCTTTTTAACTTCCTAAGTCCCATAGTTGTGACTTAAGCCAGAAAAGCATTAAGTGCTTTTGAGCACACTCAAGTTTTTATAGCTGTGGCCAAAACAAACCTCAAACCAACAATTTTCAAGTGTAAAAGCAAAGTACGATGGGAAGTATGGACCTAAACAGCAACTCTTACTCTTTAGGCATACATTTGGAACACAAATTTGTGCTCAATTACTCCTTACCTTCTTCCTCCCTGACTCTCTCAAATATGTTTAATTGAAATGTTAGTAACCAGCATCCTAAAAATTGAAGCACTTGTGTCAGCTGTTTTAAATATTCTTGGTAAGTGTTAGGATATTCATTATATAGTGGTTTTACCTGCTACAGGTATTTGATAGGGTTGTATTGATCGAGGTGGAAGTACAAATTGATGGATGGTAGTGGACCCATCAAATTCTCCTCTTAGTTTGATGTCAAATATAACTGAAGTCTGCAATCAAAAAGAGGAAATCAGTGTTCACAAATGTGAATCACCACCCATTTACATGCATTCAAGCTGCTTTTCACATTTCCATCTTGTATTCTCTGTTAGAATCACTGAATGGTTTGGGCTGGAAGGGATGTACTGTGGATAGAGGGAATCCTTCACTTATCAGGCTCCTTAAAGCTCCATTCCAGCTGGCCTTGAACATTTCCAGGGACAGGACATCCTGTTACAGGGTGTCACCACCCTTACTGTAAAGAGTTGCTTCCTTGTATCCAATCTAAATCTACCCTCCTTCCATTTAAAACCATTCCCCTTGAACTATCCCTACAGGCCCTGGTAAAAAGTCTCTCTCAATCTGTCTTGCATATCACATGACTTTGATATTCACGTCACATTCACTGCTCAGTTATGGATGCTAGAAACTGTGAGGAAAATTCTGCATCTTCCTGTGATATCCTTGCACTTCTACCATTCAGCCTTGTTCAACTCAGGTCACTAACACTTCTACCCAGTACAGGCTACCCTAGAAAACAGCTTTGCCTTCAGTGCCAGTGAAAATTGACTTCAATTACTGGTGTCTCCCAAAGTCAAGCTGAATATGTTTTCTGGGTTTCTACAGTCATGTCTGTAGCTTGACCAAAATGCTCAAGAATAAGTGCTCTGAGTTAAATGCTAATGTGTAGAAATAACACGAAATGCAACTCAAATATCAACTAATCATCCTAAGGAAGTAATGCCCCAGTTCTTGAAGCTGTCCAAAAGAAGATAAGACAAGAAGCCAAAGCCTTCCCAGGAGTTATGAGCAAAGTAGCCCTTTACCACTGACTAAGCCTTCCTCCTGAGACTAAAGACAAGCAAGTTTTACCTATGCTATCATATGCATAAGAAAGTTTGTGTTCATTCAAATTTTTACAGATCCAGGCCTTCAAACCAAATGAGCATAAGTTGATGTTATAGAAACATATAATTCATGTTTGTGATATGAGAAGTGTCCTAGGGTTAATAACTTTGTATGCAATTTAACTTCACCTCTTTGCATAATGCTTTAAAAGCCTACACAGTGCAGCAGCAGAATATCATGGGAAACTTAACAAAAAGCAAGATGAGTGTATGAAAAAGCAGGCATTAGCAACGTGCCTGATTAAATGATAGCCCAACAAGGTAAAAGAATAAATTTGAATCTCTTATACTGTTATAGTTTTGATCCTGCAAATACTCTGGCTTTTGGCAAAGGCAACATTGAAAAATATTTTCTCGAGTGTTATTAATACCTGCCTATAACTTCTAAACGTTATAGCGTAACTTTCATATAACATAACAAATAAATCAGACCTCAGTATCCTGATGATGTACTACCACCAGGTTATCCACCACATTCAGTGCAAACTTCCCAGTTCTGTTCAGCTTTAAAATATGTGTCTTCTTACAGGAGCCCTCTCTACGGAAACAAACAGAGATGAGAACTGGTCAGTAAGACTGTTTAGACTATAAAAGCAGATGTCTCTTTGTCCTGGTTTTGCTGGAACTCAGTTTATTTTCTTCCTAGTAGCTGGTACAGTGCTGGTATTTTGGATTTAGTATGAGAATAACATTGATAACACACTGATGTTTTAGTTGTTGCTAAGCAGTGCTTACCCTAAATCAAGGACTTTTCACTTTCCCATGCTCTGCCTGCAAGCAGGTGTGCAAGAAGCCAGGAGGGAGCACAGCCAGGACAGTGGACCTGAACTGGCCAAAGGGATATTCCATAGCACAGGACATCATGCTCAGTCTATAAACCGGAGGGGGTTGGCCAGGACGATTGCTGCTTGTGGACAGGCTGGGTGGTGAGCATTTGCACTGTGTGTCACTTGTTTTTCATGGGTTTTATTCCCTTCCTGCCCCTTTTCATTACTACTAGTTTTTATTTCACTTATCAAACTGTTAGCAACCTTTGAGTCTTTACCTTTTTTCTGATTCTCCTCCCGCTCCCAGTAGGGATTTGGGGAGAGAGTGAGCAAGCAGCTGTGTGGTACTTACTTGACAGGTGGGGTTAAACCATGACTCTCTCACACATACATAAATTGCCACTAATGTTTTTCATTCTGCTCTTACCTAGGTAAGTGATAGAGGACTACTTCTGCTCCTGTACTGTTGGAAGTCCTCGAGTGGTGTCTCAAATACAGAACATAAAGCTGCCCGTATCTAACAAGACAACAGGATTGAAGCATTATTTTCAATTAAGAGCTCTACCAGTCTGACAGAGACATACATTTTATCCTAAAGGAAAAGATGAGATTAACCAAGTCAGGTAATTTCACTTAAAAGTGAAAGACTAAAACAGTACTTGATATATCACAATGCATGGCTTACACTCATGCAAGTTAGGTATCTCTGAACAACTCCTCTACCAGAATATCAATTAATAAATGAAACATTCTCAAAACTTCTGTACTAATCAAGAACCATGTCATGTAATACTTCTCAGTTTGTTTCCCCTCCCCACCTTCCCCCAAGAGGGTTGTTCAGATGTTTTGTTCAAGGCCATAACTGAAGCACTTAAAAGCAACAGCATTGCTAAAACAGGAAAAAATGCCAGAAAAAGTTCTCTCAGCATTCCCAAACTGTCACATGGAAAGACCTGATGAGTTAGATACATACATTGTGGCCATAGCAATATCTCTTTCAGAAAGGCTGAGCTTGGACGACTTGGGTGCTGCAGGTAACTCAATTTCAAATTTTGATAGTTTTGCCATGGTTCCACTCTGTTAAACAGCAAAACAAAAGCTTTCAAGACCTGAACCGGAAAGATCCCGAGCCGCCTTCCCTCAAATGCGTATCGACAGCGCCCCCACGAGGAGAAAAATGGTCATAGCCGAAAAGAAAGAGGTTTATGCTTTTTTTCCTAAAACAACCCCAAGTGTGTGATTCTAAACACAAACTTCTGCTATTGTAACTTTACTTTTAAAAAATCAACGTCTTGACTTTATAAAATCAGCTTCAGCTTGAAAAATATTTCTATTTTAATTATGTATGCAAATCCCATGTAAAATTGTCCTGGCAGTTCTCAAGTTCCTTTCAGTCTTCCAGCTCCAATTCTTAAATAACTGCTTACTGGGGAAAATATCAGTATGTTCCTACTAGCCACAGTCTCTTTTTGTTCCTGATAACTTCAGAATCTGCCTTAAAGCATATCCCTGCTCCTGCCCAAGGTTTCCTCTCTCCTCTTCCTCTTTTCTATGGAATTTATATTTAAGCAAGTTTTTTTAAGAGTTTCCAAAGCTTCTACTGAAATTCACTTGCCACTCTCATTAACTCATTCTTGAGTGCGAGGTATGAACACTACTGTAAATATCACCTCCTGAAAACAAAATAAAAATTATTTAGCTTCAAGCTACAACTTCACACAAAATGTTAAAGAAGGGGAAGGACCTAAGTCAATAAAAAGGAAAGTGTGAAAGTCTAGTGAGTGGCTGGCTACCCAGCCACCTAAGAGAACATCATTTCAGGATGCAGTACAGACCCTACACAAGATTAACCAAAGCCAGGAAACCCACTTGAATAAGCTGCTTTTTAATCTCTTCCCTTAGACTGCAACAGAAATCTTCCTAATCCTTTGACATGAGCAAGCAAAACGCTGTAGTTCTTTTCCTCGTTTTTAAAATCATCTAACTGCATGGTTAACTTAAAACAGATTCTAGTTCACACTACACTTTTTCCAAGACAAAAAGAAAAATATTTTCCCAGAAACTGTGTTATCTACAGGGAAGAGCACCAAGAGAAATAAATACTGCAAACAAAGCCCTCTTGTGCTTGGGACGACCGATGTTTCTTAAGCGTTACCTTTCTTCTTTATCTGTTTTTCATCCACTCACATTTAGAAGGTAGTAATTATATACACAAGTGAAAGGCCCCTCTTTTTTCTTTATCACACTACAGAGTGCAAATGTTAAAAGTAAATCATAAATACCTACTTAAGTGAACAGAAAAAAAAAAAAAAAGACCGCTTCAAATACATTTAAGTTGTAAAATATTTAGTCACCAATTTTTTTCTTTCCTTTCAGAAAATCAACTGTCTAACCTTGGCTGGACGCACCTCTTTCCAAAGAGGATGTAAAAAAGAGCAAATTACTTAATTTTAAGACATCACCTAGGAACAACCTTATAGATTTGCCTATTGTCATGCAAGGATGTGAACATGTGCATCTCTTGAAATAAATCCAGGAAAAGCAACAGAATACTTGAGTGAAGAAGCAGCTTAAGAAAAGGAAGCACACAAAATGAAAAGTTTGGAATACATCCCTTTACCTTGAAATAGAATGGCTGCAGGACATTGCCAAGGACAGTGGTGGAAAGAAGGATAACAGAGCTCTCCGGACAGTACATGTACCAGTTGACATTAATACTCTGATTCTTCAGAAGTTTTAAACTTCGTTTCTCTGGTAATACCTGGAAACACAGGATATTGGCATCATATTACCAGCAGTACTCCAACAGCATAAATGGTACTATACAGTAGCAAGGAACAGTAAGTGAGAAACAGTCAACTGTAAGGACATTTACAGGGCTCGAATTAAAAATCAGAAACCTGACAATTACAGTTCTGGCCCCAATTTACTGTATCTAAGGAAATGCACATCAAATCCTCAAATCCTAATGCACTCAAAGGTGCTGTGTCTTCCCACTCATCCAGATAGGGGTATAAGTTCTGCCCATAATAAACAACTAGCTTGACATAACTAGTGAAATTTTATTAAAAAGTTCTTATGATATCTTTGCTGCCTTCACTCCCCAGCTTCCTTAATACTTTCTATTTTAACAACTAAAACAGTATATAAATCGATGCTCTTGTTTTGAAAGGCTTAAGTATCTTCTCTTAAAAAACATACTTTTTTCATTTGGTCATTTTACCTACACGGTTGACATTCATAATCATTTTAGGTGCTAAATATACATTTTCCCCCTCAATCAGCAGGAAACTTGTACTTTCTTTAGTACAAGTTAATAGTAACAGTAATTACATAAAATATCATGTCTTAGCTCCAGGACTGAAACTATTGGGAAGTGCACAACTGTTTTTTTAGGAAGTTTTTACATATCCCTCATTGTGAATGTCAGAAAGGGTTATTTATTCATTTAGACTTCTTTAAAAACACATGCAAAGGTAATTACATGTTACACAGAGGAACTCAATGAGATCAATACAGGAAAAAGCTTCCAGTTTGCAGAAGTGTATACTAGCTAGTAAATTATTTGCTCTTTGCTGCATATTAAGTATGCACACATGCTCCCCAATGCTGATTCATTTTGCATTAAGTGGTATTTCACATTAGATTTAAATACTCGTTTCCATACAAGCCAAGAGCATCTCTTAATTTGGAGTTCTCAGGGCTTAGTTGATACTCCTTTCTACAGGGTCCTTAAACCTCTTAATGACAAATTTGCTCTGCTCCAAAAAAGTACTTCTCTCAAAAAAAAAATAATTGCAGTCTGCAAACCAAATGTCTTTTTTTGTACTGCACTTTCTCGGTTAGAGAGACAGAAGAAAGGAATTAAAATACACTGTCACAAATTTACATTTTCAAATCTCTGAACATGTCCTATGGGAGTTATTTGTATTACCTGGTAGAATTCAATTCCTTGATCTGTGATGAAGACAATTTCTGTAGAACTCGTCCAGCAGAATCCTAGAATATTGGCGTTCTTTGTCTTTTAACAAACAAGCAAACAAACACTCTTTTACTTGGAAAAATTAACTATTCAGATAAGCTAATATTACTAAATGAAGAACATGAGACCATAGGCAATTTAGGTATCCAGTCTCTGGAGTTAATACTTTTGGCCAGCCAGATACCCAGCACACATCAGTTGTTTTTATAAAGACTTCCAAAACTACACATGAACACAAGTACTGTATGACCTGGATTTCTGGCAGCATGTAAGATTTACAAGTTTATTATACAATCAAATTTTATTTTCAACCTAGATAAAACTAAGTTCTTCTGGTTCAAACTGTACTCTCAGTTCAACCAATTCCTGACATGAAAAGCGGGTTCCTCACATTGAGAGAAATAAAGAATGAAGAGGAAAAATTTGCCATGACTTCACTCAGAAGTCTACTTCTACTATGACACTCAGAAGTCTCACTACCATAAATGCTTTGCTAGAATGGTTTACTCAAACACATAATCCTAAATAATGAAGCAGACAGTGCTTCAGCTTTAAAGGCTACAGAAATAAAGGCATTTGTGCAAATAAGGTGTATAAACATTTACTTTATCATTCCATTACTCCAAAATGTAGTTTGTCTTAGTTAAAAGTTGGAAAGTACCAAACAATGACAACAGTACTTGTTTCTGGTAAAATAATCATAAAAAAAATAGAAGGATTGTTTAAAAATACCAAAAATAATATGCAAACTACATAGGTTACTATTACTGATTACTGAAATTAGGATAAAACATCTACATTAACATATCTGGCATTAATACAATTACTGTCCACTGTTTCTGTGTCATCAGCACTTTGTCTCTTCTCCTTCCCAAACCTTGACATCTGTGGCCTCCACAGCATTTCCACTCCCTTCTAGGAAAGAATTACATTCACAGGACCAGAAAGTTTTTTATAGGATCATCAATACCTGTTTGTTCACCTGTACTTAGATAAATAGTGATGACTACATATCTCATTTACTCCACATTAGTGTTTTGAAAGGTATCTCAATTAGTTCTCTGCAGAGTAGAGGCCACCAGTGTAACTAACATTAAAACTTCACTTAAGCATATAAGCTTGGGACATTTAACTTACCTTACATTCCTGTGTATATTCTAGCTGAGGGCTATCTGGAATAAAATTCAAAAAATCCTGCAAAAAAACCCATTGTGTATATTAGCAGTTATGAAGCACAGACAGGGTACATACATAGAGACAAAAGAAAAGATACTAGTTCATCAAATTGTTTTGGATGACATATCAAAGAAAAACTTGACTTACTATATTTCACTTCACCCCTGCCAGAGAATTCCTTATAGAAGTTGGCTCCCCCTTACACTTTTTCTGAAATGATGATATTAGCAAGACAGCAATGCTGCCTGTCCAGCCTCTCAGGATGATAGAGGAATTTTTCACTACAGCTGCTGTTAGCCACCACACCTCTTGAACATCTCTCTCAGAGACTTTTCCTCTGGTAGTGTAAGGAGAAGATTTCCAGCTCCAATTCCCTATCTGCAGGGTGTAGGTTTCTTACCACACTCTTCAAAGTTCTCTGCACAGCCAGGATCTTGTTCCCCAAGGAAAATTTGATGCACTTCACTTCTCCTTTATCTTCCATTCTATACAGAAAGAAACAGAAGTTATGAAATTATCTTCTGAAATAATTTATAACAGAACTCTGTAATGTACCCTCAAAAACACATCTGTACTGAAGCAACCTTTGAGTGAAAGAACACTTCCTTACACATGGACAGCAGAGCTCAAAGAGCCATCACTCTTGACAGTGGCATATATATAATAGTTTTCTAAAGACAGTCATTTAGTTGAAAGTACTGTTGTCGTCAGATGTTGCAAAAAATGTTTCCACAAGAAACAGAAGGCAGAAAAGAAGCCAAGTTAGATTAAACAAGGAACAGAATGCAAGAAACCCACATGTAGATTTGTACATTGTGCTTGAATCACAGGTATAAAATTCAGAAATTACACATTTAAGTTTACTTCATTCTGTTTAACTTGCTAAACTGTATCCCTGGAGAAGTCATTGCTACTGTAGGAATCACAAATCTGAATACCCATACTCTCTTGCATGTTATAGCACATTTTAATAAAACATTATTGTTTAAAAAAAAAGAAAGAAGACACAGCCTAATAACTTTTTTTTCCTCTCAGAAAACTATAAATTCATAAGGGCAAAGCATACCATCTTAACTGAAAGATTATCACAGAATCACACAATATGCTGAGTTGGAAAGGATCCACAAGGATCATCAACTCCAGCTCCTGGTTCTGCACAGGGTAAGTTTTATGCCTGAATTACAGCAGATATGGAACAAGCACCCAAGATTGCATAATTTCATCTCCAGACAAAGGTGCCTTACCTGAAGGAGATGGGATTTCTATCCTCTAAACCTTTAACAACAACTCCTGTAGCTCCACCAGATCGAACAGCAAAAACCTATTAAAAAAGTTGTGAGCATATTTTTAACTTATTCAAAGTCATAACCTTAACGTGCTGCCTTTTCTATAAGCCACGCTTTTAATTCTTCTTTTACTAGATACAATTTTTGTTCTTCCACAGATCTGCCAGTTCACACTAAGATAATCAATTCCTCCGTGTGAATAATCAATCCCTTCCTCTGGAATTCCAAGTTTCATTAGAGTTGACAGGTTTCCAGTGGTACTGTTACAGTCTTGCAGCATATTCTGAACTACTGGGCAAGTTAAAACAGTAAAAGTCTCTATCGGCTGTTCTCTTTTTCTTTCTCATATTAGTATTTTCTAAGTCAGATATTACTAAAAGTATCCAAAACATCAGGGTATTGTTTAAAACAAAAAGGAAATCAGCTCGGGGATTGGAAAAACATGCAACTCAACCCAGAAGCTCGATGCTATCAGAACGTGTTACTAACAGGAATAGTTTAATAGTAATCTGCAGTTTTGCAGTGCTGAGGCCACACCTTGAGTGCTGTGTCCAGTTCTGGGCCCCTCAGTTTAGGGAGACTGTTGAGGTGCTGGAGCATGTCCAGAGAAGGGCAACCAATCTGAAGGGTGAAGGGTCTGGGGCACAAGCCCTGTGAGGAGCAGCCAAAGGAGCTGGGGCTGGTTAGCCTGGAGAAGAGAAGGCTCAGGGGTGACCATATCCCTTTCTACAACTACCTGAAAGGAGGTTGTAGCCAGATGGGATTCGGGCTCTTCTCCCAGGCAGCGACAGGGCAAGAAGACATAGTCTTAAGCTGCACCACAGAGACTTAGGTTGGACATTAGGAACAATTTCTTCCCAGAAAGGGTAATTACATATTGGAATGGGCTGCTGAGGGAGGTGGTGGAGTCACTGTCCCTGGAGGTGTTTAGTGCCATCATCTAGTTGACAAGACGGTGTTCAGCCAAAGGTTGGACTTAGGTTAGACAACTTAAGTTGTCTTGTTTCTTGCAAGAGCAAGAAACACATCTCAGAAGTACTGTCCCCTCTCCAAATGCCACTGATCACGTTCCTGCTACATGTGGCAAAGCCATGCCATTTATATGGGGAAGAAAGCTTGAAGGTTTTGACTCCGTGAATGCTGAGGTCGCAGAATGGTTATGGGAATTAGACAGTGGAATGTATCCACATCTATATAAGCCTGATGACAGACTGTGGATCTTTCAGCTATACTGAGCTGAATGCTCAAAAGCCCACAGGGATATTAAGGAGAACATGCTTAAAAGCACTAAAAGCCAAGAAATGGCCACTCGGGTCTGAGACACAAGTAAAGCTATAAATATTATTTTTTTATGATTATATTGAATTTCAGGAATTGAAAAGGACGTGGCAGAGGAATAAGAGACATTAAGCTATCAGTGAAGTGTCAAAGTTTGACAGTCATGCTGGGACGCTTGAAACAGAAAGGAAAAGTGCTGACTCTGAAGAATTCCAGAAAGACCTTACGGCAACGAGAGTAAGGCAGGTGAAATTCAACCTAATAAATTGGCGGAGGGGAAAAAAAAAAATCTACCGCCTCTAGCACGATGACAAGTCCCAAGCCAGCAGCCAGAGGGAAGGGGAACAACCAGGCTCATGCTCAGCAGCCGAGGGGAGGGGAGGAAACCGAACCCGGGCGTCAGAGCCTCCAGACCCCCTCCTCGGAGAGCAGCAGCGGGATGTTCCGAGCCCCACCCTGTGCCCGTGTGAGGGCGGGGAGGAGGCCCCGCCGCCCCCCACCTGCTTGTTGGCCTCGTCGAAGAAGACGCAGTTGACGGGGTTCGCCTTCTCGAAGTGCACGGGCCGCGCGCACAGCGCCAGGTAACAGCCGCCGCCCTCCCCGCCGGGCCGCGCTCTCCCCTCGCCGCCTTCCCCTCCTCCTCCTCCTCCTCCTCCTCCTGCTGCCGCTGCTCCCGGCGCCGCCTCCTCCTCCGCCGGCCCCGGCGGCTCCCGGCTCATGGCGGCGGCCATGAACGAACCCCCCCCCCGCCGCCACCGCCCGCGCCGCCACTTCCTGTTTACACTCCCCTCGCGCGTGACGCGGGACGCGCCCGCCTTAAAGGGGCCGCGGCGGCCGGGAGGAGGGAGGGAGGGAGGGGGAAAGAAGGAAAGAGGGAAAGAGGGAAAGAAGGAAAGAGGGAGAGAAGGAGAGAAGGAAGGAGAAAGCTCCCCGTTTCAGGCTGCGGCATGTGTCGAGACCCAGACCTTGTCCGCAGAGACAAGGCGCGCTTGTCTCGCACTGGGATTTGTTTCCCCTGCGCTAAGCGGTGCCGCTCTGTTTTGGTCGGAAGGCTTTCAGATTAAAAACTCAAATTTCCCCTCACTGAACTGGTGTCCTCTCCGTCTTTCGCTCGCTGTATCACATTTCAAAGCCAGCCAAGCGGGCGAGAGACCCTGCACTTAGAAGAGCCCAGATCCCAGATGCTGCAAAGCTCGGAGAGGCTGGGATGTGTCGAACATCAACATCTGAAAGGCAACGATGAGCTTAACAAATGAAAGCAGGAACCTGAGAAGCTGCAAAAACTCCTTCATAAAAGATGTGAACGCTGGCCAGGAGGCAGCTAAGGAACACGCGGAAGGAGCATGGAGCTACAGATTGCACCGCAATGCAAATATTTACGGGTGCGAATATGAGAGGAGTCAAAAAAGGAGGAATTAAGGTGCTAGAGTTAGCTCTGACTTTAACCAGTGCCACTTATCAGGGCACCCCTCTAGCTGGGAGGACTTATTCTGCTTTTGAAAGCAAAGGTAGTGGACTTTAAAACAGTAAGTAAGCAAACAAAAACACTTTGCCTTTCTAAATCAAAACAGCATCGAGGAGGCAGCGGTAAGTGCAATGCTTTTGGCCCACCCTTTTACAGTACTTAAAAACAAAACAAAAACAAACAAAAAACCAACCAACCAAAACAAAACAAACAAACAAAGAAACAAAAAAACAAAACCCCAAAAAAACCACAACCCAAAAGTTTTTTGGGGGAGGGGGGGAAAGGAACCAGCTACTTCAGAGCTCTGCCTTTATTTGTCCATGCATACTGCATCATCATTGAGAAGCAGTCGCTATTGATCCTACTCTTGGGCAGGAAACTGCTTTTCAGTGGCTGGTTGTAAAATAGTTCAGAAAAGGAAATTATACTCTGAAAATAGCGCTTATTTCAGGAACAATATTAATAAATCATTATTAAGTTAAAGTCTGGCTTGGTCCTCAGCATTTATTCTTATATTTTAGTTTTGAGAGTAAACTAGCAATGAGATTTTTTTGGTTGATGCACTGGCTAATGTCTTAGTTCACCAGTTGTAAACCCTATGGTATGATTCCAAAATTTTGAGAGAATATGAATTATATATTTGCTTATTGGTTAAGAAAGGGAAATTTTAAAAGGGGGAGGAAGACTGAGATTATATCGATTGAAAAATTTTCAGATTAAAACAGAGTAGCGCAGCTTAGTACAGGAGAAATAGAAATTTAAATACCAGATACTAAGATAGTACCACACAAACAACTGCTGGCTGGCTTGTGACCCAGTTAGCGCATCTGCAATAATTTCACATCAGACTAGAGATACTAAAGTCACAAATAGGAATTACAGCAAGCTGTTTGTTCTGCAGAATTCTCCTGCATCATCAAACAATTCTATGTTAACTGGAGAGGACAAGTATTTCCAAAGCAGTTAAACTACCTAAAAGTTTATAATTCTTTACAAAAGAAAATTAATTTCATGTTAGCCAGAAATTTAGTTAATCCAAGGTCAAAATTTAAAAAATTCTACTGACATTTAACCTTCTTCTACTTCTCTAAAGAACAGCATGCACTTCCTATAATTGCAATACACACTGAGCTATCTCGTGGGTGAAATCAGCAGACAAGTAAATAAACACACAACTTGAAACTCTTGTGGTAGAAGTAAATCTAATGGCAAATTCCAAAACTAAGATCCTATTTGCTTAATAATAATAACAATAATCCTGGAACCTTTTATTTCAAAGGAGTCCAGGAAAATGCTTGTTTTAGCAAATTCTTGTTTTCAACTACTTAAAAACATACCAAGGTGTCTTAAAATCTCAAAGCAAATTCCTGCTGGAAGTAAATATATATATTATATATATATATCATATATGATATAAAATATATAATATAGAATATGATTGGGCCCAATAGCTTTAAATTAGACTTAAAACCAATTGCTTTAATTATTTGGGGGGGAGGGGTGTGATTTGTTTTTTGGGTTTTTTTAAACCTGTGCTAGCCAAATTTTAGAAAATTAAAAATTATAGTAACAACTGTGGGTTCAGTCCAAGCACAGTGATACAAGCATTGCCCATTTCAAATGCCTAACAGGCCAAAAAACACCCTCCCTTCATTTCCCTTTATCGCTCTTCTCTCTTCCTCTCACCTGATGCAAGTATCTGTAGATATCAGCATCTTTCCTAGACAAGAACATTTTAAGGTATTAGCAACCATCTGAGATTTTTTTTTCCCCTCTAAGAAATGTTAAGAGTATTAAAGCTAGTTATAAGCCTGGAGTAGGATTACCCTTTTCTTTTTAAAAGCCTTCTCCTGTGAAAGAGATCTGCTTATATTTGACAACAGAAGCTTGCAGGGTTCTGAAGGGGACCCTGAAGGGGTCAGCTAACAGCAGCACCTAGTCTGTTCTTTCCCTAATACCATTATTTTAGGAAACTTTCACTGAGAAATTTGGAACAGACTTAAGTATCCAAAAGGTAAAAGTTCCTTTATTTCAAAAGTAAGGGGTAACTGCAAGACAATTACCTGATTTAGGAAAGGGAAGAGCGCTGGGATGAAACTGGCAAAACCATCAACATTGTTTACTGTTCAAGTAGTACCCACCCAAACAGTAATTTTTGTATTGTTACAAAGAATTAGTGCAGTCCTACCCTAAGACTTCTCCAGTGAAACACTGAGGATCAGTGAAGGCCTGTATGATGCAAAGAACTATGCAAGAATACCACCATAAGATCTTAAGATTTTACTTCACCACCAGTTTTCCAACAAAGAGATAAAAAAGTCACTTTCACAGCACACTGTGAGAATGTCACATGTAGCATCACTATATTCTGCTTGATAAAGAGCAGCAATCAGAAACAGCAATCTGTTAAAAAGAAGTTGATTAGAATTTCTTAATTCCAAACCATCCCACTACATCAGTCCATCTTTAAATGTGTTGTCTTTTAGAGAAAGATTGCTAGATTTTTAGAACTTGGTAAAAAATAAAGTCTGACATTAAGAATAAAAGCATGAAATAGACTGTGGAAACTAAATATTTCTAAGTGAAGTTTTTTTGCTTATAGGTGCAAAAAGAATACTCAGATTTGTCAATGATTACCTTCAGGGCCAGCACATTTGATGCACTAAACATTCTAGGCAGAGACAGGATTATTACAGAGTTCTATTTTTGATTTACACCGAGTTCTTGGAACCATTTGGATATTAAGAGTGAAGCTATCTGAACTTACTCTTTGCACTTTGGACGCAGCCCTCAGGATTTCCTGGCATGTCACCAAGGAAGTCCTCTGCAGGTTGAATTCATATCTGTTTCTCATCTAATACCCAAGTGTATTTACAGAGATACTTATAGCCACATTCTATGTACTTCAAATGAAAAGGTCCACACTTCTGCATCTATAAATACATTAGTTTGTTAAATTAACATTTTCATACGATTGCAGTGCGTAGTTTGACTTTTCATTTTGCCCTCGGTAGAAATGGATGAAAGGTTCACTAACATTGTGTCCATATATATTTTTTAATTATTTTTTTCAAGCTGCAATAGGAAAAAAAGAGAGGGGCTCTTCTCGTGTGCTTTCCCATTAAATAATTTAGATGATATAGATGACTTTTTAATTTATTTTTTTAAAAACATATATAAGCTCTGAATCATGCAAAATATGACCACCTGAGCTACATTAGTCTAATGTAACTGGGCAATTGGTGAAGCTGTCAGACTGTCCAAAGTGCTAGTGATAGTCCATTCTTACAGTGCCAGCCTGATGTGTGGGACAAGTTAAAAAAAAAGCAAACCTCTGAGGCATCACCATACACTTGCTGTGTTTTCCATTTTGGTATTCCCAGCCAACCACTCTCTCTTGACATCAGTAGTTGACATTTACCACTGCACCAACATAGTTAGAAGCAGTAAATTTGTATTTTGTTTTGTTTTGTTAGCAGCTATACACTCAGTGCTATTCATCATATATAGGTGGGTCTCCATCACTTGAAAACGTTGACAGTTTCTTTCCATGATTCTGCACATGATCTTCATTCATCTTCTCCAAAGCTTCAATCTAGAGAGACAAAATAAAACCGTGCTGAAATTATAAAACCACACCTCCACCAGAATGCTGCTAAACAGTGTTAAAAAGTAGATCACAGAGGAGGTATATACTGTGTTGCTATTTCAGTGATACAGTTACATGTACAGAGGGACATATTTTGGAAGTACAGCTTGAAACATCTGTTCTCAACAAGTTACTAAAATGACTAGCACTCCATTAGAGTTTCAAGCTAGGTAACTGAAAAGTACCAGTTGCGGGGAGGACTGCATGATTCTTAGGTCTTCAGCTGTATAGAAATGTCCCTTTCTCCAACTCGGAACACCTCCACTGTAACTCAGCCAATCCATCAGCACGAGAGAAATTCCAATACTAACATTACAAATCCACTGCAGTAATTTTTAACAGTGAAAGCTGAAGACAGATATACTTCAGTGTTTTGTGCAATCAAAGTAACACGGTACAGTAGCTTATTTTGGTCTTCTGATTGTTAAGTTTGGATTGCTTCCCCTTCTACTCCAGGGGAGATAATTTTGACTTTAGCCCCTAGTAACAGAAGTCTAAAGTTTAAGGACGAGCTGCTCAAATTCGCCTCTATGTAAGCAGCAATGTTAAGTCTTTCCCATAAAACTTAAAAGCACTAAAGGTGACATAAAACAAGAAAAACACCACGCCCTACCCCCCAGTGCTCACAGCACAGTCAGTGAGGGAACTGATTTTGCTCGATTACCTGACATGTAATGACCATGGAACTGTGACATTGTGTTCCCTTTATCTTTTGCTTACTCTGAGGACCTTCCCCAGGAGTTACCTAGTTTCAAGCTGCCACCTACTCCATGCTGGACTAGCATAAACCTACACTGTCATGAGTAATTAGGTGGAGTAGGATTGCCATGCTGCCTTAACTTTGATTAGTAAATATTGACTGTTTGACAACTTGTTTATTCAATGTCTGATATCAGGATGCATGCCTTGAGGAGTTACAGGCAAAGGTTGAAAATAAAAAGGCGACTGACCAAAGATTCCTACATCCACATTTACATTAGCACTATTTTAGGCTTGAAAATTGAAAACACTAGCCTAAGCTTTAAATTCTAATAAATTAATTCTAATAACATCTAAACCATAAAAATAAGCAGTAGAACAATTATTATTTTTAATCCAGCTTTCCCTTCTCTGCACAACTTTAATGTATGTAAGGGAAGACAACAATGCTAGCTTTTAAACTAAAACCAGATCACTAGATTTGCCTTAATCCTGAAAGAAGCAACTAAATGCAACATGAAGCCTTTTACACTTGGGAGCAGATCGATCAGGAAAGGGGGTGGAGAGGCCTGTCAGTATGAGTATCTGTAAACATTTGTACTAGATTGAAATACTCAAGTTTTTAAAAAGAGATGCAGAATGACTGCTGAAGTTTTATTCACACAAACCAATCACGCAAACTAAATGTGGAAAGTTAAGGTATTACAATAGCTACTATAGCTAACCAAATTAAAACTGTTAGACAGAGAAAGCTATACCTCTGCTTGGAAGTCTACTTCATTGTCAGCTGTAATATTTAAACCTGAGACAGCGTTGAAGAGTTCACGCTCATTAAGTGCTTCTGCCACGCCTCCTTTCTGGAAGAACTAGTCAACATAAAAAGCACACATTAAACACTTTACTACACAGAACAAAATATTCCTTTTTCTTCCCCAAGTTACAGTATTTAGTCAAAATTCAATTTTTGGTTTTATTGACCCACAGATAAAAATAACTGAAATAAGTTTTAAGTTCTAGTGGTATCATTTTACTCTTCCACACTTTTCCCTTTCAGAGAAGAACACCATCAGCATGGACAATATACAACAGTAATCTTGTATACATGTGGTGGTGATCATTTTTTACTGAGTTGTATTGGTTGTTTTTCAATTAGCTCTGAGTTGATTTTTATCTTGGAAAACATTCAGCAGAACAGAAGATTGTCAGACAGAGGTCCTACCTGTGCAACATTCCTACAGTCTCTGAACAAAAACTCAAGTCCGTGAGGATGGGTTGGCTCTACAGACTGACTGACATCAATGAGCCAGACCTATAGTCACAAGAGAAATAACAATTCACTTTGTATTAAAATTTCACGTTGGAGAGAGTGTCCAAAGGAGGGCAATGAAGATGGTAAAGGGCCTTGAGGGGAAACCGTATGAGGAGCAGCTGAGGTCACTTGGTCTGTTCAGGCTGGAGGAGACTGAGGGGAGACCTCATTGCAGTTACAACTTCCTCCTGAGGGGAAGAGGAGGGGCAGGCACTGATCTCTTCTCTGTGGTGACCAGTGACATGATCCGAGGGAATGGCCTAAAGTTGTGTCAGGGGAGGTTTAGGTTGGATATTAGGAAAAGGTTCTTCACCCAGAGGGTGGTTGGGCACTGGAACAGGCTCCCAGGGAAGTGGTCACAGCATCAACCCTGAGGGAGTTCAAGAAGCATTTGGATGATACTCTCAGGCCCATGGTATGACTCTTGAGGATGGTCCTGTGCAGAGCTAGGAGCTGGACTCCATGATCCTTGTGGGTCCCTTCCATCTCAGGGTATTCTGTGATTCTGGGAAACCTTTCCTCCCCACATTAAGAACAAACTCACCTTCCCATCATGCCAAAGCATGTTGTATTCACTAAGATCTGCATGGACCAGGTTGCACTCCTTATACAACTGCTGCATCATCTGCAAGGAACCAAATTAATGAAAGAAGTATGCTATACTCCACATAAATATTGCTTGCATGACGATAAAATAAACAAACAAACAAAACGCCTTTCCCCAAAACACTGACCTAATTTGCATAATTTTTACCCTAGTCTTCAATAAATTTCCACACATGCAATCGCAGTTTTGGTACTTTGCCAGCCAACTAAGCTTTTATCGCTGAACTTAGCTTTGGCAACTCTGAAGAATTAGTCTAGTAAACTCAGGTCAGCTCTGCCAACCAGTCCAAGTGCACGAGAGAGATAAACACATTCTCTAAATATACATGTCATTTTCACTTCTATCACAGAGCAAAGAAGTCTCAGAATTGTACATGCTGAATCCTAAACAGCATACATATTCATTAAAAAGATGGTTGTGTTGCTCACTGGTCTCACAATTTGAGGTCTAGACCATTCATGTTACCAACATGCGAGGTTGGTTGGCTGGTTCAGTTTTTTAATTTCTGTAATGTAATAGTGAATAGACAGTTAGCAGGTACATGCTTGAACCAATTACAGCAGAAAATGGAAAAATCCACTGTGCAATATTCCAACTCATTCTTTGATTTCTAGGTTTGCTGAAGGGGGGGGGATGGGAGGGCGCGATCACTGGAAAGTGCTTAAGCCATGTAAATTAGGTGTTTGGTAAGCCCAGAAAGACTTCAGAGAATTTTATAAACCACATGCTGCTTCTATCAAAGGACTACTTGCTGATAATTCCTCTACTGCTAAGTATCTGGCATCAAGTCCCAGCACTCAGATTAAGATTAAATTTAAATATCTTTTTTTTAGTGGGTAATTTTTTTATTTATTCTAAGTCACACATTAAACAGCAGCAAAATAAGACTTTGGACTTCATATCTCGAAAGTGAGGCAAGCATCCTGAGAAGTAAATAAATAATGATTTGCCCTTAATTTGTTCTAAAAGAAAACACAACCCAGAACTGGAGGAGAAATCAGCATTGTCTTACATTGAGAGTCTGATAGTAGGCCTTTTTCATGTCTTCACTACTGAGTGTTACATCCTTTAGTTTAGGAGCTGGGATTTGATCCTTGCCAATGAAAGACATAACCAAGACGTGTTTCTTAAGGATAACCACTTGAGGACAAGGAATTCCTGCATTTTGCATTCTGAGGATCAGAAAATAGATACTGATTAAGAAAAACAAAAGCCCCAAAACCATATAGTCCTAGTTCCTGCTTGCTCATTTCCAGTCTAAGAGAGCATGTAAGAAACTTGATCCAGAGTAAAAAAAGTCTTTGAAATAGAGAATTGAAAACTGAATAAATATATTTATTTCACATAGGAAAATTCAGAACCTAAAGTCATAAGTGAGTCTAAGAATGCTCACTGAACACCAATCACTTTTACAACAAGAGCCTGACTTCACAGGCTTGTAAATTCTGCTGCCAAATCACTGAAGATGCTGACAACTCATTAAACTGTAAGAAACCAGAGGCTTTTCCAATCTATGGCACATTGTATATTATTTTGACCTAAAAAAAATCTAAACTTCTACCCAGACATAGTGTATCTTCCTTACACAGAGAAGGCATTTGACAACTACACTTGATTTTTTTTTTCTTTACCTTGTTAAGTTATGCATTTCTTTCTCAGCCCACATACGAATAATCTTTCGTGGATTCAATTTACTGAAGCGGTCTTTAAATCTGTAGTCATCCTTGATGTATTTGTCACGGTTCTTGAATTCATTAAGAGTTGTTTTAAACACTTTGATGGCACATTCCAGAGGAATAACTTTATCTTCAGTTGCACTTCTCGTGGAAAAAGTCAAATATATAACAAAGTTAACTATTTGCATCTTTACAGACAAATGCATGCTTTTAGGGTTTTTTATATAATACAAGATACAGCGATTTTTAATGCAAGAGAAGGTCTGACTTCCTATCAAATCTAGACGCCAACTCAAGTTTATAACAATTCTATGATTAAACGTGCATATGAATGCTTGGGTTTTGGCATTTTGATTATATGTTGCTTATCAAACAGGTTACATCTCCCAGTTTGGTATTATTTTTTCTTAAATGTCATAGCTAATAACAGCCCTGTTAATGGATGTACTTGCTACAAGAATTTACAGGTGAAAATACTCTTCCCTTAGAACAATAATAGTAGCACCACAGTATTTTGTAAAGCACCACAAAGATATATGCACTATAGTCACTACTAACTTAATATAATCCTTCCAGTGTGGCAGTTTTTACAACTGGACTCTTACATGACTCTCAAAGTGAACAGCATCCCGACACTATGCTCAAGGTAACCCTGAAGTAACAAACACCACCTCCACTGAGCTGCACAGATGGAGATGACCATACAGTGATCTGTATAGAAAGACAATCTTCAGGTAGCCTAATATAATCATGACAGTTCTATAAGCCTGCTGCACGTTGGTGGAAAGAGTTCTGCTAAATTCTCAAGACTTCTTTTTTATAAAAGAAGTACATCTTTTTCTACAGAAAGCCAGGTGGATTTGTCCCTGTTCATTAAATGGACTCCAAGGAGGAAAGTGGGTATTTTTTTAATTCACAGTTGGTACCATTTGGTTTTTAGATTTTATTATTATCTGCATACACATGAATAGAAGCTTTAAAGGCTTGGAAATAAAAAACATGCAGCTGTTTAAATATTTCTGTGGTTTCTGCTTTTTATATCAACTCTGGTACTTAAAGCTACCATCAGTAACAACAACATACTTACTTTCCTCCATAGGCATGAAAAACAACAGATTCTTTTCCTGTGCTGATGCAGCCTGTGATGGTCTCCAGCATCCCAGCATTGACCATCTTGTACAGAAGTAAACGTGTTTTGGGATCCACTGCTTTCTCCTACAGGCAAGAAATGAATTCTCAAATCAGTAAAATAATTCTTTGCTTTACAGCAAATTTAGAATATTTATATGCCACAAGATTTCAACTATGTGGAAAGAATAATGTCATTAATAAAATTATCTCAACTGATAAAGAGGAAAAAAAATAAACTGAAACAAACAGATGAAGCAAAATCAGTCTGCTCCAGGACTGTCATTTTAGGATTTAATACTCTCAGGTTCCTTATCAGCTGTGTAACACATTTAGTATTTTACCAATTCCACACAGACTCAACAGCACTTTCTACAGTGTTTTCAAGAAGTCTCTACAAATCATGATTCAAAATATCCTAACTATTATATTTCTTTGATATCAGTAATAATAAAGCAAAGCAAAGCACTCAAATTTGAAGAAGTCCACAGCAGGAGTCACCAGAGGTCCTACTCTAAAATCACCCATAAAACCTATAAACTGACTTCCTAAATTATTAAGTCAGTTTAGTTGGTCACCTCATCTTCCTGCAACTTGCTATGAAGACAGATATTTGGAGCCACACGGTTGAACTGCAGAGGATTAGTCCTCTGGATAGTTTCTATAAATAACTTCCAGACAGTTTATTCATTGTAGCTGATTAAGTTTAGGCAAGTTTAGAAAGACAACGAGGAACAAAAATGGAAGGTGCTTGCTCTTACTTTGATATGGCTCTCACAGTAATGCAGCTCAAATAAAAACAGCCTTTTTCTAGTACCAGCTGGCTGATACCACCTCCTTCAGCAATGTTAGTATATTATTACTTAACTGTTTTACTAAAAATGGAATGCTTCAAGAAGTTACCAAAATAGTGTTCAGCTATTACACCAGATAAAAAGTATATAGAGAGAATTTATTAAAAACATACCGCAGTGGAGTGCTCCTTCTTTTCATGGAGCCTTGCACTTCGACGTTCCTCAGAGTATGCATGTTGCTTTAAGGCATTGAAGACCTGATTTGACAGCTTTAGGTCCATTCCAATTCCATCCCCAACTTGGAATTCAGGTGCAAACTACAAGTAGAAATAATAGAAATTTAAGCCTTGTTACTAGCAGACACCAAGAGTTGGCACAAACAGAAATTTCTCATTCTGATTTGGAAATACCCCGGGTAGATTAGGACCTATCTGAAACCCACTTTGTATAATGTTGTCGCTGTGTTTAAAAACTTACGGCTTTAAACTCAGAACTCAAAGTTCTGCCCAAATAGATATGAGATTACCTAACATCCTGCAAAAATAGCACTTGCAGCATTTCCTTATTTGCAGAAGTTGCACCACTTACCTTAAAGAAAATGGAAGGCATGTACTATATAGATAAACAGACTGGAAAGCTGCAGGTCAAACAATTGACTTAAAATAAGTTACTTGGCTCATCAGACAAAATTAATAAAAAAAGGAGGTTACACAATAGCTATGCCTTTCAAAAGTAGCTTCAGTGTTTTATTTGCCTGTGTGCCAAACTTGCTGATAGTTTTGTTTTGCAAAAACAGTTCTGTGCAAATTTTTGAATCATGGTCAATAACAAACTATTATTAAACAGAAAACCCGCACAGCTCAAACTGCCGATTTGAAACGAAACACTACATTCTTTGATTTGATGGGAAAAAAATTTCACCCTATCCAGTAGCACAGATGGACAAGCATTAGTTTTTTGGTTGAATTGCAGCATTCCAGTTTTATATGCAAAATAAATTTCCCTAAGTTTTCACTTACATTTTCCATGCGAGCAGTGTTCTTTCTTCCGCATACCACTTCATCATGTTTAGTAGTAATATCTTTTCCTTTTCCTATGAAACCCCTTCTTGGTGTGGTAGTAGGTTTATCTGCCAGCAGTGAGAAAAATAAATCAAACTTCACACCTAACCAAACATAATTTATGCTCACAAAGGTCCCACAATGTCCACAAATGTAACATAATTTCAGATTACTTCAATTGTATGATCTTAGTGAAGTCTTCTCTTATCCTAAGCATGAAAGCTTTTCTTTTGCTATATTATGACTTACTTCTATGTCTTCTCTGGGGCATCAGACACATTTTTGGCATATTAAGACAGGAATATTCAATGTCATGGGAAGATGATACTGACCCTAGCCAAATGTAGATGACAGATACGCCCATCTCAGAATACTTTCCACGTACAATAATTATTTAGCCAGATTCAGCCACTGAAGCCAGCCAATATACTGGCAGACAGAGGCCTGAAATTACCTGCCCAACCTCCCGCTGACACCTCCCAATGAGGTAACCTGCTTTTACATACAAGTGGTATACCTCCTCACATTCAAAGAACACTTGATTTAACTATGTCTTAGGCCTATGAACTAAAGAAATTGTATTGTTTAAAACTGCCAAATACCTGCTCTGTAAGGATCATGACGGGTATCCTGCCAATCAACCTCATCCTCTGAGCTGTCACTGTCATAGGGATGCACCTTCCGATAATTTTCAAAGGATATGGAGACTAAAGAAACAAAACAAAGTAAGTATGTCAATGATTATCAGGGATTTGCTACTTCCTCACAGCTCTGCCAACTTAAACAGAGTGCCAAGAATATCTCCAAAGCAAAAATATTTCTTCTGACGAAGGTACCTTTGCTATCTCCATTGATCTTCTTCTCTTCACGCCGAAGCTGTGCATCATATTCCCTGTCAAATTCCATCTGCAGCATCTGAGCTAGCATTAGGTCACTAGAAGTGTCAATATTTTCTCCTGTAATAAATGGACCTTCAGCAACACTGAAATTTTAAAAACAGAAATTTTAAAAATTTAAACACAGTAATCTAAGCATAAACCACTGCTTAGTATTATTTCATCACTCTATACAAAAGACTTCATGTAGAGCTGCACAGAAAGGAATGGATCTCAGCTGTCTGCTTCCCCTTTAAGCCAACACTAAATATTAATAGATCATGACTTCATTTCTCTTTGCCACTTTTTTATGATGGAAACATTATTTAAACTTTTACTTGCTTACCATTCTGTAAGAAGGATTAAGCTCTATTTTTAAGGTGTCCTTCACAAAAAAAAAAAAAGAAATCATACAGGTGTATGTGTGTATATATATTTATATGTTTTGTAAATAAAAACAAATAAAACCCCAAATAGTGTCGCTTTGCTTTGCTCTGCTTCACAGGAAAGACTGCAGTAAAAATTTTTATAAGTTTAGAACTAGTAAGCTCTTGGCCCTTGTTTAGAGCTTTCAAGTAGTAGGAGGATACAGGTGATATACCTGGTAGTTCCTGAAATAACATTTTACACTGTAAAAAGGAGTCTCTAAAAGGGTAGGAAAAAAAATTTCTGAGATTTCTCTAAACATATCTTACAGACTGGGTTAATGCACCCAGAAAATGCAAAGAAAACATCAAGAAGGAAGGAAAGGCAACAAAGAAGAGAATCTAAGGAAGACTTTTAACTGGGGAAGCCATCTTCACTGAAAAAGATCTGAAGAAGCAGAGTTAGAAGGCAACAGGCAAAGCATTTGCTATATTGCTATGCACTAAACACATTGTAAGAACACGCACAAGAGAGAGAAGATGGCAGCACAACTATAGAGATCACTAATCCAGGGCTCGGACTTACGCAACCACTTCAGGAAAAGCAGCATTTTCCTCTTCCAGCTGCAGTTCTTTTGCCAGCTGTTCACTCATTACATCAGCAAGAGAACATGATATTGATGTCGTGTTAGGGGTTCCCCACGGACACTGTAAATAAACATTTTATTCAAATCAGCAAGATTTGTAAAGTGACAAACACAATAATCAGGATAATTAGCTATCGCTGGCACCAAAATAAGCTCATGTAATCTTGTAAGAGCTTGTCTTCTACAGATACTTAGGGAACTATGGTGTACTACTCAAAGAGCAGCTTCATAAACTCAGTAGGGAGAACTGGGGTTGAAAAGATATTGGTAGTCACTAAATGGGGGAGGAAAAAGTCAGCTTGTCAGTACTCTCTGAAGACAGGGTAAAGCCTTCCCAGAAAGTTTGCTTACAAGTGTAGACACAATCTGCGTAAAACTTCTCTTGGAATAACACAACCTGTGTAAAACTTCTCTTGGAATAACACAACCGCTTATGTACAGCTTCCTCCCCCGTTTTTAGGGCCCTGAAAGGACAGCCACCATAAAACATCCCCTCAAAAACGCAGAAGCACACACATAACCTCGCTGCGAGTGACGAACACAACCAAGCTGTGACTCACTGCCTACCGCCGTGACAACCCAGCTCGCTTAGCTCCGACTCCCTGCTCGCCAGCAGAGCATGGAGAGAAGCAAAGGCATTTATCAGGCTGCCACAGCAGCCCTGTCCAGCAAGTAGATAATTGCCGGTAGCAGCAAGAACGCCATTACCCGTCCATCGCTGCTCGGGTGGCTCTGCCCAGTGACCGCGACCCTGGTGGTGCTGCTATTGCCCCGCAGCGCCCTCTCCATGGCCTCAGTTCTCCTCCTCCACCTCCCCGGAGCCCGGACAGCGGCGGTCGCCCCTCTGCGGCTCCGGGCTGCCGGCACAGCGCTCACCTTGCTCTGCCAGGCGGGGCCCGGACCGGCGTCGGGGGGGGCGGCGGCGGCGACTCCCACCGAGTCCATGGGACAACACGCAGGGGCGGGCGGGGAGCGGCAGGAGCTGGGTCTCTCTTCGGGGCAGCGACGCTCCGACTGCGAAACCTTCCGGGTCCTGCCCGGTCCTCCCCGGCCGTCACGGGCCGTCAGGCGGCCCATTGGCCGCCGGCTCGGGCATCGCCCGCCTTTCCGGTGATGTCAGCGGGGCCCCGGCGGAGCCCTCGGTGTGGCCGGGCTGCGGCTCCGGCGCCTCGGCCCGCCAGGAGGCCCCGCAGGGCTTGAGGGACAGCGGGACAGCGCCAGGCGCTGGGGCTGGGCTGGCGGCAAAGCGAACGGGGGGGAATTAAATGGCTGGCGTTTGTTTATGTCTCAGGAGGTAACCGAGGGAACCGTGGAAAAAAGCCTAACCAAACCATACCATGAGCGAACGGCAAAACAAATGGATGAAATGGAGTTCAGAGAAGGGCAAGGAAGCTGGTGAAGGGTCCAGAGCCCAAGTCCTATGAGGAGTGGCTGGGGGAGCTGGGATTGTTTAGCCTGGAGGAGGGGCTCAGGGGAGACCTTATTTGGGAGACCTCCATCTAACTGATGTAGTTATCTATCCTACATCATATCTTATGTATCCCCTCTCCATCAGGGGAGACCTACAACCTGAGGGGAGGTTGTAGCCAGGATGAGGGGGTCAGCGTCTTCTCCCAGGCAGCGACAGGACAAGAGGACATAGTCTTAACCTGCACCAGGGAGACTTCAGTTGAACATTGGGAACAATTTCTTCCCAGAAAGGGTGATTAAATATTGGAATGGGCTGCTGAGGGAGGTGGTGGAGTCACTGTCCCTGGAGGTGTTTAAGGAAAGACTGGACGTGGCAATGGTAGTGCAATGGTCTAGCTGATGTGGTGGTGTTGGGTCATCAGGTGGACTTGATGATCTCAGAAGTCTTTTCCAACCTAATTGATTCTGTGAAATTAAATAGGTGATGTTTGTTTTTAATCTCAGTAAGTATCTGAGGGAACAGGAAAAAAAAAACCAAACCAAACTGTAAGCAAACAATTCCGATCCCATATCTCATGGTAAATACAAAATTAAAGATTTTGTATGTGACCTACCACCTCTTACACTTCAATTTTATACATAATATTTATCTGGAAAATAGTATTGTGACTGAAATGCCCTATTTCCAGGACAGGGACAACAGAATGTCATTTTGCTATGAAACAGATGCCGGTTAGGTCTGCTTGGGCAAGTTTCCCAACAAGAAGGAAGTGATGCCTATAACCCTCGGGCCTGGCTCACCTCCAGCTGTTGAAGGTGTCTGCCAGCAGTTGTAGACAAACGTGTCATCACAATTGCCATCAATAACTTGAAAAACAACCTAGCAAAGTTATCTGGCTCCAAGAGCCGAAGTGGTAAGGGGTTATATAGCTCCTCCAGCCTGTTCGGAGTAAGTTACGGGTTACACATCTAGCAAAGCCCATGCTGCTGGGCAGGCCCAGCAAAAGCCACTCTCATCAACTCTCAGGCATGCAAGAATCAGCTTCATCGGCCAAAGTTCATCCAATTTGTCTTTAGCAGCCTGCAATGACGTAACAGTGCAATCTCCCAAGACAATTTGTTCCAGTGTTCATTATTGCAGGAAGTCCCCGACTAAAAGTCAAACCACTTGGAAGGTGGTAGGGACCCAGGTTGTAATGCACAACCTGCAGGTACTACACAAGCTTGTGCCATGGAGAGACTATAGTGTCATAATATCATCTGGGTTGAAAAAGACCTTTAAGATCATCAAGTCCAACCATTAACACAGCACTGCCAAGTGCTGGCGAGGGTGGATGGGTACCAGTGTGGTTCTTGTCTATTCTCCACTTAGCCCTGGCAGAAAGAGATTGTTTCTTTGCCTTTGCAACTGCCTTTTTGGGATGTGAAGATTGCTGCCATACCTCCCTCAGTCTTCTTTGTCTAAATTTAACAGTTTTATAAATGAGCAGAATATCAAAGCAGTGTCCTGCTGCTCTGGGAAAATCATTGTTCTTGCACAGCTGTGCAAGCACTGATTAAGAAAATGGGTTTTGGTAGTTTTTGATTCAAACAGTGACTTAATATTCCTGTATCGTGTTATTAAGTTTTTAATTTTCAAAAATAAGTCTTCTATTTTAGTCTCTTAAATATTACCTGATTAGGCCTTGATCCCATGACCTCTTATATGAATGGATCAAGCTTTGAACTGAATTGTATTAAGAAGAAATGTTCTGTAAAATGACACCTAAACTAAATTATTTGTAACACATTCACATCTCACAATAAAAATAGTTAAAAATCTAGATAGAGCAGAAACTTCCCTTCATATTAATCAAAATTTAGAGCAAAGCTGTATAACAATTACTTAGTATGCAATTCAAGTCAGCCATGATAAACAACACTGTCAGAACTTTATAGCTTCATTCTTGATCCCTGACTGTAAGTGGTTTACAAGAATTCAAACCTACCTCTACATTTTGCTGTAGGAAGAGATATCATCTTTGTCCGAGTTTCCCACTTGTAATAAGAAATACTGCAAAAAGCCAAGAGATATCACTCTGGAAATGATACCCCACTGAAATATGAAGCCAAAAGTGCTTCTAGCACACGCTTTCATTACTCTCTGTAGATCTGTAAACTTTTCTTATTCTTTTTTTAAAGCTTTACAGGCTGAATTTTTGGCACAATGCAAAGTATACCTTTGCTTGCAAAATAGACTTCTGCCATGCTTATATAAGCAGGTGCTCTACAAAGTGGAAATGCTGTGTTGCCTACCTTGCCATCTCTAACACTGTCAGTGGCTTGTCAGTGATCTCTGTAGGCCTGGATGTACCAAACCTTTCAGCACTGGAAATCTGACGTCTGTTTTGGGCCACCACCTTACAAAACAGATAGGATCACATCTGATGCACCAAAATGCTTGAATTTGTCCTGGTGCAGTGGTGACTGTTCAGCTGTTGCACTCTGTTGACTTTGTCTTCGGAGGCTAAACATAGCAGGTTAGACAGGCTCATTTTATGGCCTGGATTTGACTACCTAGTGTCTCCTTAACTCCCCAGTTTAGGTCATGCTCAGTTCCTTATTTATGCTGTTTAATCCTCTAAAAATATGGTGTATGGGTACACAGATAGCTTTACCTGAGCAAAGTCAAAGTGAGAAGCACAGAGATAGGACCTTGCTAATACCAGGTCTGGCAAGAATGAGGCTTCCCTGGGCCATAATAAAAGGATGCCCAGTAACTATAATTAAAGAGGGAGTGTCTTTCTCTGCTTCTCTACCTCCCTGGGATATTTATAGTTTACATGTCACCAATTAATCATATGATCATAGAATAGTTTGAGTTGGAAGGGGCCTTTAGCCATCTAGCTCAACCTCCCTGCTGTGAGCATGGGCACCTTCAACTAGATCAGGTTGCCCAGAGCTTCACCCATACTGAATTTGAACACTTCGAGGCAGATCCACCACCTGTTCCAGTGTCTCACCACTCTCACCGTACAAAATATCTCCCTTATATCTAGTCTAAATCCACCCTCTTGAAGTTTAAAACTATTCCCCCTTGTCCTATCACTGCATGCCCATGTAGGAAGTCTCTCTCCATCATTCTTGTGGGCCCCCTTTAGGTACTGGAAGGCCTCCCCAGAGCGTTCTCCAGGCTGAACAACCCCAGCGCTCTCAGCCTGTCTCCATAGGAGAGGTGCTCCAGCTCTCTTGATCATCTCTTCGCGACTGGACTCGCTCGCTCTAACAGGTCCGTGTCCTGTGCTGAGGGCCCCATAGAGCTGGACGCAGCACTCCAGGTGGGGGTCTCACAAGGGCAGCGCAGAGGGGCACAACCCCCCGCCTTTCCCTGCCGGCCGCGGTTCCCGGGATACGTCCCGGGATGCGGCCGTGTCCGGACCGGGAGCGCCGCCGGCGGGCCCCTCACCGGGCACGGCCGCCAGGCGGCAGCAGCGGCGCCCGCGGAGGCGGCGCCCATCGGAGCGCGACGTGTCGCTGCCATGGCCGGCGGGCGCCGCCGGCGGTGACAGATGTATTTGAAGAGGCCGGCGGGCGGCCTCGCCTTCTGCCTCTTCTACCTGGCGTCCTGCTTCACCAACAAGGTGAGGGCGGGCGCGGGGCCGCCGCAGCCTCGGAGTGGCCGGGCCGGGCGGGGCGGGGCGGAGCGGAGCGGAGCGGAGCGGAGGGAGGTGCGGGGGCGCTGGGCAGGCGGTCCGCTCGGCAGGAGCGGGGGCGAGGTAAGTGGCGGGACCCAGCAGGAGGCGAAGGAGCGATGATGCCCTCTGCTTGCCCTGCCCTGCCCTGCGCTGCGCTGCGCTGCGCTGCGCTGCTCAGGGAGAGCCGCGGATCAGCCCCTCCCGGACGAGACTACCCCACGAGTGAAAAATTCCCCGGCATTCCAGCCCGAAGGGCCACCGCCGCCCAGCAGTGTACGCTCCCGAAACTGGGGATAGGACTGTCTGCTACGGGTCTCGTTTTTCTCTCGGTGTGTGACATCTTAACCTTTCCACGACACAGAAGTTCCAATACTGGCTTGTTCAGGAGAGCAAAAAGGTGGCATCATATCATTCCAATGAATGAAGTGTTATAGAGCCAGAAATTAGGCTGCTCTGAAAGCATCGCTGATGCTGCATATATTTTGCATTATTGGATAACTAGCAACTGCACCCATTCCTAAGAGAAGATCTGTTAACTGGAACAATAATACCAAGGGGAAAATCTGTACTATTGAAAGTGTTGTACCAGTAGTGGAACAAATGTTAACTTCCATGGATCCTGCAGCAACTTTATCAGTCAGCAAATTAAAGACAAGAATTTTGTTTTCCATTGTGTAACTAAGTTGCTTATTAGTGTTGCTGAAACGTTTAAGTAGAAGGAGAAGTAGACTGCAGAAGGCCACATTGTGAATAAAACTGTAGAGTTAAAGCAAGGTTTGAAATATTTTTTTCACTTTGTGAGGAGGAGATAGAGTAACTGCTCTTTGCTGTCCTGTTTATGTTAGAGTATGTGTTTCTGGTTCAGATTTGTGAAAGAAAAGGTGTTACTGAAGGAATCATTACAGATTTCCTGGGAGAGGGCTAGAGAAAAACAGCATTTCAGAGGTGAAAATTAAACCTCTTCTGGGCAGTGGCCACGGGTTTCTGTTCCAAGGTACGCTTGCCATTATGGATGCCCAGAAATAGACTGAAGTCCAGACAGGAAGCAAAGTTTGTAGGGAGAGATAATGCACTTGATTTGACAGACTGTTAGGAGCAGTGATTAGTTAAACAGAAAGAGGCTAGAAGAGCTGCCAAATTGCGTCATGGATTGGGAAAGGTACTTGGCTTAACTGTACTTGAGAGGAGGTCAGAAGGACTTTGACATAGGGCCTCCATTTTCAAACCTGAATATAGGTTTTAGTGTAATAAAGTAAAAAATAACTAGAACCTTTTAGTTGTTGCAGATGGTATGCAAATGCAGGTGGGGGTACGGACGTGTGCATATTTATCTTCCTGATTTAAAACCTGTGTGGTGGTTCTGACTCTTGTTTGTGTAATATGGCTCGTCAACATGCCTTGTCTCTGTATATTGATGCCAACTTCTTAGTGACACCCTACAAACCTAAAAACTGGACCTTGCAAAGTGCTTAGCACAGTTTCCTCTCTGTTGAAAGCTTTCAGCTTCTCCTTTTGCCCTTGTCAGCTTCTGCTGGCTCCTCGAAGGAACAGCAGGTATGTTTCATTTCCTCTGAGGAAGCTTCAGTCGTTCTTCTCCTTTGCAGAAATGGTATTTATATACTTAATTACAGGAAATTGTTAGATCTTGATATACATGTCGAAAGACATGTAATAATTGCTCATATTTGCATACATACAGGTATAGTGTGAAAAGACACCAGCATCCATACACACAGACCCTGACAAAGAGTGCTAAGGCAATAACACAAAGACTTTGCATTTCACCCCCGTTTATTACATCTCCAGTGGGCTTTATGGACTGCTCAGTATTTTACACAACATAGGATGTGAACAGAATATTAGATGTGTAAGATGCATTGGTCATAAGGAGACAGTTATGTTAAGATTATTCGTCTTGATTCTGCCAAAGGTTGCCTCTGTGGTACGATATGATGCTAATTGAGAGGTGCTTATGGCTTTTTGTTTCTGTTATTCCTTTTCCCATTCAGTATGATGCATGGAGTGTGCTCAGAAAGTGAAAGTACAATTCAGAAGGTAGCCTTCTCCATTGTTCAGTCACTCCATGCCTCATATACTTTAGCATCTATTACCTTCCACAGTGACTGAGGCAGCATGCAGCAGTTCTGGTGTGGGAAGTGTCACAAATGAGTGTTTTAGGTTGCTCAAAGAGTCACTGGCAAAGGTATCGGCAAGAGTGGATTTAATATTAAAGTGAAATCACAGCAGGGTTCGTTGGCAAGGTTTGTTCTATTACCACAGTTACTACTTACGTTATACCATTATTATGTTATTACGTCATTGCATCTACTACTTCATTACCAGGTGGTTAAAGCAGCTAGAGAAAAATCAGACTAAAATCAATCAATCTAAACATAAATCAGTCTAAAATGATCTACGTGGAAGTAAGGATAGGAAAGGGTAAGGATAAAAGGGAATAAGACACTCCAATTTGGAGTCGCAGGGTTCAGAGTGGACCCCCTTGCCAAAGTTAGCCCCAGACTTGACCAATGGTTTAGGCCTAAAGGTTTTAACAGCACTTAAACTTAACACTGCTAAATGAATAGCTTAATTTAAAAAATTTAACAAAACATTCATACAGAATTTACCATAGGTACAACAGTGACTCACTTACAGGTCTGTCTTACTTACGAATCTAACATACTTAAGAATCTAAGAGAGCAACATTCATAGTACATTTGCTATAGAATATTCAGAGTTGTGTGCACACAGACCTGAAGAAGTATGTACAAGGTATACCTGTGAAAAATTCCCCTTGAGTGCACTGAAATGCTCATGTCTTGAGGACTGGGGGTGTCAGCCCAGGCTCTACTGTCAGTGCTCAGTGGCAGTCCTCCAAGTATAGCAAACTTGAGAGTTCACGGGCTCTGAGAGGCATCCCACTCAGAGGGAATTGCTGGTCACAGCTTGCTGTGGTCCAGGAGAGATCAAAGGGACTCACTTAGGACTGCTGTTCATAGGGTCACAAGAATTGGCTCTAGTCATAGTAATTTTCCATCCTGGCTGCAATGCGGGTTGGTAACTTTCTCTAGAAGTACAATAACAAAAATATTGTTCCACTTGGGTTGCTATGCCGGCAAGAAAAATAAGGCTGTTTGTTAAAAAACAGGAGCTCATTAGACAGTGCTGGTTCCTGGGGGCAGACAGTGTTTCTGATAAGCTCAAAAGAAACTTAGCCCAGGTGCTATGCATCAAGACTGAGGCCTAACAAACATTTCTGAGAGCACAGTGTGGCCTGAGAGGGCAGGGGAGGAAATGTGCCACAGAAAGAGAAATCACTAAACATTTTCTTTGTCTTTTCTACCAAAATAAGGAAAAATGGAAACTTTTTGTGTGTATTTTGTTGCTCTTGTGATTGTTTGTTAATGTAGGTGTTTAATGTCCATTAATTTGGTATTTGTTTTCCAGTATGTCCTGTCTGTCCTGCAATTTACCTACCCTACCCTTTTTCAAGGGTAAGTACTATTTTAAGAATACAGTTGTTTGAAAAATGACTTTCATATCTTGCTGTTCCATGCTGAAGCTAACTTCAGTACCTCTTGTCATTACTGGCTTTTGCTGTCTAGAGAACATAATTCATAAAGCCTTAGTAAAGCATTCATTAATGTGTCAGTTAATTTTTTTAACATCCTGGTGGTGGTGTAATTAAGATATACAGAGTCCATAATTTCTCATTTTTCTGAAAGTCTTAGCTTCAGCATAGAAAAGTAACATTTATAGTACAACCTGTCTTCTTTGGAAATGGCACTCTTGGATAATATGCAGTTGTGGTGTATTCTTTAGCTATACTAGAGAAAACCAGCCTTAAATCCATCTTTAGGCACTTACAAATACCTCGTTGCTTATTTTTGTGCTTGGCTTTGGTTGTAACTCTGCATCACAAGTCATCTTGATGATTGTAATGGGAAATGTAGTGTTTTAACAAGTGTCCATATATACCATCAGTGCTGATAATTTGTGAGATGTTCCGGGAAAATCTGGCCTCTTAGAGTCCAGGCTTCCCCTATTTGTTCTTTTGGGATAATGTTGAAATCTGCACACACTGGGTATCTTTAGTTCCTTTTCTGCTGCTTAGCATGGCTTACATTTTTGTCTGACTTGCAGCCCCAGGACTGCAATCAACTCTAGAAATAGTTGTCTGGGGAATCTCCATTTACTTTGAGTGTATTTAGCTCAATTAAATATTCAGTGAATGCTTGCTTCGTTTTTGGCACACACAGAGGCTGTCTCTTGGACCAGGCTTTTATTGTATGGGGAAAGGGTTTTGAGTAAAGTTTGAAAAATACACGTGTGGTAAATCAACAATAAACAAGCATATTTCAAAGGCAAGCAACTGCCTTACTGTATCTGTATCACCACAGTTATTTCCCTTTTCTATTATTTGGCAATGCATTTCGGCATCTTAATGTTTTTCCATAAGTTCTGGCTTTTAAAAGTGATCTTCCCTTGAAATGTTTTTAAGTGGCTCAGACGCGCTTTCATTTGGAGCTGGGACAGATGTGCAAAGGAGGGAAGGAATGCGTTTCTCAGTTCATGCTGTTGTAGTTCATTGTCATTGGTTTTGTTCCCATTATAATCTAAGAATATACTGCATAGTGCTAAGCATCTGAAACTCTCACTAACTTCAGCTTCCATCATTAAAACCTGACACAAGAGGAACTTCTTCACAGTAAAGCTGACAGGAATTCATAACAGGCTTGGATAGAGCATGGTCAAGACTGCATCTAGCATGAGGAAAATCTGGCTTTTAAGCTCTTGTATGCTTCTCATCTGAAAAAAAGTGCAGTGAGCTATTATATTAGTGTTGAATATTTTATATATCCACAAGGAAAACGAGCCATCTCTTCTCTGACAGTGTCCAACTGCATGTCATACTGCGTAGAGTGAATATTTGTTTATTTGTGTATGTGTGAGAAGAATTTTAAATAATTGCTTAAATGCATTGCAATGATTGGGAAGAATAGATGAACCCACTTCTATACCTGTTATGGATGTTAATGTCATTTAAGATTGTAATAGAGTATCTCTGTCTGAACTGTGCTAGATATTCAAGGATTTTCACCCAAGAAACATGAAACACCTCTCTGGAAACTGCTAACTTAAAGAAGACAAAAGCTAGTAAATTATTTTAAAGCTTAAAAAAAAACCAGTGTGCATTACTACTTGTTTTGAGCTATCTGCAAATATTTCTTAGGCCTTGCATACTATTTCTGTTAATAGACAGAGGAACTGCTTTGTAGTAGGAGAGGTCATTTGATAGATAAGTCAGTGCAGAATGAATGTAATTGTTATGTACATTTTCAGTGAGAAAACCGCAGTGTTGTGGTTTATACACAAGGTTATCTGGCTGTAAAGATGTTTTCTCTGGGGGCCCTGAATCAGAGGCTCCTGCAGCATAATGATGTTATTGTTGATGACACTTCACTTGGTGCTTGCTGCACAAGCTCTAGAAGCAGGGCAGGAAGCAGTCAGTTCAAGGGATTTTGTAATCTAAACCCAGCATGAATTACCGTGGGAAGTCATGGAGCTAATGTTTGAAACTAGTAGGACTACACACGTTATCCTTGGGGCTTATAACTTCAGCTGAAGTGAGTCTTTCAGTCCTGAAATCATGTTTATTTGCTCCAACAGTAACAGTTTATGTATGAAAAGATAGTCATCTCTTGTCACAAACCTTGCCTCGCTCGCATCTTCAGATCATCATGGCTGTAACATCGCTATTGTTATTGTAAGCCTTGTGTAGGAAGAGGTGATAAAATGGGGATTCAGTAACATGATTAAGGTAGTTGTGGTAGATGGTAATTTATAAATAAAACATTTGAAACAGGATGTGGAAGCACCAGATTATTAGAAAATCTGGAGGAAACGAAGGTCCACAGAAATGAAAGATTCGAAGGGGAATAGTGGCATCCTTGGTAACCTAGAGAAATGGTAGATAACTGGAGTCATGGTTGTGCTGTGAGAAGTTCTGTGGATTCTAAGGTCATTCTCATGATTAAAGAGGACAAACAATTCAAAGATGTTGTGTTGTTCTGTTTCAGGTGGCAAACATTAGTGGGTGGACTTCTCCTTCACCTCTCCTGGAAGCTGGGCTGGGTGGAGATAAACTTGTGTTCAAGGTACTCTGTTTTTTTTTTTGTATCTGCTAAATACTTACTTTCTGTAGCTGGATCACAGCATAGATTCGTTGTGAAAGTTACGAACTGGCTAAAATAAAGGTTGGGTTTTGTGTGTGTTCTGCTTCACAGATGTAGAAGAGAATATTGTTGTAATAGCCATCAGTGATATTGGTAGAAGCAAGATTAGGTCCAAACATTGCTTTAGTGGCAGTTACTGATATCTATATATTATTATCAATTGTATATTTTTGGTGAAGACTTTAGACTCTTTAGACAAAACAGTCTAAAGGAATATAGCCATGAGTAATGTCCTTTTTTAGTTCAACTCGCCATCACTAATGATTACTTCTGCTTTAAACCATGAAATTAAAGAAGTTGAATCCTTTTTTTCTCCCAGCTTGGAAAATATATTTTGAATTTTTTTCAACTTCTGAAAGAATTTAAAGAAAATACTGGACAAGAACCACTTTATGATGTTGAAGATGTTGTTTTTATCTGTGAAAAGTTTTGACAAAAAATTATTTGTATTTTGATATTGGAGACTTGAGGCCACTAGATGTCAGTGCACTGTAGGAAAACAGATTCAAATACATCTTGAGAGACTTCTTGATAGTTTAGTGAATGCAGAATACCTGTTCTAGAATAGACTGAATGGAATGACCAGAATAAATTGACATGTTCTGGCTATAATACAGACAAATACTTAATCATGAGTGTAAATCTGTATTTCCTTAGGAGAATCAGACACATACTTTAATGCTTTACTGAGCTGCACTTGTACCTTGCATCTCCTGTATTAAAACAAAACCAAATAAAACCAAAATAAATTAAAAAAAAAAAACCAAAAGCCAAAAACCAAAACCCTCCAACACCCAAAACCCAACCAACAAACCAAAAAACTCCCCAACAAACAAACGTAATGTCCAAAGATGATTTTAGTACTACCAGTGGGATATGGATATTTCCACACCTCCCCCCCTTACAGAATATTGTTCTCTGAATCTGTCTGTTGGTTTGGGGTTTTTCTGTATGTGTGTGTGTGTAGGATACTTAGAAATACCATATCCAGTCTCCTCATGCTTCAGATAATAAACTGCCTTCCATTTGTTTGTTTATTTCTACAAAGTCTCAGTTTTTCTGTCATGTGGACTGATCTCATATACCTTCTGAGCCAGTTCATGTTATCTCCACGTGTCTCAGCAGAATTAAATAAAGACCAAATAAAAACATATTACTTAGTGTAATCTCTCTTAGGTTTTGTGGATAACCTGCTTTTCATCTGCTTCCCCCCAGTGCTCCCAACTTTAAGGGACTCTCTTTCATTGCTTCTAAACAGCCACTACTGTCTGCAAAGCTTGTATCCAGAACAAGGTCTTTGTGCAGCACACTGGAATATGTTTAGCATCTACATAATGCTACATAGTGCTGCAATCTGCTGCCCAGCTTCTGCCTAACCCTTGTAGGCACTTAAGTCCAATATGTTCCAGTTGTCATTTCTTATAGTGCTGCATTTCCCCCACAGCTAAGCAGCAGCTCAGAGCTTTACTTTAACCAAAGCTCCAAAGTGTGGTTTAGGGGAACGTACTCATTGACTTTATTGGGCTTTGGATTTAGCCCTACAACAACCACAAGCTCATCAGTTCTTTTCCTGTTTTGTATGTACATCAGTGTATTGGATCAACATAAGAAGCTGCTAGTTGGGTTACATACAAGACAGATTGTTGATGCTGACGCGTTGCATCAAGCATCCATGCATTCTTTTTCAGTCCTGAAATTCCCACTTGGCAGCATAAAATTCTACCCTTACATCATGGAAAAAGCATCTCAAGTCCTTTTCCATTGCATTTCACAGTACTGAGAAAAGACGAAGACATATTTGGGATTCCTACAGTTCAGTGGTGGGGAACATGAAAGAGTGATATTTTTATGTTCTAAATGAAAATTTGGTTTTCATCATGTGTTCCTTTCATCTTCTCAGACCTACCTTCTTTTCTTCCTTCCCTCTTCCTTCCATTTGTTGCAGTTCCAATAGGGCAGGGGATATTTTTGTTGGTGTCTGATGTGAACTCACTGGTAATGAGGCATGACAGTTTTAGATCTTAGTCTTGATGAAATTCCAGTTGAAGTCAATAACCTTAAAAGGAACAGTGTTTTTATTAAAAATTATGGTGGCTGTTCAAGAAAAACCAGAACAAATATTTATGTCAGTGAAAGGATCTAAATATTATATTCATGGGCCTGATTATCTTAGAAAATTATATAACAGGAAATTTATGTGATTTACAGTTTCTTCCTTATCTGTGATTACATGTATCTTTATGTTTTATTTTCATTCATACTGTTCTGATTTCATCTTTTTGGTCTGTTTTTCTTGTGTTCCATGAAGTGTAATAGTGTAGCGGTTCCTATAATTAATGTTTTAAGTCCTACATGCTAATTGGAAGTGTAATGCAAATAAGGGAACTACAAGCAGTTTGGTTTTATTCTGAGAACGAGCATTGTTTGCTAACTTTTTCTTGACTTTAATTCAAAGCTTGAAAGGAGTGAATGGATTAGCCATGCCTTCAGTCCTGGGAAGCCTTTGATTCAGGCCCTTACCTCACTGCTATTCCTTTCTTTCCTTGCTCAAAGTTTTCTATTATTCTCTCTGAAATTTACCACCCACCTGATCCCTTTTTCCCCTTAAGTAACAAGATTAAAAACTGGAAACGTGCAAATCCTGAAGCCCCTTCTCAGAGCTGAAACCTGGCCCTGCTGGAACAACCATAGCTAAAAAAAAATTAATCAGACCAATCTGATGACTTCATTCCTCCATTAGCTGTCAAACTGCCTCCAGGAGTTTGGCTTAGTCAAAGGAATATCATTAGGAAATCTCAAGAGATAGGCTCCCACAGAGACAATCTGATCTTTATGAAGAATCTCTTTGTAAATCTGGCTGAGAAATGAATGTGTGGGTGGCCAAGTGTATTTGTACATAGTGAAAATGTGTGCTGTCTGTGCAAATGCACCATTTTATGCCTTCATTTGTCAGTTTTTGTGCCTTTCACAGCACATCCAGGAATTTAGTTGAAATTTCTCTCCTTTAAAATGAATGGGAGTAATTGCTAAGGAAAAAAATAAAACAACACACTTTTAGAGAAAGAGAAGCCAGGGAAAGAGTAACACAAAAAAAATATATCTGCAGATAGTTCCTCTCTTCGATTAGATGAAGTGAATAATTTCTGACTTGGACTCTTTAGTAAATTGGAGGAATACTGAACAATCGGACAATGACTTTAATATGCACACACTTGAAGTTTATATGCATATATACATATTATATTCCTTGCAAGCAACTGTTCCTGACTGTATGTAAACATAATGTGGTGAAATAATGAGATTTTAATTGTTTTCACAGGTCTGAAATCCTGTCATGGCTTCCTGCTTCAGTACTATTTGTGGGCATTATTTATGCTGGCTCTCGGTCACTGTCTAGATTGGTAAGAAACGCACAAGTAGAAGTCAATTCTTTATTATCTCTACTTTGTAAACAGAGAACATTCCCTTCATACATGGTATTTAATGCTGTTCCTGGGTTAAGGGGAAAGGAGAGAGGAGGGGTTTAAATAATACATCCATTGTTAATGGTGCTAAAGCAGCAGTTCAATCCTATGAAGTATCAAAAAGCATCTCTGTGACAGTCCAAAGGACTCAGCATCTTTACAGAGTACTCAGTGGTTTTCAGACCAGATCCTCAGTGGTCTGAATTTTGCAAGTAGGGAAGAAGCTGAAGAACTTATTAGCTGTAATGTTCCAAAGGGGGAATGGGACTGTAGGATCTGTGGGAAATCCTTCCAGGAAAGTAATGAAGACTATTTCAGTGAGAGGCTTTTGATTCTTTACTGGATTTGAAAAAGTACATTGAAAGTTGGAAAGAGATTTTGGGAATAGTTGATCAGTTTTATGATCCATGTGCATCACAATAACCTATCAAATGTTTACAAGATGTCAGATCTGCTTTCATTAAACTTGAATGCTTTATACTTAAATGATATAGTCTTAAAAAAATAAAATAAATTAGTGACATGAATTTTTTCAGATTAATAATGTTTGACTGCTGTTATGCAGTCTGCAAGACCAAATTCTGCCCTAGTTCCCTACTGCATTCTGTCAGTACATCTTACTGTAACTCTAGAGCCAGCTTGCTCCCGTCAGCTCCTAAACCCCAAAGAAGATCAAAAGGGAATCTTTTACAAGATTCTGATTGTAGTGATACCTTGAACATCTCAGTAGAGAGGCAGAGCAGAAAAGGACAGGAGGTCTCTCTCCTCAAAAACGAGGTTGGGGGCCTCATCTTGGAACAAAATAATCTTGGGAAAGCACAAGCATGTGCTCAGAAGCCCCATGCTTCGAGATTAGCTCTGTCTCAGGGTGACTGCATTTCCTTCCTCTGGGTTCCTTGTCAAAGGAAGTTCCATTGGGCTTCTCTGGTGTAAAGTGACCAAAGGTCCATGAGGAGAGCCTTGCCTGGAAACAGCAAAAAGCCTTGGCAGCAGCATCTTTTCTGCTTGCTCACCTGGGTGGTGGAGGAGTTATGAATCACATCCTCTCTGCTGTTTCTTCTTTCTTCCTAGTCATCCAGTCAGTTACTGTGTTTCTCTCCAGTTTCTGCTCTGGTCATTCACAAGTAAGTTGCATTGGAGTGGCAGAGGGGCCATGAATGGTTTTGATTTATATCCTAAACCTTTCTTAAGGAGAATCTCCTATTTCTAAGTGGCTTTTTGTTGTACATGAATGGGGATTTAGAGGCCTAATTCTGTGGCCCTTTTAGGAGGAAAGACAAAAGGACGAGTAGTCTTAGGCCATAATTATTATGTACTACCTTGTACTGGGACTAAATTCAATCTTACATAAAAGCTTTACTTACAGTAACTTTGTGTAGAACAGTTTTACGACACAGTGAGAAGGAGACTCATACCTGAATTGGCTCACCTCAACAGCATACTTGAATTAAGAAAGTTTATTCCTAAAGCAGAATTTATGTACGCTTTTTTGATCAAATCCATGGAGACCGGCTTTCAAACACTCCTGTATACTGGCAGGGCTACAATTTTTATCTCTGTTTGTGCCTCTCCCTAGCGGTGCTGGCAGTCTCCCCTGCCCAAGGGTTCAGAGCTGGAAGTGGAGGAGGACTGCTTAGCTGTGGACTGTGATGCATTAACAAAAGTATGCAGAGCTGTGAGAGGAGGTTTGTACAGAGCCAATTCACCCTGCCTGCCCAACCAGTAAACCTTTCTTTTCATAACCCACTCACAAATTTAAGAAACAGTCACATCAAAGGCAATACACATATGGAGAAGGTTAACTGGGCTAGGCAAACTGGAGCCATTGTTGGCTCCAGAACTCATTTGGAAGAGCCAAAAGCAGAGGGGAGGAAAGAAAAACCCAACAAATTGGCTTCACAAAAGGAAGAATGTAAATTTTGCTGTCAACTTTCCTTGTTTATGGCTATTTCTTGTATTTCCTATTACTATGTCAGGCTCAGGGTGCTCACACTGTATACTTCTGGTTTTATGTTCTCAGTTGTCCAGCAACAGGGTTGAGAATTGGCTTTCAGAACTGGTGAAGCTGGGTCCAACAACTTCATGCCAGTTGTGTTTGTGTGATTTTCATTCCTTATTAGTTTAAAGGTGTTAGAAATTATCTTGGTGTAACTCCTGTGTTTATGGATCCACCCCAGCTGTCATTATGACTTAAAATGTTTAATTAGCAATGCTTACCTGGCTTCACGGTAAAGAAAAGAAAATTACAGAAAATACAGATTTCTGAATGTAAAGTCCATTTTAAGATATGTTTGCTGCTTATATCAGCTGATACTTAAAACCATGAACATCACTGAGAAATTATCTCATTCTCTACTCATGTGATTTAAATACTATACACAAGTGGGGAAGTACTGCTTCCTAAACTGGCTTAGTCTTTAGATTATCTTAATCAGAGCAGAGAATTGCTTCTGTTTCAACTGTCTGAGAGACCATGGATCTGAGCTGGAGGAAGTATTATGAACCACTGATTCTGGTTGGGTTTGCCTGCAGCAATGGGTGTTTGATTCATTATTGTTATCACTGGGGTTTGTTTCTTAATGATTTCATGTTGGGATGGTGTCCAGATACCTCAGTGAGTATAGTTTCAACATCACTTGTGTATGAACTATGGCATTTCTACCGTAATTTTGGGCAGCTCTTCCTAGCAGTAACTGAAAGCAATCACCTAAAATCATCTTGCCCACAATTCTGTTGCTAGGAGTCACACTGTATTCTTAGTACCAGTAGACAGAGATAGGAAACTAATGAGAACTGTTTACTGTGGAGGGTGCAGATATTGGGTCAGAGAAGGCAAACTAGAGGCAGATACCAGGAGCAAATCTTACTGAGGTAGCTGTGTCCAAACAAACTGGCTGAGCACTCAGAAGTGGGACAAGCAGCAAGCAATGCTACAGCAGGGCCTGCATTTAAAGATGCCTGTGCCATGTGGTAATGACTGGAATGGGTCTAAGTCCCTTTTAGGAGATACGGCATGGGTTTATAGCTTAAAAACCAAAAACCCCAATCCACAAACGTGGGATTGCTGCCTCTAGGAGGAGTGCCCCTTGCTATGTGTTTGACTGTTCTGGGTTGATTTGGGCATTTTTATTTTCTCCCAACGGCAGCCAATCCCGGTGTTCCTCACTGTGCACAACGCGGCAGAAGTTATAACCTGTGGGTTCCAGAAGTTTGTGCAGAAAGAGGTAATTGATCTGTTTATTGATACATTGATATAACTACTGTGATACAACTGCCTTATAACAAGATACTTAATTGCTTTTAATACAAGCAGCATTAGTGCAGTGTGCTTTTTTGGTCTCTCTCTGATGGCTGGTCATTAGTGATACCCAGAGAGAGCTTTGCTGTTGACAGGTATCTATACTGGTATGAGGTATGAAACACTGCACATGTGCATCACCAGTTTGATCTGCGTTTTTAAGACTGGCTTGATCCTGCTTGTTTTTTCCATTTGAAAACTAATATTCCCTCTCTATCATAATTTTTATGTTCCCACATGAAAATCTCATTGTTTGAGCCAAGAGGGAGGAGGACTGGGTGCTTGGATCTAACTGGTATAATACATCTAGTGTGTTGTATGATTACAGATAGATCACATCTCCACATGAAATGCAGGAGGAAACTGCGTTTTTTAATTTGTTTTGAATTCTTGAGAATCTGCCCCAAGACCTGTGAAAGTCAGGTGAATAATTCCTGCACCCTTTAGTAAGAGCTGAGTTTGTTTCTCACAAACTGTATTAGGGAACCTTCTTTTTAGACTTTTTTTGTAATGCTTTTCTAATTGACTAAAGAGCTGCTGTATGAGCTAACATTGGGAAATCACAAAGGCATTTCTACAGTGGCCTCTGTCTTGCTTTAAAAGGGATCTTCCATTTATTATGCCTGTTGCCTGTATAAAAGACAAATAAATGACCCATGTTTTCTACTTGTAACAAACAGAAGAGGTCACTAAGGTTATGCCTAAGGGACATAACAGTGTGTACCATGCTGTGTCCCTGTAATATTGTCCTCTGATTAATGCCCCTGTCAAGGTATTTCATATTTTTCTTCTATGCCACATGCTTATGATTCCTCTCTTTAAAAACAAAAGCAGTACAGACAAGGATAATGCAAAGACAGGCCTTGCTGGGAACCTTCTTAGGAATAATTTTGTACCAAGGAATTGGGAAACTTTCGTGAGTTTAGATCAAGACTGATTTGACTGATATCTTTTATTGGGTACTTAATTAGTACCTAACTAAGAAAACTCAGTATTTGAGTACGTACATGACACAGTTTTAGTGTAATTCAAGTTAAGTTTGAGGACCAGGTATAAAGTTCATGCTGCTTTTAGATTTACCTGCTAGTAAGTAATCTCAAAATATAAATCAAGTTGAAGTAGGCTAATTTGTAATGCTGGTTCTTGTTTTCCAAATTAATTTTGCTAAGCAGTGCTCAAATGTGATGGGCTGCTGAGTGCTGCTAATTGAAGTTTTAATGTGTTTGGTGCAGTAAGATCAGCTGTCGTCAGTTTCCAGTTTTTGGAAGGACAAAGCATTATTTCACCATTTCTATCATTAAATTTTAATCTTTTAATCATACTTTCTTTTTTACAGCAGACCTCTCATCTGAAAGTCTGTAGGTAAGCTTTTAAAACTACTCACATTCAGATTCAGACTTGTTTTGGCTCCAGCTTCTCTATTTGCTTCAGATAATGGCACCAAAACAATGAAGAATGTAAGGCACATTCCTGTGGGCGGTGAGCCTAAATTGCAACATCAGAGTAATTAAATATTTTTTAAAATTTTTTTAACCATTGCTTGAATAGATATGTTTTTTTCTCCTTACAAAAACAAAAAAAAAGCCAGAAGACCAGTCTTCCTGAATGAAATAGCAGTGCTCATAATATTTTTGGAAAGAAGATGGAAACCAGGTTTGAAGTTTTAGAGGGTGATTGTAAACAGCATCAGAAAGATGATTAATGTGTCAGAAAATAGCTAAAAATGCCTTTCCTAAGAAATAAAAGATAAATAATATCTATTGCTGCTAGAATCATTCATTTCGAGTTGGGAGTATGTCTCTTCTGCCATGTCTGAAGTGACAGGATGACAGAAAATGGCTTTAAGTTGCACCAGGGAAGGTTCAGATTTGATATAAGTAAAAAAATTTCACCTAAAGTGTGGTTGGGCATTGGAATAAGTTGCCCGGGGAGGTGGTGGAGTCACTGTCTCTGGAAATGTTCAAGAGGCATCTGGATGTGGCACTTGAGGAGATGGCTTAGGGGTGATTATGGTGGTACTGGATCAGTGGTTGGACAGATGATCTTGAAGATCTCTTCCAGCCTTGATGATTTTGTGATTCAGTGATACTAAGCTACACAACCTACCAACCCTTGTTGGCCCTGGTTGTTTGGGCTTCAAAAAGGAGATAGAAAGGGACAAACAAAAGTCAACTAGCCATGTATTCAAAGTTTCATTCTATGCCCCCACATCCCTTGAAGAAAGCATATTTGTTCTTCTCCGCATCCTGTAATCTTTTAGCTGTACTTAAGAGTAGATAATGTTGGGTTACTATTAAGTATACTTAGTGGAATTATCTTCCTAATTTCTTCCTGTTATTTCCATTATCTAACTTAGTCTGGCCTTGTCTTCACCACTGGATTATTGTCAAGGATGCTGGGGTTTTTTATAATCTTTATTCTGTCTTTTCCTATGCCCCTGGAGAGCAGGAAAATAAGCTGCAAACCAAAGTGTGTGTTATTATTAATAGTGACAGTCCACAGAAATTCGACATCAGTGTATTCAGTGTAGCGTGAAGAAATACTGACTCAGTCACAGGTTAAGAATTTTTTTATCTTAAGTCAGTGGATTAGGAGAGAACTTACATTGTCCTTAAACCATTTCTAGTGTAATACCTCTCATTTTCACTTTCCTCTGTGTTCTGGAGTAACACCATCACTTTTAAGGGAGTCACTTCTGCTGGAATTATTGTAGCAGGCAGTTCACCTTAATGAAAGAAGTTTTTAGTAGCCATTCAGCCAGAAATTGGTAGATTTTGGCTTTCTGAAGAAGCCTAGGGAAGCCAGATGGCAAGTGAAGAATAATATTCTCTACCAAAAAAACTTGATTTCATCACTTCTGAGATGTTTTGTGCTGCTTCTCTTCTCACTCAACTTTGCTGTGTAAGAGTTACAAAGAATGCATGAAGTAAGACTTAACTGTGGTGGCAGAAATTGCTTTTTAAATATAGAATAAAAAACTGAAGTGTCAGTGTAAAATTAAGTGGAATTGCCTCTACTTTGCTGAGAGTACAAATCCAAGTTGCAAGCTTTTGATCTTGTGGTTTGTTTTTTTTTCTCTTCTCCACAGTGTGCTGTTCCTCCTGGCAGCAGCAGTGTGCCTTCCTTTGTGTGACACACAGGTAAGCTCTGCTTAGTAAAGCAGCTCTAGTTAGACCTTGATGTGTGACACTTTGTTAGCATATGAGGGATGCAGCTTTTACTTGTAAGCTAGGGTAGGATTCCTGTGAAGGAACTGTAAATGTTTCCTATTGCTGTGTTGTAGTCTTGCATCATGGTAAAACCTCTGAGCAGTCCGGACATGCAGCTCTTTGGTGAAGACAGTGGCTGGGGAAACCACAGTTTTACTTCTAACAGGGCTTACAGCAAATCACTTAGGTTTGAGTTAATTGCATGTACTTTCAGAAGGTTCCTAAATTAGTTTTGTGTTCACTCTACACACTTTCTGTAGCTACTGGAGAAAGAAAGGAGATACCGCCAGAGAGTGCTCCCTCTGGCAAAGTTTTCTTCATTGGAGATTCTCTTTTGGAGACCTATAAAGGCTGCTTCCTTGCTTTAGGCACATCAGTTAATATCTGAAGTCAGATGAATCTGGAACTTGTCTGGATTCATCTGATCAAATGTGGCCATCGGAAGCATTGCACCTGCACTAGCTCTGCACAGTCCATGGAGCACAGCAGGAACTGCTGATATATAATTCATCTCCCTTGAAAGCAGATATCTAAAATATGCTAGGTGATCTCCTCTCAAAATATTTGGTTTTCCCTGTTGATTGTGAAGAGGGCCTACTTTGCTCAGGCAGATCTCTGTTTGAAGCACACTTTTGGATACTCTGATTAGTTGGAGCCTTAGCTGCTTCAGAGGCTGAGAGGAGAAAGGAGACATGACAAACACCTTAGTGATGGTCCTCTGATCCTTTTGCTCATTCCTGATAGCCAGTACAGGACTACACAGACTGGGGTCCATATGCTCAGGTTGTTTAAAGTGTTGTACATATCTGAAGGAAATAGATCCATCCCTGTCAAGTCAAGCTGAGAACCTGGGTAACTGGCATATGCCAGGTCTCTAAGTGGGACAGGAAGAACTTCAGTCTTCCCAGTCTTCCTTAGTCATCTTCTCTTTCCTTTTAGCATTGCTCCCACTTGCTGTACTTGCTTTGGGAAGTTAACTGCAGGGAAATCACAATATCTGTGTTTACATAAACATGTTTTTATTTATGTGGCTGTTTTTTATTGCAGTTTGATCCAAACGGTTATTTATGGGCTCTAATTCACTTGGTCTGTGTTGGTAAGTAATTTTCTTTAAGAAAAGAGTTAGGAAGAGTAAATGTTTTGGAGAAATGAGCTTTATTATGAAATTACTGATGTTTGAGATTCTTTACGTAAGAAACACTTGGAAAGAATGGAGATCGGTAAACATAAGAAAGTGTGTTCCTGTTATAGCTTTTATGTTGAAAACAACAACAGAATAAACTACGTATTGCTGTCTGTTAACAGTGGATGAGAAAATGCCCATACAATTTTAATCAGCACCAAGCTCTTCCGGTTGTTTTTTGATGTTACCTACTGAGAGACACTTATCTCTAAGGGGAAAATAAACTTGAAAAAGGCAAGCAATAATGTGTAGTTAGAGCTTTATTGCACACACAGATTTTATTTAAAAACTTACAAAAATGCTCTAAAATATCATGGAATGTAGTCCCAGAGGAAGGATGTTGAAATGTTGGGGGGTTTTAGGCAATCATGTGCATTTTTTAAAAACTTTAACAGTGAGTTGCATGACCCATCAGGTTTTATTTTGTCTTTTTTTCAGACTAAACATTGATTCAGATAAATCATAACTCTTCCCTGAAAAGCTAGAAACAATCAGACCCAGAAAATCTGAAGAAAACAAGAGTAGTAATTTTTAACTAGGAGATTTGTGTCCTTTGGAACACTGGGGTGGATAATCAGGCACCTGTATTTGATTCTTATCTGTCCTATACACTGAATGACTCATTCCTATGTTAAGTCTTGTCTGCAGATTAAGGATGATTCTTTCTTTACTTCTTTTATTCAAATTGTAAAATTTTCAAGGCAGAGGTAATGTGTTTATATGTATTTGTGTCTAGAGAGGTCTAGAGATCCCATTCTAAAATGTTGTTAATATACAAATATGAAATGGGTTTTTTTTCCTCTAGGAAATATTATATGGTAAACATTTGCTCATTTAGATAAAAGTAGAAGCTATGGATTTTTTCACATCAAATTCTTATTTGCTGTAATGAGTGACGTTATTGCTTTCTCAAAGCCAAGGGGTTTCACTTGTAAAGTAGTCCTTGGTCATGGAGGTGGGAAACTGCTTAGAGAGTCTTCAGAAGGCTTCTTCTGATTGTTTGAAATGCATAGGAAGTGCCAACAAAATGTTTATGCTCAAAACATAGCTTCTTTCCATTTCTCTTGGTTTTGGGAGTTGTTGATTTGACCGTTGGTTTGGTTTTTTTTGTGTGTGTAATTAGATTTCCTATCAATTGAAATAAAGATGCTACAAGAAAGGGCAAACAGGTGAACCAACTTCCTGCATTAAGTTAATCAAGACAGGGCATTAGAAAAAGGACACGTATTCTACCCTTCACCTTATCCAGTGGAGGTAGAATTGGGTACATCTGTTTCAGTGTTCTACTGGATTTAATTTTCATATTCTGGTTCTCTCTGTAAAAAAAACCTAAACAACACAAAAACAAAAACAAAAAAAAAACCCAAAACAAAACAAAACAAAAAACCACAACAAAACAAAAACCAAAAACAAAACAAAAACAACAACAAAAAACCAACAAAACAAAAACAACAACAAAAAAAAACAAAACAAAAAACCAAAACAAAAAAAACACACACACAAAAAAAAACCCACAAACCAACAACAACAAAAAAAAAACCCCAAGGTTTTTTCAGACAAAGGCTCTGAAAAAATAGAGCATGAAGCTGTATTGTTTCTTCCATGAGTGCTTAAAGCTTTACCCAGAATAGAAATGTGATCTAACCAAGAGGTGAGTGGGTCAAGAATGTAAAGAACCTGGAGACACTAGATCTGAGAGTACTTTAAATAGTAAGGACAGCTCAGAGCCAACAGCTCTGCATAGGGGTTCACACAGATTGATAGGTCATAGAACTTACCCCCAAAATCGGGTGGGCTGAGAACCCACTCTGTGACACTTTTCTGTATGTATTTACACACAAAAACACACACACTCTCCTTTGTAGTTGCTATGAGCTAGAAGTTGTCTCTTCCTCAGAAGAACTAGCAGAGCCACAAAGCATGACTGTACTCTCAGATGATAACACTTTGAGAACCATTAATTTGAAGCGATAGGTTCATTTTACTCACGGTTTTGGAATCCTTTGTGCCATGTTGCTAAACTGTAATTCAGAGGGGTTCCACATCTGCCAGTACCACGGCCAAACAAGCTGTTGTTTGTCAGAATGATTGCACGTTATGGCAATTACGCATGTCATTTCAATTACAGGGGCTTACAAAGTATTTCACAAGTTGTGGAAACCTGGCTCCTTAAGGTAATGTGTTTTCATATTCTTTTACAAAGAAAGAGATTGCTATCAAAGAGGCTTAGAGACACATCTGTGTAGCAGTCAGGTAAACTGTAGGGATCTCTGCATTATCAGCATGAGCTGGGCCACTCTTGTTTAATCATTTATTGCAAGAAGAGCCTTATTTATTGTTGGTAACAATAGCATGTGGTTATTGATAGTTATACTGCTAACTGGGACACTTAATTAGTTTTAAACGTTGTATTATCCAAGGGTGATGACTCAGTCCTGGAAAAAGAACCTGTGATTACTGGCACAGGTGTTAAGAGGTAATGTTAATTTGTGTTCATGTGGAAAGCTGCATGGTTTGAATCGGTCACTACCTCCCTTTGTGACAGTCTCAAAAATGTTCAGCAGCTGCTGACTTAACACAGGACTGGAATGGCCAAGTACCTTAAACACTTTGAAACCCTTCACTAATCCCATTTGCATGTTAGAACTCCAACCATGCAATGGTAGTCTTATAATCAGGTGGCACTACATGTTCACAGTGTGTGTAACCTGCAGCTGTCTGTACAGATGGAGATGGATCTGTTGCCACTGCATGTTATGTGTATGTTCATAATATATGCATCTGTAGAATATGGATAAGCTCATTTATTTCAAAACCATTTTCTGTCTCTGGTTAAATGAGACTTCCACTGACATAGTAATAACAGAAATAATATGTGAATTATGTGTAAATGAATATGTTGATTGAGAATTTACTTTATTAATATAAAGTTATTACTATATTATGTTCATAATATATATAATATAATGTTACTATTACCTAACTATATTATATAAATTAATATAATGTAATATTACAGTGTATGATACTGCTTAATATACCGATCTCTTATACCAAATGAACAGCTTTGCTAAACGAACACCTTTTTTTCTTTCCCTCCTCTCCCAGTGATCTGGACCAACAGTACATCAACTATGTATTCAGGTAAAATGAATAAGTCTTTGATACACCATAGCTGGTTTTATGTGGTATATGTTTTCATTTTCAACCGTGGCTTGTTGAGGAAACTCATAGCTACCACTGCTTAAATGTAGTTATTTAGCAGGACATTCACTGAAAGAACAGTGCTAAGCTGAATGCCTCAGCAGCTGAATTTTTTTGGCTCTGGTTATGGATGGATATGCCAATATACACCTGGGAAGGTAACGAGGTGTTAATTATAAATTTTTAAATCACCATGTGCACAAGTGATCTATCATTTCCAGAAATAATATTTACAGAGTAACTCCCTGGCAATACCCCACTTCAGAAAATAAAACTTATACAACATTGCCAGAAGGGGAGGTAGTGATTACAAAAGTACTGTGTGCAAGGAACATGAGCAGTAACTGATTGTTTCAGAGTGCCGTTGGTGGGATTGAGTAATTCAGACTTTCAGTTGTTTTCCTGATTTGGAGATATAAAAGTCACTTGTTATTTTTTAGCTAGTGAAAGAACCTGAGTCACTGACCATATTCCCCTGCTTTTTTAAATTCAGTCCTTTATTCCTCAAAGAGCCACGCAAGTCAGAACACTCAGTGTACTTGGCTTCCTCTGGGTTTTGGAAGGTGAGGCTTCATTTGAAGTAGGGCATGTAGAGACTGGATTAGATTCTCCTCCATCCATATGTTGGATGACCATTCTCCTCCATCCATATGTTGGATGACCATTCTCCTCCATCCATATGTTGTATATGTTGGCCTCTTCTTAGGATGGTAGCTAAAGTCATACGGGGACTCTATGAAGTATGAATAATAAATTCAAAGAAAGGGTAGTCAAAAGGGATAAAAGAGGGAGCAGAAGTTAGGAATAAGCATAACAAAAGTAAAGTTGTGCTTCTCTGATTAGGTGGATGACCACATGAAAGATCCTTGATAGGAACACATCAGGGACACCAGTGTAGGAACGTCGCTTCACTTCAGTTCCCATTTATCTTGTGAACATCATCCATGTGATAACAGTGTGTCTTTCTTTTTACCTTAGTTCAGTCGAATCTCCTGTTTCCATACATGAGTAATGCAGGCCTGTGATTTTGCCTCTGTATGATTCCAGTGTCTATTCACCAAAAGGTCCCATTCCTGGATAATATCTGAATATCGGTTTGCTTGAAGTGGTCTCTTATTCAAATCAGTTGTTTTCCATCTATGCAATGCACTATGAAATGCAAATCAAATCAGTTTTATGCAAAGGAGGTAGGTGCGTTTATTGAAACTTAGTGGAAGAATTAGTTGTGGAATCTGCAAATAGTTGCCACATGGAGAAATAACCCATGAAGTCTTGAATGAGCTGTAGCTGTTTTTCTGTGTTGAAGGGAAAATCATTAAACAAGCAGTAAAATCAATTGGTTTTTCATTTGGCAGCTGCCTGACTATGGCTCTCAGTTGTCATTTTAGTTGAAAATTGCACATAGACCTGAACCTTTAAATTCTGATTTTGGCTGAAAGTCTTTAATTTGCAGCTTTGTTTGAAAAGTCAGGGCTGGGTTCCTTCTCTGTTAGTTGCTGATCTTGGTCCTTTGGAGTCTGTGAACTTGTGTCCAGCAGAGAGCAGGAGTTCCACATTACATGGAAAGTATGATTGTGTATTTGGAAACTTTTGAAAGGGAGAAACTTCTTGCTCAGGAGCTGCGAGGTGCAGTGGTATGTATTTTGAAACTTTTCTTTTTACAAAAAACCCAAACAAACAAACAATCCAGCAATGGATTTGTGCAAATTGGAAGATGGCTATTTTCAGCATCTGCTTAAAAACAAAAATTTGTTATCCAAGCTTCCAAAGATTTTCACCAGTAAGAGGCTTAAAGGTCAGCATAGCTTATAAGATGAATGGTGCAAAGCAATTGCTGGAAAACAGGTGGCTGAGAGGAGGTAGCAGACTGGATGCTTCTTTGTTTGGCTTGGGCCTGTGGATATCTTTCTGTGTTTGTATTTCTGTGTATTACAGAAGGGCACAGTCCGTAACATTTGGACGTCATCTTGTCTAGGGAAAACAAGCAGTTCCATAGACAATGGGATAAGTGACAACTGATTTCTTATAGAGTTCTGTTTTGTCATAATAGCTGATGAAGTTTGAAAGGGTGTGAAATTTGGTAGAAGCTCTTTCCGTGTTTGAAACGTCCAGGACATGCCACCTCTAATATTTAATGGGACTTCAAATCTTTCTGCTGCAGAAGGCACTGGCAGGGTTTGTTTCTTCGTGAGACCTCTGCACGTGGAGTTATCTTGGAGATCACTGCCACTTCCTAAATTTGGATGAAGCTGTTCAGAGTGTTTGAGAGCTATATAGAGCTGTGTACACACAGCTTTACTGCACAAGCCTAATTCCTGTAGAAAACAGTCAAAAGTGTTTTTAAATCACACTGAGTAGAGGAATATTCTCTGAATGAGCTCTAACTCCTCACAAACAGCTCTGGGTCAGAATTACTGTTAACTTGGGTTTATCTCTGTCAGAGGGTGCCCAGCACTAAACTCTGTGATTTAGCAGATGTTAAGGTATATGCTGCTTCCTCTACTCAAGGCTTCTCTTGAGGACTGTTTTGGCCATGACAGAATCCCAGTTCCACCTCCAGAACAGGATACTGTAATGTTTACCAGAGATCTTGTCTGTACAGGCATGACTGTACGATTCTGTGATTTATGAAGGAGCTTGCTAGGGTGGTATTAGTGCAACTTTCTCTTCTTAGCACTGTTATCCGCTTATTTCTAACCTAAATCTCACAGCCGATGTGCGACTGTGTGGGTAAAAGAAAGCAGCTGTGTGGGCACAGACAGACAGTGTATGCACACACAGACAGATAGTGTGTAGAATCATCGAATTGTTTAGGTTGGAGAAGATCCTTAAGATCACCGAGTGCATTAACCAAACACACTCACCAAGCACCACATGAATATGTCTTTAAAGTACCCTTGGGATTGGTGACTCAACCACTGCCCTAGACAGCCTGTTCCAGTGCTTGATAACCTTTTTAGTGAAGAAAGTTTTCCTAATATATAGGAAAATATATCGGCTTGTAACACTAGAGGCTGTTCAAAGCATTTCTGTTCAGTATGAAAGCACAGTTGTACTCTGGGTGTAGAGACTACCTGCACAGAGCAGATGAAAAGTTTTGCACCATATTACTGGATGTTAGAATGTACCAATATGCTAGAGTAAAAATATGTATTGAGATTAAAAAGAAACATTAACTATATTGGCTTTGTTGGATGTTTCCAGAGGTGCAACTGAAATTAGCAAAGTCTCCTAATATATGCTGTCCTTACATACCATGCACTGTTTCATGTTTTAAAATCTGGAACAGTTTGGGAGAGAAGAACATCCTAAGAAAATGTACATGAATGGGAACTTTCCAGAACTAAACAGATCTGAAGAAATATTTGCTGATGTTGAAAGTGTGGCATTCTTCTCACTTCATCACTTACAGCGCGATTATTCAATGGCTTTTTAAAAGGGAGCCAGGAGCAAGTGTAAGAGGAAAAGCAGAGCTGTGCTATGCAGAGAAGGGAGGGGTGAAGTTGTTGCTCAGTGCCCAACCCCATCCTTGTTCACCTCTCTCCCTTGTGTTTGAGCATCTGGGGCAGGGAGAGGGAGGAAGAGAAGATGGGCAATATACTTCCAAGATACTCCCTCTAATTCTCCGAGTCTCTTGGTCCTGTCTCCTTTTTTTACTGCACTATTGTATTTTCCTGTACTCTGAGTTCTGCACTGGTGTTCTACTTACTAGTGCTTTTTCTAGTAAACTTGTATTTTCTTTTATTCCTTTCTGTTGCCCCACTTTTGATCCAGAAAGGAATTTCTCCCTCCCTAGCTGGCAAGAGGTAGTTTGAGGAGAGGGGTAGTAATGTCTGCCTGGCATGTTGAGGGATACATAATGTGCCTTAGAAGTGGGTTGCAGCTCATCTTGGACTTTCTCCTGTGCTGATGCAGGTAGAAATATGTTAATTCTTGTGGAGAACCTGTAAGGAAGTTTCAGTACATCCTAAAATCTGTCCCTATCTGATCTATGTTCACAAAGGCATATCAGATGGCCTAGCAGCTACTGGTGAGGAGAAAACAGACAGGTGAGAGTTTCAAATGGTGAAGAAGTGGCACTGACAAAGGTGTGAGGTAAAGGCTCTACTCTGTGCAGCTAAACTACATCTGGATTCTGGAAGAGCTGCTACTCTGTTACTTTTGTGAATTAAAAACGCTGCAGTAGATTTTCTGCATAAGGGGAGGGCAGCTTTGCAGGCAGAAATTAATATTCTTGCTGACAAAACCTCTTTTTAGCCAGAAAGGAAACTGTGGGTGACCCAGCCCTCAGTATTGAATACAGGGAAAAAAGAGAGGAGCAGAGAAATCCAGTACAGGGATTTTGGTTTTGCTGCAGCCTAGTGTCCTACTAGAAACCTTTGAATCCCTGGTCTGGTTTTACAACATCTTTATGACTTTTCCACTGATGCTCTGTTCAAAGCAGAGCTACAGTGCAGCTGTAATGCCATCCCATTGTAAACCCATTTGCCTTAACCTGCCCCACACTTCACAAATAAGTTTTTGCTTTCCTCATATGTTTTCTTTGGTTCAAAATCCGGGATGTCTGGTAGGGTTATCAATTTCTCTTGGTTGCAGAAGGAAGTTTCTCTCTATTTCCCAATCTCAGTGGTTTTTTGTTTAAAATTTAATAATGCAAAAAGGAAGTGGAGTAACACAGTTTAGTCCTGATTCTCATCACTGTTGATACAGTTTCCTTTGCCCTGCCAGTCTCCTGTTTTCTCTGTTTCTCAGTCAAAAGCAATAGACCTTCACTTCCTTTTCTCTCTTTAGCAGGAAACTGAGGAATTGGGACTGTTTATTGTGAGTTCCTCTTGGCGTCCCATGCAGGGAGAGCACCCCTGTGTGGGGAGGAGTGTGTGGGGGGAAATTACCTACTGTAAGTGATGTGCTTTGCCTTCTTTATTTTCTTTGTGGCAACCACATCTTTTAAAAGCATGTATAAATATTGACAGTGTGAACATACTGTACCAGCTGATGTCTTTGAAAGACATAGAATTTGAAGCCTAAAATACCTGCCTGTCTGTCCTTCATAAACCCTTTTTTTCTCCAGCCCATTATGTTCCATGGCTGATTTCAGTGACAAGCTCCCCCTCCGGGGCTTCCTTAGCCATGGCATTTCCAAGCTCTTTGCAGTTTCTTTTGCTGCTGTGAATGACACTGGGATTCACCAGAGGTTATTGAGGGCAGGTCACCAAGCACAGCAGAGAGCTGGGACCAGCTGAGTGAGCAGGTTTCAAAACAGTGGCTGTGTTAACACTGGAAAAGGGAGTTGGCCTGTAATGCTTTAGCATTCATAACATTAAAGAATGTCTTTTTCCCTCTGTAAGTGCAGTGCTTGCTACTTTTTTCAAGAAGCAAAGTCTGCAGATAATTCCTTCTCCCACTTGTCTTTAGTGTTTGTCATGGATGTATGTCATTAACTGGAAGAAGATGTAGCTCTGCTTTGGAGACATACATGCTTCTCCCATCTTACAGTGCCCCACAAAATGTTTCAGTAACCTTCTAACCTTGGAAACAACTTGGAATGAAAAAAAATTTGGAAAAAATCAGAAATTTGGAGGAAGAATCAGTAGCACTGAAAAAGGCTCTGTACAGCCTATACTGCAAACTCAGAAGATGAAGTCTTTGTAAGACATCATAAATATTAAGTGATACTTCAGGTGAAGGACTGGTTACAACTGATTTGCTTGATCACTTTTATCTTTCTGAAAAATTGTTTGGGATGGTATTTGATGTTATTTTCATTTGTTTTAAAACTTGTTTAAGTGCAGTATTTGGCATAATAGAGAACAACAACCATATGTTGCTGCTTTGGTGGTTTAAAAATGGGACAGCAGGAAAAGCTTCTTTGCTAGAAGGGTAGGTAGAGTGGCCCTAGGACAGGTTGCCCAGAGATACGTGGAATCTCTCTACTGGTAGATTTTGAGACAGAACCACAGGGGGCCTAATGAAATATTGGTGATAGTTCTGCTTCAGGTGAGAAACTGTATTAGGTGACCCCAGAGATTCTTTCCCAAACAAAATTTTTTTCCTTTTAATCGATACTTATGCCTCAGTTATTCTACTTAACTGGAATAAGTTTCACCGTGACAAAAACAAACACAAAATGGTCAATTTATAATGTTCAGCCCATGTCATAAATTCTGTAGTATCCAATTAATAAATTGTTTTAATTTTCTAGTGTGGTGCTGTTGGCCTCTGCATCCCATCCAGCAGGTAAAGTGTATTGAGTTGTTCCTTTTTTAGGTTTTCATGTTGCCTTTCCTTTCCATGCATGTTTTTAGAGACCAAACCCTCTGGGATTTTAGCCTTGGGTATGACCAGTAATATGTTATCATCTAGGAAGAGGAGAGGAGGGTATATAACTTGGTATAATTTGCATGGTATTTCCTTATACCTTTTTTTTAGCTGCCCTTTGCAAAGAAGCAGCATGGGACAGATAACAAAGACCAGTTTTTGAGTTGGTGCATGCTAAAGAACAAGGATTCCCTAGGTCAGCATGTCCTCTTCAGAGCAATGTCCCAGCAGGCCATATAGAACATACAGAGTTTCCTTCTCTGCATTGCCCTCTGTGCTATGCAGAGAGTTTGTTTTGTTGCTTTCATAAGAGGTATCCCATCACTTGAGCCCATGGCAGGATTTGAAGTAGCAACAGAGCAAATGGTAAATTGAGAACTTTATTATTTTGTGGTGGTTAATATTCCTACCATACTGGTGTTTTCATACTTAGAAGGGTAGAGAAGATCATCTATTCCTTTCACTAGACATTTGTTCAGCCAGAAATCAAAGAAGCATTTAAAGAAACATAAATTCCCATTTTTGCCTGCTGGTGCATATTGTGTATGTAGGCATCCCCCCCCCCCCCCCCCCAGGATAGATATAAAATGTTAAGCAAAACAGTCCTGAATTTCAAAAAGTGAAAGATGGAGCTTCCTGCAAATCTGTAAAGCCTAAAGGCCAGAGAACTCCTGGGAACTGTTGCTATCAAGAGGAACCAGGGCCCAGGTTCCTGGAAATTCAAGTTCTCAAGAGCTCTACTTAGAGCTGGGAGAACTTAAACCTCTCAACATGCTCCATGTTAGAGAGTTCAAATGGCAGAGAGGGAAGCAACCACCATTTATGTGATTTTCCTGTTACTTCGGTAGGAATTATCACAAGCTCTATAATAAAAGAAGTGGATATTATGCATGTCTGTCCACTGGCAACTGTTGCTTAAGCAGGATCTTTTGTATATTCACAAAGAATACTTTTATGTATCTCTTTTCCCTTTTTCAGCCAAAGGCAGGAACTATCTAGAAGCAAGGGCAGAAAGAAATCATTAAACACACCAGAAATGTGGAAAGCATCGTAAATGAAAAGTTAGCCAGCTGTAAAGGCTCAAAGGAATGTTAAACTAATAATGTTCGTGTAATTGCTGTTGCCTTGCTTGTAACAGTGTTCCACTGAGTATATTGCTTTGTCCCCCAGGTGATCTCTTCAGTGCCTTGGACTTTCCATTCCTGTACTTCTACAGGTTTCATAGCAGCTGCTGTGCCAGGTAATGTCTCTGTAACAGAACATGTAAATGTTTTCAAAATAAAAGAGCACATTGACTTCCAACTTTGACTCTCAGTTAAAAATTTTGGAGTATGTAAACCTTTAGTTGTACTAGTTTCTGCCGGCATAAGCCAGTAAAAATGCAGAGAATATACATCTGTGCATATCTGTGGATATGTGTTTGAAGGCCTGAGATTCAAATGTGCTGGAATTTTATGTGTTTTCTTGATTGAGTGCATTCTGATCGGGAGAGTTCCCAGTCACCAGTAAAATAATTTTTACCAAATGTAGCAAAGCTTTGATACATAACATCTCTCAAATGCTTCTGAAGTCGGATAAGCCCTTGTAAAACTTGCTGTTTTCAGCGATTACAAAGTATTAATCTTCAGCAGTATATGGGTGTACACAGATTTATTTGCCTGTATATCTTGTTGTTTGCCATAATGCTTTTTTTGGGTAAAAAGGAGAGGTTTTAACAAGCATTCCATTATTTTGAGAAGCAAAAGTTCACTGCCTAATAGCATAATTCTTACAGGACAACATAGGTATGTTTCCTATAGATCTTAATTATCTCAAAAAAAAAAAAAAATATTCCCATCTTTCCCCTCCAGTCTTTTGCCAAATAAAGGTATTTTCTTTTTAGAGGGGAAAAAAATCTTTTCATGCTAACCGATGGCAAAAATATTTCCTCATTGTTAGGCTTTTTCTTACTAGTATCCAGATTTTCCATTGAAAGGGGATATTAAGAGTGATTGTTAAATAATTTCCAATGTACATAGGTTTTTGTTATGAAAGCAGCTTTTTTTCAAGGGTGGACTATCCACACCGCAAGTAGCCTGCAATTAGGTATTTTTTCATGAGGGCAAGGTCTAACTGCAAGCACTAATGGATATCTGTCTAGCCCAGATATTCTTCTCTTTCACTTCATTAGAATTTTAACAGTTGTAGCCTCCCACTTCTGTTTCCATTGCCCCACCTTCAGCACATGTATAGTAGATGGCACAATACGCTACAGGAAGGGGAAAAGGAATGGTGAGATGGAGAAACAAGCATCTCAGTTGCTCTCCTACATCTTGTAATCCAGTGTCTTTGTAGACATAAAGGATTTGGAGGAAAACTTATACAATGTAAAGTAAGGGCAACTGATACAGCTAAATCTACTGCCTCTGCAGAATGTCTGAAGCATTAGCAGTGAGGTGCAAAATGCTCAATCTATTTAATAAAATAAATGGGTGTTAATTGTGGCATCAATATTTAGGTAAACGTTGCCATGTTTTGCCGTTTCACTATTTATCTCTGAATTACACTAAACGTCTTCAGATCTCTCTGACTAAAAGCCCTTCACAGCAGAAGATCTGAAACAAACTTAAGCCAGCTGCTGGACTCTGAAAAGTCTGGGCAATGTTGGATCATTGAGCTCACTTATTTTTCGGAGTGGAATGCTCTACTGCTCAGCAATTCATCTTCTGCAACAAGTTGTTGAGTTTGGGCCTATCTTTTATCATCAAAGCAGCATTTGCTTCCTTGTCTTTGAGCACAGCAGATAGTCCTTCAGGGTCTCATGTTATGGCTCAGTGTAAGAAACCCTAGTTCCTTCTACTCCTGGGAAGTTATCTTACTGTTTGGTACCTGTACTGACATGTGGCAGAGATGGAACTTTGCCACAGGTATTGAGCAGGAAACAGCACTTGGCTGATATACAGGAGCCCAGCATGGAAAATTCTGACCCAGGGACCCACCATTTTCCATATTTTTTGTAGAGAGGGGACCAACTGCACTGCACCACTAGCCAGAACAGCATACCCTCTGCAAATACCAAGACTTTTTGTTTCGCCACTTGTATGCAGTATTGATTCTATCTCCTTTCCCATGCAGCTTCTCACAGTACTTTATAATCTCTTATGCCTCACAGTAGTTTGTGTCTTACATATTTTGAAGTCATTTTTCTATTCCCTGCTTGCTGGTTTGCACTATTTCACTGGTTCACAACCAGTGGGTTGTACATATGTCAGAAGTGAAACAAACTCCAGAACCAAGGCTCGTAAGCTCCGTAAAGTCTAGTGAGATGTGGAACAGTTTCCTTCAGAGGAAATGCTCCTTGGCTACAGGAGCATTGGGAATTGCTGTCCTATATGATTTGAGAATCAAAATTCTCTTAGTGGTCAGCACAAAAATTTTGGAGCATCCTGTTCCCAGCACTACTGAGTCATCTCTTTGTTATACAGTAGAGATATATTTGACTTCCTAATTGGAATTTAGGTTTCATGAGGTTTAAACAGCTTGAAAGCTTCAGGCAGAAACTTTCCAGTGGGTTTTTTTTTTCAGTTCAAGGCTCTGTGGAGGTTGAAGTGAGTTAGTTGCCAAACATGTGTGGTTCCTGTTGAAATTAGCATTGCTGTTATTCAGGGCCATTTCAATGCCTGAAGTTAATATTACACCTCATGTTTCCAATAATCTCTACTTTTCTGATTATGCAAGTGCATTAGAGACCAGCCATAAGAGCGTCAGACTTACTTTACTCAGATTCTAGTCACTGACTGAACAAAAACCCAAGATGTACTGGACATAATGTAAGCTCCTTGTCCACCAGCTATTTTTACCCAAATGGGATTAACACTGCAGTTCTGAAAACCAAGATGCCTGTGAGAGGTTACTTAGTTGAAATTAAGAGTCTTTATTAACAAGCTTTCCCCATCCCTTACAGTGGACTGTTGGGATTCTTTCTGATGTTGCACACAGTGAAGCTAAAAAGCAGCACAACCTCAGGGCAATATGCAGCCTGGAGTTTCCTTGCAAAGGTAAGAGACCCTCACAGGAACACAGTGGATCTGGGCTTCTCCCAGGTGAACTGAGGAATTTCTACATCTCTGTAGTTTCCCTTGCTATTTCTACTTGACACTCCTAGGGCCTGTCTCTGCAACCTGCATATAGATTTGAGACAACAAATATCAGGTGCCTAATACACCAGGATCATTAGCTGAGATGAAACACTGTGTCCAAGCTGAGCTTAGTGGAACTGGGATGATTATGGCAGATAAAGATTTGGCCTACTGAATCCCAGTAATACAAATCTGTATTTTCCAACGGTGTTTTGGAGAAGAATACTCCTTCTGAAGTTTGTACACCAGCTGTTGTTTGCAGCGTGCCTTACCTGAGCCAAGAGTTAAAACTAGTTCCCTGAACTCCCACTGATTTTGGAGAAGGGGAGAGCTGTGGGCGTCATTTGTCTTGACATTAACTAGGCTTTTGACGGCATCTCCCACAATATTCTTATATCTAAATTAGATTGTTACAGTCTGGGTGGACGGACAACCAGATGGGTAAAAAAAATGATGATCAGGTTCAGAAGGTAAAAGTTAACGATTCCTACTCTAACTGGAGGCTTGCAACAACTGGAGTGGCACAGTGATCTGTCCTGGGACCCTTCCTGTTTAGCATCTTTATTGAAGATACTATGAAGAGGTGATAGAGTGCACTCAGGGTCGCAGTGGACACCAAATTGGGAGGACTAGTCAATAGTGCTGAAGGACAGGGTTGCCATCCAGAGGGATCTGGACAGGCTGGTGGCATGAGCTAACAGAAATCTTAGAAAATTCCTCAAATACAGATGTGAAGCCCTGCACTTGGGAAGGAGGAACGCCTGGCAGTAATACAGCCTGGAGACTGCACAGCTGGGAAGCAGCTCTGTGGAAAGGGACTTGGGGATTTTTTTGTTTTAGGCACCTCAGTATAGAGGAGACATTGATAAAATGGAGTGAGTTTAGCAAAGAGCTGCCAAGAAAGCCAGGGGACTGGAGCACTTGCCTTTTGGGGAGTCGCTGCTGGACCAGGCTTGTTCAGCCTGGAAGGGAGACAACTTTGGAAGTGCCTAACAAATAGCAGCCATCCCGTAGCTATGTAGAAATTATGAAGAAGACAAATCTAGGCTATTAACGGTGGTGCTTAGGGGTCTGTGTGTAAGATAAAAAGAGAGGTTCAAACTGGGTATAAGGAAAAATTATTTCACCCCAAGGACAAGTCAAGCAAGGGCAGAAGTTGCCCTGGAAGGCTGTGCAGTTTCCATCTTTGAAGGTTTTCAAGACCCAGCTGGATAAAGCCCAAAGCAACCCAGTCTGACCTCCTGAGGTCCATTCCTACTGGAATTATCCTATGATCTGAGGATTTAGGGTCTGGCTGTGCTTGATTTAAGTTATTAACAGCTGATTTGTTAAATTATTGGTGATGAGTGCAGTCAGAAAATCTTGTTAGACTCCTTTCCCTCCTTTCCCCTGGTTAGGTTTTACTTAGTTTCATCACTCTAAGCTAGGTCATCTGAAAACCACAACCTTCCTATGTGGTTTGTGATCACAGCTTTCCTACTACAGTGAATGAAGCTGTTACCTTACCGAAAAAAAAGAGTAGACTTGCATAATATGCTTGTTTAGAAAATGTAGTCAAATGAGTCTGTTTTTTCTGGGGATAACAAGAAGGGAATGATATGGCTTGCTTTGTGCTTTGCAAGCTGTTCCACACTGTACAAGTCTCACCAGTTTGAATTTCTTCCAAACATTCTGACTTTGCAGATTTTAGTACCTTAGCTTTCTTCTCGCTTCTTGGTAGCAAGTCAAGTGATCTGAAACTTGATCACTTGAGTCTTTTTTGTTTGTTTGTTTAACATTCTGGGTTGGAGATGGGAATAGCTGCCTCTGCTAGTGGGTGTGGGTGTTGTGTGTGAATGAGGGTAAATGGTTCTACATATGGTATTTATGACCCATCTGAAAAAACTGCAGGCAAAGTTGTGTTGTGAAATATATTTTAAGCAGATTTGGGTCCTTCCCAGCTGAAGTGGATCAGAGCCACAAAGTCTGGACTGGATCAAAGCTTTCCCAAAGTTCAAGGGTTTTTAGATTTGTGGGGGTTTGGCCAACTCTAGGCATAAGTTAGACAAAGGTTATTCTAGCCACTGTTGTCAATGAAATTATGTGCCTTTATAGCAACTAAAAATTTGCCCCTGTGTCACAGTGAGGATATAGTCTGTTTTTCAACCTTAAAAGTGTGTGCTTTTTAACACGCGTCGTTTAATTATCTTGTTTAGGAAGGTTTTTGTAACAGAACACATTATTCCTTCTCCTTTTGTTGTAGCTTCTAACTGAGTGCTCAAATTATGTATTGTCTTGAGTTCAAGGAGGGGAATAAGTAATGAGGACATGAAATTTGTCTGTAACACAAGTGATTTTATCAAAACTAACAGTTTCTCTGTCTTTCACTGCTGTTTTAAAGCTTGCTATAAGGCTTATTTAAGGTTCTGCTGAAAACATCTGGGGATACATGAGGAGCATGGAGGAATTTCTGCTCCAAGTACTGAAATGCAGCTGATTTGGGGTTAGAAGTTAGTGAATGCGTGAAAAATTTGGAAACACTATACATCAGTTTTAGAATGGGATCAAAAGACACTGCAGACACAGATAGGCAGAAAGCAATAGCTGAACTGGAGCTTGCCTGAAGGGTAGTGGCTGATCTCCCAGCTCCTACAAAATTCTCCCAAGGAACCTTCTATCTGTAAGGAACTATACATTTACATATGGGGTAGTTAAGAAGAGTCCTATCTGTGTGATCACTAATGCTGCTTCCTGCAGGTGTTTGAAAGAGTTAAAACTGTGTATTGATCCAGCTCTGCACTACACGGGTATGAGAGCTGTGTCAATCACATTTTAAATCATCAGAAGTACAGAAAAGAGGTATTTGACTAGCACTATAAAAATCTGTTTAAATCCAACTGTGTGGCTCCTGTAAATAAAAAAAAAAAAAAAACCAAACCAAAAAACCAAACCAAAAAAAAGGAATTAAGTTAATATGGATAAAGAATAAAGGTAGAAGGTATTTGAGTCTGGACTTGCAGAGTGGTATCCAGTGGAAAAAAAAAAACCACCTCTGGTCACAACAACAGCTTTGCGCTCCCACATGAGCATTTTTCTTGGATTGAGTAGTGCCCTAGATCATCCTCTTAATCTCTCAGACTGACTGGAGTTTTCACCAGCAGTTGGAAAGGAGCAGCACTAGAGGCCAGAATATGTTTATCTTGCAAATGAGCCAAGAAAGGAGAATGCTGTAGTCCTCAGACAGCAGCACAGGCCTCTAGGGAGGTGCAGAGAATCAGAAAATCTGTTTTCCATGTGGATGCTTTGTACCTATGTGACTGATGAGCTGGGGCTGAGATCGTTGCCACAGTTTCATTTCCAATGAATTAACCATGAGATCTGATCAGGCCTGCTTTGCACATTCAAGGAGACATTGTTTGTGAAGCCCAAATATTTGGCCTCCTCCCCTCTAATTTCTCATTCACTTATAAATTGGAGCTGGGTCATAACTCGTTTTTATGATACTTGCTTTGGCTGCGGCAACTTAATCAATGTATGAGGTTTTCAAATTCTTTCCTGTAATAATTTCTGACAGCTTTCATGTCAGAGCATTGCTTTGCGCAGAAACAGACGAAGCACAGGTTTCGTCTGTGTATGTAATCCTGTGTGATATTTATAGTGACAAATGCTCTCTGCACTTTTTCTGTGAGAGCAAATAGTGTGTGTGTTAGTCATATCTGTATAAATTCATGAGAAATGCCAAAAAAATCACTGAAGTGATCTCTATAACAACCCCCCCCCAAAAAAAAAAAAAAAAACACAAAAAAAACACACAAAAAAGCCTTTAAGAAGTCCAAGGAATATTAAATGCTTTGTCATAGGCTTGCACGGATTTAATCCCCAGGAGAGCAAGGATTTGAAGCTCTACTTAGATTTCTTGTTTTAATTTGAGAGCAGTGCTGGTATCATGGGTCACGCACTGGAAAGAAAAACTGGAGATGCTCATATGCACAGACAGAAGCATCTGGTGAGAACACTAATGAGCTCTAACAGTGCTGTCAGTGAGTTTGTTTTGATTAAGTCTGCCAATCTATTATCTGGTGATGAAGCATGTTCAGGTCTCTAAGTTAAGTAGCAGAAATAATTTAAATAATAAATAGAATGGAAAAATTCAGTGAGATACTGGTTACTTATGAATTTATATTCCCATATCATGTTTAATATTATCCTAATAAAATTACAGTAGGGAATTCAGCTTGTTCCTGGTACGAATCTATTGAGGCAGCTTGTTATAAAGAGGAAGAACAAATGAAAAAAGCAGTGGATTTGGGATTCTCTCTTTCTTCCTCATCTGATGAAACAAAATTGAATAACTAAAATCAAGTTGCATTGAGCTTTACACTGGTTTTCCTAGGTGTTGTTGGGAACAAAATTCAGATTAATCAGATCAAGAGTATGCAACTCTTTTCTATATGACCATCCCAGGCACTATTATGTAATCTGTAGTTTATCTGAACAGTGTTGGAGGCTCCCTAGTACATAAAACCATCCCCTGGCAGCTGCTTTGGTTCCTTGTTTGTTAACTTTAGACTTGTTTGCCCCAGGTCATCCTGTGTTTAATGCTGGCTGCCAGACGTTGCGAAAGCAATTTTGCAGAAGCGTCTGAAAGCGTATCTCATCTGTAGGTCCTGTGTACCTAACTGTAGCCCACTGTACTTATACCCCAGCAGTTTTTAGTCTTCCTCCAAAATATATAATGGCTATTCAGAATCTCTCCTGCTATTCAGAATGACTCCTGGAGTCTTGGATTTTATATTTTGTGTCTGTGTCTGCTTCTTTGGTCCCCATGCTGTCTTGAAGAGAATGGATACACTAGATCCCTCTTCATGTCAGTGCAAACAGAAAGGATAATATCCATCTTAATTACTGGAAAAGTACTGAGGATTTTTATTAAAGCAGAAATTCTCTTTTTCCTGCTTCTCATAAAGTGGAGAAGCCACAACTGCAGGTCTTCTGGGGCTCCAAGTCTGGTTGTGCTCACTGCACCTTTCTTCACAGACCGTTCACATTTTATCTGCTTTAATTCCAGGTGCAAACCAACCAAGAGAAATAAAATTAATTCATGCTTTTCCATATTTTTGCGGTCTTTAAGCCTCTGCTAAACCATGTGCTTCTATCTGTGTATCTCTTAATTCCTCTCTCACTGCTGCTTCGCTTGCAAGTGCTAGAAAATATTCTGGTCCAGAATGTCGGTTCCTTACTTCTGTTGAGGGCTATTTACTTACAGGAAATAAGTGGCACTCAAGAGTCCGCCATGGGTACTTTGTTAAGCAAAGGGATCTCCTTGTTCTTCTCTGCCCTGGTGGATCAGGATTCTGTGTTTAAAAAGTCTGTTGAAAAATTTTATATGTATATTGCAACCAGAACAAGAATGTGTTTGGTTTTCTGGCACTTGCCCACTTGGTTATATTGTAGACTGAAAAAGTGTCTTCTTTGCATGCTGCTAGGCTAAGGCAAAAGTGACAGTGAGATTCTTGGCTGAAAATCACATTGCTTTCTTGGCTAGGACCTCATAAAGCTTTATGCAAAAATGTCATAAACTCCCACTGAATTCCATAAACACAGTGCGGTTTCATTCGGCAAAGATCCTGCCCTGTATGCAAGACTGTCTCAAGATCTCTGCTCATCCAACCTGGAGAAACTGTGCAGCTGGCCCCAGGATAGAGGGAGAATTGTGTGCTGGACCCATCTGGACTCTACTGGTAGGAACTCTCTGTGGCACCAGCGTGTTTAGAAGTGTGTCTCAGTTCTGAGGAGGAGTTTCTGTGACCCTAAAGCTTTCAAGGATGCCAAGAAGGGGTTCATAAGAGCAGAAGTGAGCTTCTTCCATCTACACACCTTGTGCATTGTAATGCATGTGGATATGCATTCATATATGCTAAAGGTAATTGAAAATGGTAACAATCCTTATTATGATTGGTCCTCACTGTATGAATATACATTATTCTTCATACACATAGTTGATTCCTGTGAGTCACCATGGGGACTATGCAAATACCTTGGAAAAGAAAATGTGTTTCTCAGCTGAGCTTGACAAGCAGATAAGGCAATCAGTGTGCACTTCACTGCATATGAAGGGTCTATAAAAAAGACCAGTTGCTGAAACCTTAAAAATACAGGGGTTTGGGTAGTTTCCATGGAGACAGCTTGATAGTTATGTTGTAGCAGCCAACACTAATTACACCATATAATCGTTAGGAAGACATCAGTCTCCATAACAACTCCTTTGTGTGCTACATGACCACTAAGCTAAGTGACACAGGCTCCCTGGGGCATAATGCAATTTAAGGAAGCTGTCTTGTAAGAACAGCTGAGACTTGTTGGAGATTTTGAATCTCCAGGTAATGGAAAACTTTAATATTTTAAGAGGCGGTGTGTAGGGCTGCAGTTGGTGTATCCACTGAAAATGCTGGCTACACAGCTTTTGGGCATAACATGGTCACACAAGTAAGTACATAAAGTTATGTGTTATGACTTGGAGGTAGTATTGCAGCACAGTTTTCATCTATGCTCCATATAATAAATCCAGTCTTAGCAGACATTAATTGATAAGTTGAGCCCTAAGAGATGCTCTGAATTAGTTTGTTTCTTTTTATCCATTATGATATCCATTTGAAGTGTACGTTTGGTATTGTCATTTTCTTGAACACAAAGCTAACAGTGGAACCACTAGCTTGGAGTATGCCTTTGGAAGGTACTTTTTCACCCCTACTACTGACAAACTGTCTCTATATGCTTGACAGTAGAAAATTATAATTTAAAAGTAAATTTTGTCAAACCTAACAGAATTTTGAATTGCAGAGGATGGAGGTTCATTGATTCCTCTGCATAATAGATTCCTAGTCTCCTAAGTTTTTATTTGGTCTCCTGGAGTTACTTATATATGGAGAGCTGAGATTGGTAGATGAATCATAAGTGTGACAAAGAGAATGAGAACTGTTTTGGAAATAATTTCTGCTGCTAATGCACTGATGTAAATGCCAAAATTACATGGGAGAACTGCGCACTGTATAACATACTAATGTAGAAGGTTTCAAAGCTACCTAAGGCTGGTCTTCTAAAAATGAGCAAGAATAGCCACGTTCTTCTCCTTTGCTGGTTCCCTACACTTTTCAGGATCTGGAATGCTAGCTGCCTTGTTGAATCTAAAATACCTTCATGGGTGAGATGTCTCCAGACTGTCTCACAGATCTGGAGGTTAATCACTGACCTCTCTCATAGGCACTTGGTGTCACCCTTCAGATGGCTTCCTTCAGAAACTTCTCATGTTTATGAGCTGCTGCTCTCTGAAATGGGGCTCCGTGTCTTTCCCTTCTTCCCCAGCTTGGACCCCATCCCTGCCAAATCTCAAGTGCAATTCATTTTTCAGTCCAACTCTGTACACCTGTTTAAGGATTAGATTTTTGACTTTCAGCTAAAGTCAGCAAACAACCATAGGGCTCTGGGGAACTCAGACTAAATGGCTTATGTCCTGTTCCTCAAATATGTGGTGCTCAGGGAAATCACAGAGGCTTCAGACAATCTCAGGAGATGACTGTGAGTTATTCTTGACTATGCTTGGCTAGCATGGATAGGAAGAGGGCAGAGTCCAGCTTTTTCCATGCATGTTGCCATGGATGGTTGTTCTAAGGAGGCAGAAGGGAACGAGTCTCTTGCAAAAGGCTTCCCCACCCTTTATGAGAGAATGGGAGTCCAAGACTATAGTCAGCTGTAGTCACTTCTGTCACTGTCTTCCCATGCGTGGGACATGCAGAGACTGCTGAGGCCCACAAGGCTAAGTGGCATATAACCTTGTGACATTGCTCATAAAACACATTACTTAAAATTGATCAGCTGTGTAAATGTTTTGAAAAAAATATTTTTTCAAGTATCGTATTATTTAATGTTTCTGATGGAATATTTTGACCTTTCGTGATATTGAATGGTTAGAAAGCCCTGGATAGAGTTTTGTTTTTGAATGGAAAAATAAAACTTTAAAGAATACCAGTTCTTCCTTGCAGTCCTTAGCATAATAATAATAATAATAATAGCATGTCACTTACTTTCCATTGCATCATTACTAAAACAGCATAAACAGACTGAAGAATGTCAATGCAGGGACTGTGTCTCTGTTATTGCTGGGTTATATGGAAAGGGGTCAGTAGGAAGATTTAGTTTTCTGGTCTGGGAATTGTTTATTTATGAAGTAGGTTTTCCCAAAGGAGTCATGAGATGGGAAATACAATAGGAAATGGACTTAATACATGAACAGAAATACCAAAATTGTAAGTGTCATGCGGGAGAGAGGTTGATGGAAACTTGCTATTTTTGCTAACAGATTTTTTTAAAAAAACTTGATTACGCATCCCGAAGTTTCCTATGCTATTTTGATACTACTGATATCTTCCACAGAGGCCTATGTTAGTCATTGCAGAAAAATGTTTAACATCTGATAATGTTGACAAGGAATGTAAGCGCTTCAGGTGTTTCTATAGATTTTAACAATGGAAAATTGCATTTTTGTTGCTTTTAACTAAAACAATCTCCTTAAGCTAGGCAACCTCATTGGTTCTCACGGTCTCCTTGAACCCTTGCAGCAATGTCTGGGCTTTCCATGCATAAGTAAAGCAACATGTGTAGGATCTGTTCTCTTACAGCAGTGATAATGGGAGCAAGAAAAGGTTTGAAGATGCACACAAAAACCACACAGGTCTTGAACTGACAATGGCCTCAACCTGCAGTGTTCAGCTTGAGACCTTTGGGCAATCTGGCATGGAAAGAGCAATCTCTAAGAATGTGTGCAGCATCCTACCCAGCACCCCTTTACAGCAAAGTACTCCAGATGTGATTAGTCCTGAGCTGGTCCCCATCTGGGTCATTTGAGTCAGTTGTGTAGTGACTTCAGAGTGCACAACTGGGTGGGTGTTCACCTATTTGATGTCTGTGTGGAAAAGTTCACCATTGGCTTCCCAGGTTACTCAGGGGATATTTACTGCTCTCAATCTTCAGGTCTGTTCTGTGAAATTATTGTCTGGTCTAGAACAACAGCTAAGCACGTGGCTTTGGGCTGAGTGTCCAGCTGACTCGTAAAAAGACATTCAGTTTTTGTGATGCATGAAAACACACTGATGTAGCCTCTAACATCTGCCTTTGGCCCTATTTTTTTGCGTTAGACTCCTGATTGTTGAAGTTGTCTTTCAAAAGTCATGGTTCCTTGAACTATGTTCTCTTGCACTTCAAGAGAGATCAAACTGACAGTGGTTGAAAGAATCAGCCTGCTTAATTTGGACTTTAGTAAGAATTATGAAATGGTGCACATTAAGTAGCTAAATGCTGAAGAGTCATCCCAGCCACTGAGCAGTCTGTTATTAAAAAACACTGTCTGCTGGACCCAGCTTTTTCTTTTCTCCTGAATGCCAGCTGAGCCGCTGCTGTGGAGGTCATGGTCCACCTTTGAGAAGTTTGGAACTGCATCCTCTCCTGTGGTTGGTCAGAGGTCCTGATATTGCAAGGCAGTTAAAGTAACAGTTCCTGGCTGATATGGCTGTGGGCCCACCCATTGGCACCTAGCCCTTGGGAAGAAGATAGACACAGGCAGATGCTGAGTTCGGTCCATCCCAAGAAGCCAGCTCCTTTTGTGCCAGATATGCAGAGCAAACTGTCAGTTTGCCTGTTAAATTCACTGCTTAAGTGTGACATTGAAAAGCATGGTCATCTTATCTGGCTTATCAGTCTCTGTCTCTTTATGGTAATTTCCATTTCATGATCTCGTTAGGCAAGGAGTAACTTGCCAAAAGACTGGCTCTTGCTGAGCTTGACATAAGATGTAGTGTATTTTATTGTGGTATTTTACAGCAGCAGAGGGTTAGTACAGCTCATTGCTCCCCAAAACTGAAAAGCAGTACTTTACAAATCAGATAGAGAAAGTAATTATTTAACACAGTGTGTGGTATTACTGACCAGTAAAATTCAAGGCATCAAACAGAAGATAATACTGAGACTGAGTAAAAGTAAAGAGGGGTGTATATCTTTTACAGGTTTAAAAGGTTCCAGTGACTGAGTTGCTAGTAATTTCAGCAGAAGCAGACATTATATGGAAATGTTTCTAGGACAGAAGCAGAAAGATTAATGAACTGCATGCCATGGGATGGAAGTTTTGCATCAACTAAGATCAAGATGCAAATAACCTCCTTTCCTCTGATGTACACATTGACTGCAGACTTGCTGCATTAGGGAAGATCATAAATTCTCCTAAATTCTCTGCCATTAACCAATACTTGACTAAACAAACCCTCATTCCCATCCAGTTGGTGTCTGTAATCCTGGTAGATAGAAGACTTCATAGCTGTTGTTGTTGCTATTGCAATGTTTACTCCATTACACAAATATTTAATAATTCATAACATAAGAACAAGATGATGAATCATATTGCCCTGTCAGCTTCTGAGCTTAGAAGTTTCAGAGGAGAGACCTAATGTCAGGAGCAGTTTAAGGCCATTGCAGTAATGAGGCAGCATATAAGGGAAAGAGGCTCCTTGACAGGCTGAAAAGATACAGGAAAAGTATAGTTAGGCATTACAATGCAGGAGGCATTTATAAGAAACAGGAGGTGTTGGGTCTTAACTTTGGTGTAACCCGGAAATACAAATATATTTCAGGTTTTGGTCATATGTACATATATTAATGGCCAATCTGGTAATAGCAAAAATTGGAAAAAAGGTTCTTGGTGATGTCAAAGAAAATCAAATTTATTTGGCCTAAGAAGTCTTCTCATGTCCCTCTTTAAATGACTTTTGTTGTCCTTGCTTGACAAAGCTTCAGAATGGATTGGTGCCTCTCATTTGCAGAACTGACCTGAACAGTTGCTGTTAGTCTGGTGCATGTACACACACCTGTTTGAATCATGATTGATAGTGTTTCCATATCAGCAAAGCATGCTTCAGGGAGAACATACAAGAATTGCACGGGTTTTCCCTTTGTCCCCTTAGAACAGAACTGTAACTCTGAGACTAATAATAGTATCTGGATTTACGGATGGTGACATTTAAGAGAAATATTTAAATATGAGCGGAGGTACGGTTAAAATTGAGTTCTGTACTACAACCACTCCATAGGCTGAAGATTGGTGGCACTTCTCCAGCTCTCTCATTAGTTGCAGGAAGGGGAAATGTATGTTCCGGCCGTTATCTCCAATAGCAGAGGGCAAATGCTTCTTGTTTTGGCTTTGGCTTTGACAGAAAGTCTGATCTTTATGTTTCACTGAACTTAGGGCGTAGTGGCTAATTGATATTCAGAAGGAAATAGCTACCATAGCTTTCAACCCCATGTGGTCTTTTACAAGGAGCAAAGAGTTTTGATTTTCTTTAAAAGTCTCACTTTTTTTTAAGGAAAGCAAAATGAATTATAATGTGCTTGTAATAGTTTGGTCCTCTCTCGTCTGTGATGTACGTTTATATATTTCAATGGTATATATATAGTGTATGTTTAAATATGAATGATAGGTACATGTTTATACCTTGATAAATGTAGACCTTTCTGAAGAAGAGGAGTCTTGTCTTGCCCTGCCTTGTTCCTGTCTGATCATTGTAAATATGACCATGAATATCCTGCTTCTCATTAGAGGACAGTGTTCTTACACAGATTCTACTAATAACATAAATAATTCTATTAGTAACACACATATCCTCCTTTGCTCACTTTACCATGTTAAGTTGTTTCTGCAACATAAAATAATTGCTATATCTTTCTCTGTAGTGGCTCTTGTAAGGTTTAAATAAAGAGTAAGAGACAGTGCAGAGCCGAGAAAATGGAGGTACTGCCACAAATCAGAACAGCTATCTGTGAGTTACACATGAACTCTTGGTATGGCTGGGAGCTGTAAGACAGGTGCCACGTACCTTAAAGAGGTGAAGGCAGAGAATTCTCCAGAATTGATTCAGAGGCAAGAGACATGAGTTTTTCTGAGTCCTTTCTGAACTGTAGAATGGGGCTGGGCACACAGCTGGGTTCCAGAATGACCTACTAACCACGGCTTCCCTAATGGCTCATTTTCTCCTGCAGCCAAACTGCTAATGAGATGCATACAGTGCAAGAACAATAGCTTGGCCATCTTCATCTTACGAGGAATTAAAAAATTATGAACTTAGACAGCAGTTCAGCAGTTCTTTTGGTATTCACATGATGCCTGGAGCTAAAAATTAGTTACTATAGCATAATAATCTGAAAATATTGTACACAAGTCATGTATTAATGTATTAATCTGGTAAGACAGATTACTGGATGACTTTAGGAAGCCGATGCAACCACCTATTGCTCCAATCTTGGACTTGCAGAATCAGCATCATGGTTGTATTGGTCATTAAATCCCAGAAATGAAAAGAACTTACAGAAAACAGCACTGAAAAGGAATCTTCATAAATGAGATAGAAAGTAGAGGATGGATACCTAATTCTTTAAGTACTGCATCTGCATATGGGTATCTAGCCATAGAAATGCAGAGGATTATCTGTCCTCTAAATGCATACTAGTGATAATTAAGAAATCTACTTTTATTGTAGCAGTTCAAAAGCTCATATATAGAAATACGCGTTTGCAATACAGAGATTATTGTTTGGGGTATTGGAAAAGTAAAAAAACCCCACCACCTTAAACTATGTAGGGGATTTTAAGTTTTGTCAGAAGTTAATTGTTATGAAAACCAGATGGATTCATTTACACAGGAATTAAGTTTTGTCGTTATCATTAGGCATTTGACTGCTAAGGCATGTTTAAACATTGGCTACTTTTGAGTCATAATACATAGAATTAATTATGTTCTTAACCCCTGGAATTTAACATTATTGTTTTAATAATGCTCAAAAAAAAAAAAAAAAAAAAAATAGAGAAGAATAAAATATAAGGAAAGGGCAGAAGAGAGTGTCCAAAAACTGCTTTGAGAAAAAAAGATTCTTTAGGGAAGATGGAGATGAGTGCAGGCATTTAGGCAAATAAGAAATAAAGGTTCTCAAAGAAATTCACAGCAGCTGGAAAAACTTCTGTGTGGCTGGATCAAAGCTCTGTGGATCATGAAGTTACTGACTCTGTCACCGTTGTCATGGTGCCACTGTTGCCATGGTGCCAGCATCACCGGATTATCCCTTAAGGAACAGCCTGTGTGTCAGAAGGGTTAAAGGGTTTTCTTCCTTCAGGAGAGCTGAGCAGAGTCCGCCTATGAGTGATGTGCACCTAAGTGTGCTGTAACTCATTGCAGTGTCCCCTGATTTCATGGACTACAGTTTCCAGATAATTCTGTCAGGGAATGAAAACCCTTAGGGCACATCTGCACTTTGGTCAGGCTGTGAGGGTAATGCAGAAGACATGCTCAAGTGAGCTTTCCCCCCTCCTCCAATGAATTTCACTTTGGATTGTTTCTTTCCCTTGTTTGGGCCACTCAGCTTTTCAGGCAGGATCATGGCATTTCTGTTTCCTTTGGGAAGAGCCATTATTTTGGTGGTTCAAGGCTAAAACTTCATTACCTTTCCTTGGAAAAAGACGTGTGTCTGTTTAAAATCCATCCTTGTCTGTGCATTAAGTAGTAGTGCTCTTTCAGGGGCTGCATTATCACCTGCAGCCTGTAGGTTAAGCAGCATATTTTGTCTTGCTTTTCGACTGGTAATAGCAGACCCCACAGCAAAGTTGAAAATTCTCACAGTTCATTTCATTATATTGATTAATACATCTAAATCAATACCTAGGTGGAGGAGGCTTTACAGGAGAGTGGGCCAGAGGAATTTTGCCTGCATTTGCTGTATCTGTGTTTTAAGCAGAGATTGGCTTTGGCATTCTAAAAATGGTTTGCAAAAAGCCTTTGAGCTTCTAGAAATGATTGCACAGAAAGCCTTGTCATTGCAATATGCAATATACTTGAAAACTTCCAGGGAAAATTTTATTTCTGGCTAGGTCATGCCCAAAGCTGACCTAAAATTGAACAGCTAATGCTACTTTGATTTTGGTCTGGCTCTGCGTGCAGGATTCATTCAGGTACTTAATTCTGCTCAGGATGGAGGAGATCTGTTCACAGCATCTGCAGCTGTTAATGGTGCTGTATTTTGGTTGATGACTATAGGGAAAAAATAGTTGTGGGTTTTTTACACAGTTTGTTTATATTTTTTTTCCCCCTGTGCTCTTTACAAGCAATACAATTACAAGAAATCCCGTCTTTCTTATGAGGGAGGATGTGTATCATGTCTATCATCTTTAGCAGGGGTTTTTGCTGCCAGCTAATGGCAGGTTCCAGTGATGGTACCAGCCTTCCACAATCAGTGACCTTACTGGTGGTCATTGGTGCCTCTGCTTGTTCACTGCTGACTTTCTGTAGTTTCAAACCTCTCCGTCACCACCTGCTCTTATGAAGATCTCCTCTCAAGTCTGGGTTATTTCAAAAAGATTTGTCAGTACCTGCTGGACCACCTCAGTCAGGGTTTGGACAAAGAAAATCTGGGTCCCTCAGTATTTTTGCATGTGTTTGGCTGTCCCAGTTCAATGCCTTCATCTGTTCATCTGTTTCTGTAGCTACTGGATGTCTGTGAATGAAAGTATTCTTGCTAGGGTGCAGAGAATTTACCCATCTGGCGGTGTTTGGTTGCCTTAAATGTGGATATAGCAAAGCCAAGGAGAGCTATATAGAAATGGCTTGTAGGGAAGCTGGGATGAAAAAATGTAAACAGAGGAATGGTATTGATAGCTTAGAAAATTCATGTGAATTAATGAATACAGATTATGGCATTAAAATATTAGCTATTCCTTTTTTTCTATTCTGAAGATTTTTGGTTTGTTTTTGCTGTACTTCCATACCTGACATAACATTTTGTGTGCACATATGTATGTATGTTTACTCTGAAGTAAACATATGTACAAAAGAGATGTAACTCTGAAATCTGGGAAATTATTTCAGTGGCTCTCCTTCAAGAAACAAAAGATTATATGTTGTTACTGATGTTTACTTGCTGTAATTTTTACCTTTTTGGTAGTACTGGATTATCTTGGTGTAGCTGTTTTCAGTGTCACTAATCAATTTCCCTGGCAATTTTTGATGATTATCTTAGCAGCTGGTTAAACCATGCAGAAGAGGGACAAAACAAATATTATGTCCATAAAAAAGCTTGATATTGCTTTAATTCCAACAGTAGAATGAAAACAAAAAGTTATGTACATCAGAAACTTTTTCCTGATGTTTTGAGAAGATGACCCAATGGTAAATAGAATGATTAATTTTGAACATAGAGTGAACTTGATGAGCTGTTTCAAAACACTGTCTTTGGAAAAAATACGCGTTTTTGTAAGGACAGAGGTTTTGGCAGTTTGGGGATGTGAGGTTACTGGCTCTGTGTACAGAAATTAAGGAAAACTTTTGTAAAGTATTCTGTGTTCAGTTACAGCAAGAACTATGACATTTAACTTTTTAACAGTTTAAAAGTTTCAGAGGCAACATACTTTTTATGTGGTGTGTACAAGTATGGTTGTAATACTAACAAATCTTGGCCATGTCAGGACTAAATCGCCCCCATATCTTTCCATTTCAAATAGGAAGGTTAAATCAGAATCTAAAATTTGAAAATGTCCTCATCTGTGTTCTTGGCTGTATAAACAATATGTTCTTGAACAGCTCAGAAATGCTAGGTATTCAAAAGCTACAGCCAGCTTCTGCAGCTTGAAAAGCTTTTTCTAAAGTAGTTGTAAAGTCAGGGATAAAAGGGATCAATGATAATTTGGTCAAGAATGACGCATTTATCTAGCCCAGTCCTGGCTGGTTTGAACTGATCAAGATTTGACACTCTAGAGGCTGTGGTATAACCACAGCTGGTCAGTGTAGAAGGCAAGACAATAAAGAATACAGAGTTCCACATTCCTCTATCTCCCTGGATGCAAGTTCCTGCTTTGCCAAGGACCAGGAACCCTTAGAAAGCTGTCTCCTGTCTTCAAGCCACGTCAGACATACCAGGGTTTTCTGACGTTATGTGTTCAAGAAAAAGATGTAATAGGGAAGTTGGCTCAAAAGTGATCTTGCCTTTTCTCAAGGTCTTTCAGCAAGAAATTCTCCAAACAGCCTGCATTTTTTATTTTGTAATCTATAAAACTAAATTAATTACTAATTCTAACATTAATTCCATTTTCCCCCAATTTTTTTAAGCAACATTTATGAAACAAATTTTACTTTCACTTCTGAATGTTTTTTCTTGTCTGACCATGATGTGATTAGGAGAAAGGAGATCATTCATGCCATGAGTTGTGCAGGGGTCTGTCTATCCAAATTCCTTGGAAGCTCTTTAAAGCTAAAAGTGATAGTCCCTCCCTCCACTCATGAGTCACTAAAGCAGATCTACGAAAACCAGATGCATGAGAACACATTCTTTTCTATACCTACTTTTTTTGCTGTGCCAAGGTGATTTTGAATACTGGATTTGTCCCTACTCTGCAACAAGTTCTTCCACACATTAGGATATTTGTGCTTTGTGGGTCTTAGTCTGTTACCCAGACCTTCAATGATGCCGTTGTTTTCCTAGTTACCAGTAATTCAGCCTGATAAGTGGCAAACTCTGGAGCTCTGGAATTGACTCCCTTCTTCTCTTTGGATCCTGAAGTTGGGCACTGTGTTATTCTTGAGAACAGCTTGTTAAATGTAAATGACAATGTAAACAGTGTGTGGGATGTTTTATGGCGTCTGGGCCTGTCTTTGGTTCCCAGAATAATGGTGATCCCTGAAGTTTTCACCCTTTTCTATGGGGATGGGGACCTGAATTTTGGAATGTCCTCCAACCAAGAAGTTTTATACCTCTTAACTGGCTGAGTTGCCCTCTGTTCTTTTCTCCTGGTTCTTGTTCAATCCCTATGTTAGAGTATTTATGTGTTTCGTTATCTGACTATTCAGGCCCACTCTTTTGTGCAGAGGAGATCAGCCTGTTTTCCTCTTATGCACAGACCTCTTCCCAGGTAAATATCCATCACAAGGATATGCTGATACACATTGTAAAGAACTAGAACTGGTTTGATTGAGGTGATACAGTTTGAAATGCCAAGATTTTTGATAATTTTTAAAATTACTTGTAAATAACTCAGTGATTGGAACTATGGGAAAAGTTGAAATCAAGACAAATAGATGTTAATTAAGTGTTCCTTTAAATGGGTTTTGTTTCCAGAGTACAATGGAATGACACATTAAACTTAGGTTTATTTGAGGAAATAATCTTTTAAATTTTTTTTTTTTTGGTGCAAAGAAGGGTATAAAATAATTTCTCAGGATAAAATTCAGCTCACATGGAAATGTTTTGTTAAGTGATGCTCCACTTGGACTTTTTTCCTAATCATGGAAAGCTACCTCAGAATTTTGGGAGAAACTTCCAAGGTATGGATGTTTTTAAAGTAGCTTTTGCAATAATGCCTGATCACAGTTCTTTTAGGCAAAAAAGTAGGTAGAGTCCCTGGAGCTGCTCCTGTTTCTAAAATAGTTGGTGTTCAACCATCCAATCTGTATAATTTGATAGAATGGTGACTGTATGTCAAAATCTTCAGGACCTTTGTTCAAAATAGGTGTGTTATAGCTGAATAAAATTTTCCACCTCTAGTTTTAAAGATTCAGCATCGAAATATATTTGGAAATCATTAACTTTAATTTGCTCTTTAGCTTGCTTTCTTTTGTCTTGCAAGCTCATTCCTTTTCCTAAGGCATCTAAATGCCTAGGAGGACATCTGTGACCTTTAAAGTAAAGAAAGAGAGATTACTGCACTTAGCTTGTTGTGATTTGGGGTTTTTTTTAGAGGCCATTCAGAACATCAATGTAGGTGGGGGTTTTTTTTCAAACTAAATGTGCACTTAAAACACTTCAGAAGATGCTAAAATGTACTTAAAGGAAAATTACCTTCTGTATTATGTCCCTAGATTTTAGATTCTTCCCATAGAACAAATTATATAGTTAGCTTCTCTGAAGACTTGATTTTCATTTTTAAATATATTCCTCTTTCAGGTAAACAATCAAAGGTAGACGTTTTAGCAATGTGTTTTCCTTTTGGTTTGTTTTGTGGTTTGTTGTTTTGGTTTTTTTTTTTCCTTACGCACGCTTACTTCCAACCCACATTTTGTCTGTCTTTGGCACTGAGACACCCTTACATAATTTTTCAAAAATACAGCAGTGTTCAGCTATAATAGTCCAAGAGGCTGCAGCCTTCATTTTTGCAGAGGTTTGGGATGATCGCAGTAGAATGGTGTACTGTTTTTGATAAGGCCTGTGTTTGGAGGGTTCTTAAATGCCTGTTTCTCTGCTGTTGGCCTCTTCTCAAGTTTCTGATAAACAAGGCACTACAAGGGAGTGGGTGACACAACTTTAAGTTGTGCCACTTCTCAAATACAGCTCTTCAGTTTCTTTCGGGAGGAGGGCTTAAAGAAAAGAATGCTCTGTAGATACCACAGCTGCCATACTTTGTTCATTTCTGTTGACATGGTCGGTAATTACTATTGTATGTTTTTATGTAATGAATTAGCATTAACCTAAAATAAACTCAGTACACTTAATTCTACAAGCATTCACACTGATGTAAATGAGAAATAGTTCCTTGTAGGTCAGAGCATCTGCTGCAATGTGTGTAAGGAGAGAATCCAGCCTGCTAGAACAAGATGTGAATGTGTTTTAGAGCACTGCATTTGAACCAATAGATATCTAGCCTCAGAGCTGTACTTAGGTAAAGTGCATGAAAGATTCAGCTCCTGAATGGTTAAATTCCACTGTTTTGAATAGGTGTTAGCTCTCTCTGGCTGCAAATGGCTATGAATGTGCACAGTTGCAATATGATCTGCTTGAGTTTTGAAGATATACGTTTGTGACTTGTTCTTTGTCAGTCTCTTTTGGGCGCATATATTTAGTTGCATGTTTGCTTATATATATACATACAAGAGTGTAGGAGTAGAGCTGATACATATCTCTGATTTTTTCTTGGAATAGGTGTTCACTTTTTCCACTGGCTTTAAGCTTTACATCATTGCCCGTGTTATACACTACTGCAGTTGGCAGTGTGAAAATACTTAAGTCAGATGAAGTTAGTATCAGGAGGTATGTCTGTGGTTGTACTGATACCAGCAATTTGGTTACTGTGCAAGAATGGAGTGGGTCTGCAGCCTTGTGGTGTATGGCCTGGATCAAGTCCATCTCCTCCTTCATTTCCTCTCTCAGGTGCCTGGTCTATAGGCAAATGGAGAACAATCAGGGTGTGATTTATGGTAATATCTAGGAAGGAAAAAAGCCATCTGTATGCCTGAATCTTCCTAAAGTAGAAAACATCTCCAAATGGGCCAGAGGATGTACTCATTTTGTAGTCCCTGTTGGGCACCATTGCTTCAGTGTGGTGCATAGTGTCATTGTGTGGTCTCCCTGCTAGCTTTAGATTATTGTCCCCTCTCCACCTAACTCTTAGAGTGGGGCTGGAGAAGTGGCATACAACCAGCTCTTCTTCATCTACTGCTGCTGCTCGTGATCCTGCAGTAATTATATTCCAGGCAGATTCAGAACATGACTTTTAAAATGTGGCTGTAATAAATGTAGTAGGTATTGACTGACACACTGTTAGTCCAAGCTCTGGTGCACAGAATCCACTATGAAATGGCATTTGATTCCCTGATGCACAGGTAGTGGTGTTTTAATAAGTGATAGATTATGGAATGAAGTTTCTGCTGTCTCCCCTGGGAGTCAACTAGGCAAACAACGATTAGGAAATATCAGCTGATAATTGTTTAAATGTTTTGTTTCTTAATTTCATCTTTTTCCTTGGGCAATTTTCTATTATCCTAAATAGTTCCTTTCATTCCTCAGTGCTTGTGTTTCCTAAGTATTTGTAAACCACTACCAAGTCTTCCTTTCCCACAGGCATTGCTTATCCTAACTGTTGACTGAAAATCAATCCCCCCATCTAATGACTCTGTCACTGTTCTTTGAACTCTTTCCATTTTACATTATCCATCTGGCAGCAAAATGTCCAAAACTGCACGCAGGCTGCAGATGTGGTAGCTCCATAGCTGCTGAGGCAGGGATCTGTATGTCAAGATCTAGCTGTTTCTGGGATCAGTACTAGGAAAGTATAAAATCATTTCTCTCCAGCTTCTCTACCCACCTTGTGGTAATGAGAGATTTGTGATATAAACCTACTGAAGTTATGGTTTTTTTCTTTACCCTATACTCTGTTAATTTGTCTTTCCTTTCTTTTTTTTTCTTTTTTTCTTTTTTTTCTTTTTTTCTTTTTTTTTTTTTTTTTTTTAATACACCCATAAACACATTTTAAGCTTTCATTCTCCTCAATACAAGGCTTTCCAAACCTGGGATCTGACTGCTCTCCCCAGTCCGTTGCTGGCAAGTAAAAGCCAGCAGACTTCTAGGCCAAGCCAGAGGTGGGATGTGTGATAGAAACCTGCTCTGGTTCCCTGCCCTCTCTCTGCTGTGTCCTGGGTTCTGTAAGAGTCAAAACTGAACTGTGATGCGTGACCATCATACTGTTTTCTGCACTGGTTTCCCAGCCTGATGTTTTGCAGCATGTTTTGCCCATGCTTTCCCAGCAATACCCCACAGTCAGGATCCTGCCCTAAGCTAGCTGTGCAGCTCTTGTGTCCCTGTCTGCTGGGTCATTTTCTGCTCTTTCTGACCTGCCTCCCACTGGCTGGGAGGGGTAAAGGAGGTGCCTGTGTGTAGTCTGTGTATTTAACATTGGAAAGAAGGTTGGGCAGGAGGGTAAGCTCTGTTTTCAGCAATGTCTCACTGTTTAGCATAGACCCATTTGGTTTCTCCTGCCCATTGAGTGTCTATTTTTGGCACTGCATCTACTGCTTAAGGAAACAAAGTAAAAAATAAAAAAAATATGACTGCATACACAGAAATTATATTTCAGCAAAAGTATTCCAGTTTTCATTTGTGATAGTACAAGTTCACTAAGTGTTTTGTGTTTTTTTTTTTCAATTTAACAGGTTATCACTGCTAGCTTATCACCATTCTTCTTTGACATGACTGCCAATGTACTAACAATTTCTTGGTAAGTGCCTACGTGAGCTTTTTTCTTAACAGTAAAAATGAATTTCCACACAGTGCTTTGTGTGGAAATACTTTTAAATGTCAAGTTTTATTGCTGCCAGTATTATTTTGCATCTAAGGAGAACCAGGTGTGCAATGATGGATGCAGTACAGTAATAGAAGAGTGTTTCTTCTGCCTCTGTGGGAGAACATGGACAGTTTGGATGTTAAGCCTTACCACAATTCACTTAGCATGTTTTACAGCTAGGCAAATAGATGCAATAGGCAAATAAATGACCCATCAAAGCTACAGTTTAGTGGCAGAATTGGAAATAAAACAGAGGAGCCAAGGTTTGCTGACATCACTTTAACCAAAAGGGTGCATTCAAGTTTCCCTAACACATTCACACTGTGTACTGTGAATGCATAAAATGAAAACAGTAGAAAGTAATGATAATAAACTTTTTCCAAAAAAGTTTTTATGAATCACCTAACCTGAATTTTTTAGGTAGTAATATAAGGGATTGTGGTGCAAACTCCTTTGGTCAAAGGCACTGTTTTTGCTCTGTGTTTGTATAGCACCAACAAAAGGGAATCACAGACCATGGCTTATGCTCCTAAATGCTTCTGCCATGCAAATAACATCTCAGTATGGGATTAGGCATGTATCTCTGAGGATGACTTTGTTAATGGAAATAAAAATCTGCTTACTTTTGAAAAGCTTTAATCTTCGTTTTTGTCCCTTACAGTTTGATTGCCATCCTAAAGACTCAGCTCTGCACTGAGTGGAATGAGCATATTCTTTTTTTCAGGTGTGATAAAATTGTTACAGAAAGAAGAATCTCGGTGCAAACCAGCCCTGTTTACCTATGTGCGAAAATGCATCCCTACGTGTATTTCAGGCACATATAAGCTCAAGTTTGCTAAAATAAGTTGTGTGGGTTTTTTAAGTGCTAGGAATACGTGTGACCTGTGTGTAAGAGACTAAACTAATATCAATGCACCTACAACACTCCCAGGCCATTAACTAGCTGCTCTTCACCGTGTTTTACATGTGTTTGTGCAGGTCTGTCATGTGCCTGATAGAGGTAGGCTTGGATTAAATATCTGTATTCACTGACACCCATACTAAAAAATAATGTGTATCTTTGTTAATGTGAGCACATGGACCCATATAGTTGCACACATGACACATTCCCTATATGCACTAAAGTTATATAAATATATATATATAACTTAAAGTTATATAAATGATGGACACTTCTGTATGTTTAAGAGAAACTTTGTTTTAGCCTTTGGGCCACTGTTACACTTTGGTTGTCATAATTCGAAAAGAAAACCATTTCTTTCATTTATTTTCTAAATTTGAATTCTCTTATTCCTTGTGCATCGACAGCATCTTGGCTTATCGGAAAAACTCTGGGAATAGTTTGTTAGATGATAGCAGCTGCAAAACACTCATGAGATCATTAATCACTGAGGGTTTTAGTGTTGGTTCAGTGTTGTCATGGACAATATCATATGCTAATTTTTGAACGACAGGCAAATGCAGTTAGCTGTCACCCCATCATAAACAGAAGCTGAAGGATTTGCCAGATGGTAAATTGAAGGTAAATCAAGGGTTGGCATTTAGCCATAGTTTTTTGCTCTGTCTTATCTTGAAGATATAATAATGGTTTCTAGTGTTGCAGTTTGGTCAAGGCTTGCCTGGAGCATAAGCCTGAAAAGGCCCCTGCCAGAGACAAGTCAGGGCTTGTCCGAAGCTAAGTTGGGACTGGTTAGACATTAAAGCTGTGCTGACCAAAAAGAAACAATAAGTCAGGCAGAACCAAACAAGAGAAATTTGCAACTAGAGATAGGATGTAATCTGGTGATGGGATTTAATTACACAGTGTTTACAGTTAGGTAAATGGATTAATATTTGAATGATATGTTTAACTGCTATGTCTCCTGTGAAATGTAAAACCAATCATGTAACCTTGCTTGGAAAATAGTATAAAAGATGCGTTCAAAATGTGGGTCTTTGGGTACCTGTCTTGGGACAGGAGTCCACAGGGACCCCGGGCCCTGAATAAAGCACCGCATAAACTGACACTCTGTTAGTTTGTGTTCTCATTACGGGCAACAGTAGTGGCCTAGTAATCTGGATTCTTCTTCTCTTATGTAGGATATATGATATTAAAGAACAGTTTCAATGCAGGCATCTTTTTACAGAATGGGGCTAGGCAGTTTACTATCTTTTGTACAGAATTGCCAGTCTAATTTTTAGAATGGTATGTCAAAGTTAGGTTTGTTTTTTTAAAGTCTCTGTTAAAAATTTGGAAAACTACTCTACAGAATGGGGAAAAAAATTTCTAAGTCTCTGTTGATTTTAGGTCTTCTATATGCAGTGTTTTGGGGTTTGTTTGGTTTGGTTTGGTTTGGTTTGGTTTTGGGTTTTTTTTTGTTTGTTGGGTTTTTATTTTTTTTTTTTTTTTTCCTTTAGGATAAAGAATACATTATCCAACATTAGTTTCCAAAGAAATTAATGCAGAGGCTGTGTTTATAACTGGAGCTGAAATCCAGGCAAGACAGTGGGGTTAAGCCTCTTCAAAGAAAAGCTCTCGGAGGTTGTTTGTGATTGCAGGCGACCAGACTCAAGTGGTTTAGACCTTTTCCAAAAACTTGCAGCCCTCTCAACCCTTTGCTCCTTGTTGGTAATTCCACACCAAAGGTAGTCTGTCTCCCCAGTGGGCTGTCTACAGACTGTCTGTAGCACCTACTTTCCAGGGCTGTTTACTGTGTAATTGTAAGATACTGAGCTGTTGTTATACAAAATTTTTTCCCTCTCGGGAACAAGGGCAATTATGTGGTTTTTAAAACTGCTCACCAAAGCTATGATTTAAGTGAATGTAATACTATTAGACCAAAGAGCCTTCAGCTTTACGTGCCTTTTTTTTTTTCTTCCCAAGGAAAAAAAAAAAAAAAGCCCTCTTACAAATGAACTTAACAGGAGTTTGTTTTGTTTATAAAGTTTGTTAAGGAGCTTTTCTGTTTCATAAGCTAATTAGCTATGGGGCCAAGAAGAAAGGTCAGTACACTTAGCTTTGCACTGTTATAAAAGGGGAGAAGAGTCGGCATCCTACCATATTCCTGTCAGCTATGATAGATAGCAGAGGGAGGAGATTTGGGAATTATTAACTATTGCATGGATCAAGTGGGTTGATAGCATATTTCAGTGAAGGCTTTTGTAAAACCATTCATCCTGCTTCTAGCCTGAGTCTTGGAGGGAAGTGTTAGTGCCTCCACTACGCTGTGAGCAGCACAGGAAGCTCTTGGGCATATGTGTGATTTTGGATGGTGCAGGTTCTTTCACCGTGTTCCACACAAAGAGAGGCAAACATGAGAATTTCTACTGGCCTCACTGTGCCAATGGGATCACTCCAGAGCAAAAGTATTTTTCCCAGTCCCCAAAACCTAGGCTTTACATCTCCCCTGACGTTATCAAGTGGCAAGTTTTCAGGACAGAACACAAACAGAAATAGGGAATCATTAAGCTAATGAGGTTCAAACTCCCTTGCCTTCCTTTCCAATTCTTGCTAGTGTGGAGCTGCTCTTGTAACTAGGGGCAACCTTCTCTATTTAGATTTCTGTCTGTGCATTTTCACTGAATACCATCAGCACTAAAATACAGGAAAGGTTGTTTCTGATGCAAACAGTTAAATAACACATTTTGAGTTCCAGCATTTTCTTAGCAAGACAAGTGAAAAAAATCACCTTGGTTACTGTCTCTAGGTTGAAACGTGTTTAGGTAAAATAATACCTTTGTTGTATCAAGTAGAGGGACTTGCCTGATGCTAAATTTGTGGTGTGCTTTGTTTACAGCCTTGTAATCAGTGGAGTTGGAGAAGCATTGCTTGTTTACACTGAAAGGACAGGCACATAAAGAGGAACCAGATCTCACCAGCTGGAAAAGAGCTGACTTGCAGCCTAGAGACACTATGATGAAAAAATTGCGGCAGCAGGAATGAAGAAGTGCAACCAAACATGAGGAAAGAGATCTATTGTTTTTTCATTAAGAAAGAAAAGCTATGCTATTAATAGTGCTGGTAAGGGAGCAGCATAGTTGGCAAGATGATAAGGAGCCTTTGCCTCAAAGCACAAGACAAACTATATCAGATTGATGTGGTAAAGGAAAAAAATGCACTGTCTCATGCTGATGGCTCTGTGTGAGAACCGCTCAGTGACAGCTTCTTGCACAGGGAACTAAACTCAGGAAAAGCAACATTCCACACTGGATGCCCCCCCAGTTTTTTTTTGTTGGAAGCTGACAGCAGGTCATACCAAGCAATGTCAGAGCCCAGATCCTGCCATAAATTCAGGATCCGGAAGGACGGATTTTGTCTCCAACTGTTCTGTAAGCAGCAAGCTGCCACACACAGGTCTCTGGTCACGTCGTCTGAACTGGCACGGGGACTGAGGCCAAGGGGCTTCTGGAGATAATCCCCTTCTGGAACTGCAGCAGTTTGACAGCTTTGCAGAAAGGGAAAATCAGCAATAAATCTCAATATCTGCAGTGATTGCTCTTTGTGAGTTTTTTTCCTCACCCATTCTCTGAGATTTCTTTTGAACGCTGCAAATTTTTGTTGGCTGGTGGGGGTGGAGGGACACATACTGTTCCCAGCAGTGGTTTGTCTCTTCAATTATTGCAAGAGACAACAAAGATTATGAACCTCGAATGAATGTCATAAAGAGTGCAAGGTGATTCATCTCAGGAATTCTTTAAGTAATTTCATTTCAGGTTGCCTAATGGCTGTTAAAACTAGTCTTGATATATTAGAGCCTACACAAGCAATCTGTATGAAAGTAATATTAAATGACAAGTTGATAAAATTGAGGAAAAGGTCTACATGGTAAAAGGAACTTTCTAACAAATCTTCAGTGAGAAAAGGGACTTGTCTCACATGACATTAGATATGTAAAGTGTAGTCCCTTAATCTAAGTTGACAAACTCAATGGAAAGAGAAGGGTGCCCTAACAGAGGTAATCCTTCTAGAATAGTTTGCTGTGTTAATATGACTGAAAGATCCTCTGAAAGGGTTTCTCTCTCTGTAGGTAGAAACTAAGTGACTAGTCTAGACAAGACACGTGGCTTTACAAGCCTACATTTACCAGAGGATATCTGCTTCAATCTAACAAAATGGATCCTAATGGCTTTCCAGTCCATAAGTTCAGACAGTGCTGGGAGTGATGGCTGCAGCATTCTGGATTTCCCCAGACAACTCTGCCAACCAGTTGTAGCAATACAGTAGGATCCTTGCTGTGCCACCTTTCTGCTGATTTTTGAAGCGAATAGTGACCCTAGGAGACCTCATGAAAGAGTCCCTGAGTGATTGCCGAGGTTTTGCAATCATAGCTGGAACCTTTGCTGTGGGAAAAGCTCATCGTGTACCTCTCTTCTTGCATAACTTTCAAGGATAGGCTGAAGTCTGTTTTTTTTTTTCTTCCTCTATTTTTCCTGTGCTGTTCATAGCAATGTATCAAAACCCAGAACACCCATTTGTTTTCTTGCTGGTGGTCTCAACAGAAAGACAGTGGCCAAACCAACAGCAATTGCTGTAGCATTTTAATCACATGTTTGGGGTGGCTGTGGGAAGCTTGTTTGGCTGCAACAGGCATTACTTTGTATAGGCTTTGGGGGAATTCAGTCTTTGCAGCTACTGCATCAGTATCTCCATGCATAGTGAGTCCACTGCTTTTTTATTTAACTTCATGCACGTTAAACAACACTGAGCTGTTTACCTCTGCTTGCCTTTTTTTGTGCTTCAGTGCAATGTGCTCGCATTTCTAAGACTCTGCTTGAGGTAAGTAAAATAGTGCAGGTTTAAATTCGTTGCTGTATAAGCAAATCAAAGAATCAGCGTTAACAGTGAAGTTCAGCTCCTTTCTCAAACATGACTGGGAAGAAGAAGTACCCTCTGAACCGACCTGCCCTGTTTCAGGTGAGGGTGACTCCTGTGGACCAGCATGAGGCTCATCAGTCTTGCTGAAGACTCAGAGTAGGGTGGAAATAGAGCTCGATGGCCTTCAAAATCCATCTTTGCATATTTGGAGTTGTCTCAAGGTGCTAAAGGCATGGGTTGCCCTCCTTGCTCAGGCTGTGGCAGGGCTGGGGTCCAGGGGGGTATCCACCTCTGAGGGAGGGCCTGTGAGCCAAGGGCTGGTTCAGCATTGCTAGCAGCGAGCTGTTGGGGTCATCCTGCTGTAGGGGAAAAGGTGATGGGGAGAGAGCCCTAAGGGGGTCTTCTGGCTGCTGGAACAAGTAGTGCCTTTGTCAACGCATGTGTGCTGGGGTGGGGATGTCAGCTGGGAAATGGGGAGCTGCAGCAATTGAAAAGCCCCGAGATGGCATCTCAGCTGGCAGTGCCTGCCATACAAACCTAAAGGTGAGCTGTGGGAGGACATCTGCAGGAAGACCCTGGCTCCTCACCACTGTCCTTGGGAAGGGGGGCATTCCAACCAGTGGCACCCAAGAGAGAAGAGACAAGGGGAGACACTGTTTGGGCTCCCTGTCCTGGCAGCACACAGCCCCAGGAGGGCAATGGCAGCAGAGAGGAAATGTGGGGAGGGCAGACACATAGAGGCTGCTTGCAGAGGTTGGAAACTGAAGGGGACAGGGCAGAGCAATTTCCTGAGGAAGCAATGTCCTGATCTTTAATTCAGCCCTTCCTCTAAAGGAGGGATGCTGCATGGTAAAAACCACACTTCAGTGTTGTTTAAGTGATCTTCAAAGCAGGAAATCTCAGAAGTTCAAGCTTAACATGGTTCTTGCAAGACTAGTGAACATTTATGCTCAGTAATTTAGAGAAGGAATGTGCAAGAGTGGATCATTTATGTCTAACAGACCTTTTTTTCCAGTGAATCAAAAATACAAAGTGATGAACATACAGCTCTGAGGAAGGAGGAGTTCCATTACACTGCAATGATGCAATGACACCAATTACTACCTGAATGCAAAGTGGTGGGTCTGCAGTTCAGCTTATAGAAAAACCTCCAATTTTATCTGTATCCATAATTTAAGGAACTTACTGTCTGAAAACTCCCCAGTTCCTGGGTTGTCAACGCGTGAGACTAGAGAGAGAAACTGGAGTGTGCTGGTATTTCTGAGAAGCAGCAGATGCCTGGAGGCTGTCCCGTCATGCCCTTATCACATCTACTGGTTTTGATCAAACCACTGACAGAGATGATCCTGAATAATGTAATATCTTTTTGATCTTATCTTGCTTACACTTTTATTTTCCAAATGTATTTTTTTTTATTACGAAGTAATTTGCTTGGGACAAGGTTTATGTTATCTGCTGCCGTGGCATGACTCATGCATGTGGCTGGCCTTTGTAATAAAGAGCCTCTACTTAAAGCCAGGTGCCATTGAATGAAGACTGAGACAGTAAAGCTGCTGGATATGAAATATAAGTGGATTACTAAAATGCAGGCAACAGAGATTCTGTTTTGAAACAATATTCTGGATCTGGTGGCTGTAAAATAGCTTCCAGCAGAACATGTCATTAAATGAATTTAATGAACCTGATATTTACCACTGAAGCTATTCTGTTGTTACTGCGTGGCAGCTGTGCATTGTATTGGCAGAGAATCTATGCCAGTCTTTCAGGACCAGTTTAATATGGAGGCTGAAAATCTGTAGAGCAAGTAATCTTAGCAAAAAGCAGTGGGGAAAGCCTTTAAAATTATCTTTAAAAAAAGCACTGGACCTGTTAAAACATTTGGTAAGGGATAAAATGCTGATTTTCTATTACCCTTTTTAACACCTATGTCTGAGTTTACGGATGAGTGTATATATGGTTATGTTCTGGTTTCCGACCCTCAAAAAAGAAGATCTGAAGAATTCAGGAAATGTGATGTCAACACAGGACATGCATTGAAAAGGATGCTTTTATCAATTATTGTAGAAAAGGTGGTTCCTGGGAGCTGCACTGAGTGCTGAGGAAAGCTTTCATCCAGCTTTGTTTTACCTGTAAACTAAAAGAGGTAGTGGGTTGAAGAAAACTCCATAGCCAGTTTGTCTTTCCCAGAGCAGAAACTGAATGAACAGCTTTCAAACAGATCATCTGCTACTGTGAACCAGGCGACAGGCTCAGTGTGAAACTTTAATCCTGTTCCAGAGGATAGACACAGGGACAGATTCATTTTGTTTGAAAAGAAGGCGTGGGTGAGGGGAAGGAGATTGGGGCCAGGACTGACAAAAATTGAGGCCGAAATACTTTTATACAAGGAGATAAAATGGAAAGAGATTTGCTTCTGAAAGATGTGTTTCTTATTCATAGGTCTGGGGAGGGATTTTTGGTTTTGTGGGAGGGGTTTGGTTGGTTTTGGTGTTGGTTTGTTGCATTTGTTTGGGTTTTTTTAAATTAGGGTATATTATAAATACATGTCTGCTTAGTCCCAAAAAGGGATTAGAGGAGTCCATGTAACTATTTCCATGTTATTTGCCTGGTTTGAGAAGCTTAAACCTTTTTTAAACTATGCTTTGAAAGTGACATTGTGTAAGCCTTGATTTCTTCTAGAAAATAGACTGGTTTTTTGAATAATGCTGGTGGTGACAAAGTTCTGCTCTCTCTTTGATCATCGAGGTGAGGAGTGTACTCCCTCCTTACTCTCTGGGATGGGAAGCAGTCACACAGTGCTCTTCTTCTTTTTAATAAATATCTTGGCTTCCAGAATAGGTGGGAGTAGACAGTTGACATGTTAAGTTCTGGATTTGGTGGTATACGAAATCTCTTTGAAAACCACACTGAGAGCATGTTTAGTCGATTTTGTCTTATGTTCTGTCATTAAGATTTAAAAACATATAGCCCAGACTTGTTCAGCTGTGAACTCATTGCCCCTATAGAGAAGCCTATATGCAGAAGAATCTTGTAAAATGGGTGTGAGCCTCTCTCAGTGCTCCTGCCAGGCAATGGGTGAAATCCTACAGCTGCATTCCCAGACATGACTCAAGGAGACCCTGCAACTGCTTGCTGTTTGCCATCTGCAGTCCTTTACCTTTCCTGACCCCTCACGAACATCATTTTGAGAGGAAGGGCAAACTTGCATGTTTACAGATGAGCCTGTTTAGGAAGCGGTTGCTCTAAGGTTCATGTTAGTTCAAGTTCTTGAGGACCAGTACAACTTGGGAAGCAAATGCAAGGCCCATTTTCCTGTAGGAGTTTGATGCCTGTTTACACTTAAACTTCTGATTTCTGTACCACAGCCAGTGGCAAAAGCTGGTGCACCAACAAGTTTGTTTATGCTGGAGGTGCAGGCAACCAGTGCCTTGTGATACCGTGTAAGAACAACACCTGCCTGAAGCAAGCTGGCTAGATAAAACAACCAGCACAACCCCTTCGAAACTGATAAGGAGAAGGGTTGATGCTGTTTGAACAAAAATGGTTATTGGGATTGAGAAACTGGTCATTAGGCAACAACGATGGAAAGGGAACGTGGAGAGCTGGGAATGCTGTTTGTCATGCAGAAGGAGTATCACTAACACCACCAGATAGAATAACACGAGGGTTGGAGTTTCTGCTAAGAGGACAGTGGTTCAAGTGTAAAGTTATTGTTAAGCAGAAATGATTTGGAGATTGGCAGATGCCCACTGTTAAGAACTGTACTGCTGTAATTCGCAGTCACATCACAAAAGCAGGAAATATTCATTGACTGGGGTGGGAAACACTTCAAGGCAAATGTTTCTCAGGCTTTTCTTTGAAAGATATGGAGACCAAACTTGTCTGGCTCATTGTCCCCTCAAGCCTTGGCTAGAGACAGGAACCAGAAGGGATTTTTGTTGTTTCTCCGTCGCATACCTTCTGGGACAACAAGAGTTAAGCTTTGGCTTCAAACTAGGCATGGAAAACTTCTCTCAAGGAGTCACTTCTCCCCTACTGATGCCTAGAAATCAGTCTGTTCTTTGCCTTCTCAGGGAAGGGGTCCCTGTGCCAGTTAACACCATGAGTTCACAAGTTAGCAAATTAAGTTCCTTAAGGTTTGAGCAGACAGAAGACTTTTTAATTGAGACCCTTCATCCCCACAAGTCTGCAACCCTGTGGGCAGTCCAATGCCAGGAATAAGATTATCAGCATGTTGCCCGGGATGCTCAGCGTGATCAGCCCTTACAGTGAGTTTCTTCATTCAACCTGAATGACAGAAGTGACAACCCCATTTCGGTGTCAGTGGAGATCAAGCTGGAGGTGATGTTGTGCTTGACTCTGCAGGCATTGCCCTGGATCTCTTGCCTGCACGCAGTTGAGTGGCCTGGTCTACTTGTGTAGCAAACTTCAGCAGTTAGCAGAGAACATCCGAATAGCTGTAGTGTAAAAGAGACACAATAAATTGTAGCAGGCAGAAGCATCCAAGTTCTTCTCTTTGCCATTCTGTTGCTGGCTGTCCCACTGCCAAAGACTGAGATCTGCAAATCACTCCAGTAATGGCCACTCAGAAAACATAGTTGAACTTTCTTTCAAACATTATGCTCCTTCAGGGTGAAGTTAATTGTTTTCTCTCATTTAATGTCTCCAGTTATGGTCAAAAAATTAGGATGTAGGATAGATACAGAAGCTAAAAATTTCAGCAAGGCAGCTTTTATTTCTTTATTACAGTTGTCTGCTCGTCCTGTCTTCAGCATGGGTGCTCCTTGGGCTTATTATTGATGATGAATAAGAACAGACTGTGCATAGATTAACACAGATGGTTGTAGCCTCAAGACTTCATGAGCTGTAACCAAAGAAAATAAATCTCTGAAGGAGAGCCTTACACAACAGAATTTCATGCGGCTCAGCTGTATTCAAAGTGGAATATTAAAATTGCTGAGCAAAGAATTGAATGGCTCCTGTTGTGCATAGCTGTCTGTATGGGTAAGTTGCTTACCACAGACTCTCAGATGGAAAAAACTTAAGTATACTGTTTTCTTTTGGGTTAAAACAAACAAACAAATCCATAAAACAAATCCACTGTGATTCAGAAATGTTTGGAGAGAAGCAGTGTTGTTCACCAGAGCAAATGCTGAATTGCAAAGGCAGCACCACTGAAAATTTTGACAGAGGAACCCTTAACCTCCTACTAAATAAATTGGTGTAAAGGCTAGAAAATAACTTCCCCTTTCCCTTCAAAATCTCTCTCATGTTTTTTTATTCTTCTTGTTTCTGAAAACGTGACACAATGGCACCATTCTGATTCAAACTCCTCTTTGAAACGATGGAAAGTCGAGTTTAAAGGAGTAGATGCAGTGGAAAACAACTGAGATGATTGTGTAACCTCTTGATGCCAGAATCTGAGCTTCAGCAGATCATGGGAAAACAGGGAGACTTTTCTGGACTAAGGGTAGCTTGGCTTATCCAGTTCTGCACTGTGAGGTAATAAACCACATCTTTTAAACTGAGGCAGATTAAATCTGCTATATCAGTCGTGATACTCACTTTGCTTCGTATGGGCTTCAGGCTAGATACAGCTCCTGTAAACAGATGGCTGTGCTGATGGGAAAGTCTTAGGCTGTGTCTTCAACTAGGAGGAGGAAAATAATGGAATATTACGTTGCATCAGCTCCCGGTCCACGCAATCACTTCATCCAAAGGTAAAGACTGGAAGGGTTTTGCAAGTGTTTCTTGGAGAAAGGAGAGAAAGGGAACACACTCTTAAAGAGCCAATGTCTTTTGTGTTGGTCTCTCTGAGAGACTTCATAAGCTCACTTCATGACAAATTCTTTAATGGGCTGGAGGTTTGGCTATCTTGCCTTAATAGGAAGGTACAAAGTAGCCTGAAATATTTTTGACCACTCCAAAAATATGTTCCTGCTAGAGAATTCTATCATGATTTTCCATGTAACAGTTTAAAAACAAACAACAAAGCGAGACCATGGCATGAGATTTCAGCTGGAGCATTCTTTAAAGTTTTGGAAATTTGGGGTGGGGGGTTGGGTGTAGAATCCATTAAGTTTCCATGTCATTCTCCTATATTCTATAGTAGTCTTATATAAATAACTAGAATTACAGTTATTCTTTACTGCTACATTGTTAAGTGAAAAAAAAAATCATATGAGATCAGTATTGTTATTATATCAATCAGTGCATTTAAGAGGAGCAATTCTGCTTGGTTTAACAGCTTTTAACTTATTTATTTTCCCCCTTAGGAATCTCATTGCTAGGCTCTAAGCTTGGTTGTGATTTGAAAAGTCTGTTCAACTGATTTACTGCACCAATTCATGTGTAAATGGGTTCCTATGTGCCCTGATGGGCTTTTCCAGTGTCTGATCAGGTCTTCAGTAAAGGCTCCTACAGTAACTTGTCTTAGCTGTTTATTCTAATGAAACTGCAGAATGATGTCTCTGAGATTCCTACCACTTTCTCAAACCTACTGAAGAGCACCAAAGTGCACAGGGGATGTCCGAGTGTCATCAGATATGTCTCAGATCTGTAAGAGCTGAATAACTTGGATAGTTAGCAAATTTAACACAACAATGATTGTTGTCCTATTGTGTATGTTGAGTTTTGCAAAATGTCTGAACTTCTTGCTGGTGAGGAATATTTCAATTTCTCAGCCCTGTGGCCTTGCAGTTGTTCATGCTACCCTCCTTTATCTTTCCACCTAAAGATCTGCTTTGGGTCACAAACTGCCATTTCTTTAATATTTGTCTGTAATAATTGTGCTGCCACCATCAATTAAATTCTCCAGATATTTTTCTTCCCAGTCTCCTGCAGCTTTAATCTGAAACTTTCCATTTTCCTGTCCATGGACACCATCACAGCCTGAACAGAGTCCAATTTTCCATTAATGGACACAGCAGGCTTTTGAAATAAATCAGACGAAGGGTGGAGTCTGCAGCTCCGGATGCACCGTGTGAAAGAGTCAGCCAGACTCAACTCCCAGCACTGCACCAGCTTCTGTTTGTGTTTGTTGAAATAATAAAAGGTGAACTAAGGGGGGGGGGGGAGAGGGGGAAAGGAAAAAAAGATGCATAAACAGGAGTAGTCAAGAGAAAAGCCCATAACAAGCAATAAAAGAGGAAATGGGATCTCACAGTTCCTAATCCATCTGCCTGATCCATAATTTTAACTGTGATGTCTGAAATGTTCCTTGGAGAGTACATCTGAATGCAATGCCTCCTATATTCCACTGACTGGCAGAAGTCTGACTAGGCATGGTATTTCTCAGGTTTGAGGAAATGAAAGAGTCTATACTGGACAAAAAAAAAAGGTAATTCTTTCTTCTATGAGGATTGTTAACCTCATTCAACTCTATTCTGTACAGATATACAGGTTTCCCTGGAAGGCAGATGACAGCTTGCAGAGTTTTGTATTCAGAAAACATAAATTAACTTCTTGGGCTGTCATGGGGGATGAGCACTTTGCAGTTCTGGTATTGGCTTTGTGTGCATTGTCATCTTTGCTCATGGAAATACCCCAGATGTTGATACCACCCAGTCTCTGCTGCTCATTGGATGATGTTTCAAGATAGCTAGGAGGATGTTATTCTAGAAGAAGGCATTAAATATTGAAATTCTAACAACCTACTGATGTTTGGAAATGTATTGGGCTTTGTCCACCTTAAAGGTCTAAATCTATGTTTAGATGTTTTGTTAAAATTCCTGGTGCTCTATGAGGAGCAACAGTGCATCCAGTTTGTGGGTTGCATCATGGGAGGTCAGAGCACAGACCAAGCCCTCTTTTAATAGCTCACTTTTGGAAGGCAGAAGGAAGGTTGCTAATGGTTGCATTTCAATCATGCTGTTCATTCAGCACTCTCTTAGACCTCTCACAGGACTTGTGGGAGATGAGAGATCCATTTCTTGAGGAGAGATGATGATGATGAAGATGATGATGATGATGATGAGTGGGTACTCATTGCTTCAACTCTTTGTTTAGGTGAACATGTGTTCAACATGCCCCAGTTCTCCCTTTTCCTCTAGGGATACTCACGTGGACAATTGTGGTGGTGGCCTCTTGCTTCCCTTTTTCTTGGAGCTGTGAGTTTCCTTTTAAAGGAAAGCTGAGCAGGTGCACAGCCAGATCTTATCCCAGCGTGCAACCAAGAGGTAGCGAATATGTTCAAGTGAGAACCAGGCCCACCATGTGCTCCTGCTCTGCACTGAGGACAGAGCTGCATCTTTCCCAAATAGAAAAAACTGCACTAGACAGTTTAATTGAGAGTTGGGCTGTGCTCCCTCTCACAAATGCGGGGTGATGAGAAGAAGATGTCTGGGGTTCAGGTTTCTGGTTAAGGGTGTGCAGCAGGGACATCCAGTTGCCAGCAAGTGGGGAGTGACTGGGAAAACAGAGTGGTCTAGATCATTAATCAGACTCAGATGGTAGCAATTCAGTCATTTTTGCTCTGAGTGGGATGAGAGCAGATTAGAAATAAAAGCCTTTTGTCTGTCTTTTTAAGACTTTACAACTACTACATTTCTATATGAGGTGTTTTTTTGTTGTTGTTTTTTGGGGTTTTTTGTGGTTTTTTTGTTTGTTTTTTTTAAGAAAATAACCCCCAATATTCATGCTTCTTTGGTTGCCAGCAGAAAATGGAAACCACAGCCTCCTGTTGTTTTCTCCATATTTATAATTTTGTGAACCATTCCTTCTTCCCTCACACAGCCTGTCAGACTGTTCAGCTCTGCAATTCTTCTGAATCTATTCCTGGCGTGTTACCTTCCCTCCCCATCCAGAGTGGCTGTTTAGTTGTGAGTATGCTGAGGTGTGAAGGGTTGGGAGAGGCCATCACGAATGTTCTGATTCCCCAGCCAGGGACTGCCATGAGCATTCCTTGCAAAGAGGGGGAAGACCAGTGTGTAAATCTTGTGCTTACCCTTTGGTAAACTTGCTCTTTTCTTTAGCACTCTGTAAATATGTTGAGATTTGCCATCTTACCTGCTTTTTCTTTTAATTTGGGTGTATGTGATGCAAAGTGTGAGATAAGAGGAAAGAGCTGAGACCTGTGCACTCCCAGGGGTTCCTAATATACAGATAGGGAGAAATTTGGGGACCAGAATGGAGACCTTTTAATCTTCTGATGCAAGAAACTGAAAGCTGATGCTGTGTCATGTTTGTGCTACAAAACAATGCTTTGTCCATTGTAAAAACCCAGCACAGTGCAGCCCTGTGGGCAACATAAATGGTATGGCAACAGAGGAGAAATAGGTGACTTGAGTTAGTCTAGATATCTCCAAACCTTTCCTTGCTGTAAGGCTCTAGCCTAAAGAAAAGCTTGTCTAAAGCTCAGTCTAAGACCTAAGAGAAAATCCCAGTATTCCTCTCCGAAATCAATGAACAGAATCCATTCCTGGTAAACCAGTCGTTGTTTTTGAACAGAGGTCTTTTAATACCATTTTGTAAATAAACCCTTCTGCCTCTTCATCCTTTTGCTCTCCCACTCAACTCCCAAAGTAAAAACCCTCCAGCAGTTGGTAAAGGGAAGCAATGGGGAAGAGGGAAACTTGCACTTTTTTTTTTTTTTTTTTTGAGAGAAAAGATTTCAGTTTCCAGTTTGTCCTAGTTACAGGGGCCGGGACCAGTTTATTACTATGTGGGTATGACCAAAACTGTATTCTACACCCTCTGTGTCATTTCTGATGGACTGTTAATAATGGATCATTTCCAGCAGCTGCCCAGGGCACACCTAATGAGTCAGCTGTGATAACTCCCCTCTGGAGAGGAATTAGCACCTTCACACCCAGTTTGAGGGGTCATCTCTGCTAATGGGCCATACTGGACTGGCATAATAGGCAGCTGCAACACCTAGACCCATCAAAGACTCCAAAAATATCCCATGACTCACAGAGTTAAATCATCCATTGTAAAAGTCCTTGCCCTGGGGGAGGTACTGGACGTTCCCACCTGAACATGAGCATATATAATCTCAGGGTTTTGGGACTTCTGGTACCACTTGTTGGATTGAGAGGAGAACCAGAACTTCAACAGGACTGCCACTGCCACTCTCGACAGGACTGCCATCATTACATCAACAGAACTGCCACCATCATCTGGACCAACAGGTTTTCTTTCCTTTTACTTTGCACCCAGGGGAGCCACATGGTGCTCACTACAGGGGCCAATGAACACTGTTCTGATCTTGTCCCAGGTGGTTGGGTTATACATCTGGTTTTGTGGGTTAAAATCAGGTTTTCTCTGTATTGTTGCATCTAGTGTAATTTATTTTTAGTAAATGGTAACTCTGATTTATAGTCTCTCCAGAGTGGGGTCCATTTCTCCTGCTGGTTTACTTTTAAACCAGCACAAAGTAAGATGAGATACTGACATAAGTTCAGCAAGTTATAAATTGGTCACCAATTAAATCTGACTACAAACTGGAAGGCTTCTTCAGGTTTGAGGAATTAACTTCTGGAGCATCTGTCTAAACAGTGTAGCAGAGGCATGGGTGGTTTAAGATGATGCTCAGCAAGATTAGGGAAAGGGATGATGACAGGCTAGATGAATGTGTAGAAAGGGAAATTTATGATAGTAGTCAATATTTAGCTCTTGCTAAGGGAAGGAAGTGTTTGCTGCTCAAGTCAGCAGCAACTTCAGTAACTTCTTGGCTCACCTCTGCCTTGCTTTGAAGGTATGCAGGCTGTTTTCTAGGATCACAGTTCCCGCTCTTTCCTAGTGTCACACTGTAATCATTGCTTCTCCTCTGTCATACTGCTGGTGCTGGTGTTTGCTGCTGGGGTCTGGGCAAGGTGTTTGGGTTTTTCTGTAGTGACTGAGAAGCTCTCCTCTGAACTTATCCATACCTACAGGCTCCAGGGTGTCTCTGGCTGTATAAGCTCATAGTGAAGTTGGTGGGAAGGATTATGGTTTAGGATTTCAGAAAGGCCTTTTTGCTTTGCATATAGCATTCTGTGAAGGGATGCACCTAACGTTCTTTTTTTCTTTCCTTTTTCCCCACTCTTCATTACAGAGTTTACAATAAAAGATGAACAAATGAAATTCCAGTCTGCTTCCCACACTCCTTCCCTCCCTTCCCAAAGGTGCAACTTGGGACAGATTTTATTCTCAGCTAGTGATGCTGGCATTGCTACTGTGATTGCTCAGTCTCTCACCTCACTAAACTACTTTTACCTTGTTTTGATTTTGGTTTTTTTTTTTTACTGTGGGACTTGGTGTCAAAATCCTTTAGCATCGTGGGAAGGTGAAATCAACTCTTAAAAAATTACTTCTCACTGCTTCCACAGAAGTGGAGGTTATTCTGTAAGCTACGTATTTTAGCAGGCTGGAGCAATGACCTGAGGTTGTATCATCTAAACATGTTACAATCTATCCCAAAGAAGCCCTTGCCTGTTAATAAGTAGTTTTGGAAAATGATTGCTAAGTATTTTTCTGTAGGTGTGTATGTTCTGGGGTCAGTGTAAATCATGCTAAGGCTTGAGGGTCTCTGGAGTGATGGCTGAAGGTAGGGAGTCAAACCTTTTCCATAGCTTTATTAATGTGGAATGAAAATGCATAGTAAATGGATGTTGTTTGGTGAGACCACCTAGATAGGTATTGGATTTAGGGGTGTCATAGGTGAAAAAACAGCTTGAATGCCAACAGGTGGTGGACAATTGGGTGTGCACATACATGAACGTCCAGAACCTCTGAAGAAGCAGCAGCTGCTTGTGGACTACAAATGGTAGGTGGACCAGTTGTAAATTTTACTACCACCTGGACTAAACCAAAATGGCATATTCCAAATTCTCCTGTGAACAAGGGGTCATGAGATAAGAACAATGCTGAGGAGCCTGCTCGTGCCTCATCCTTCTGCACCCTGACAGTTTGGACTCAGAGAAGCTGGTCCTGGCAACTCCAGGAGGAGGGGCTGGTTCCAAAAAGTAGGGCTTAAAATCCTAACAAACCCAAACCAAATGAAGTTAAGAACTGGCTGGAGGAAAGATCCTAAGGGCTCTGCAGGGAGCTGAATGCCAGGAGATGGCGAGGGGCCCTTGGCTCATTAATAAGCAACTCTACTTCCCAGAGGAAGACAAAACCATACAGATGAGAGACAGAATAATTTTAATGCTGGTGGAAAAAAAATAAGAGCTTTTCAACTTTTTTTTAAACTTTTATTTATTTTTTTAGAAAATGAATAAACTCTGCATGGTAGAGTGTACGGTATATAATTTCAAAACAGAACAAGTGATATGGAATGGATTATTCTCCCATACTATTTAATGTTGAACCTAAAATCATTTGTAAATCAACACTTGTTACCATGTAAGACAGAGGAAAACAATCAACACATTTTTTGTTTGGTACAGATTTTCTCTACCACTTCAGCCTGAATTTTCCCAGGGTTGGGGAGAAAAGGGGGGCAAATCCTGCCCATTGTCCTAATCATAATTGTACTGACCAAGCTTTGTGCTCTGAGATCTAGCATCATATGGCTTTATATACGTTCCTAAGTGAACAGTGCAACATCATCACCATCTTAAGTGTTTATTCCACATTCAAACTGTAACTGAACATCACTCTGAAACACTTTTCCACCCCCAAAACGACAATAACAATAATGAAAAGCAGAAAGTCTCCAGCAATCAGATTTCATCCCAGAAATCTGTGTAAACGGTAGATTAGGGTTGGGTAGCAGCAAAAGAAGACAAAAGATGTGACAGCATGATTCAATAGTGTCTCTAAAGACTACTGCAAGACTGTCATTCTTTAGTCTGCATCTTGCAATCACAATTTTCTTTTTCCCTGCAATGCTATAAAGCAATATAAGAAAAAAATGAGACTCAAAAGCAAAAGGTAGAAGCCTTTACAGAAAGGTAAAGCTTCTGTTTAACTTTGAGTAGTCACTATTAAAGACAGATCTCTGCAATCAGAAACAAATCTTGAACATATATGCACACAATTTCAGTGGAAGGGGATACAGCCAAGGATGGAAACCCTCCTAGCAGACCCACAGACTCTTTTGGCTTGTAGGTCAACACTACACTGCCTTTTTGGTCTGAATAAACTGGCAGGGCAGTTATAGGCTCCAGGTGTGCTCCAGGCTCTTGGCTCCTCTGTTCCTTGGCTGTGTGGGGGCCAGGAGAAGGAGGAGGAGGAGGGAGTAAGAGCGCTGTAAAGGGTCCCCTTCTCCTCACTTTGCAGCTGGCCGAGTGATGTGCAGGTTGCAGTGACATGGGGCGTTACACTGGGAAGGTTTAAGTGCACACTTTTCTCTTTACCCCCTCCTCCCCAATCCTGTTGGAATGTATCTATATAAGTACTAATAACTGTAAGCTAGCAAAGTCACCCTCCCCCTTAAAATGGGGAGAAAGCAACAGCGTCAAACAAATTCCCATTTGTCCTGACATGTGCAACCTTTCCAGATCCTGTAGAGCAATCATATGCAGGCTTTTTTTTATACTAGGATTTGAAGGAGTCAAAGTTGGCAAAGACACTGGATGTGTCCTGGCCTAACTGAAGGAAATAATAAAACTGATTTAAGTAAGAGCAAAAGAAAGTAAGCATTAGTGTGTTTACATCCTCTGGTATGTCCCACTTCTCTACGTTCTGCTCATAAGCCCTTTCTGTACTCTGAGCAAGCACTCCCAAACTTAGAGAGGTAAGGCTTCAGCTAAAATCTCACAGTTGAGATCATTATTTTATAAAATTACCACAAATGTAATAATTTGATTTTAGCGGATCCATGTGGGCCATGTTGAGGGCAAGGCTTGTTAGGTGAACCAGCACAGGAGAAGATTGGATAGGGGTGTAATCCCACATGATAACAGCAATTGAACAATGTCCAAAAGCATGGCACTAGCTTAGTGTGTAAGTAGCATCAGAGCTTGGATGAAGCCCTCAAGTGTCCAGTCAGAACCAGGGAAGCTGCAAGAAGTTTTACTGTAAAACTCCAGTACTGAAATGTCTAAAGGAACTGCATCTCTAACTTCAATGGGCACAGATTTTAGGTTTTGCACAGTCAATTCTAATTAAAACCCCAAAACTTTAACAGCTGATGCCCCTGCTGTTGGAGCCTTAAGACACCCGTTATACTGCTGAGCCCTACTCTTTTTTTTTTTTTTTTTTAATAAAACACTGTTTTAAGATAGAGCACAATAAATGTGCTTATTACGCACTCTAACATAGAGCACAGAAATACAACACTACAGAGTGCAAGTCTAACCATCTCCACAGTGGGAAAAGTGCGAAGGTTAAAAATATGCATGTGGCTTAACACAAGATATTTTTAAAAAACATGACATGGAAATCTTATACTAATGCTTCCATCTTTACCACAAACATGATTGAAAACTTAAGGTCAGTTGCTGATCCTTCTCTCGCAGTAGTAGTAGTGTAATCCTTTCAAAGGTACAATATTGGAAAGATCAGAGAATTAAAAAAAAACAAGTGTCCAAAAATGATCCCATTTACCACTTTTCCAGTAGTTATGTTTTTCAAGAAATAAATGTGTAAGGTCACCTTGATCTTCACCATCAGTAACTGATACACTTGGAAACAGCTAAGCCAACCACCTGGACTGAGATCAGTTTGGTGTCGCACACGCACACACGCACAGATACGCACACAAACACCCCACAGGAAAAAGTGCACTTTCAATTGCTGATACAAAAATAGATTGGCACATTCTTTTTGACACAGTGAAGATATCTTCTAAAAGCTTTTTCACTTCAAGAAGTCCTCTTGGAATTTGCAGCAGGTCTGTAGAAAAAGCACTATGAGAATGCACTCAGTGGGCTTTCTAGGGTTTGTGTGATGCAGAGAGGGGTGGTCATGGAGGCTGCCCTTCTAAATTTTGCCTACTTTTATAGCTGTAGTCCCTACAGGTAGGGTCAGTCACCACTCAGTTTCAGCATGTGAACCATTTACCAACAGCTCAGTCTTCACTTGCTTTGAGAAAGCAATGATACTTAAATTTGTCAAAGCTGAGAGTCTTACGTTGATGCAGTGTTTCCTATATGTTGCCAGAAAAACTGTTTCGGGGAGAGAGAGAGAGAGAGAGTGAAGTGTAAGGAGTCTGATTTTGCATTTCCAGTAGTAACTGAGGCTCAGGAGAGCCAAGCTGGAACAGTCGGTAGCCCCTTCCCCACAGGGCAGCCAGCGCTAGGAGTTCTGCACCAAGCGTCTGTAGTGAGGCATCACTTCGTGCTCAGGAAGGTGGAGAGCAAACTCCAAGGCCACCAGCACCGGGAACTCGAAGGCGATCAGCTCTCGCCTGTTCAGACGGAACTTCTCTTCCAGTTTCTGCAACCACAGCCGAGGGAAAAAGTAAATTAAACAAAATGAATGAGGATTTACCTTTCTAGTGCTTTTCAAAACATGCATGCTGCTGTCAGTAAACTTCTGTCCTGATCAGACTTGCACGGCTCTAGGTCTAGCAACTCAGAGCAGGGTGAACTGGATGTACGGATTTCTTACTGTGAAGGTGAACTCACAAAGCTCAGCCAGCCATGCTATTTCTGACATGTTTGTCATTTCACTCATTCCACTGCCAGAAGATACATCTTCTAATGATCACAGTGATTACCACTGTAGGAACAAACTCCTGGCTTCATGCAAACATTGAAATCCCTTGTGTAATGGAAGGCATGCATCTTTTAACACAAATTTCCTGCATTGCTTGAAATCACTGATTTCCTTTTCAACATTAGACTGTGCTACAATGCCCTATTGGGGACATTATTTTTTGCCACAGTTAAAAATGTTTGATTTTAATACCTCAGAGGCAGGAGGTGTCATCTGCAACAACCATAAGAACAGTGAGTAATAGAAACTACTATCCTCAAGGGGGATGAGATGGGTTTTATAGTTGGTTTTCTGCTGTAATGTACCAAACCTCCCATCTGCCCTGCTGTATTTGTTGGATGTGGATGCTACAAGTAGCATCTCTGTCCACTGAGTCTACTCAAAAGCTCAGTGTGTCTCATGGATGGACCAATGTTTCAGGATAGCAAGAGAGGCCAGATTCTTCCAACTCCCACTGGCTTGGGTTTTTTTGGTGATTATTCAGAGGACTTTCTAACAAGCTGATCGTTGACCCAGCTCTGTGGCTGTGGGAGAATGGCATGAGTCCAGTCCTGTCCCCCATCCAAGTTCTCATGTCTAACTTTCTGTAGCACTAAATCAGATCAGTATCTCGGTGCTTGCAAAGGATTATGGAATAACACTCCCCCATGTTAACTCTTTCACATAGAGTAGGTGGAAGACCTACTCAACAGAAAAAAAACACCTTACTGCACAAAAAGCAGCTGGAATGAGGTGTCCCAGTGGGAACACCTCTTTAGGTTTTTTTGCCCAAAAGCTGAACATGATGAAAGAAACACAGATGTCTTAAACTCCATCTGATATTAGTATCTGCATTTACCTTTCAAAGAAGAGTCCTTATTGACACTCTTGAAAACATAATTAAAAGCAAAATGAATTTCCTGAGGGTTCACTTTTGATTTCTATTGACAGAACAGTGGTCAGATACTTCTCAGACCTCACAGAATCTGACACCAGGGCCTTCCATCACACCAAACAAGCTTCCCGTGCCTCTGCAGTGACAATGATCACTACTACTGCCACAAAAACATGTAACAACAAAATACATTTATCTGACTGTACATCTGAAAACTTTAAGGAGAGCAAGTCCACTGGCAAGCAGGTTTGCATAGGCCACACTTGGCACTTCATGTAGAAGGAACACTGGAAACCAATGGATACGTACATCTATAAGATGCTTGACTTCATGTTTTCTGAGGTCACTGCCAATTTTGGCTGCTAAAAGAACACAAGCTCCAGCACAAAGCTTTCTATTCTGCTTGTTCAGCTTCCCCTTGAGAGCGAGCTTCTCAAAGTAGACAAAGGCCATGGCCACTGTGGGCTCTTCAAAACCACATTCCTCTTGAGCAAGCTTGCGCATTTCTCTCTTCAAGCTGAGTAAAGAGACCAGAGAAGTATGATGTGAACTGAGTTTTAAAGTGTTTTTCATTTCACCCAAATAGTCATCTTTTCAGAGATTCCTGCTTAGTCAAACGGAAGGGAAAATAATAGTAATTTACTGGGCAGATATCTTTATGCTGTTTTGTGGGCACATTTCACGGCACAAATTTGATCTCACCATCTCACCCTTCCCCTCCACTAGAAAAGCAACTGAAAAGCTTTGACATTTTTAGTAATAATATTTCATCAGAGGTCTTACGCTGCATACAATTTTGTTTAGTAACAACAGCTTTATTACCGGTGCTCTATTTGCAGCTTTGCTGCTGGTTATGGTTGGTCAAATACAAACTGACAGTCTTTCCATGTACTGCAGCATAGTCTGGTTACAGAGCAACATGGCTCAGTTTCCTTCTGGCTGCTAGGGTCGAAGGAAATTATCATTACTTCAGCGGAGCAGTATGCCTACCCTGCTACACTGGAAACAGAAGAAATACTACAACTTTGCTGTGAAGCTGTCCACTTGTTTTGCTTCTGACCATGCTTTCTCGACAAGGCACAAAAGTCAGCATTTCTCTTTCCTCAGTCTCTTTTAAGCTAACTGCAATAAGCTTAGAGACTCCGTTGTGTTATTTTTCTGGGTATTTTAGTATAGTGCACGCCCAGCTCGCATCCTCATCCCTTAGATTCCGCATTTGACACCTGACTGGTGCGTGTTTGTACATTCCTCTATCCTGTTTACTCAGCCCACTAACCAAAGCAATCATTTGACTTACCCTGCACCTCTGCTGGTCACTGCTCCTGCAAGATCTATCAGTGCTGTGCTTCCCCTCATGTACAGCAGGAATTGCAATGAAATGTAAGAAGCTGCATCACATTGCAGCCTTATCGAGCTTTGCAACGTACCTTCTTATTTTACTGAGGGTTAGCTTGATGTGAGGGAACTTCTCCTTAAAGGTCTCATTCATGTCCTTCTTGAGATCTGATGGCTTCACGTAGTCTATGACTGTGGTCTGTAACACATGTCAAAAGAGAATTACTCTTTTAGTCTGTAAAAAACAAGATCAACCAATTCCCAGAAGCAAGGAATACCAAACAAGTGCCACTCAGTCCCGATGCTTTCAGTAGATTGGAAAATTAAGTCTGAATTAAGGCAACAATTCGTGACTGCTCCATCAAAACAAGTGACCTGTTCAGCACAATTCTTGAACAACACGCACCTTATTAGCATCCCTGAAGTATTACTAAGTGTGAGTTTAAGATAAATGTGGGTGGAGGAAACCTACCCGAAAAGCCTTGTAAAAATAAACAAAAAAATCATTACAATGACTGTTTTGATGACCAGATTTGGTGTGCATATCTCCATGAGGTTTTGAGACATACTGAATTTCTCTCAAATTGATTCTCCAAAGAAACTGTTGGTACAAATTCTTGACTGCCATAGCATACATTTGTGATAAAATAGGTAATTAGCCAAGTAGCAGGTCACTTCAGTGGAGTGCAAGACAGTAATGCTGCTGTAAGTCAGACAGTAAGTGAGCAAAAGAGTTAGGACAACATTCAAAGTGTACAACCTATTTCCTTTGAGCTTCGTATTCCTTTTTGTTACAACCTAAGGAATCTCCCCGTGTTGCAGAGGGTTCTCCAGACCAGTACTGCAATGCCAGTGCCCTCATCTATGCCCAACACTTCTGTCATTCCCTCAGTCTTTTCTTCAGGTAGCATTTTGCCCAAATCCTCTGTCACAATTCACCTGGTCAAAATCTGCCAGCTGAACAACAAACCAACCTTTATTTTGGGAATGTGTCAAATATCTTCTGGGCTTTGGCAGTTCTGCCCCTTGGACAGAAGCAGAGAAGAACCCTAGGTTGGGCAGCTGGGGGACAGCATCCAGCTCCCTGCCTGTTTTAAGTGTGGGCAGCGAGAGAGCAGCAGTGTGCAGTGCCGTGAATTCTCCTGCTTGTAAAATAATATTTTCCTTTTAATTTCTGGTTTTGCTTAACTTGTATTATGGCAAAGGGCTGCTAACACCAAGCAACAAGAGGTGGAAAAAGGCATGCAAAACTCTGGAGCTTTGCTGTAATATATCCTCATGGGAATCTAAATCAGCCAAACAGACTGACTGTATATATGTTTTATTCACAGTAAATGGAAGGGCTGGAGGAAGAGAGAGTGCAATGGCTCTAGACAGAAAGCAGACAATTTGTTTTATCCTATCGTGTTGTTCTCTGGTTCCAAAATATGCATGAAGGGGAGTAAAACATACTTCACCTTTCCTGCACTTTATTTAGGAGCTATGGTGCTGACATAATGGAGAATTACAGGACTTTAAAAGAAAGCAGAGCATGTGTTTCCCCTGAATAGCACACAGTAGTATCTGAGGTAAACACACTGTAACAGGAAAAAACCATGGGTGGCATGGGGTGTCGTTATGGTCATATACACATTTTAAAATGTGGGCTGTTCTGCTATCTGATTTGCAGTGAGAGAAGTGTCATCTGTCAGATAAATTGCTCCCCACTAGGCCCTGGCAGATAATTCTCCTGGGCACATCACACACAACAGTTGCCTAAAGTTGTTTGAAGTATAAATGCTTGCGTGAGCCCCCTCCAACACACTGAGATGTTAAGCACTAGTCCAAGTTTTGCTCACTAAAGGGAATTATTTTTTAAGGAAGCCACATGGTCAGCCACCCCTGCTGCCCTGCATGTGTACAGATGAACCTGAGCATGGGTCTGGACAGACAGTGAAGTGCCATTGAGGTTAGAAGTTCATATGCTGCCTTGATGCTCAGGCAGGCAATTTGCTACCACACCTGAATAAAACAAAGAGAGGAAAAAAAAAGGGAGGAGAAACTTTGTCCTTCTTAGGATCGATAGGAAAGGCTTCAATGGAAAATGTGAGCCTGCCCGGTTTCTGACCTCCTGAAGTTGGAAGGATGTATGCATGCACCGTGGGCCCTTCACTGCAGAGAGCTTCTCACGTGCTTCATCTCACCTGGCAGGGCTCAGCCCGCTGAAGCAGAAGAATTAAGATCTTACCAACTTCTCCTTTCCTTTGTTTCCCTGGAACATCACTGCTTGCCTGCCTACTCTTTGGCATTGTTGCCAAAGGATCATCATCAAGCTGGGTGCTTCTGATGTACAGATATGCTGGGAATTTCATGTGTTAAGAGGGTTCCTCTTGGTAGTGCTACAAGAGGGCACTAAAAGAAGCCACATATGATTCCGATCAGTGCCATCTGCTACTCAAGGTACAGAAACATCAGTCCATGCTGCTCTTGCTTACAGAGTCAAGAGACAGTAAACACATACAGGTTACACACTATTAAATCCAAAGATGATTTTAGTTACTACCAGACAACTTTTGGTTGTCTTGGGCAATCCTAGAAACAGTGAGCTCGGTGTTACTGTGCAAAGCTACCTGACACCTTATTTCATGCTTCACTAGAAACATAAATGCCCGTTGTTTGTTCTTCATTACCATGGAGCTCTGTAGTTTTATCTTAATTATCTCCCTCAAAGTGATCATGCATTTTTCCGGAAGACTTGCCATTGGCTCTCCCCAGGTTATCTTCTTCTCTTTCCCAGAAGGAGAATGCAATCACGTAATGAACCTCACCTGCATGACAGAAACCACTTCTCAGCAGAAAGGGCACGGCAGTGGAGGGAGGGCCTGTCCATCTTCCAGGCTCAGCTGACAGGCTGCACAGAAGTTATGCCAGACAGCAAGTTTCAGCTGCTTTCACTTCTAACAAGTAGGTGCCAGAGTTACCCCAGCTCTGGAGGCAATTGTGCAGAAGGGGAGTGAGCCCCATAGCAGCAGCAGCAGCCCCCTGGGGTGCAACTTTCTCTGTGGCTGCTCTGCAGGCACTGACTTGTTTTACCTGGGACTCCTCTAGACTGTGGGACATTTGCCAGAATTCAGCTAAATTCTCTTTAGAAGGAGAAAAGCTCTTTTAAAAATTTTCATTTAAAGGAAAGCACTCAGAGACTGAGACTAAGCAGACAGCTTAAAATTGAAAATGGTGAAGAGGTACAGCTATTTTTAAACACAGAGATTTGCCAGTTTTGTCCTGTTGATAAGAATCTCCCCCCTCCAACTCTGAATACTTCTGCTTCCTGCAAGACAAGAGTCTCTACGATATAAATCACAATAATGAAATCCAGATGAAAGCTGGTGTGTGCTGGTTTTGATTCATGTAACAGGATAACAGCAACATGTTTGAACACACTGGCTCTAAGGCAACTGTCTCATCTTGTCAGTGCCATGCTGGAGAACTCAGCTAACTGCCCTTATTCTCAAGAAAAGGATTTGTGCAATTTCTTTTTTTTTGCCTTTCATTTTTTTTCCCTTCATAGCCGCTGCAGAAGCTGGACTTTGAGCAATAATGGGAATGCTGCTTGCCCAGCTGGTGCCTATAGAAATGCATCCCGTGCATGTGGGATCCTGCCCACCAGAGAAGCAGGCAGCAAAAAAACCCTAAAGAAGATAATTGAGAGGTAATTTAAAAGCAATGCTGAATCAGCATCTGTTGAGTGAGCAAATCAGTTACCTCTTAAACTGTTTCTGGCCAGGCACCTGAACACCCCTCTTGCTATTCATGCCCTGGTTGGGGCACAGCACTCACAAGTCTACAGAGAAATCCCAATCCTCAACTGGGCTCCAGCCCAGGGCACCTCATGCATCCCGCAAATAGCTTGGCACTGAGCAGCAGCCTCTTGCCCATGAAGAATGGAGCAGAGGAGACCTCTGGGATGGCCCAGTGACTCACAAAAACCAGCTGGGATCTGACAAGGGAGGGCTTAGACCCAACGTTATCCTTCTCTGCCCGCTCTCTGCTCAGCATTTACGCTTCTCTTCTCTGTTTGAGGCCATGTTGTTCCACTTGAGTTGCCTGCCCAAACAAAGCTCCCAGGTGGAGGAGAATACATGACTGCCTGTCCAGGACAAGTCTAGTATTGCCTCTCAGAGCACTGTTCAACACTGATGCTCCAAATTTTCTGAAGAGTTTGCAAATATTCCCCTAAAAGGAGCACAGCTTTTTTTTTTTTTTTTTTTTTTTTTTTTTTTTTTTTTTTTAAATCCAGACATGCTTTCTTATACATAATATTATTCCCTACCAGTCAAGCACTCTGTACTCTCAGAGCTGTCAGACACAAGAGCAACACACTGGGAACTACCAAACTGTCTCTCTCATACTGTAATCTCCAATGTTTCCAAATTCTGTCATCCACAACCGTCTGTCTTGTTTCTCACAGCTTATTTGCACGAAACACACTTCAGTATTCAGCAATACTCCTTCATGGGCTCTGTTCACATTCTCTGTACACAAATCTGTGTATGTATATTTTAGTTTGGTGATGGAAATTGCACAAGACTAATGAAAACCTTGATATATGGTAGCTGACAGATGCCTGGACAGCATGATAAACGCTTCAGCCCAAGTCTGTACTCTGCACACTTTTTGCAGGGCTGGCAGTTTTGAACTTGGAGCTTAGCTTGTGTGTTATTCACAAACATTTTCAAGCAGCTGCTTTCTCATAGGAAAGCTGTATATATAGTTTCATAAATATGAGAGGAGAGAGGATGCCTGAAATGGCTGGAAAGACTGGCAGGATGAAATATTGTTGAAAATAAATCCTACTTTGGCACACAACCAGTAAAAGATGATCTAGCCTTGGATGCCTCTACCTCCTGCTTAAGAGGGATAAAACCAGAACAAAATAGGTGAATAAAATGAAAGATATATGATAGGCTCTCTTCAGCTGTCGGTACTGTGTGCCCCTGACAAATTTACTTCACAGAGAGAAGACTGATACCTGAAACAGACTTTTGGTAGGTCAGTGGTAACTTCTTAGCCAAACAAGAAGTGAAAAGAAGTCAATGACTATGCACTGCCTGGCTACCTTAATGCACACCATAGATGACCAGCTATGTACCTACTAACTGTCAGTAACCTAATTCATCTACCTATTGCTGAAGATGCATATATATGGAAAATCCTGATAGAGCAGAGGCTTAAAACTGTGATAGAAAATGGGACAGACTGCTTATTATAATTAAAAGGTAGACTAAAATAAGATGTTTCTGTTGTTAGAAAGTTACTAGCATTCAAGGATCTTAAACTGAAAGATTTCAAATTTCACAAAGCAAATAATCTCAAAACTGCCTCTTTGAAATTAAGTACATGAAAGAATGCCAGTTTATTTTATATTGTTAACACACTGGAATTATTGTCAATTAATACAGTGTGTCATTGCCACAAAACAGTTGTTTATTGGAGTCTCAGACAGATATAGCATCAAAAGCACAGAGCACAGAGTTTAAGCATGATTATCTACCACCACTGCAATACTCTGCTCCCTGAGACTTTTGGGTACAAGGTCAGCAGCTGATAAAAAATCAGTCTGGAGATACTTAATTTACAACTACAGAAGTGGCTCAAAGAATAGGGTGACAGCACTGAAGGACATTGGCTGTAGTGGAGTCCTCCTGACCTTGATACTCCTTGTGAAAGACAGAACGGGGGAGTGAGAGACCAAATGCATTATGTCATCATGCAGGGCTTTTGTTAGACCAAATGGCCAGGGCAGCAAGCAGTTCTAATTTTAAAGTCACACTGGAGGACTAATATTTAATAACACAGCCCGGCTGTGCTTGATCCTAGTGCAGTACCTAGCAAATGCAGGCTGACAGACAGCACTGCAGGCTTCCGTGACATGCTTTTTTTATTACTGGTGTAGAGATGTCAATTTATGCTTATATAATTGAAACAATACACTGAAACTGTAGTTCAGTATCCAAACCTAGTTCCACATCTATCCCTTGGGCACAGATAAATGGATATTTCAGGGACAGTACTACAGAAGGATCACTCAAAGTCAAGGTGCAACTCATCTGGGCTTTTCTTCTTTTGCTGCAAGTTTTGGCAGTGCACAGAGGCCAGTTGACATGCTCCTGTGTTTCTGTGTTACCAACAAAAGCAGGACTGTGGAGTCAGCCTCATGGCTGTTGACAGTGAGTTTTCTACTTCTGCACAGAAGGAGTTCCTGCTGGAAAGAATGCAGGGAGACCAGGGAGACATTGATGAGTCTGTACGTTTCCTAGTCAACATGATATTCTAGGAAAGAAATTACTGCTCTGTCTGGTAGATAAAGTTCCTGTTCTAGAGAGATTTAAGGATCTGAAAGAATTCCTTTTTAGCAGTATCAGCCAGGAAGACATCTGTTAACCATGACATGATGCTTCCCTCTTCCCCCCCCCCCCCCAATGAAATTTTTCTACCTCTTACTGTTTATATTGTGGCAGACATTGCAGACTCTCCTACAAAAACAACACAAAATTAAATAATATCTTCAGTGTAGACCAGAGTTTAAATACAACTAATACAATTAATAGAAGCTGTAGAATTTGTATTGGGAAAGTAATGAACAATACTTTTAGAATTGTCCCGAGAGGCAATTTGTGGGTATTACTTTTAGAAATGCAACAGGGAAGTGTATACATTTTCAAGCCAGGAACTTCACTACAAACAAAATAAAAAAGACCAAACTGTAAGCACTTCTTCTTCCCCACAGCTATCTTCAAGGAGGAAGCACAGCTCCTCCTTGAAAACAGCTGAGGACTTGCAGTTAAAGCTCCTCTGCAAGTCAGGACTAATTCAACTCAGTAAAATTAAAAGACTCTAAAGTCAATGTCAGTGATGATAAACTCGGGCTCCACAAAAATGGAGCACATTGAGTGCCAGTTGAACAAATTTCCGAGTAAAATTCATGCTGGACCACACATTTTTTCCTTCTTATGCCTCAGGATAAAGTCTGCAGTGTTTACTGATGCAGCATTCACACAGACCTCAACAGAGCTTTCCCAGCGGAGAAATCCTGGCCTGCAAAGCATGAGCCAGGCTCAGGGGAGTAATATCAGTGCATGTAGTTCTATCCCGCAGTCAGTGCTGCAGCCCAGCATCCACTCCTCTCACACACCTTCCCCCTATTAATTACTCTGACATCCATAAGGAGGGGTGAGGGGAGTATCTACAAGCTTGCAGCTGTCAAGCATTAATGCTAAATCCTGGCCAAGTAACGAAACTTTAATTACAAGCTGCAGCTCTCCACGCACAACAAAATGCTGGGCGCTGACATCAGAGCCGCCCTCAGCTGCTCTGGCGCTTGAGAGAGGCAGTAATTACAGCTGTGTTCTGCTCGGGACCAGACGCTGCTCTCAGTCTCTGTTCAGCTCTACAGCTCTGCGGTCATTTGGCTGAGGTCTGTCACTACCACAGTGGCTGCACATGGTCAGGAAAAAACCACGGGTTTCTCGGAGGCCCCAGACTGCAATTTGCTTTAATTGCAGCATAGGGTGATTTTTATATTTGGGGAAGAAAATTACTCGAAATTGCTGCTAACACTGATGTGAACTGCAGGGGGAGGGAATGCCAGTTGAGTCAGGAAAGTCTAAAATGGATGTGAGTAAAGTCTCCTATGTAGCCAATATGGCCTTATATTCACCAGCTTTATGCACAAGCCCTCCTTGCCTGAGTTGAAAAATCCTATTTAACCTGCAAGCTCACAGGACACACCCTTTCTCCTTTTTCTTGGCTGAAGGACGCACCAGCTGCTCGTGAAATCTTTCAGCTGAACACTGAAGAACAACCACCCACTTTTTAGCTTCTTGCAAAGCTGAGAAGTTCCTATGTGGCATCACAGCTTTGCTGCTTTAACAACAGGCAGGCAGGCGATATCCTAGAACAAGAGAGCTCTTGGCACATTCCTGTGATTCCCACTAACAAAAAAAACACATCACTTAATGCCTTTCAGTCCCTTTTTAGATTAGTGCCAGACTTCAGAGAGGGAGATGGGAGTGCATGGAATCTCAGGTAGTGCTGAAGAAGTGATGTCTGGAAGGCAAATTTGGGCAATCCCCCCTCTCCCCAGAATGTCAAGACAGCTTTTTGGATACAGCAGTAATTAACACCTAGAGAAAAAGAAAAAGCAGGGAGTTCTCTGTCATTGCAGATATATTCTAGATAAACAATTGCCCTTGAAGTCCATTTTTCACCTTTAAAGTATTTAATCATACCTCTGTCACAATGAAAATTCCCTGTCAGCTTCATTTTGCAATAAAAGTGCAAATACAGACCTCAAAATGCTGTAGTCAAGCAGCATATGGAGAAGAAGGGTATTGAATAACCACTCCTTGGTGGAAACCTCCCCTGTAGGATGTTACCATGGCTGCCCTATTTTGACTCACCCAACCACGTCCATCACAACACCAAATTGAAAAGTGATCAAAGATCCCAGGTGATCCTACAAGACTCATACTGCCTGGTGCACATTAGCAGCTTGAGGAAGGCTAGAAACAGAACCATGACTGCTAGAGCTATGTTCATTTTGGATGTTGGCTAACAATGTCTTTCTCTTTGATGGAAGACAGTTCCCTGTCTGTGACAGTAGCCACATCAAAATCTGACAAATATTTCCCCACACAGATGTAGCTGCCATAAAAGGTTGTCACTTAGTGGGTTGCCAGGCAAAACATAACTTGTCAACCCTTAAAGGAAAACTGGCTGAAAGTAAGCAGAGGACATTCTGGACTTCCCATTTGGAAATCTAGGATAAACACAGCCTTAGAGCTCAATTAAGCCTCTGTGTACGACAGGCAGAACACTCCTGCTAGCAAACAGATAATCTTCAATCTACATGAAACACTTAAAATTCATTTTGAAGAAAGAGCACCCAAGAGTAAAATTACCCCCACAGTGGAGGGCAGATGAGAACCTACAAAGACTGTATCATTACATACATTTGTAATTTCTTAACTTACATCTTCTGCTCCAAGTTAAGCAAGAACATGGACAACGCTTTAGACGTCGGTGTTTCAAATCAAATTTGTGTGGTGATAAGAGTACTAGGTCAGTGCTTTGGGGAGGGGGGGGGAAAGAATATTTTCTCTACTGCCTACTGCTACTCCGAATAATCCAGACAGATACATGCTCACGTGTGTATGACTGCACTGCATCTTGCAGCAGTCCTGCCAAAATAGCACGCCGAAGCCTACAGATGTGGTGCAACCAAGAAAAGGCTACAGAAGTCTCTCAACACAGAAAACACAGAGTAAGGAACAGTTACATGTCTGTATCGTTAAGGGTTTGAATATAAGTGAGAAATATACAGGCTCTACTTGTAATTGCTGCAATTTAAAGGAAGGACTATCCCATGGTGAAATTAATACCTGGGAAAAAAGCTGTTCAGAGGACTGAATGATAAGCATCAAAACGCAGCGCAGCTTCATGACTTCAGAGAAACCCCAATGGGCATCCTCCTATTTTGTAATAGAAGCCAATTCGAGGAAGTATAAATGTTCCTCTGAATGCGAGAGAATGAACTCATTGTTTGAACAAGCCTTTCATCTAAAGCGTTTATGAAATACAGTGGTAATAAAAGCGTTTACTTTTGTAATACCTCCACGAGTTTGTTTTAACATGTCCTGGTAACTATCATTTAGAACAAAGCATTCCAAACAGCTGTTATTACTAGATTAAAAATAATAATAATAATCTTCTTAAAATACAGCCAAATGCAACCTCAACCCTCAAAGTTTTGTTACCAAAATTTGTCTGTGCTGCACTAAATCACTTACCATATACGAAGGAAATATTAAAACCCGCTTATGTTTGCCACATGGCCATTGGGGATCATCTAAAAGATTTGGGTCATATTCAACAAAGTCTCCCAGGTCGCTACCTATAAAACAACAGTAAACATAAGAAATGAATTCTTTACCTCAAGAAATCTCTAGACTTAACAGAAGTGGTAAACGAGTTCACAGATATTGCACAATGCTGTCTTTGTTCAAGATTTTTGACAGAGATGAAAAATCGCTCTAAATACTGAAAACTCTGAATATTTCTATACTAATGTGATTTGAAAAGATATAGAGGGCATACAGCTTTTGAATTACCTGGCAAATGTGAACTCAGGGCTCAGAGAACAGCAAAATTATATAAAGCTCCACAATGACTTTTATTCCTGGCAGCAAGTTTTCATCTGTTTATGTGAATGTTTGGATTTGTTTCATTTATCATGCCAAAATATCTTAAGCATATAGTGCTTTGGCTTATGCTTTGTGTCCAGCTTTGTAAACACAGCCCATTCCAGCCTAATGAAGGTCATAAGTGGAATTCACACCTTCAGCTTATGACTACTGTGTTGCCACTGTAAATTTTCCATAGTGAAGGAGGGTAATGATAAGACTGATGCAGGAGGAACAAACGACGGCGATGACAGGAGGAGGCACACTGAGTGCCATCAGGGGCTGTCAATACGACCAACATGCTTGTTTACTTAACTTTCCATCACCCATAAGCAAGCTTTGCTAAAAACAAATGCGGAATGAACTGTGTTCCACACACCACATGAGACTGTATTTTGCTTAATTAAAGCTAAAAGGGGTACGAAGACACGTGCCCCTCCTTCACAATAACTTCCTATCATCAGCGTGCCCGTGGATATTGAAATAAGCTTCTTGAGAAGTTACCTGCGTCAATGCTCCCCTGGGTGCTGTTAGCTCTTCCTAAAGAAAGGCTACGATGGCTTGCATTGCGAAACTGGGAGAAAGATGAGGTGGAATCTATCGTGTTTCTCCGCGTTGCCAGAGCATTGGTGGGAAATAGGAACTGTGTATAAGAAACCGTCTAAAAAAGAGTCAGAATGGACAGACAGTTACTTTCAGCCCAGCTCGGCCACAGTGGGATGCCTTCGGTGCATTCCCATTTGAAGCAGGAGAAGCCAAATTAATGGAGGATTTTCTGGATTTAGTAGTTAGGCACAGATGAATAAACACCAGCCACCTACATTTGCTTCAGTGCAGTCAGTTTATCCATGCAAAAAATGCTTTTGCAAAGGCATTAATTCTTCAGCAAAACAAACACACACACACAAGCTCTAATACACTGGATTTACAAAATCCTACTCAAGGGTCAGATTTAAAAATATGTCAATTTGGTCATGTTTTTTTCAGTGGGCCTTCTCTGTAGCAGATTTCAGCTGCTTCTTTACTGAACTAGCATCATCTATATGGGTCCCTCAGCACACAGCTGCCAGAGTCAGATAACTTAAAAGTTGCTAAACTGAAGCACTTTCTCTTCTATTTTTCTTCTTTAGGATTTCATCTCGTAGAGTCTTATCAGTGTAACAAGTGAGCTTCAGTTCACAGCAACGGTTGTAGGAGATCATTTACTACCTCCAAACATGGAGTAAGTGTGAATGAGTAACTTGTGACAAAATTATTTTTAGAGTGCACTGATTCTCTGTTCGTACTCTTGGCCAGGAATAGGCTATGCCTTGCTTCTTGTCCGCTTATTTTCCAAAAATAACATTGTATTCAAGAAAAAAAATAAGTCTCAGACTCTAGACTGGTTTATGAGGAGGTCAGAACAGGTATCAAATAAAATATGTGAGCTTTCATTTATTTAAAAGCAGACAGATTGTCCTCAGGAATTTACAGCCTGTGGTCTGGCCTGACACCTGGTTAGGTGAGCACACCACGTGTAGCAGCATTGACTTAGGGCCTTTAAATGCATATTTGACAGCAGACTGGATAAACTGAACTGTAGAAAGCAAATCATGCTTTCAGCAAGAACTGTTTTCTTTTATGATTAAAACTGTCTCTCCACTACATATTTCTTTAAAATGGATCACTTCCCTAAAGATTCACAATTGCTTATTCTATTCAAGTGAATGAACTCTTGGATTTTGAAAGACTCATCAGATTCATGCTGCTATTTTCCTGCTTTTTGGAAAAACATATTGTTAAGCAAAATGTTATTAAATACAACTGAAAGCAAACAGAATTGCAGCTTACAGCTCTTACCAGAAATTATTTTCAAACTCCTTGCAATATACTTCGCAGTGATACCTCCTGCTAGAGCCAGGGGAGGGCTGTGTAATTCAGTAAGGCTTTGGAGATTTAGATATTGCCAGAGGCAAATTTCTTCAAGGATACAGAGTTGTTTGCATTGACAGCTTGGGCAGTCCTCATAAATTTTTGCTGAGCTTATTTACAGTTGGACATACTGTGCTTTAACTACTCTGTTACACTGCTAGTTATAATTTATATTTCTGCTCGCTATTAGTTAAGCCATTTTTGGCCTTATAACATAAAATTAAAGGGAGTAGGAACTGAAGCATCCCCACCTTCCCATCTGCTCCAAGCTCCACACCTTCAAGACCAATTATCTCTTTCAGACACACTCCAGTAGAATGACACTGGCGTCCACCATCCAGCTTCATATCCCTGGGAAACAGAAACAAGAGCAGAAATACCTCTTAATACACGTCTTCCACCACCCAGTGCTGAAATAAGGTGCAGCATTAATCCAAACATGTCAACACAAAGCACAAACCGGACAACTTTTCCTATGGAAAGCACTTGTGTTGTCTAAAACACATTATAGAGAAAACCCCCCACGTTGTTCCAGGTTGCAGCTCATACCCCACCTATGGTGCAGAGCAAGGTTCCCCATCATTAGACACCTCTGACAGAACCTGTCACTGGGAAGGAACTGGAAGTCATAAACACTTCAAGTGAGACACAACAACCCAGCTTGAACATTGAACTGCCATGTATCCAGCAGATAGATGCTCCCAGATCACAAACCTCGCTCCCCTACATGAGACAAAGGTAATTTCCTGTGAAAGCCTTCACAAAAACCTCCAGGAGGGATTCCTGCTCCTCCAAGAACAGGAGAGTACCCAAAGCCCTCTTGGTGGAGGCTGCCAGGAGAAACTCACTTTTCCATCACCCTGGGATGGAAACTTGGGGATCTACTTCAAAAGGACTAACCCACCCGGCATCTTACACTTGGACATAAATGAGATGCCTGAGACAAGCAGGCTGTATCCTATGCTTTAGCCTCACGATTAAAATGTGAGCTAAGGCAGAAAAAACTGAGCAAATTTGTGTTCCACAAATGACAGCTGCATATAACTCCAGACTATTTATCTTGCAATATTTTCCTGGCTGATTTCCGCTGAAGTCCAAGTATGTGCCTAAAAATCAGTGCGGAAGAGATGCTAACACTGAGGCAGGGAGAAGCCCTGCAGGCTCTTCATCCAGTTATAGGGCTGGGCTATCTCCTGCTGTGTCTCTGTGCACCCTCATTCCTTGTCTTTCCTTTCCAACCTATCACACATTTTATTTCTCTGAAACATGGCAATCCTGAGTCCCCAGTAAATCATGTACCTTACTGCTGGAAAAATCCAACACGTCTATCTTCTGGAAAACATGCTTCAGGGACAAAGGAAAAGACTGTATCAAGTTTCTAATCCCAACACAGTCCTCTTAGTTTCTTCATTAGAGTTCACTTAGCACAGTGTCATATTATCATTCTTGTTTCCTGATATCATGTTACTGAGGGGCTGGACAAATAATTATGTAAAAATAACCCTCTGTGAGAGTCATGGTATTAGCCTCTCTGTTCTTGCACAGAAAGGGTTTAAGAGAACTAATTCTCATAGAGATAAATGCCAAATAGTAACCATTTCAGCAGGTCTTATCTATGAAACCAATGCACAACCTGAAGAAGCCCCTGAACCCAAAAATGAAAACAACTATCTGAATAACTTGAAATCAGAACAGTTTAGTTTCCTTCCATTCAAGACCTTACAGACACAGAGCAAGAAATAATGCTGTTACAACTTTGAAAACAAGTCACAGAGAAACTTTTCCATGCAATTATAGATAATTCTGTAATTCATCAAACGGAAATCCATCACCCTTTGAAGAATCAGCACAACAGTTTTCAAAATGAAAGAGCAGCTCTGGGGACTGAAAAGAAATCAGTGCTCTGAAAGCAAGGAGCAGGGTCAGCTGGCATGTATGAGCACATACAGGGATCATTCCTCGACACAGTTGAAGATCAGTGGATACTAATGCCTCCATTTCTGTATATTTCTGATGTTTCTAAAAGAAGAGTCTCCTTTCAGGACCCTGTGAACAACACTGCAGTCATTCTCCTTCATCCTAGGTGTTTTGCAAAGGCTACTTGGGGGTCTTCCCCTCCTCCACATAAGCTCTATATTTCTAGGTGGTATATGATTGCTTGTGTTATAAAATGGAGTAATAAAATATTACTCTTTGGAGAGAAATATGTCCATAAAACAGAGAATTAAACTTCCTCTCTTGAGGAAAATCAGCACCAAACAATGTGCAGTTTCTTAGGAGCACATAATTGGAAAGGCTCATCTTGGCTTATTCACATCCTTCTCTCACTCATAAAAGACCTCGGTGAACACCTAATATGGAATTCCTATGCTATTTTACTGTATCCTTTTTGAGTCCCCTATCATGTGATCAACAGCAAGTTGGACAAGTTTTTGCAGGACAGGCCTTGATTTTTTTTTCCCTCCCTCCTATTAAAGACAAAGGAGTTCACAGATGCCTCAGTAAAGCTCTTGCTGGGAGAGCAAGCCCAAGAGTTGCCACCCTGCTGTTGGGTAGAGCTCCAGCACAACTGCTTCCTCCCCACACCCCCAAAATCCCAAGAGCAACAGCTAGGAAAGACCTGGGGGATGCCTTTGCCTAGCACTCTCCAAATGGTAAGTCATGCCTAGGGATGAGTCGGGGTGGTTGTTTGGGTACAGCCACCACACCAGTGTGGCCAAACATCACCACCAAGTTCTTCAGGACATGTGCACTTGTGTGGCATCACAGACAAGGGGCCCCGGAAGGAAGGAGCATAGGGAAGATAGGCACTTTGTATAAAAACCAGCCAAGCTTTCACTGTGTTGAAATTATTTAGATTACTAATGGAACTGAGGAATTGCACAAACCAACATATAGTGCTTATACATATATACCAATATAAGGTGCTTATAAAATGCAGAGTAGGAAAGATGGTCCTGGCCAAAGAGGTTTTAAAGGGAAGGAAACTTCCTCTCTCCTCTCCTGTTTTATTTCCAAAAGTGCTTTTTAACAAACTTTTCAAGGCATTAGGGCAGACATAGAAAAGCAAAAATAAATCATGGGAACTTTTACTACCTTCACTTTATTTGAGCAGGGAAGACTAGAAGAAACGAGAAGATAAGGCATAACATTCCTTTAGGAAGCAAAAAACTAGATCCCAGTTGCTGTCAAAGTTTAGGGAGTTACTCTGATTTACGTCAATATCAAGCTCTAGATATTCTATTCATGCATACCATTTCCAGAAAGCCGAGCAGTGTTATAAATTATACTCGAAAGTAAGCATATTATTTTAGTTATTCAGGACTACAGAATGTTGAGGAATACATCTGGAGTAATCTCAGGTAGCTGAGACTGAGATGCAGATTGAAATGCAGACTGACTCCAGGTGGGAGCCCGAGACAAGGGGCTGTGAACAGCCAACCTTTGGGATAACAAAGGGCAGGAAGATGGGTGATGCCAGCCAAGTGAATGGACAATGGGGGACGCAGCAGGAGCCAGGAATTGCTGACCTTTTAGATAACAAAGGAGATGAAGACCGGTGAGCCAATGGGGTGGATGGACAGAGAGAAGGGACAAGGAGACAAATAAGAGGTGGAGTGAGACCTTTGCTCTGGGAGCCTCTGAGGTCCCTATGTTGGAGGTGCTCTTCAGAGGCATCAGCTCGAGCTGTTTCTGTGTTACTGAGCCATAAGTAAATGGCTTTATGGAACGAGACATCTCAGACTCTGCTAAGGGAAACCCGGGGTTGAACTGGTAAGGAATTGTGGTCTGACTGAGTGTGCATGTGGTGAGTTTAGGGAGGGAAACAGGACACCTGTCGGCTCACTGGAGCTGCCCGTTGGGAAGGGGCTTAAGTCTCAGCAATAAAGTCTCTGGACTTGGTAGTGTGACGGAGAATCTCATAAGTGGTCAGACTGGGTACTTTCCTTAAAAAGGAAAAAATTTGAAGTTTCTCAGTCTAACAGCGTTCACAGATTTTCTTGGAAGAACACCACGTGACTTGGGATCCCAGATTTGTTGTTGGATGGTGAAAAGTTTTACTGAGCAGATAGATAAGGATCAAAACAAGAAATCTCATCATGTCTTTTATTAGCCAGGCCAGGATTAACAGAATATAAATTGGATGCTGTTACCTTTGGAAGTATAACATTTCTTTAATGAACCAAATGTTACGCTTTGACGTGATCTACACAGTCCCTTGCAAGACTCCTGCTGGGCACTTGCTCTTTAAACGACAGTAACAGTTGAGCACTCTAACCCGTGAATAATTTAAGAGTCAATGAAATATTAAACAGATTTCTAGGTACATGAAAAAGCCTTCTGCTTACTGAAAAAAAGGAATCTGATAATTGTTATTTAGAGATGTCAGCCTTCTGTAACTATATTTTATGTTTAGTGATTCCTGACTCTTAAGATTTATTCTAAAAGCAAAAGCAGTTCAGGAGACACCGAGAAAAGATGCCATTCCCATCCGTCACTGTAAATAATTTCTACTTATCATCTCTATTTACAGGGACAAGGGAAATGACAGCTCTGGAGAACATGCACTGCCAGTCAATCCAGCAGCAGATTTCCCACTGCCTGAAACTGCCTGCTATAACTGATCAAGAGCTTCCAGAGCCTAATGCCATTAGTGTTGCCAGAACAACTCCAGCTGCAATTTAGAGGGAGAGGAGGCAGAAAAACTCCTGCAAAGATGGCCCAAATGGGCCAGTTTCCTTTTCCTCTCTCCAAAGATATTTAGGTGTCAGCACACCTTTTTTCCTGATGTTTTGCCCAACACACAGTAAAAGTATTAGGAAGATTCATTGATTAACTTCAATTAAAGGGAACAGGGCAACTCAAAAGAATGAGCAATGGTGGCTCTATAAAATTTATACATGAGATGATTAGTTTTGAAATGTCCCATTGAGGGAAAAATCCCTCAGATTTCTGTGTCTTTCTGTAAAGCTAATACATGCTTGGTTTTCTTTTTTTGTTCAATTTGTGAGAAGGTTAAAAAATGATAGGCTTACAGAATGATAAATGCTCAGGAAAAGAACTCAAGATTGATGACTTAATCAAAACTGCCTCACATACAAAATCTGTTGGGGAAGAGCAGAAAGGAACTCGGTAACAAATCTAGAGGACATAACAAAGTATCCTGCTTTACTGTCTGCTTATTGCTACTATCCATATTGCAATTTAGATGCTCTCATTTGTCCTGTAAATATTGCCTTTGGAATGTTTTCCACACTCCCTGACCTGCCAAAGAACTGATGGCAGGGGTGTGGCAGGGGTGCAAGACAACCTCACCTAAATGCTTCTGGTTTTTTGCCTCGTTTTGCATACGACTTTCTTACCCAGCTTAAACTCTAAAGATGAACAAAGGTTGCACAGTTTAGGTAAAGAAGGCTGTTGGGAATGCCAGGTCTATGAACTAATTGATCATTGTGGTTAGATGTTATCTGGAGTGATAGTATTGAAAACCTCTCAGTCCTGGCATCATTGAACTCATTAATGTTCTGGCCAACACTTAGTTAAATTCAAAGTTAAATTCAGCAGTGACTTATATTTAGAAAGTGGATGAAGCTGGTTAGTAGCATTTCTGAGAAGGGCATAAATTCTTTTTATCTAACAACTTGCTGCTTTACTTCAGAAGAATGGTCTGCTTCCTGGGCTTCAATCCATTTGATTACTCATACTGAATTGTTTCCCATAGCTAGAGGCAAGTTTTGTCAGATGAATACCTATATTTTTGTCAAGGCAGCAATATTCAGCAGCTATGCCTGCTGCAGACACATTTCTAACTCCTTAATAAATTCAATGCCACGAAGAATAAAAGATGAGGTGAGCTGGCCATTTTTATAAGGATATGCACTCTCTGATGCTCTGTTTTCTGTCCTGTAGCTCCAGCCCTGCCAGCAGTCAGTCACTGTGAGCCCGGTGGCTGAGAGTTCAATGTAAGACTAACCATGCTGCAGTGCTGCATTTGGGTGACCATCAGCTCTTCTCCTCCCCCCCAGGTCCTCCAGATTTGTCTTCTGGACAGGCCTTCATGGGAACTTGAAAGCTCTTGAAAGGTTCTTACATCACGAAAAGTATCATCAGAATAGGTACGATTTCAATCCGTAAATGCTTTTGCTATTGATAAAAACAAGCCTAAAAATCCCTTCTCAAAAACATTTTTAAATTATGAACCTTAATGCTGTGTGCCAAAGGGAAAAAAACCCAACAGAATTATAAACCCAACTAACTACACTACTTGTTATTCTTGGGGGAGAAAGACAACCCGGTACCTTCTTCCTCCTTGATAAAACATCTCTGACAGTGACATTGCTGTCACTTTTTTTTTTTTTTTTAAATTGCTTAGGCACCTTAAAATACTAATGAGAACTGGACTGTTCTCACTTGGCTAAAAGCATATGCAGAGCATTTTTGCAGGCCACCATGTCCTGCAGGCCACAAGGAGCAATTCTGACAACATCTGTGAGAACTGCCAGAGTTATACCATCTCCTTGGAAGCTGATGGAGAAGTGGTGCCTAGAGAAACTTCAAGATGAGGTAAGTAATGGAGAATGGGTTCCCTTCTTCCCTGCCCAGGATATATCCCTTTTCCAGAGTAGTTGACTGGAGGCAAAGCTGAACCTGGCCCTACTCCATCCTGGCTGGGGTCACACGGTGGGTCCTTGTGTGAGTGCCCTTGCACAGACCATGCTGGGGAGTGGGGTGGGCAGAAACCTGCAGACACCTTCCTGGAGAGTCTGGCCATAACAGTTCCTCTTTAGGGACTTGAATGCCCGGAGCATGACCTGCCTAATGGCTAAAAAGCTAATATCTGCTGTGTCTGATCCCCAGCTCCTGTCTCAAAGGGCTGAAATCCAATTCACCTCCAACCATCTGGAGCCCATTTCCAAATGAATAATTCCTTCAAGTCTTGTTTAATCCATCGGCAAACGGCTTCACTCTTTGGTTTGCCATGGCACAAATCCCCTCTGAGGGCCCCAAGCAGGTCAGCATGCGGGTGTACATGCCTACGCTGAGTGTGTGTGTGATGGGGCAGCTGCTTCCTGTTGACCTGAGGCATCTTCCCCTGTCCTGGAGGAGGAACAGTACCAAGGCTCAACTACACTTGCTGTGAGCTTTCACTATGACAACCAACCTCTGACAAAGGAGGTGTGTGCCACAGCAGTTCAGGGGATGCACAAGGTGCACCTCTGATAAAAATGGGAGGTCACTGCCTCCAATTTTCTGCCCATCTGCAGAACTAGATTGGGGTTAATTCTCATCTGCAGCAAGGAAGATATGAAGAGGATGTTGAGCTGGAAATCCAGCCTCAATACCCTTCACAAAGTAGCTCTTTCATCTTCTGGAATATTATATTTAAAGAAGAAAGAGGAACTTGAAGAACAGTATTAGCGTAACATTACATATGATCCTTCAAATTTGCAAGTATTACTAAAGAATATTGGGGTGTCAACATGACCCATAGTATAACATCAGTGAATGGTGAAAAAGCAGAGAAATAATTTTTCTAAAGCACAGGTATCTCTCCATAATGGTAAAAAAAGGTTCAGTAGTCACTGTTGCATCTCCTCATGGATGTGTTTTGTTTGTAAACGTTACTGCAAAAATCTCTGTGTGGTAACAGCATGCGTATTGCACAGGTTAACAACATTTTGTTCAGCATAAAAATTCATATTTTGAATACCCTTTACCCTTAAAGGTTTCCAATACACTGGAAAAAGGAGTAGCAACAGCACAAACCAAACCTGAAGTACCAGCATTAGCACTTGAATTGCCTTCCCTCAGTGGCTTGGTATGTCATAAAGACATCATCAAAGCCAAACATTTAGAAAACATTTTCTGTGTTGCTGGATGCTGTAGGTGCTTCCTGCCTCTGCAGATCAGTCTATAATGATAATTTCTCTGTGCATGTCTCTTAATTTAAGAACAGAGGCAAATAACATTGTTACAAGTGCTCTCACAGGTGCAGGACAACCTGCATCATTACATCACTCCTCTGAGCCACCACTGTGCAGGGTTTGATGACTTTGGGCTGTAACACCAAGAGATGCTGGGGACCAAGGGATGCTAGCAGGCAAGATGCTCAGCACCTCCTTCAGCTCCTGACTTGTAGTGTAGCTCTCCTTACATTGCTTTCACCTGGCTATGTCTGCTCTCACAGCTTCTCTGCTGCTCTAGAAAAGCAAGCTCTGGTCCAGTCCATTACCCTACTCTTGGCCATGGAAACAGGTAAAGCTGTGCCTATATTCATGTCACTAGCAAAGATGCTGACCATCTTAGTGTCGTCAGACTGGAGAGACTTTATGTCTCAGACCCACAAAAGTACTTGCCTCTCAGTGACTCCAGCAGGAGATAATCCATCTCAAAACCTTTCTCAGTTTAGTTTTACTTCTCTCCCTTTCCCTCACATAAAAGCACTTGAAGCTAAAACATTAGGTTTTCATCGGGCTCAAGACAGGGACAAAATTTTGAGGACAGAAAATTCTAGTTATTAGATCTGTACATGACTTCTTTTTCTTCCCACATCAGTCTCCACTTTATACATTTCACTTCTCTTCACTGGAACAGAGAAGACTAGAGAAAGTAATTCCCTTGGCACATGGTGTCCTTCCTTCTCAGCCTCAGCAAGTACCATCAGATTGGCCTTCTGAAACTTCAGGGAGAAAAACCTGTCATTCAGCAGCAGCAGCCTCTATGCTGCTCTGAGTAGGCCTCCCTTGAAAAGCCTCCTGTCAGCTTCACTCCAGTGAGCTGGCAGCTGCCCAGCTGCTGGGGAGGGGGATTTGGGAAATGTATTCCAGGGGACACCTCAAACTTCATCCTCTTGTGTACACTTCTATAGCTCTCCTCCCTGCAATCCCCAGACCTCCATTTGTACTAGTACAGCCACTTTAAAAACATGGTTTGGAGATTTTGGGAGGGTTCTGGCTGTTGTAGTTTGACCTCTGCATGGAGGGTGGGCAAGTGAGAGACACAGTCTAGAGTACACTGCTTGCACCTCATTGGTGAGGGGAGGTGCTGCCCCATCCACTCTGGGCAAGTACACAGAGTTTAGCTGCGACTTCAGGAATTGTTTTTCACACAGGTTTTTACAGTGGATCTGCTCCTGCAGTTATCTGCCAGCATTGATAGAGTACAGCTCTTCTGAACTGAATACAGTGCAACAGGGGCTGGCAGCCTCCACAAACCACAGCTGTGCCTGCTGATCTCCTCACTGGCCTTAGCGCCTGTGAGTGAGAGCAGAGGTGGAGAAGCAGCAGCAGCTCCACTGTGTGCTCCTCTCACATGGAACAGTTCTTCCTGCCTGCTCATCCATCCTACTCTCTCACTCCTGCCATGGTTTCTCCAGTCAAAATTCAGATGTGCCCATGGTTCCCTGTGATGATCTGTTTCTTTTTGCTAACTACTGAGTAATGTTTGCAGAATATAAACCAGTTGGGACATCTTGCCTGGGGACAGACATCAGCAATCCAGAGATTTAGAGAAAGCAAAGCTAAAGGATGCTGTCACTACAGTACTTCAAAAGAGCATCCGGTGTCTCTCCCTCCTCCTCCTCCACATCCAAAATGTGCAATGAAGTAAGCAAGCACTGTGCCGCCTGAACAGAGTGGCTACAGTTTATGCTATACTGCCTCATCTGTTCTTTGCTCCAGCTGTTCCTGGAAGGAGGTGCCACTGAATTGTTTCTCTCTTCCTCTGATGCTCTGGAAGAAAGATAGAGGGCCTTTTTTTTTTTTTTTTTTAAATCTTGGCTTTTTAGCAAAGGAAACAGGGCTGGATTGTTGTGTACTGGCACTTGCTACCTTCGCATCCCATGCCCTTCTTGCTGTGCAAGCATGGTACAAGACATGATGTGCTGGAATAATATTTAGTTTTTCAGCTGACCTCATTACTGATATAATTTAGAAGGTATAAGCAGTCATCAGCATTTCAAAATATATTCAATTTTCAATAAAGAGGAAATTTCCACAAGGCGATGACCATAAATGAATGACAGTATACTCAAGAGCAATGAGCAAATCTCTCAGTCTGTCAAGAATTTGCCTGATGTGTCATCACAATTTAATTAAGAGGAAAAATTACTGCAAGAGACAGCAGACCAAGTCAACCCTCTAAAAAGGTACTTCCTTCCTTTGTGCATTAAAAATAATCTCCCTTTGCTTTGAATTACTGATGCACAAGCAGCTTGTGACAAATCTTCCTCCAGAACTAAATAGACGGCTGAAAAGTATGAGCCAAATTCACTTTTTATACATTGGATAAATTTGACTCTAGATGGTTTTTTGGGTCTTTCAAACCCACCTCAGTGTATCACCTGATTATTTTCCACAAATTTTGTGCCCTGCAATCACTGAGTCAACCCCAACTATGCAGACTTCTCAGCTCTCTGGCATGTGGCCATGGTAGACACACTTCACTCCCCCGCCTCAGGGGCACTGAGCTGCTGCCCACCAGCACTGCCTTTTCCTAGCCATGTGCTGCACCTCTGAAGGCATCCAGCTGGTTGTCAGGCAACATCCTCCAGCCAAATCCGGTTTCTTTCACTTCTGTAGTTTCAGTGGAAGAGTGAAAAGCTTTCTCAGTCTTTAGAGAACTACTTCATTCTGAAGAAACTTTTCTATAGAGGTATAGTGTCTCAGCATGTCAAGGGATGCAAGGCAGCTGCATGGACATTATACCAGCTATGAACCTGTACAGTATTATGACCAAAATAATCTGTTTTCACTGACTGAATGATCTGACTGATGGCTAAAAGTACAATAAAAAGGTATTCTGTTTAAATCCAAATATTTCTTTATAGTTCTGGAAATACAGATACAGTAGCACCATGTTTGCATGGGAGAAAGAGAAGTTGAAAAAAATTGAAGTTATGCTGTCTAGAGTATTTGTTTTGTCCAGGATGAGTGAAGTCAGAAGAAACAATAAAAACAGTGCATTTTTCAAGAACATCAATTTCAGAAGGGTAGTTTTCTCCAGCTTAATAATCATAGATACCACAACACATACAAATAAACTAGGGACTGAAAGCAGTAGTTTTAACCTGGTCATGTTCCACAAGGCAATCACACCTAAGTGCATTTATCTCTTCTCAGAGCAGATATGTAAAAGCATTATCCTCCATCATGCTGTTGTCTGTTATCAGGTCCACATGCAGGCCCAGAAAGACTATGTAGTACACGTATAAATATACATACCCGACTTGGGTACAGTCTCGATATGGCAGCACTGAAAATATGCTACAGAAGGATCTTCTGCTGCTGATAAGGACTATTCTAAAATATAAAAGAAAATAAAAGAAATCAAAGACTAAAATTTAAAAATCCCACCACAATAAGCAAAGCAACAGATGTTACCACTGAGGAATTTGTAATCATAAAACTTCCATAATGGATGACTTTTTCATCTCACAGGTGTTGCGCTATGGAGTCCTTACAGAAGTGCTGAAGCCTGTGCCATAGCAAATAAGCTGTAAATGAGTAGTGGAGTCCCATCCCCTCTGCTGGCTTTCTAGGAAAACTATCTTGAATATATTACTTGGAATCCAGGATAGATGCTTTTCTAGTGAAAGGAGAGGCATGGGACTGTTCTAACTCACTACAATGGCTGAAACTAAACAGACAAATCCAACAGCACCCCACATAGTACACACCAACAACTACTGGTGATGCACACCACAATTCTGTGGCTGACTTGGAGTCTGCATTTATCGAACAAAGAATTTCTGGCTGCTGGTTGTGACTTTTCTCTGCTAAACCAAAAGACTCCCTTGATTTTCAGCTTCTTGTTCCTGAAATAGACTTCATCCACGCATCAGGCTAAGTCTGCTATTGTCATAAGCTTTCAGATCCTTTTACTGTTTTCAAGGCTCCTCCTTGAGTCTTCTGTTTTTCCCCATCACCCTCTCCTGGTCTCTGGGAATTATCACTGACCTCAGCAGTTCAACATCTTCCAGTCTTACCTTTAAGACTAGTGTCTAGCCCTGCCAGCCTCTGTGCTCAATAATTACATTAGCCTTCTTGGTTATGATGTTGCATTGATACTCAGGCATGTCTGATCCCACAGTTCCCTGCCATTTCTCCTGCAGCCCAATGTCTGTCTCAGTCACTGTCAGGGCTGAATTACTCCTACTGTAAACATGGCTTGCCTTTATTCCTCAGGAATTCCTTAGGCAGTTAGCTCAAGATTTGGTTACATGAAAGCATATATTATTTGCCTGCAGAGAGCTTATCTCAGAATCCAGGACACTCTGAGAGCAAATGTCTTGTATTTTTAACCAATCTCCAAATCTCTGCAACATCTGCAAAGTCATTGTGTGATACTGTCCTGGTTTCAGCTTTAATAGAGTTAATTTTCTTTAAATCAAATAGCTTGGAGCAACCTATCTGTTACAGTCACACTGCTGCCTTTAGGCATCAAGCTCTGACATATCAATAAGCAACATCAAAACCACCTTGAGGTGAAGACCCACTTTCCACAAAATAGCATGGACTGTCAGTAGTTACATTACTATAGTTTTGGAAGATGCAGATTGGCAAGAAGCCAAGAAAAGCTTGATCAAGATGTAAGATATAAAATGCCAATAAATAACTGACTGTTTATAAATATACCCTCTTTTCTCATTACCTTCAGGATGCTGAGCATTGTACAATTGTACTGCCCCTCTTCCCTCTAAAGCTGGCCAACATGCTGCACCACGTCACATTCCTCTAAGTGATGACAGTCTGTGCTATTTTTTGATCTGATTAGTGTTAGAATTTACTGCAGTTTTACCTTTCTAAAATTCTCCACTTGAGGTGACAATGCTAGGACCTACTGCTACGTTGGTTGTCAGGGCTATTGCACTTCCTTGCTCGGCTCTCCAACATTGATTTTTCTGACCTTGTCTCCCACAAATCTGTATGTGAGGATTTCACCTGAATTTTTCATCCTTTGTCCTGCACTGGCCAAAGCTGGACAACAAACCCTAGGAAGATATTTTGCTTTTTACTATCCGAAAACCAGCATAAGTACCTATAAATCCCATACCAGTTATGCTGTTATTAAAACACTGTTTTCTTAAGGGATCAGCTTAGTCATCATTCTTGGAAAAGGTTTAGCTCCCCAAGAGAGCCACTGCACATAATGCTTGGAAAAATGCAGAATGATTGATTTTCTTTCTCCTGGGTCATTCTGTTATAGTAATCCTATTTTCTTCCTCAGAGGCATGTTTAAAAGCAAAGGGGTATTTACCCTATAATAAAGGAGGGTTTCTAATAATAAACATGCACACACCTTCAGGAAGCTCTCCTGCAGCAGATGAAGTATGATTTCATTGTTGTCTGAATGCTGTAACACTGCTTACCTATGGTAAATATCTCAGATCCTGTAAGATGGTCTTATGGTGCAGCAGTAAGTTACAGAGCAGGAGGGAACAATTTTTCACATTTGAGAACGGCAATCCACAAGCAAAAAAGCCCCGGCATATGATTAATTTTGTGCTTGCCACTGCTTATTGCTGAATGGTTGCTACTCACAACAGCTTGCTTGTTCACTGGAAGCCTTGTTTGCTGATGTATGAAATTTGGCACAGATTTCGAGGCTGACATCAGAAAGCATCTCTGAATTCGGAAAACCACAGTACCCGCTAAGCATATTACCCCCCTCCCTCTGGTTGCTTCTGGAAATACAGCTCTTCCACCAACGCCCTACACCTCCCTAAAAATACCACTCAACTCTTAACACTTAAAGAAAAACAAACTGGTGCTTCCATGTCCACAAGCAAAGACAACAGTAGGAAATTACCACAGAACTGTGTGTATCAGAAGGAATCAGACAAGAAAGGAAATAAAAAGCACCAGCCCAGCTTTTTTTTTTTTTTTTTTCAGATTTTTTTTCCCCTGGGACCCAAGGATTGCCTCTTTCCATAAACCGGCGGGCCCTCTTTACACAAAGATCTCCCACACAGAGTGTGAGAGCAGCCCAAGGCCTCCACTGCCAGGATGCCATGAAACCTCATCTGCAGAGCTGCTGGAGGAGGTTGATGCAAAACAGCCTTAGGAGCTGGACTGGAAGGGAAGCAGGGAAGGCAGTGGTCAGATGCTCACCATGGAGGATAAACCAGCATTTTATGTAGAGGTCAGACAACATGCATGGAAACAAAAAAAATTCTGAAGGCCTGCAAAGGTTTGCTGAGCAGGAAGTCCACAAACTTGTCACAAAGTATGCTTTGGACGAGAAGATGTGGTGGAAGCCATTGCTGTTCAAGAAAAACGAGTTATTGCTTACAGGAGAAAAGCATTTTCCTGTATTTCAACTCTTCAACAAAGGGCACCTACGATCCTGTGCAGCTCTGACTGAGCTATCTCTGACATCAAAAGCTGTCTGAGAGTGGGTTTATGTGCCCTGATTCCAATTGTGCCACCTAGACATGTTTAGAATCACTTCAAGAAAAGCTTTTCACTCTCTAATTCTCACATTTCACTGAAAAGTTGTACTAATTACTATGGTTCAGAGCAACCATTATTTTGCAAGAGAGTTCTGACAATGTGCAAAGGTCTAAGACTGTAAAAGCTAATTTTCCAATTTCTTTATGAGGTGTATGCTATGCAAAAAACTTACTGACCACAAAATTCTCAACAGAATCAGTAATTTGCTTGATTTGAAGAATAATGTCTGTTTTCTTCAGGGTCTGTCTACTTTTCATTGTGTTGCACCAAAAGGCTGTGATCAGGCTATGTGATATACGCCATATACCCCATTCACATGTGGAATACTGTAGCCTCTTTTCTCATTCCTGGTTGGTACATATTTGACTGCCAGGGCCCTGCTGCCCAGCACGCAAAGGCAAACACACAAATCATGGATGCTGTCTGGGTAGCAGCTCTCATTTTGAAGTCTCACAAATTCAAGGGCTGGTAGAAGGTGGCTGAGGGGAATTATGAACTGTGAGGATGCTGCAAATAGTCAGCCTCTTGGACTGCATGTGTGAGCATTTCCACAACTAAAAGGGCAGCAAAACAGACCTTTCATGATGGTGCTTGGCCTTCATTTACATGTGTACACTAACAAGAAACCCGAGAAAGCAAGGGCATGGGGGTGGGAGAGGAACATTGTTTTACTGCTTTTTATATTTGCTCTATATGATAACTGTAGAAATGTTTTTGTCCTGTTTTCACCATTAATGTTTGTTCAGCCGGCTCAGGTTGCTGTTTAGGTGGCTTGTTTTTGCTACTCTTTTGCTTCAGAGTTTATGGGGGATATCACCAACAAACCTGCTGAGTGAAGCGGGTAGAACCACATGCTGGTGACTACCTGTGCTAGTTTGTATGCTATGGTTGACTTATCTTTGTCTTTGCATAGGAAAGTTTATTTTGTGCTATTTTACAAGACTGCTTTGATAATACAGCTGAGGAAACCTAATTTTCTACCTCCTTTAACAAGCCACGTCCTACAAATCCAAAGAAACCGGTTTAACCAGTGTACAGAGCTATCAACAGGAAGCTTTACAAGGACTAGTTGATAAGCTCTGGCCTGAGTATAGGTGTTTTTTCTCTGTGCTAAATAGCTGAACTCTTATTTCAACCACAGCTAATCCTGCCTTGCTGCTGGACTGACAAAGGCTGGACCCAGAGCATCGTCACTCCACATGTGTCATCCACAAGGCTGAGAGGTGAAGAGCTCTCAGTGCCACAGGAAAAAGACACATCACTTTACAGGTTGAGAGCCGCAAGTAAGGGCAGTTAATAGAGAGAGAAGCCCTGAGCTATCACCCGCACCACAGTTTTCTTTGCTGTGACACTCACAGTCACAAGCCGGTGAAACAATTACATGCTAGCTATTTTAAAGCCCAGTCACCAAATTCACTGCCCAAAAATATATTCAGTGTAGATGTCTTCAAAGCTGGGTCCCTTAAGTTAAGTGAAAGGCTGACATGCTGTGACAGAAGGGTCACTCAGGGGTTTTGCAGAGAGCTCAGAGAGCCTGACTCCAGCCAAGCTCAGCAACTGTGTCCTGCACAACCATGCATGAGCCCTCTGGGACAAGGTTTCAGGCACGGAAAGGAGCCTCAGGAGGGTTTTCTATCCATTGCAATACTTGTGCTTCTCTGTATCACAGGAAACTGGGGAGGACACCAGCTTTAAAGGTCTTAAGGTACTCAGAAACACTGTTGATTTTATGATGAATGCATAAAGCAGATCCACCTAAATTTCTAGAGGTCCTTTTCATCCAGAATGCCTATTAACTTCAGTGACTGCAACTGCATCCAGACCCCTTAGAAAAACAGTCTGGGAACAGCTTACTTACTGCTAGACATAGGAGTGACACAAAGTGTTAACTTTATATTTTATTTTCAGCTAATATCATTGTGGCTCTACAACCGTAGGACAAAAGCTATTTCCAAAACTGTGTCTTATTGTATCTGTATTCTACATAAAGAGATCTTTATTACGATTGTGGAAATATTCTGGAAAACCGTGTCTGCTGATAAAGATAAGAAGCCAGTTGAATAACAGAAGCTTCCTCAGTTTTCTTAATAAGAAAAATACTCAGTTATATTGTCAGGCATAATGACTGATCTGTGAATTAAGATAAAATGTTGCTACATAAAATATACGCTACAAATACTTTTTTACAAAACACGGAGAAAATTTATTCATTCTTTTGCAGGTAGTATTTCTATCAAGTTTATGCATAGATTTTATATACACAACTCGGAAATTACTCATTCTCTGTGGAATTTGTATAATCCTTTGTAAGTATTTTTTACTGTAAGAAATTCCAAGAGCATACATCTACTTATGCACAAAACGGACTAAAATTAGAGGTCTACTTTTCAGTATTTGATTCCACATGTATTTGTTGTAGACAATAATCAGCTGCTACTCAGACAATAGTCAAGTCAATAGTTCTGCGTGTGTCTGTTTGATACAAAAGCTGTTTCTAAAAGCTGTTTCTAAAATCTCTCAGGGCCACCTTCTGCAACATTTATGTTGATTACTACCTTGCTCTGCATTTAACTGTATGCGTGAGAATAAAAGTGAACAAAATTGTTCTTGACCCGAGTAACACCTACCAGAATTCAATTGATAATTGTGGTTTAATGCAATGTCAGAATTTCTACTGACATGGTGCCATGTTTGATGGAAGTCAAAGGCTATAGGCACAGATCAGTCCACCAGAACATACACGGCTCACAGCCATGGCAGTTTCATGAGAACAGGGACATGCAAGAGTCAACTCTCCGTGGGCTAGTTTAGTCTACATGCAACCTCTTCAGGTGGCCTAGCTCAAACCTATTCAGGTTTGGAAGAACAAGAATAAAAAAAAAAAAAAATCATGCGGCACATGGAGAAACTGTCTTTGGAAAATCTGAGAGGGCAGGTATCTTCTTTACAAGCAGGGAGGAGCTAGTTTCACTTCTGAGCTGGATAATACTGCAAAAAAGAATCCATTTTGCTGATGGGAACACCATGCCTTTGCAGTAAGTGAAGTCCCAGCCAATCCCTGCTGTACAGGTCCCACTTGTGCCTGTGGCTGTAACCTGGGCAGTCCATGTCCCAGCTTGGGGTGTGCTGCAGCCACAGCTGCACTCCTCACACATTATCTGGAAGCCTCTCTGCCTACACCAGCCATGAAAACCAGAATCCCACGCCTCACCTTGCCATGACCATCCCTGGCTGTCCATTTACCAACTGGCACTTTGTATCCACTAATAGATGCAGCTGAAGTAGCATTGAACCATTGCTAAGCCTGGTCCAGGCTGGTTTGTCTGCGTGCCAACTCTCACACTTAGAATGTGACAACACCCTCAAAGAAACGCAACCAGACTATGCCTAGTTTACTCCAAGAGCACCACAGATTTTCCTTTTATGCAGGTTATTTGCGTTAAGAAGACACAGGTTTTAAGATCTACAGGCTATAGCACTTCCACTGACATGCACTTCCCTTGAGGAAGCAGTGCGCACTGCAGCCTGCACCTTCACAGGCTGTGTTAGAGGCCATCAGTATGTATGTGGTGAGTGGCAATGGCATGCTGTGCTCTAGCACAGGGATGCTGATCCCACCCCTTCCCTCGTGCCCCACGGATGGCCTTGCAGAAGCAGCCTTTGCATGCACAGTACCTGCCATTTCTGGTATCATGTTGCCGCATGTTCTTGATAAAATGAACCTTCTTAAAGTTCTTTGGTCTGGGTGATCCTGAGAGTGTCCGACATCTGAAAAATAAATCAGTTGCGGGGGGTGGAGGGGGTGGGAGAGAAAGAAAAAAAATACAAGTACTCAGTTCCCTGCTGTACAGCCAAGAAGTCTGCACAAAAGCAGGAAGGAAAGACGAGACAAATGATTCAAGTCACCCTGTGTTAGGAATCAGCAAGAACAATAAAGACAATAAGTCTGGAAACATGACAGCTCAAACAAAATATTTAAAATAATAATAAGAAAAGCCACCGTCCCCCTCCCTTCATAAAAAAAAAAAAAAAAAAAAAAAAAAAATCATAAAAAAATCTCAGCAAAGTAAAACTTCCTGTAATCTGCCGTGACAGCTTAGCCCAAGCTTTTAGAGGGGAAAAAAATTAAACTAAACCAAAACCTGGTAAAGATGCAATTTTTCCACTCGCATCAACACCCACACTTTTGTAACCTCCTCAGCTATTGATAAAGGAGCCATTAAGGAACGTTCTTGTTTTAATTTTAGAAAGGTTTAAAATCTCCCATTATCAAGAATAATTCCTACTTGCTTTTAACTAAATATTACTTTGCATGTCCCCGATAGTATGCAAAACAACTGAAAATAAATTATCTTGGGAAAAAAAATAATCACGCTTCAAAACATTAAGCCTTAAATCTATTTTACATCTGAATGCACTTTATAAATTGCAGTTACAGAAAGAAATTGCCAGAGGGAGGAGAGATGAGAAAAACAGCAATATCCTTCCCTCCCTCCCTCCCCCCTTGCCTCTTTCTAATCAGCTGAAACCACAGCGCATGTGAAAGCTTTCTCTGTTTCATCTCAGTGTTGTTTTGTTGCAAGGCACGGGCACAACATGCAGGCACTGCAGATAACGCAACTCCTGTGCTCCCTGCACAGCCAGGGCTGCTGGACCGAGGCTGCTGCGTCCTCCATGGGAGCTCAGGGACAAGCATCCCCTGCCAGCACAGAGTATGGGATGAGTACAGTCCCTCCTCGTTAAGCTTTCCTAAACTATTTTTCCATCCTCTCCTCTGTATAGGCAGAGTTCAGCAGCTTCTCAAGCCCGAAAGGTCTTTTTGTTGGACTGAAACCACAGACCACTGGTCCCAAGCCACCAGGGACTGCCAGTCCTTGTTGCTGTACCCAAACACCACCATTCTGTATGGGAATACCCCAAGAGGGAGGACCACATCGCTTTGGCTTTTCTGCCTTCCTCCTGTTAGTAAAATCCTTGAGATTCCCTCACCCTCTGGTTGCAATTAGTCTTGTCAGCTTCTTCACAGGAAAATACCAGCAAGAGAGATATTCTACCACCAATTCTGCAAATTAGCAAGTAAAAATACTGCCTGGCAAACCATACTTTGTTTATATCTTTTGCCAGTTATACATGTTTGAATTACTTACAAGAACGCTTCATAACATGCTGGTAAGCATGCAACAGTAAGCTTTGTAAAAATAATCAAGCCTTGGTAGTAGGCCAATTGGTACAGTCTCTGCTATTAAGTCTTTGCTTCGAGGTAGGGAGAGACAGCCAATCCGCATGTGGATAAACAAGACTATAGGCTAAACACCAATTTAAACCAGCTGAATTACAGGTCCTAAGATAAAGAGACAGTCAAACTTAGGCTGCTGTCTTGCTGAACAGCTGACCTGGAAGCATTCCATGCGTTGGTCAGATTACTGACCAGCCAGTTTCTGAACTGTTAAGCTGTTGCTCCATTTTCCATTACCCTAGAGGATTGACTAGTGACTAATTACTGTGGTCCCCAGAGAAGTAAGCTGTGGTCTCCCAGATGCAGAAACAAAACCGCACTGAAGCTGCTGATATAATAAGGATGAGGGCAGATTTATTAGGGGGGTAGCAGTCACAAACCTACCAGCCAGCATGCAGACAGTAGTGCTGGCAACCAAAATAGGATTGCATGTGCTGAGAGAACAAAAAATAAAAATCCATAAAAAATAAAAATACTAAAAATATCAGCCTTCAAAAACCTCCCTATAATTAACCATCTGTACTTACTTTTTAAACGTACCACATACGTTAGGGACTAGCCATTCATATTGGTGACAACTACACTTTTCTATTCATCAAATCTGACATTTTAATTCCTGACATTTCACTTAAATACCGACTTTTTGTTAATGACCTAAAGCCAGGGAATGTGTAATTCATATCATCTACAACCTCACAGGGCTTGAGAGGTTTCAACACTTTTACTCACTACGAAGAACGTCCCAACGTGAAGACCCAGCTACTTTTCAACAGGGGGAGGGGACAGCAAGTCTGTCCATGCATGTGCTTTACAGACAAGAAGCCAGAGAGAGAGAGTAAATAAAATTACCTCCTCAGTGGGGCATTTTCCTCGATGTCCTCCAGAGTCTCCAGAGAAGATCGCTGGGAGATCAGCCGACGTCTGCAGAGGAAACAGAACACAAAACATCATCACTGATTAGAGGGCACAAGAAAGTCCTCAGAGAGTCTCAGAGAGATTAGGGAAAGATCACAAACCAGCCTTCACTAGCCAAGCCATACCTCTGGATATTAATAAATTTTGTTCCCTTTTGCTTATCTTAATCTATTTGATTCTAACCAGAAGCAAATGTACTCCATACAAGCTTCTACAGTGAGACAGAAGTTGAAACGTCACAAGAGCTCCTCCTCAGCTCCTTCTCCCTTCTGTCGAGGGTTTAACACCCATCTAACACCATTCCCACATGTGCTGTGGTATAGCTTGCAATGCTACAGATACAGTGCTTTGATAAAATATTGCAGATGTAGATCTACGGAGACTGCCTGTCATTCACACTGCCCCACTTCTCTTTGCCCCTTGCCCATTTTACCAGATAAATGCCACTTGTTTCTCAGTGATGTTAATCTCATCACTCCTGTGAAGAGTGCCTGCAGAGAGATGGAAGATGACAGTGCTGGTAGCACTGAGCACAAACCAGCAGTTTAGAAATAAGCTCTGGCCATCCCTGTGAGCAGCACAGGTGAGTTTCGTTCTGTTTTAAACCATTTTCCTATGGCTAAGTCAGATCCTTCCTCCACCTTCAGTGAAATGAAGTATGGAAATCTTAGCATTATAAGTTTTACAACTAGTAGGCAGGGAAGAAGCCCCAGTACAGGCTTGGTTTTAGTAGGAATTGCTGCTCCACAACCTTTAAACACCCTGACAGCAGCACAAAACAAGGAACTGCACCCCAGCCCTCCAAATGACACTGTAAATACCAAAAATGCATGTGTAAGATACAGCCCACCTGCAGACGCCTGAAAAAAATTAAGCTGGCAATCATGAAAACTACTCCGCCGTTGATGGGTGTTAAACAGCTGCAACAGCCAGCAGTGCCAGGGCACTGTGCCCCAGCACCTGGCTGGCAGGAGGAATGCCAGCACCCATCGCTCCCTGGGGCCACTGCTGAGGCATACAGCACCTCACTAGTGATTTAATGAGTATGAACTTAAACGATAAAAGTATTCGTAGACTACCATTATTTTTTGCCCAATTCCCACTGAGCTGCCTTATTCCCTTGATCTGCAAGCAAAGAGGTTTCCAGAGCATTATGAGCACTCCTATGCTTGGAAACATGCTCATTAATTTATTCTTGGGCTGTATTTTCACAATAATTTGTTTTCTCTGATGCCAGTGTAAGCAGTTTCTAATCCTTCTTGCAATTCCCTTGCCCCTTCAGTTGCGCTGCTACAACTGTTCCTGCAGCCGTGCTGCAAATCAGATTACCAAAATGTTTTTCAGTTCAAAATATCTTACTGAGGTTCAGTGATTCAGTTTACTATTAATTCAAACACTAGATTTCTATCACTAACCTCCAGACAACAGATTTCAGGACAATTTGAATATGTATGTGGCTTTTTGTGTACTTAGAAAATCATAAAAAAAAATCTCAATTTATAGATCAACTAAGTGTGAAGCTTAATCCTCTTAGGAAAATATGCAAACCTAAATCCCCTCGGGCTTTGTCTAAACTAGGATTTTAGAAGATCTGGTGCAAGATAGGATACACCTTCAAAATGCTAAGAAAAAATAAAATCTGCGTTTCAGAATGTGCTGGCATAGACAAGCAAGAAGAGACCAAAAATTTGTCTCCTGCACCCATGGGTGCTCCCTTGGCTCCATCCACAGTCAGAGAGGACACAGGAATGCTCTTATAGGGAGCGATTCAGAGCAGGAGTAGCTCCCGTTCCATTTTCAGTTTCACTGATCCATAAGCAAAAGTTGGAAGTTTCAGCTACCAGCACTACTGATGCAGCAGATGATAGCTGTCGGCTTTTTAATACCTCTTTATACGTCATTAGCTTAATAACACACTTAAATAATGGCACCCTCCCATCTTGTGGTGTTACAGTGCCAAAAGCGTACTTGGCATGTTGATAGTCAAAGAGAGATAAACAACAGTACAACCTTGCCACCTTCTTCCTATTAAATTTATCAAATTAGTCACACTGTATTTCCTCTAGATGCCTGTGAGATGCCAGGTGCTTGTACAACACCAGATGTATATTCCAGCCGCCACTATAACCCTCTTCCAAGCCTCTCCTCACCCAAAGTTATGCCCCATCCTCAATTTCATTGCCGATGACTTGGCAGACATGGGTTTGAAGACCCTACACTGGCGTCTGTTGTTAAGACAGACGTGCTGGTTGGCAGAAACACACACAACTGTATTTCATCAGCTGGTCATCCAGTTGTCTGCTGACTGTTAAGATTCCTCTGGCTTCCTTCACTGGTCTTTACTTCTCAAATGCTGCCTCCTGTTTTTCTTGCTAACCTCAAATGCAACACAGGCTGGAAGGAAATCGCTGCCACCCCTCTTGGCATGAAATACCTCACACTGATTTTCACTGGTGGTGATTCTGCAGTATTTTGGGTATCTAACATGGTAAGTGAGTATGCATAAAGGATGGTGGGGAAAGTTCTTTGTTCATCCCAAGCTTCAAGAGGAGCACTGATACCTGAGCTCCCTCTCAACTAGTGCATAACATAAGCATAACTCCGAATAAATTCATCCAGGAAGAAAGGAAGCAAGCAAGCAGATAATCCCCCACAAATCAGTGAAGAAGGATAGGTCACACAGAAGCCTGCAGTGATATAAATGGGGACTGCCGCAGCCAAATCCTCTCCCTTGACTGGCATAGGTAGCAGTGAGACCAAGGATATCCAGCCCAGCACCCAACATAGCTAAAAACTGCCACATTTTTCACCTCACCCCAGAATTATTAGTTTTAATCAGTTCAACTCCCTGCACTGTCAAAGAAGCACCAAAGAGGTGGATTTGAAGAAACTGTTGAAATCAGTTCATACTGTCTGGGAATCACTCCCTCTTTTCACTGAAGAAGCTCAGCCGCAGTGAAGTATTTGCAATTATTCCAGTTTATCTTAAATCTTTATTTCAAGGCCTAATTAGGATGACCTAAATACCAATATTTTATAAGCTTTCCACAGCTGGATATTATACCAGAACTGCCAACTAATGAAGCTACCTGCTGTGAACCAAGTCACATCCTGTGCCACACACACAGGGAAAAAAAAAAAGTTTGGAAAGCTTTGGAAAGCAAAGCTTTTGAAAGGGTCTTCCAGGGAATACAAGGAAAATAATTTTTTCATTGACTTCATTAAGAATTAATCATCTCAACTGGTGTTTAATATTTAAATAATCATCTTTCTTTCTTCAGGCAAGCACCCAGGGTTTGTCTATACAACTTCTAAAAGAGTTACTTTTCAAAAATTGATTAACATGCCATAGCAGCTGGTATATGTAGACACTTGCACTGAAATAACCCAAACTATTTTATATTACAAATCAACATCATTCTAATGTAAAGCTATGTTAACACCTATTTTATATTGAAAAATTTCCTATTTCAGTAATAACTAGGGGAAAATCCTCCTATTGTTGAGGAAGAGTATGTGCAGAACTATTCAAAATAGCACTGTGTGACTCATGCAGGATTCAGGCTTTGGGTTAAGTCTTTCAGCAGATGCAATTTCAATACAAAATGCTTTAAAACTTGTGTGAGTGTCAGCCAGTTAGCACACTAAAATACAATTGCTCTTAACAACCGAATTAAAGATGTTTCAATAAAGATATTAATTTTTCCTAGTTCACGAAGACCCTTAAAAAATTTTTCCTAGTTTGATCACCACATTCCAGACATACCAAACTCACCCCTCTCTCCCTGAAGCCTCATGCACACAGAAAAAAGCAGTTCATCACTGGAAAGATGATAACTTGCTCATTCTAATGATCAGTCCCTGTAGGACAATGATGGTCCCAATGAAGGTCACAGACCTTTTTTTTTTGTTTAAAAAACATGTAATATCACTTTCCCTTAAAAACCTATCTAAAATATTTTTTGTCTCTTTCCTTGCTGTTGTTGCCTGTGCATGAGCCCAGAAATAACCACTACCTTACCATCAAATTCCAAGTTCAGTCCAAAGAAAGAAACTGAAGAGATTTTTGATGCCCTGGTATTTTAAATGGCACAGTCTGTGGGTGCTGACCTTGTGCTTTTGTGTCAAAAGACCCCAGAGAATCAGGGCCTGTTTCTTAGTTACTTTTTAATTAAGATATTCATGACTCTGTTTGCATACTGGATTTATCTTTGAGCAGCTGTCTGAATCTCTGTGGAAGTTTCTCAAAAGCTAAAGTGTGGTCTTCATTTCCCTTCTCCAAAGTCAGATTAATACGTGGCTCAGTTGCAAAACTGAAATAAAATACCAGGACAAAAAAAATACAAGGACAAATTAAAAAAAGCAGGTCTGCAACCAAAGGAGCAAATAGCCAAAGCAAGTAAACTGCAAAAATATTCACCGCAACCACCCCATCAATCAGTGGAAAATTATCTTCACTGTCAATTGCTGCAAAATACTCAGCTCAATTATGTTAAACATACAAAATCTTAAGCCACATAGACAGGAGGTGATAAAAAAAAAAAAGGAGCTGCAATCAGAACACTGGATAAATTCATCCAGGACGGAAGGAAGCCAATGATAATCCAAGAGATAAGGAAAAATAAATCCATGTGTAATGACTTCCTATCATGCCCACAAAATCGGGAAGAAAAAGCAGCATTTTAAATACACCTTAAGTTGAAGATGTGTTTTCTCCCCTGCTTCTACAAAGATTACAAACCCACAACAGCTGAAGCCAGTGGTGTGGGTGCTGCTGGCTCCCAGAACAAATATGTCCCTTCAGGTCAAGCTTCCTCACTTTGTCTGGGACAAATGCATCCCTTCAGAGACGCAGTGATGATGGGACACATCATCTGAACACCTGCTGGCTGCATTAACACTGATGGGAGAACTTGGGAGGACAAAACAGCCAACAAACTGTTGGCAGTTCTGTTCACATATCCTCTGGGTCACATCCTCCCTTCCAGTGGCCAGGGAAAATGAACAAGAGCCACATACTACCCCAAATGGGTACACAAGGGGAGTGCAAAGGAAGTAGTCACAAAACTTGCAGTGATTGGGAACAAGATCAGGATACCTGTAAGGATAACTCAGGGACTGCCTACAGGTGTGTGTTGAAGGGTTTCCCTCTGCCATCCATCCACCTTCTGAAAGGTGCCAGCTTCAGACTCAAAGAGGAAGTCTTGCTCAAAAGCCAGCCTAGTCCTTTGCAAGCACTCCCTGGGGAGCTACCAAAACATGTTCTGCTGAGCTTGTTTTGAAGCTCCCATAGGTCAAACGAGGCAAAGCATCACTCTGATGCTACTTCTACAGATAGGTACAACAACCACAAGGTTATTCTTACATTGGGCTTCATATTGTTCCCTCCAACACCAAAACACCTTGAACAGTAAAAGGAAAACAAGGAGAGTATTAAATGAGATCTAAGATTAGGCTTCTACAAGCTAAAATGAAAAAAATACTAAATATATATATATATTATATTACAATATTATGGCTACAAATATATCTTCGAGGCTACTCTGAATTTTGAATAAGGTACTTTTACCATTCTTTTCCCTAACTGTTGGAGCTGGATTTGGGTATGAACACAAGTGCATCTGCTGCTCTCCCCAGGCCAAGGAAGCAGGTATCAGCAGAGCTGCCAGATGCAGGCCGTGCCTGCAGGGCATCACCCCAGGGAAACCTAAATGCCACTGCTCTCCAACTCCCGAGGAGCTGAATGCCTCTGCCCAAACTCCCAGGCTAAGCTGTGACAATTAATACACTCTTCTGAAATATTATACAAGACATCAGCTGTGAACGAATCCCCATTCACTTCCTGACCCCTGACTTCATGACCCAGCATGAACCCAGATGAAAGATCTGCTAATGAGTAACCTTTCGCCCTCCCTCTGAAGTTTGTACTGGGATTCTTAAGTCCCAGCTCATTTTCTTCCTATCTTTTGCCAATATTACAGGAAGACAAACACAGGAAAAGCAAACCCTGAGACTACCGAAAATTATTAAGGGAAGCAGTTCCCAGGAGCTACCCAAACTGATATAAAGCAGCTTCTAATTGTGTGCTATGCTATCATAATTATACAGTAGAGCAATTCTCTGCAAAGAACATCAAACTCCATTTAGAACTTCCACACTGTGCTGCATATTGTTGAGGCTGCCCACAACGGGAGTTGAAAGCATCTGGCACACACTGAAAATGGGTTATTTTGTTAATTCAGCAGCCCAACCCAAATACATGGAGAACATACCAAGAGCCCTCCATTTAGCTGTCACCTATGTGCAGACAGGATGCCAGTATGGCTCAAGACCACAGCCTTCCACAGTGGGTGTGAAGCAAAGTCTCCAATGCAGAATTCCTGAACTAGCAGGACTCTCAACAACCTGCGCTCTTGGGAGATGTATTGCAAGGAAAGAGACCATCAAATCTAGTGATAACTAGGAGAATAATGCCTTGCCAAATGTCTCCTCAGTCTCCACCAGCTTTTGGGGGTAAGCAGAAAGATGGACAGAAAACAAGGAGATGAAGGGAGAGCAATGGCACAGACATGGCTCCATGTTACATACTCCTCCTAAACCAGGGGTCTCTTTGGCACTGAGTATTCCATCTGTATTGCCATCCAACTCATTCTCCAAGCTTCATCTTCCCACAATACCCAAGCTTTGAAATACACAGCACTCAAACTGCTGCCTGCTGACTTGTCTGCATGTGGCATCTCACTGTCATCCCAAAGGCAGGATGTAAGTAAGAATTAAGTAAGAATGAAGAAAGAGGTAAGAAGCAATGAAGAAAAATAAGCATGACAATACTGAGGTATCCTGCTGGCCTTTCATGGTGTGCCAATGCAACATAATGCTCTGCTGACAAATTTTTGTGTAGCTTTGCACATGTGATCCTTCAAATAGCGCACAAAATTCTAGCACAGCTCTGTCCCAATGCCCCAGAGGGATCACCTGGGTCTGGTTAGATCAGATATAAAATCAGGAGTACCAGCACTGCAAAGAGACAAGGGACTTAAACTAGAACTGCTGAGAAGCAAGATGTTCACTGACAAAGCATTTGTATCGTGTGAATGTGTATATGCAGGTGTGCAGAAAAAAAGAAGGCATGGTAAAACTGGATTTTTGGACTTTTGGGTTTTTTTAGCATCTTGCACAATTCAACTTGATATACTAAGTAGTAGTCTTTCTAGAAGGAAAGATTCTGGGAAGAAATTGATTCAAAATTAGGCACTGATATGAAATCTCCAGTGAAGGGAAAAAACATGGTTTAGCCTAGGGAGAATGGAAGAGCTATCACCACACATTGTTGACTCTGGGGGACGTCTAATTTTCACCTTCCCCAGCTGCATTCCCAATTCACCAATGACAGATCTTGTTTGAAACCTACCATCATGGTTCAGTGGTGGACTTGGCAGTGCTGGGTTAACAATTGGGTGCAATGAAGTTAAAGGTCTTTTCCAACCTACATGATTCTACGATTTTATCTCCCCTCTGCAGGCAGCTGCCTCTGCACCCAATCCTCCTACTGCTGGCTCTACCCAAGCCATAAGGAGGAGCTACAGCTGCAACTCAGTAAGATTCATTTAAAGATAGCAGAGCTCACACAGATCCTGAAGTGCCTAGAATCTACATTCTCTATTATCTTTAGCCTATGATTTACAGATTCACTGTCTTCCCTTTACTGACTCTGCAGCGATATGATGGCTTTCAGAAGGCTTCTGTGCAGCGATTTGTTTTGAGTATGCCTGAACACTGCCATAACTATATTTTTCAGAACAACCATTGCCTCATAACCTAACACACATTATCATGGTAAGACATCAGTGGGCACCAGCTTAATTAGACACACTCAAAGCTAGGGAAGAAGCAAACAAGATTAATCATCTGACCTTATGAAAACAAGGATACTTGCCAAAGCAGATACAATAGCACTGTAAAGAACATACAATTTGACCATTTTTATGTCTATTTTCTACAGTAAAACCCACACCCTACCAGCCTTTGCCTCACCAACGTTAATCTAACGGATTCTTTGAGTATCCTTACTGCCTGACAAACACTGTGCATAGCAAAACACTGAATACTGAGTTCTGTCCATAAGCAATGTTTCTCCTTAAACATCATAACCTAAGGAAATGAAGAATCAACATTTACACCAAGCACTTGAGGAAGCCACACTCAAAGAGTGAAAGTCTTTAAAGAATCAAACCACAAAATGTGGTATTTCAGAACAGCCAAAGTTCTGGAATTAACTAAGAAACTTGCTTGCAAGTCATGGCTATATGCAGTAAATACCATAATACGTGGAAACACATACATGCACTACTGAATCACCTGAAAAAAAAAGCTTTAATTCTAGCCTGCAAACATAACCATGCAATTAAAACTGCTGCCTTATCCTGTTTGATTTCCTTCATTTCATTTTTACAGTAGTACAGCCCAACCTCATCTCCCTGTCTTGTTCCAGATGCACAAGTGCTACCTGTGAAAACATATTCTGCAATCCCGTATCTTAACATTCCTAGTAGAGATCTGAACAGACACTTGATCTGACTGCTAAATAAATGCATCCTAGACACTCTGAATTGTGTGGATAGAGTTATTCTGATGAAGAAAGAAAAGTCCCCTATGTGAGTAGGGCATAAAGACCAAAGCAAACAGGAGAAAGCTAGCATAGGGCATTTCATGCATGAGATATGGATGTTGCACAGGTGGTGGCAATCTGAGTGTTTACTGGTGCATACTTTGCATTTAGTTCTGGCTACATTTCCTAGAAATTCCCTTGGGATCAGGCATTTTACCCAGCATCTCATTACATACCCAAGAGTCATTACATACCCTGCTTTCCTTAGCCTGCATTGCTAAAGACCAACAAGTAAATTCATAGCATTCAGAGATCAGCTATCATACTGGACAGCTTAGATATCTTAACTTTCTGATATCTGTGATATCAGTGTCATAATTTTAAATATTATTTAAATATTGTTTTAAATATTATTACATCCACAGGAATTAATGCCTTCATGCCTGTTAATTCATGCACAGTCAGTTTTAATGCCAAAGACATTTGAGTACAAAAATACATATTTACTTAAAATATTACATTTGCTTATGCTTTACTAAAAATTTATTTGTAACACTAGAGACACAGCTCAAAGACAGTACCACAAGATCCATTATTAGGGTAATAGCAGATCCTTACTGTCCAGCAGAACTGCTTCAAACTACCTGTGAGCTTGAGAACCTGGGGCTTGAAGGGGGAGAGCTCAGCTCTTCCCTGCTCTTCTCACTAGGGACAGATCCTGAAGCCATCCAGCATAATTGCTCTGGGAAAAGCAAACCACGTCCTCTTTCCCTCCAGCCCTGCCACTGTGACTGGGCATGGCATCTTCCTGATACTTGGCACTGCGTTTATAGATGGTAGCAGAGGGTTAGATCATTTTCTTCTCTGTCTATTGATGTCCCTTGCTCAACATAGTATATGGTAATTGGCACATTCCCAGCCTGAGGTTGCTCTTCCCTGGTACAGATCTCTATTAAAAAGTTACATGTTTTCAGAAACCAGTTTACTCCACCCCAAATATTTAGTTCTGCAGGGCAAAAGACCAGTTACAGACCAAACACAATGGTTCAGCTTATCACAAGTACCCATACAAAAATTAATCACGGTTTAAAGGGTGACATTTAAGAGACTGGATTTCCACAAGGAATCCTCACTTACCCCAGCTCCCAGTAAGCAAGTATTATGGAAATCCCCATAATACTGGTAACTTTTGGCTGTCTTGCTGTATTTGCTCACTGTTAAGGTATGGTGGGTGTAGTAGCGTCCAATATTTAGAGAAGCTGGCCAAGAAGCCTCCCCACCTGTTTTCACAACAGAGTAGTAGTGATGCAGTCACCACAATGAAATTTTCATTGACTTGGCAAATACAGCCTACATCTGCAGGCTGGAGAACTGCCTTTCCCGGGATATATACGCCCCCCATAGATGGCAATCGGCAGAAGTCCAAGGCTCAGAAAGCATCCCCCTATTCTCTGCTGAAAGCAGCCTCTTCCAAGGGCACCATCCCCACTCACACAGGGAACATGTGCTGCTCTGCCACCCCAGAAACAGTTTGATGTGCAGACTTGATAGATTCCCAAACTTACAGCCTTTTCTATTCTTATATTCCCCATCTAATGTCACAGAGCTGGGTTATCTGATGTACAGAAATAATATTTATTCTGGTAATCTGAGCAATCTCCTGCTTAGTAAATTATGCAATTATTAGAGAACTGAATTTTTCTGGGTGCCAACTAGTTTGCTGGTCAGCAAACACCTTGTAATGAGATATCAGTTTCCAATCAGTTGGGTCGGGGGGGAGAAGAACACAAAAAAACATCAAGAAATTTAGACAATGCCCTTAACATGTTTTAACTTCTGGTCATCCCTGAAGTGGACAGACTGTTGGACTGGATATTCTTGAAGGTCCCTTCCCACTGCAATATTTAATTCTATTTTATTCTAAAAGCAGGTTCATTAACACACCAAAAGTGAGGAGAGCATTCTGCTAGACTGAGTCTACTGATACTTTGTATTATCAGAGCAATAAAAAGCATCTCACAGAGACACAAATCTGGCCAACACAGTGCAATCTAGGAGACTGCTTCAAGATAAGCATTATTAGAAGGCAGCACAAGACCCAAATTTCACTCTTCTGTACCTGCTGAGTTCCCCTGCCTTGGTTCACTCATGTCAGTGCTGTGTTTACTATCTCCTCGTACAGCCATGCCATGCCAGAAAAAACAGAGGCAGAAGCTCAGGCAGATGCAAGAGCAGGGAGCCCTTTTAAAGTACATCAATTGCTGTATCAAATAACTCCAGTGATGACTTCTCAGATGTTCAGTCTCTCCCCAGCACACCCAAAAGATATGTTGCATTCATATTACGCAGTGAATAAGGGAAGAGGTTGGCTGACCTACTAGTAATGTTTGCAGTGATCCTCTTCAAATGACTATTGAGCCCTCAGCCCGATCTAATCTATAGTGCATATAAGCAAACAATTAAATAAAGCAACCATTAAAGCAAAATAATTAATAACTAATTATTGTTGCAACCCATCTTCTGGTAGATATGACTAAATGATAATGGGTTCACACCCTGACCTTAAGTGGAGTCTGGGAGTTCTGAGTTACCCAGCTCTTTCCATCACAAATAACCAACACAAATGTTAAGCTGCCTATGAGGAGTTTATATAACCTGTACATTACTTCATGTGCCTATACACATAGGAGGTGGGGGGAAAAAGTCTAAAAATGCCAGTAAAGTCACAGGAGAGGCAGTTTGATAGTGGATCTCCCTCCTCTGCTTCCAAGTCTCAGCAGAGGCAAGGATGCCTTCCTCCCCATTTGATGATGGACACCTCCCTTGACAATACGGATTGTCAAAAGCTTTACTAAAGAAGCATTTAGAAGTGTGTAAGGCATTATTCTACATTTCCAAATCGTCCCAGCAGTCAAAGCTAGCTGCACGACCTACCAAATGCCTGGGAAGCAGAGCCACCAAACCTGAAATACACCTCGCACAGGAACCTGATGAGCTGATGTGGTGGTCGGTTCTTTCAAAGGTGAGGGGTGGCACCCCTAGTCTGAATGACTTCTAGGGTCTGAAAGGAGTAGTGTTGCAACTGTGGTCATGTTAAGTTGAACCTTAGGCAGACCTTTGGATGGCAAATGCCTGTAGATAACTGTAGATGCAAAAAATTACTTAGCTCTTCCTTAGCTGAGACTCTTGTTTTTTTCCTTGATGGTGTTTTATTTCTTTATATATGTGCACTCCTTAGACAGTTTTAGAAAGAAAAAACACTAAGCCAACGCAGGAAATGGATATATTTGATATTTAAGGCTTTGCCTATCTGTGTGGAACAAATCAGTCACATTATCATTTCCCTAGGGTGAACAGGCATAAGGATAGAATCCGTGCAGATTAAAGATTTTTCTGTTTTTTTCTGCTCTCCCCCTTCCTTTCTCCCCTCAAAGTCTCTGCACTTCCACTGGCAGCCTTTGGAGACAAAGAGCCCGCGACTGTCTTTTAGAGTTGTGTTTACTGCCTAGTCCTCCCTCAATCGGAGGATTTTTTCTTGGTAACATAAAACAAGACACTTTGTCATCTGACTCAGTGGCAATTTTAAAGCTCTGCAATGAATTGCAATGAATTTGCAGCTCATTAGCAATGAATTAAGTTGATGAAAGGTCACAAGGAACCAAGGACAATTTTTACAAAGCATCTCCAGGCAGTTTTTCCAGACCATCAGCTCTCTTTTGCTAACCAAGGAACACATCTTGCACTCTTTAGAAAGTCAAGCGCCTGTTTCTCCATAAAAAAATCATAAAGTATTGCCTAATGAAAGACACAAAGAGTCCTTCTCATGCTAAGGGAACACATTTCAGGATTCTGCTCACATGTTTTTACTCGGGGATGCTTTGATGTAACAGCAAGGGAGAGAAATTTTGAAGGATTTACAGATTAATCAACCAGAGCATGGATGTAGGTTAGGACTGATACAACCGTGCTCCTCTGGGATATTATCTGCAGCTCAGCTTTCTGCAGATGAAATGAAACATGCTTTGGGAATGCAAATGAATTAGGATGTCACAAAAAGTAATTCAATTTGCACCAGCAGGGTTTTGAATTTGGTTAGTTACCTACAAGATCTTTATTTAACTGTAAACGTGGTACAATACATAGTATGATAACTGATTTGAAATTCATTTTACTGCTATTTTAAAAATTAGGCCTGAGAACGTCTAACAGATTTTCAGGTCATGTCTCTATTATACAAATGTATATCTCTATGCATTTGCACACTTAGGCATGCTCTATAACAGATCTGCACAAGAGTAGGATCTTTCATACACGTAAAAACAAGGGTAAGACTTTCATTCATTATCACCACTATGGAAGAGATAAGTGGAACAAGACAGCTCATTAGTCATTCTCCTTTTCAATCCCCAATAACCACAGAGAGAGCTTGTATTTTTACTGCAGGCTTTGTCTTACATCAAACAATTTGTAGATAAGAAAAATCAGTTCTCTTCCTGAAGGCACATAAGCAAGTATTTTGATAGAAAAGATGAAACAGCATTAGAAATTAACTGTAACACTTCTTTCCTTCCCTAGCCACTAGAGTATGTCCACTAGGATGCATTGCTAATATATAACTGTATTATCCAGACTGACAAATTTTGCGGAGTCTGCTGTTTTGGTACTACAGAGCACAAGCCATTAATAGCTGACTGCCTCATTCAAATGAAACAAGACAATTATCAGCTGTAACTTACACAATTAATACTACTGCTGCCAGCATTTTCAGCAGAGATTTGATTCTTTTATAGCTCATTTGAAATCTTTAGGGAACGTGTTATTAGTACATCTGTCCTCCTGTAAACATAATTATCATGTAAAATTCCATTTATCATGCTGATCAGGAAGCGCTTTCTATCAGCCTTTCAGCCTGGGAACACTGATAAACAGGCAAGGGAATTTGACTGCCCCAGCTAACCTGGACTGTGCTCATTGCCAGGAGCATTGCTGTTGCTTTCCAGCTGAGCCTGCAGCAATTTTCTGAATAGGCACAAAGCTTTTGCTAACCTCTGACTTTGGTGTTTGAGCTTGGGGTACATCATACTGGACACTCCTTTTTTGTGTTCATTAGTTGATTTTATGTTCTTCCATAATTCTCCGCTCCTTGCTTATCCCCAAGACTGAGACCTTTGTGGGCGTGCAGGCCAGTGGAGCGGCTGCAGGGGGAGCAGGCAGCAACTGGATTCCCTGTGATCATGATCCTTCATCAGTACCATAAATCAAGACCATGTCATAGACAACAGGCAAGACCTACTTCAATGCAGCATCACTTTTAATACACAAAAACAGGCTTAGGCCAGGTATAAACAGGTATCAGTTAAACAGATGCCGACCAACTGAATTTTGTCTAAAATGGCTACGAAGTTTTAAAAAGTGAACACCATCAAGACTTACTACACTCTGGTGATAAGCGGTGATAACTCTTACATGCAGAATAGCCCACAACTGAAGGCTCCAAGGGCAGAGAAATTATCCTTGTCAACAACTTAACCTTCAGGGACCTACAGAGCATCCCGACATCAAAATGAGATTAAATGAAGTAAAGGTCAGCCCCTGAATGGACCTCCTGCAAACTGTGGCTTCAAATTGGTTTAAAACAGCCTCATTTATACTAATAAGCTTATGCTGTGACCAAAAGGCGCCGTGCTGCTTCAGCTATCTACCACCCCCTGCATCACAGTAGCAGAAGGTCTCCTGCAGCTGGCCAATTAAGGGAATCGATCCCACTTAACAAGCACACAAATGATTAGCGATCAGCTTTTACTGGGTTTTGTGAGGGAAGAAAAGATTTGCTGTCCTCGATGGGATCAGCCCAAAACAATGCTCAAATCACAGGAACAGACTAAGTGTTCCTGCACCCCTGGAGGATGCTCCCATAGCTGCTCTCTGACTCCAAGCCTTCCTCCACTGCAGCTACGGATCTCTCCTTCAACTCAGCCACCCAGCAGGCACCTAAAGCAGTCACAGGGAACAAGTGGAACTAAAGCTGGACTCCTTCAAGCTCAACAGGTACAGATTCAAAACAGGCTTGTGACCAATACTGATCATATTCAGGATTTGGAATTTAATAATTTCTCTTTATCAGCTGTAACATTCTTTTTCTCCTGGTGTATAAAAATTGCCTGACAGGACATAAGGGACTTGCAGAATGCCCTGAGGCTGAGGGAATCATGCTGCTGCAGGAAAGGGCAAAGGAGGAGGAGACCAATTCCTGATGATATCAGAAAGCAAATGTTTCAAAGAGATTATTTTACTGCTGATAAATATGTGATGAATATTTTCTTTAAACGTGGGAGAAATTTATAAATCTAAATCAAGACAACTGCCATTGCAGGCTGACATTGGTACAACCAGAACAACTGCATGACCATGGAAACTCAAGTTCACTACATTTATACACTGAGCTACTACGGACTGCATTTTAGGCAACTTATTCCCAGATCATTCCAACATTTTATTTAGTTTTGTTAAAACACAGTGCCTGTGAGAAATGAGTTAGCACAGTGGTTACATCAATTACTCTCTTTAAATTCAACAGTCATGCATATCCAGATTTCTTAATTTCTCCCATACATCTGCATTTGCAGATCTTTCTTCTCTGAAGAGCTTTCAAAAGCTCAAGTTTTAATCAGAGGACTATTTTTGATCCTAATTTTCCAAGCTGCAGTAAAGCTGCCTTGTGACCTAATCTGATGGCAAATGTACTACTATTATACAGTGGTTTCAAGCAAGTTGTACAATAACTAGTCTTATTTTTAATCACTGATACACCAGGTGCCTAGTGTCTAATTAGAGCTATCGATCTGCAGACACTGCTGTAACTCAGGTCAGCAAATGACCTGTTGAAACAAGCACTGCTTGGTGTGAATAAAATACATTGCAGAGCAGTGTCTGCTCATCAGCCCCTTGGCCATATCCCAGCACACCAAAGCTGTGAGCAAAGGCAGACCTGTCTTCTCTTACACCAAGCTCAGACTTTTGCTGCAGAAATGAGCTGGACTAAGGGACATGTATGGTTCTAAGGACTGAAAAATGCCACACAGGTACAGCCATCAGAAATATGAGGTCTGCAGTCATTTGGGTCAGGGGTTTGACTCAATTACAAAGAAAAGAAAAAACAACATCTTTTTTTTTTTTATTTTTGCCACTGTTCTCAGCAAAATAAAAAAATCTCTGATTTCATGGGGAACAAAGAATTTTGATTTGCTTGAAGCCGATGTTTCACTTTTAACTTTTTTTCTTCTTACGTACGTACAAGCATATATTTTCATCTGGATATATGACATAGAAGACTAATATTCAGGGAAAAAACCCTGTTTTCAGCTGTTTAAACACGTCACCTTTCTGAAGAATTTTGCTTCCTGAAAAAAAAGTTCACAGGGTTTCCTCTCGTTTGGCTTAACAGCTTTAAAGGTTGTGTTTCCAGACAGAAAATCTGGCTTACCCACAGCTTCCCCCCTCTGTTCCATATTTAACAGGTCACTGTTGTGACCACAAGAAATACGGAGACTGCTGCTAAAACTTTAATCCCCCCCGAAGTCATAATCTTTATTTGGCAAATATAATAAGCTTTCTCAGTGACATACTGCAACAATGTTTAACAGGATTGCATAAGCAAAGTTATATTTAAATCCACTGAAAATGCAACCCAATTCTTCCGGAGTCTGCTCTGGCAATAATTAATGACAGATTTCATCAATGTTCATGTATCAAATTTTTCGTTCTTGTAGGATTGTGCCCTGCTAACACAAGGACAGCAGAGAAGAAATAACTCCTATTAAAGAAGCTCTTAGGCGTCACAGATAACATATGAAGCGTGGCCGTGCTGTTCTCTATCCTCTATTACCCCTCAATTTTATTCTCTAGAAGTTCTTTCAGCAGCTGCTTCTGGGCTGTAACCACAGCAAGAGCAGGAGGTATTCTGCCACTGCTGTCAGGCAAGCCAGAAGAGGACAGAAAAGGAAAAAAAAAATTAATTTCAAAGTATTTTGCAAAGTAGTCCAAACACTTGGAGGTGGCAAGGTTTCTCTCCTCCTGCCCATCTGGCCACAGTGTGATTCTATAACAAAGCATCACTAAACCAATATATTTATCCTGAAAGATAAACAAATAAAAACATATTTAAACTGAAAGACCGTAGATTTAGAGTAGATATTAGGAAGAAATTCTTCCCTGTGAGGGTGGTGAGGCACTGGAACTGGTTGCACAGAGAAAGTATGGCTGCCCCATCCCTGGAAGAGTTCAAGGTCAGGTTGGATGGGGCTCTGAGCTACTCAGTCCAGTGAGAGGTGTCCCTGTCCACGGCAGGGTTGGAACGAGATGATCTTTAAGTTCCCTTCCTACCCAGACCATTCTATGATTCTAGGAGTGTATTTCCTGTGGTGTCCTACGTCTCTCAGGAAGAATAATTTTGAAAGTAGTTCTTCCAGTTATTTGCCACAAGCATTTGAAGAAAGAGTGAGACCAACCTGATGGTCATTTGAGCAATCTGCCTAATTTCATTTGCACACAGTGTGCACACCCCAAAACCACAAGTCTTCATGTTAAAGGAGGGCAATTTTCTGAGCAACTCAGAGCACCCACTCTCTGAAACAGGGAACACCAAATTATCTATCTTATTCTTAAACAAGAACAGTCAAGAGATGCCTTTTTACATCAGTGCAATTGCAGTTTCCCAGGGCAACACAAGGATGACACCAAAACAGCCTGCCTCTCCGGAGCAGGCTACAGGAATGTTGCCCTAGCTCTCTGCACTTAACACAAACCTAAGAAAATCACAAGAAGCTGTATCCCCCAACCAGTTTAATGATCCAAATCTCATGGCAAAACAAGTCCTGAGCCCAAATCTCCGCAGAATTTTGAGATCCTCCCAGCAATGGGGGAAGACAGGGAAGTGAAGAGGAAAGTGGAAGGAGGAAGGAAACAGCTGCTTCCTCTTCCCAATCAGCTCTGAAAGCGTTGCTCTCCCCATAACACTTATAGTAAAACAGGAGCTACTTTCTTTTCCTGTCCTGGAAAAAGACGGACAAAAAAATCTTACCCTTCTTTACTCTTACAATCCTTCCACCCTGTTCCTGTCAAATTTGTTGGAGACCCGGAGCAGCATCTTTCACTGGGCTGCAGAGTCCTGTGCAGGGACAACTTTCATTCCCAGCATTTATTTTTAATTCCCATTTGAAACCCAGTGAACTACTCTAGAGCGTAACAAAATACCCATTTAAGATTTTCACAGAACCAAGCCTTTAATTTTAAAAATATTTATCTTGATCGCTGAAGATTTTCACTTTAAACTCTGACTGCATGAGCAAATGATTTGACAGACTATACTTACATAAAAAAATCAGAAACTGAAAGGAAATTCAGTAATACCAACCTCCCAGTCTACTACAGCCAATAACTCAGGGACTGGGAAGCTGGCCATGGAATTGCCTAATTTCATGAATATTTGGGAGGAGATACAACCTTATTTAAATTCACAGACTAGAGCAACAATTGGAGAGAAATTCTTAAAAATAAGGCTCATGGGTACAAGGGGCAGCTGTCTGTCCCCATCCCAATGTTATGTGCTGTGACAATTCTGCAGTGCCACTCCTTGGTTTTCAAGGTACTTTTACCAGTGTCAGTAAATCTTTTATTGTCAAAAACTGTTAAGTCAACCAAACCCAGGTATTTTAATCAGACACTGAACAGCTGGCTTCATACCCCAAAGCCAGGGCTGTGGGCAGCTGTCAGCCCCACAGCCACCAGAATCCAAGGAAGCAGCTGTTGTTGGAACGAGTTTCAGCAAGAATTGGCAACGAGCTACTCGGAGGCACTGCTGCTGGCGTGATTGTAAAACACTGGTACGAAACCTGTACTTGTGCAAACCAGCTAATTTTTGAAAAAGCTGGATTTGAACATCTCAATCCAGCAGGAGATGACACTCCATCCCACGACAGGTTAACAACCTGTTAGGGATTCAGCACACCCCAGAGCAGCTGGCTGGTTTTGTTGAGACAGGCAGTGGTGCCCCCAGGACACATCCACCGAGGAAAGGCAATTTTGAAAGAGGAGGCAATTGCCTTGCTGAAAAAGAAAAGTAATAATAATTTTTTAAAAAGTCTGAAGTCCCTCCTGACTGAGTTCAGTATCACAAGTTTCTGGGAGGACAAAGGAGGCCCACATACCTAAACCCTTACCACAAATACTACCGGAGTGGTAGAAGATGCGAGAACAAAGTTAAGCAGCCAGAAGGACGTCTGGCTCCCTTTGCATTTCTCTACATTCCTCCTTTAAACTCAGGAACCACACTTCTGATCATCAGCGTGTATTGGCTTGTTTTCCATTCAGTCCTGCTCCTGGGACATGCTTCGGTACCGAGCTGACCGAGCTGCCCCAGCCCAGCTGCACTGAATCCACATCTGCCTCAGAAGCTGCATCTTCCCAGGACCAGCAGGACCACTGCTGATTCTCTGAAAGCAGGAGGCATGAGAGCCCTGTGATTCTCTATTACCTGTTTAAAAAACAAACACAAAGCTAAAGTGTATCAAAAATTCATGAATTTCTATGAATCCTTAAAGAGTCTTATTTTTGCTTCCTGGAATGTAGCTCTTTAGGGCTACATCTTTTTAAATCTTGTTTTTGATCTTGAAAGTTAAGAACTTTGTCAGAAAAGACAGAATACAAGGAGATTAGACTGAGCATCGCCACCTCATCCCAACAGCCCCTGAACCTTAAAAAGCCTCTATCACATATTGCAAGACTTTGAAGCTGGCGATACTGGAATAGTTTTCTCAGTAACAAAGATGTAGAGGAGATCACATGATTCAGAAAGGTTGCTAGTGCTTCCAACCGTCATGAAAACACAAACTAAAAATCTTTAAAAATGCTGTGCCATGGCTCACAGTGTCTGTTGTTTGCTCTTCTATTTCCCCAAGCCAGGAGTGTGATGCGCATGCATATGCCACCTTTCAAATATGATTACTGAGTTCTGCTGAAGGCACTTGCATATGTAGAAATAAAAGAAAATATGTTTGAGTCCCTGAAGAGAGATAAAATGGATCTGGCCCTCCCACTCCATTCAGTCAAAAAAAGCCATGAATTTCTGAAAGCTGAAAAACATGGGGTAATACGAGAGCAGAAGCAGACCTGTGTGCTAGCTTATACCAGCAGCTATTTCAGTTTAAGGTGATACTTTGGGTTGTGAAATAAAATCTTGGAATTATGAGCATATTTGCTTCAGCCAGCCTCTGCTTTGGGGCCAGTGACCCCTTTAATTGCCTCAAATCACCTCGAGGCACCTCCAGGCAGAAAAATCTTTGCTCTATAAGCAGCATCAGGCGGACAACAAAAAAACTTAACCAGAAAACCAGATGGTGAAAATGTTGACAGTAGCTCATCATGCCTTGTTAGAAGACGAAGTATATGAAGGAGAACATAAAGCATGAAATGCCTTGGAAAAAAAATCTCATTTTTGCCACTACTTTGGATAAAATTAATTTTTTGTCACAGACTTCACTGATTTTGTGTCCAGTATTCTCCGAGGTAATATGCATCTTTCAGTATTAGAAGAACTAAATGCACACATTCCTTTACAAAAACATCTCAAAGGTGACCACTGAAAGCACATTTTCTCTAAGGTTTTAAAATATACCAGACTAATAGATGCAAAAATGTCATTTTTAACAATAAATTGAACTGATCATGTGAAAATTCATGCGCTTCAGCAATCTTAACAAAGGTACTAACTGCGTGACTAACGATGCACTTCTGCAGAAACCTCAGCTGATGAGGCTCATGCTCAAATGAAACTACAAAACTGCTCATTTTGACTGTGTTAGGCAACCTCTTTATAAGCCAAAGGCAGCAAGCTACCTGGGAAAGTAAGGCTGAACCTATCTGCAAGTGTTTGCAGGATCACGCTTTATTTTTATTTTATTTAGAAATACTTCTTTCAAACTAATCACCTCTTTCAAAAGATGCCACTAAATATAATGCAAGGAAGATTTACTTTCTAACAGCCTTGGGGGGGGTGTGAAACCACACAAAAATCTATCTTTTAAAAAGGATCAAGACATATTTAGATGCTACAGACATGAAATGCAGACCGAAACTCCAATACAGATATAATCATGTGAAATGGATAACTTCATAATATCACACATCTTAGATCATCTGACTCTTGTGTCTGTCTGCATATTCAACATCACAGCCCCAAGCTGAAAAAACACAGACATAGAAGAAAGAGATTTTTGTTTCCTGGTAAAGCTTCTTGCATTAAAGAACTGAAAGCAGGGCAAAAGGCCCATTCAAAAATGTGTCACAAAACACTTCACCGCAGACCTGAGAGCTTTGTTGTGAGAGCAGACAAAAAAGTGGTTTCAACAACAATATTGACTAATGGGATTATGTATACACAACAGTTTCCCATTCACAACACCCTCCCGGGGAGTTGAATGCAAGCTCAATTTTACCTGCACCAATAACAGCTACATTATTTTATGACAGATATTAAGCTAACAGAGTATAGACCACAAAGCTGCAACCAAAAACACTTAATCTTCCAGGAAGGATATCAGACAAGCAATTAAAGAAGCAATCATCCTCCCCTAAAAAATGCAATATATCATCTGTAAATGTATCTGTAAATTTACATCTATAAATCTCTCACTTTTGGCTTTAAGTAGGAGCTCATGAAGCATACACTTTTGTAGTATATTTTTGGTAACTTAGGGCTTTCAAATTATATATAATGTAGTATCTGGGTAAGTAACACACAGAAAACAGTATCTTGATGACATTATAGCAACACAAGAATATATGAACACAAACAACAATGAAGACAAACTGTTTAGCATCCTTTAGAACTTGCTTGCATACAAAAGAATTTCTGTATTCATATTACACAGAAGGGGTATAGAGAAAGAGGTCCTAGGACCGAGGATTCCTCCTTCCCAATTCCCTCCCCTTTCTTTAAATATATGAACTTTGCACCTAACCACAACAAGTAAACATGCTTTGAAGCTTTTTAAGAAAAAGAAAAGAAAAATGAAAACCAAATTTGGGAGTAAAACTGCTGCAGTTCCAGACAGGAAAAACTGTGTTTTAGGAAATGGAAAAACTTATTCCTGCACCTCATAAAGAATAAATACAGCTATGAATACAGAATAAACATCCTTGTTTGTAATAATAAGGAAAATATAATGTAGACACACAGCTATTGTTTGAAGTAAAGCACATCGAAAGCCTTCACAGTGACTCCAGCCACCCTGCCACGCTCCAAGGGGCCCTGCACAGCCTCACAGACTGCAAGGACAGAATCAGCAAGCAAAGGGATGGCCAGATAACCCATGTGCCTGTGGTGTAGTTTTCCATGTCAAGAAGGTGTCAGGAGGCAGCAGCAGCTGGGAGAGGAGCTGACCAGGGATTTGTAGTCAATGCTGAGGTTCTCCCACAGGCACTATCATGGGGCAGTGGGTAGCGTTCCCATCAGTGCTAATTTGGATGCTCAATCCCGACAGCAGGAAACTATCTCTACAAATTCAACAAGTAAAATGTGTGATGCAAGTGCTAAAATAGCAGCATTCAGTTACCAGAGTGACAATGAGAACGGTGAATATTTCCTCCCTTGGGCAGGATCTGCTAACTGCTATTTGGAAAATAGCAGATTTATATGTCTTTATTTTTCCTTTAGAAGCAGCAGGACCTTAAGAATCTGTCCAGCGAAGGAACCAAAAATGCACTTCTGTTGCTGTCTCTCCGAGTGCTCAGGCACCCGCAGCATTTTCCCTCCTTCCTGCAAGTCTCTGCAAAGGACGAAGGCTAAACAAAGTGCTGCTATATGAGGGCCATGCCCCCCACAGCAGCAGATAAAAACCAAATTATACAAAACTTATACTGTTTTGCTTCTGTCATCCTTTGCCTCCTCAGAGCTGAACAATAATGAGCTTGTCTAACACGGAAGAGGGGAACAGCTTTGTGCTTGGATGGGTCAGAGCAGATAGATGCATAAATATGCTCGCCCAAAGCTGTCTGCATTGGGCTGGGAAAGGGAAGAAGCACAAAGGTGAGAAGCTGCAGACAATGGGGCCGGAGGAAGAGCACAACCCTCCCCCTCCGTGCAAAACTTTGGTGTGGTAACCTCTGGCAAATCTCAGAAAGGATTCAACTTGAAAGCTCATTTTGCAGTTAGTTACATAGAAGTCACAGAAAAAAGTTTGCCTTATTGCTTCCCCTGAAAGTGAAATCAGCTATACTTTGTATAAAAGAGGAGCTTTTTTCTTTCTTTTGATTTAACAAATGAGCTCTCCTCCCCAGACCACACAAACAGAAACCACTATTTCCTCAGTCACTGCATGTTCGTGTCTAAAACCAGCCTAGGACAAGGGTAAAACCATGCTGGGTATGACATTACACCTCTATGTTGACCAAGATCACAAACTGCCATCAACATGTGACACATAATTTTGAAATTTTGGTTTTCCTGTTTTACCTTTTCCACTAAACAGACAGGAAAGATGTCTGTTAATGTGAATAACTGAATAATAATAATAATAATCATAATAATAAATCCGTTTTTGCAGAATTTAACACATTACAAAACTAAGATTTAGAAAGGCCCCAGCTGACCAGTAGAAAGAAAACAGATCCCAGTGCTCTGATTCAACAAGTAATAAAAATGTTTTTCCTACAAAATCTTTTTAAAACCCCTAGTGGAAAGAAGGAAGTCAGTAATTTCCAGTGGAAATGGCTAGGGGAAAGGCATCTGAATTCATAGGCTCAAACAAAACGTGTACTAATCCAAGTGTGAAGGAAGGCTGTGAGATATTTGAGTTAGCTCAATATGAATTCCCTGAAGGGGCATTCCCTGCAGGTATTTGAAAGATGTGTAGATGTGGTGCTTAGGGACACAGCTTAGGAGTGGACTTGTCAGTGCTGGGTTAACAGTTGGACTTGATGACCTTAGAGGTCTTGTCCAACCTAAATGATGCTATACTTCTGTGAATCCCTTTATTCCAGAGCAGGGAACTGAGACTCTGAGGGCATAACTCCACTGTGTTTGACGTTGGCTCAAAAGCATGCCTTTGAAGCAAGTCTCCTGACCATGTCTGCTTACAACATGCTGCTCTCTGCAGCATGGAGCAGCCCTGGAGCAGGAAGGCTTCCCCTCCAACAGCAGAAAACCCGGTGACACGCTGTAGGAGCAAAGCACCTGCCTTCCAACTACTGCTGAGTGTTCAATCCACAGGTCCAGGTGAAACCTGGTCTGAAGGTGTGACCCAGTAATTAAACCAAAGTGTGCTGCTAATTTCAGTAAAAGCAGAACCACAATCGCAGTCCACACCACCACCACCTGCTCCCCAGAAAAATGCCAGGGAGGATAAGTATACAAATGGAAGCAGGTCTGGACAGCGAGGTAAGCAAAATCTATGAAAACTCACAAAGAAAAAGCAAATGCTGTCTTTTCAAAGCGAGATTTTCAAAGAAGCTCAGAGAGTTCATCAAAATTCATGCTTCAGAGGCTCCTTCGAAAATCCCAGCTTGAACTGCTCTACCGCTCCACTCTCTTCTGCTGCAATAACACAAGACAAACACCTAATTCAGAACAAACACCGTGGAAGTGAAGTCAAGTTTTCATTACCATAACCCCACATCTTGGAAAAGTGGATACAAGGGTCAAGAGCCTCTCAAAAATTGTGTTTCTTCTATTATATGTAAATTACACATACACAAAAAAAACCCACCTCAGACAAGATCATGTTGAAATACTCCTGGGGATTCATAGAAAACAGAGCTGCAACAACTACAAGATAGCTGCCAGTTACACAAAAGACAGTGCCACCCTCAGCTCTTGATATCACATTCATCTATCCAGTAAGATATTCAGATATGCAATCACTTGACAGGTTAGAAATATTACCTCTGCACTTAAAATAGAAAAGACAGGCCTTATCCTGTTCTCATTTGTACCTGAGCAACCCTACAATTAATTCAGAGCCCGTTTGTTTTCAGATGCCTCTGATCTTTGCAAACACGCAGTGGTTCATGAGGGCTTTTTCAGGGTTTTTCAAGTCAGCCTCTTTGCTCAGCCCCCCACCTCCATCCTCCTCAATGGAGTGAATTCCAGTCACAACCCACACCCTTTTTCAGTGCCCTATTGCACAAAACAGGTCGTGGGTTTGGTGCTTGGGTCCTAAGGGATATGGAGGAGTAATGACATTTTATACAGCACTGAGAACAGCATCAGTACTGCACTGTAAAAAAAAAATCCTCACTCCTGCTGCAAGGCTACATCTTCAGGAGAAGGAAGCCGCAAGCTCACAAACATACTGTGAGAAAATACACATTTCCATTCACATTATCCATTCAATCTTCCCACAGAGCACAAGATAGCAACAGAAAACACTGCCCTGAAAGTGTTTTGTTTTGTTTTGTTTTTTAAAACCCACCTATTTAAGGGTGCTGGCAAATTCATACAATGTGCACTTTTTATTTTTAAATGCATTTGCTCAGACTCTGCTCCCTGTTACACTCTAGCATTACCTTTGACTTGAATAGCCCTACATCAATAAGCAAAACTAATTACCAAACAAGAAACCAACATTTATAATTATTTCTTTAAAACAAACAGAAGCAAAAAACCTTGTACAATGAAGTCTGTTCCTTAAAACAAATGTGCACAGATACTTGCTATTTGCAAGGCTGCTCTCGAGTTCTGCAGTACCTGGAGTGCCTTCTAGAATAGAAGAGCATTCTATCTTGAGGCGAGTCATGCACACGGAAAGATACGAATTTTTCAAATAAATCTCAAAGGTCACGATGGAGGTACTTGACAGTGGCACTTTGTGTTCTGCTGTAAATAATTCTGCCTATTTAAGCAACCACCTCTGAGCTGCCACTTCTTCTGAATTAGGCTATGCTAAAAGATGGGATTTTACAAAGCAGCGAACACCACCAATTAAAAATCATACCCAGTTTTGCTTTAAGGAAACAGCCTCATAAGATCAAGGAGGTTCCCAAGGTACACAATGGGTTGAAGACAGGAGGTTATGTGAACTCCATTTTCAAAAACACAAACACAACCCTTTGTGCTCTACAGACCAAGCCTCCAAGAATATTAACAGCAGACAGAGAGCTTTCCACACCTTTTTATGTAACATGAAGCAGCACCTGCGCGACTCACCTACCTCAGCGATTAAACCGTACTTTGCACTGTAGTATCTGAAAGCTGCTTTTCCTCTCTTCCTATTACCCCCCAAAAAAATCTCCATGTCCTACATTAGGAAACAATATAATTCATTTAAGTAAATTCAGAGAACTATGAAGTTTGCATGTAACTACCAGGCCTGGTCAACTGTACCCAGACCCCAGGTATCAAGATGGGAGTCTTCATTTTCAGATAGCTAGCTGTCACCTAACGAGGACTACACTCCCTGTTGTGTGCACCCACCACACCCCGTGGACATGTGGGCAATTCTTCTGTCATCTTGCGTTTGTCTGGGTGTAGCTGATTGCAACCTTGACTGAAAAACGAGGAAATAAATCTCCTTTCCTGTTGGATCTGTAGGTACTAACAGAAGTGCAGAAGCAACAGGAAAATAAAAGTTTTGTCTATGACTGACAAAACACAAGGAATAAAGTTGGTGAGTTAAAAAAAAAAAAAAAAAAAAAGTAAGTTATTTTCAAGACACATTTCAGACCACAGCTGACATCTAGCTTCTGCTTTATGCTACATCCTTCAGACAGGCTGAGTACTGTGGGGTGGGAAGTGCAGGTTCATAGCACATGCCAGTGTGAACAAGGAATAATAACAGCTTCTTGAACTGTAGGTATGGACTGCATTTGTGTATACACAAAAGTATGTATGTGATCCAAGCAGGCCTGAAGGCAAAGATGAATATGATATTCATCTCCTGGCTCCTCCTTCTCCATCTCTACATATGGTGGGGGTACTGGATGAAACCAGACATTCCTCCAGGTGACAAAAGAGTCCTCCCTGACTGCCAAAGGCATCCTAGCTCCTTGGGGCAGTGAGGCTCTGCTGTCCCCTACTCCAGCATCATGAACCCAAGAAGCTTCAAACTCAACAGGCCTCCCTCTGAAGTAGACTGGCAAAGCTGTGCTGCTTGCATCCTTCCAAGGGCACACCACCTGGCTGGGGATATAATCCACTCCTCTGCTAGCAGCTGCAGTGGACAACAGGCTGCCCCAGTGCTGTGAATTATCTCTGTAAAAAGCAACGGTAATAATACCTGACCCTTTATTTGTGATGAAATTAAAATCCATGCCAATATACCAGCATGTACTCCTCCTGTTGAAAAGGGAGACAGCTTAGTTCAGGATCTCTCAAATCCTTCTCTTCTCGTTCTGGTACATTAACCTTTGTGTGATCCAACCTTGCTGTAGGGCTGAGTCCTCTCCCTGCACTTCCACCCATGGCAGATCCACCACAAACAATGATGCTGGGAACATTGGAGCCTCCCACATGTTCCCCCATCCACTTTCCTCGGGAATTACTGACCCTGTACCTGCAGCGGTTCCTTCTCCATCCTGCAATGCGAAAGGAAACGTTGCCCCACAGAAGAGAGAGGATAGAGGGAAACCTGTCACCAGCCCTCACACTCTGCAGAAGACACAAGCTCAACTCCAGAGACAGAACACGGCTTGTGGCTGGTACTGTTGCAGCTGCACTGGCATCACCACCACATCCCAGTATCACTTCTCTGTCCCTTGGGTACTCAAAAAAATCTGCAGGTATGGCCTGCACAGTCATGGTGAAGACACAAACAGCAGACGGCATACGGATGGTTGGAAAAAAACAGCTTACTGCAAGCAGGCTGTAAACCAAACAGCCCTACTGAGTTCTCAGCATCCTGCCCAAAACCCAGAGAAAGGGAAAATCAGACTCAAGAGCTTCATCCCTGTTTGTTTCATGCAGCTAAGTTCCGGCTACATGATGTGTTTGAAAGAAACAAGTCATCTTGCAGAAAGAAGTCATCATCATGTCCCTTGACAGATTTTTCCTTTTACACAAAATCAGGGGATTTTTTTTTTTTTTAAATTTGTGGGAAAGTTTATGCTTCTTTAAAATGCCTTTACCCATAAACTGATGTGCCTATGTCTGATTTGCCTTGACAGCATGTGGATTTGAAAACCTAATCATATTTACCTTGGTAATGTGATTATCTCTAGGAACACCAAAATGCAATCTATTGTTGACTGAAAAATCATGATAAATTTATCCAGCTTTCTGCTTTTTAATCCCACCAATACTATACAGTAAAATCCCTAATATTGCAAAAATTTACTTATTAGCATAACATTATTAACTGGTGCTTGATTTGACTGAGCAATTTTATACGTATGTAAATATACAGTTCAGGCTTTGCAGGATCCTGTGTAAGAGAGGACATATCTTCCTCTGCCATCCAAGGCAAACAAGGTAAAACACATTTCAGTTGTGGTGAGTGAATCTTTCCTCAAACCTCAATATAAAATTTTTAGCTTGATCTATAACAACACAGGGAAACACAACTGTTGGCTAAGATGTATTTGTCATTTATATTCATATATGAGGGGAAAGGCTATTGTTTGAAAAAAGACTTCTTCTAGAAAAGAAGATAGCCTCTGCTTCACTTTTCATTCTTATCTCAATTTTCCACCATAGAAAACCTTCCTTAGGCAAACACTCTGAAATGTAGCTTCTAAGAGCAGCGTTGGCTTTGAAACACATAATGAAAACAGAAAAGATATTTAGCATTGATGACAGGAAAGCAGTTGCTATGAGCACAACACAGTAGCCCCTGTAAAGGAACATTACTCTTCCTTAAATATGTACCCCTCTAAATCTGCATACTGCAGCCTGAAAAGCAAATGCTGAGAGTCCTAAAAGTTTCCCACTGGCACACCATGTTTTTTCCAACCACCACTGAAATTTTCTTCTTCTAAATGGTCCGTCAAGCTCTCTACCCTACCCTTACAGCAAATAAAACTTCTGCTAAGCCCTTCTTATGAAAACAAATACCATTCCTTAGATTTCTCAGCATGTTACTTGCAAACGACAGGCCAGCAAACAGATACTCTCCATATGCCAAATTATGTCATTTCCATTTTCTAGAACGAACACTTCTCACAGCAAACTGGCAAGGGTTTTTTCTTTTTTTCAGTTGGGTTATGAAAGATCCAGCTCTATGTCTTGCTGCACCTGCTGTGTCGCTAAGCCTGGTATCTGGTGGCAGCCCCCCAGTCGTCCATAGCAATTCTGGGTCCAGAAAAGAGAGTTTGTCACTTGCACATCCTCAGATGTTCAGGGGTGAATTCTGTGGATATTTTCATGTAGATTTCTGTAAACACCAGCTTTTCCTATTTGAAAACAGAATTTGATTTCCCACACTTTTCATGGTACAAGCTGGTGCCTACAGCATACTGAAGTCCCAACATATAAAGCTAAACTCCTGCATTTTTAGCTTAAATTACAAAGATGAGTCTTTATGTCCGTGTAGTGGAAAACTTGTCTGAGAGACTACAAGTAACTGAAAACATAAGGAGAAATTTAAAAAAAAAAAAAAAAAAAAAAAAGATTTGGCCCTGCTTCTCATCTTGACCTTCCATCATACTCACTGCTCTATGGAGCCTCTGGACAGCCCACCTGGTATCGTATCTACTTCTTTGAAATGAGGAAGCCACAGAACTACTAGAGGGCTGGGTTTTTTCTTTCCTTTCAGGGAGCACATTTGGGAAACTCATATTTGTGTTTTAGGTGTTTTGAACTGTTCCAAGCCAAGCTCTGTTCTCTGCCAGAAGAGTTCTTGAAGTCATAATAATTACAGATTAAAGCATATTTCCTATCCAAAAGCTGTCATCAAACTATGAACTGTCATTATCCTATTTATCTACCATCAAACTATGTTTTTGTGATGGTCTGTAGGGCTGGTGACTCACATGGTTGATACCAATTTTCAGCATTTCAAGGTGCTTGGAACATTATTATCACGGAGAGGAAAGATGTCTAGCAGACTCCTAAGGAAAAGGGCCAGTCTGGCTGCCTGCATAGGAGCTTTGCTGGTAAAGAAAAGAGTGAAGACAAAGATCAAGTAATGGAAATGCACCAACCACATAAGCAAACCTTCTAAAGTGTCTCACTCCTTCCACTCTCCCAACAACTAATGAGGGGTCACAGCACACCAGCCAAGCACCTGCATGCTGTAACCACGGGACTTCCACAGCAGGTTGGACCTAGCAAGCTTTGAATTGGTGGCCAGCAAATGCAGCCAACACAAACAGGGCTTTTCATGTGTTACCAGCTCAGGTTTTCTCACAGGGGTTAATGTGCACTCCCCCAGGCAGACCCCTCTCCCCCATCCGGCTCCAATGTTGTATCACTCTGAAACCTGCAGAGTCCTGAGGCTTTGGCAGACACAGCTCCCTCGTAGGATCTGTCCCTCTGTGAAGGTGTCTAATTAATTCCCTAGTACTCAGGAACACTGTGTTCTGTCCCACTGTTCTACTCTTCATAATTGACAGCAAGGGGTTTTTTTCCTTGTTTGATGAATATTACCTTTTTATGTGACAGAGATGCTTGCTAAATAATACAATAAGAGTCTAAAATATGCCAGAGCAAATTTCTGGGGGATTTGTTTTTAAAAGGTCTGAGTAGTAAGGGAACAAGGCTGATGCATCTATGCTGTTCATCATACTCCAGTGACTTTTGAACCACTGGTCAACATCCATTAATATCTGGAAGATGACCCCATTTCCACAATTTTCAAAGGAAACAACAGAGGGAGGCACAAGCCTGTAACCTGAACAAGCAAAAAGGCTGGCAGAGACCAGTGGTGGTGAATGCCAGTCCATGCAATGTGGGGCTGGCCACGCTCAGCGTGCACACAGCTCAGCAAAGCCACTAGTCAGAGGATGCTCCTGCACAGCTCTAAGTGACAGTGAAGACCCAGCCTCTCAGTGTGCTCATGCTAAAGGATGTGGGTGTGCTCAGTGCCCCTTACAGGGCTCATGGAGGAGCTTGTATGCTGTGTGCTACTACTGAAACAGCCCTTATTACCTGAGCCTTAACCCTGTTGAACATTCCCCCTTCAGGCTGGCACAGGATGGTCATTTAGCCTCCTGAAGTGACAGCTGAACTCAGTAAGCATCCCCTGCTTTAGAGGCAGCAGCTATCAGCGGTATACAAGGTCACACACCTATGAAAAGACTTAGTTCAGCATGTACACTTCCCATTCACTTATCAGACCATTAAATCGCTGTTTTCATGCAATGCTTGTATACATCACTCTGAAATCCAGGCTGCCTGAAGGGCTTTAGGTTCAGTGAATGGAGAGTGTCCATCACACACAAAAGATCCGGTGTGCTTCCAGCAGCTCACAAGCCAACTCCTGATGCTGGGATGACCCCATGGCATGGACAGTGCCCCCAGCTCTTTGTTCTGCTCCCCTTTCAGGATTCTGCCTGTAAGACACTTGTTTCTGAGAGACTTTTCTTTTGTCTCTGGCAGTTTCATTTTGGAGGCATCTTCTGTGGTGGGCTGAGACTGTACTGCCTGCCTGCCCAAGGCCACAGAGATCACGGTTTTGACTACTCAGCCTTCCATCACAAATCCTAAATGGTGGGATTCAACTCCTGAAGGTTTCCTCCAGCACTAACAACTCAAGGAACTTTTCAAGCCCTACAAAAACCAGGCAAGTGAACTATTCCAGCACCCGCCTTCATTACATATTTCCAGAATATAAATACTGAGGCCATATGCACCTCTGTCTTTTCCAATAGGTAGAAACAAATTGAACCTTCACAAGCTTTACTACTAATAAAATTATTTAGAATTACTCAGGAAATGAGAATTATTGTAAGTCAATAAATTCTGAAGAAAAATCCTTTTGTACCTGATAACTTCAATGTCCTTTTGAGTGGACCTCTCCCCAGCAATTACTCAGCAGATATTCTCTCCTTACCTCCCAGCAACCGCTGCTCCCAGAAGGAATTCTCCTGCCCATTTGCATTCAAACCTAACACAGTGACACAGACAAGGAACTGCAGGCAATGTTTGGACTCCAAATCCAATCACCAATTTGCTTCCTTAGCAAAATAGAAAAAAACCCCAACAACTCACAACAAAAAACCCAAACCAGAAAACCCAAACAAACAACCCCCAAAAAAGAATGCGCTTGTTTCTAACCACCTGGCCTGCTGGAAAAGGAAACTTCACATACAGAAACAGCAGTACTTTCCCCAAAGAAAACTATGGCAACAAGAATTCTAGGCATACACAAAAACAACTACCTGGGACCATCAAACCAGAGGATGTGAAATTATTTTAAACCAGTGTTGCTGAAACCTTGCCTCACAGAGCTCCTCATTCATTTAAGATGAAGCTATGAAAATTAATTGTAATTTGACATGAAAGAAACCCTGGCAGAACCTGGCCCCAGTTTCTAGTAACCTTGTATCCTCATCCACTCATTCACCACAAACTGAAACAAACTCCTCCTGAATGAGACAGGAGCCTTTGGCACCAACAAGCTGATTTCTGAACAAACCTTTTTTTTTTTTTTCCCATTTACATATAATTACACACTAGCCTCTGAGCAGCTAGAAGCTCCATGTTCTTTTTTTGTATGGTTTGTTTCTTGTGAATACACATAGAGCACAAACCCAAACCACATTAATGATAACCTTGTTAAATATAAACTAGTATGCAATTATACAAACTGCTAACACAAACAAAAAAGCCAGGAAACTCTGATTATATGTTCACAATGGTTTCTGAAAACTAAAGAAAAATAACAACGTAAAACAGCCTGTCTTGCCTGATACTGTAACAGAAAAAGATTTCACATTGTAACCTACCTGTCTCAACATAGAGGACTAATCTGTCAAACCACACATTCAGTTTCAAGCTCACTGCAAGGACAGCAGAAGGCTGTGAGGAAAGGCAGCAGGTGCACACACAAACTGCCAAAAACAAATCTCTGATTTTTTTCTCCGCATCATCCTTCAGGTGAGCTGATGCCTGTCTCAGGGCAGTTGCTATGACTTCCACCCTGTTGCCCTGAGGAGGGCTGGCAGTGTGCTGGGGATCTGGCTCCTTCCTCTCCATTAAGAGAGCAGTAGCAGGTCTGCTCGAACCCTCTGTTCTTGGGCTTGCACCAGCCCGGTGCATGCCTGTGATTTATCTTCTGTGCAGCCAAGAGTGAATCCAGCAATTGGAGCCTCTACCACATCTTTTCATTAAGATGATGAGTAGCTAACGCTCCATACAACCTCCATGGTTTGCAGCTGTCCATTCTGATATTTAAAAATATGTAGCTTTTCCAGAACAGAAAGAAATGTATTGAAGGCAGGCCAAAGTCTGCCCTGGGCTGCACACGTGCAGGGTCACAACAGCCAGTAAAGGCAGGGACATTAGCCAGAGCCCTCCTGCACCAGTGTTAGCTGTAAGCAAGTGCTACAGTGGAGAGCCTCACACTTGGCAGCGGAGTAATGCAAGGTCTCCACCACAGCTAAATCTAGCTCTCAAGAAAACCAAAGAGCATGAGAAAACGAGCACTTTCCTTATATCCTACATCACAATAAAACATACAGCACAAACAACGGCCCCTATAGGGGAGTGGCGGAGCATCCTGACAAGGTTTCCTTAGGTGATTTCCCTTAGCATGGACTTGGGCTATCCATTCAGTCTGTTTGCATATTAGCAGCACAGCTGAACTTGTAAGATGTTGAACTTCTAGGCTGTACACGTGAACAGTAATTACCTTTCCCTCCTAAACTCCAAACTGTTCTCATGTAACAGGGAAAAAAAAAAAAAAAAAGCTATCAGTTGTGGAAGAAAACATTCAGAGTGGCAAACAAGGGCAAGGGAAAATAATTACTTGATTGCTCCTAGAGGTGAGGCCAGGACCAAAGCTTGCAAGCAAGAAAAACCAAAGAGTATCCTTGGGAATCTAGAAAGGTAACCTTCAGGAATCCTGCATCAATAATAAACTCACTAACTAGAAGGCCAGGCAGAATACAGCCTCTTGAACACTAAGAGGGTACTGCCATGTGCAGTATCACCAAGAAGTAAAAAGTTCAAGAGTAGAAAATCAATCCCCAAATCATGGTCTCAGGGTCACTTTGCACTCACAAAGCTGAGGGCAGAACCTTGTCAGACCAAAATGCATGAGCATGTGTGTGTCATATTGCTGTGCTGTTGATCCACAACACAACTAGAGGGTTGTCACTGCAGAAAATGTTTTGAGAGACACATGACTAGGAGAAGAAGGGTGGTAGCCCACCAGCAGACATTTTACTTGGCAATGTAGAGCTCCCTAGCACGGCACCTGAAAAGCCACCAGTATAATCCAGATGGAAGGGGCAAAACTCTCACAACAGCGGGGCATGCAGCAAAGACAACTTTCTCCTGGAATACCTCCAGTTTCTCCAACCTGGTTAGTTTTGAGAGGGACTTTTCGACAGCGATCTATGCTCAATTACCCTTATAAACCCTTGCAATAACATGTGACTCAAAGTTTACCTATTTGTCCAAGGGAGGAACAAGAAGGGAGTGTGGCAAATGGGGAATGTGGGAGTGGCAGCCGATGTGGGCTTAGGGAACACAGTCATTTCCTCCAGCTTCTTCTCTGCCTCTCCCCCCCCTCCCGTCTTCGATATCTGAGTTTGTTATTGAGGAAGTGAAGGAAGGTGATTTTGTACCCGTGGAGCAATTAATCCTCATGCATTTGCACATTTTTACATGATTGCACCTTCTTAGCCAAAAATCTCATCTTTTCAAGCCGGTAAGGTTATTCTCTTGGGAATTAAAAGGCAAAAGAGTACCCAGCGGTAGTAAACAGCCCAGAGGAATATGAAGTGCTTGTAGATAAAGAGCTTATTTGGGGTGGTAGCTAGACGCTGCTTAAACCATGCGCTCGGACCGTAATCCGCGGATGTCGATGCAAAGATTTCCTTTGCCCGTATGGGCTACAGACCTGACTACGGCGCAGTTGGCTCAGGGCTGCTTCCCAGCCTGCTGCCTACAAGACAGGTAGCACGGCGGGCTGAATCCGCCACCAGCCATGAGAACAGGGTGACAACCTCTCCGCAGCTGGGCTGGGCTGCAGCGGGGCACGGTGGCTGTGCAGCCTCACGCCCGCACTGCTGAGCAAGAGAGAAACTTTCAGCCACTTGCGCCCAGGCGGGAACGACTGACTGACTGACTGGCTGGTGCGACCCGGGAGGCTCGGGCACCTCCGCCGACCCGCCCCTGCACCCTCGCAGATCGCTGCCGCTGCTGCCCCGGCCCCGCGGAGCGAGGCTCCTGCACGGCGGCTATGGGGCCTCCCTCCCCACCGCTTCCCCCGGCGGCAGTGCAAGTCCTTCCCGAGCGGCGAGCACATCGCCATCCCGCGCATCCCTCATCCCGCGCATCCCTCATCCCCGCATCCCGCGCATCTCTCATCGCCGCGCCGCAGCTTACCGGGATCGCTGCAGCTCGAAGGCGGCGGCGGAGCCGGGCTGCCCCAGCTCTCCGCTGCCGCCGGCGATGCCCTGGGGGCTGGTGCGGCCGAAGGGCGCCGGCAGCACCCCCGCCGTGAAGGAGTTGAGGCGGCCGCGGCTGCCCGCCGCCGCGGCTCCCAGGAAAGCGGCGGGAGGCACCTGCACGGCGGCGAAGGCGTCCTCCTCCTCCTCTTCGTCTTCCTCCTCCTCCGGGGGCTCTGCGGGCGCCGCCGGAGGGCTGCCCAGCCGCGGCGGCGGCGGAAGCAGCGGCGCCTGGCGGGGCCGGGCGGCGGGGCCGTCGTTGCCCGGCGGCGGGGGCCGCCCGTCGAGGGAGATGCTGGTGAGGAAGGAGAGCGCGGCCTGCCTGCGCCGGGGGTCGCTGCGCGCCGGCGGCGGCGGCTGCGGCGGCGGCTGCGGCGCTTTCCTGGGGCAGGGCTCCGCCGGCGGCAGGGGCCCGGCGGCGGGACTGCCGGGGCTGGCGGCGGTGGCGGCCGCCGCCATTGTCGGCCGACTCCCCCTCCCCTCGGCGCTGGCCGGGCGCTGCCTCTCGCTGCCGGCCCGTCAGGCGGGCGGGCGGCGGGGCAGGGGCGCCGCGGTGCCGGCGGGGTGCATGGGGGTGGCGGGGGGTGCGCTCCGCCCGGCCGCGCCGCGCTGCCCCGGGCCCCCGCCGCCCGCCCGCTCCGTATTTATAGGTGCAGCAGCCGCACCGCCGAGCGCCCTGTGCAATAACACGGCAATCACGTGTGGGAAACGGGGCGCTGGAGGAAAACAAAAGCCCGGCCAGCAGCCCGGAGGAGGAGGAGGAGGAGGAGGAGGGAGAAGGGTGGGTCTCGGCGAGCTCCCTCCTTTCAACCTCTCTTTTTTTTTTTTTTTTTTTTTTTTTTTTTTTTTTTTTTAATTCCCTTTCACCCCCTTCCCTCCTCCTCCTCCTCCTCCTCCTCCTCCTCCTCCTCCTCCTCCTCCTTTTTCCCTTCCTGGATGCGTGGGGGCGGGCAGGAGCGGAGGAAGGTGGAGTCTGTGCCCGTAGTACACGGCACATGGCTCTCGGAGCCTCGCACCGGCCGCACCGAACCCGGGGCTGCCGCTCGGCCTGACCCACCCGCGGCACCGGGAGCGGCACCGGGACGCAGCCGTACCGTGCCAAGCGGCCCGGGCGCTGCCTGCTGGTTTTCCCGGATGGGGGCTGGTGTCCGGGGCAGGCGCTGGCGGTAGGTGCCCGGCGGGCAGGGAGGAGAGGCGGGAATATGGGATGCTCTTGGCTGCCGACGGCGCGTCCCACAGTGCAGCAAGCCCGGGCTGCCCCTGCTGCAGTCTGAGGCGTGCAAGTGCCTCTGTGTGCGCAAGTAACATCTCACAGGTTCCCTTTCCGTTAAAGCACCTCCCTCCCCCACCTTTCCCTCAGTCCCTTCCTCAGTCCTTCCCTCTCCCCTACACCAGAGAAAGCGCAGGTATTTATTTTGCCCTCTACTATATAACCCAAGCCCCAAATCTCTGTATTCCCTGTCGTCCCCAAAGTGATGGCTGTTATGCAGCTGACTGCAGGTCTGCACGCTGCCTCCTTCTGCAGCTGCTGCTTAGGGAAGGTGAGTGGCCAGTCTCACCTCAGCAAAATGCTTCTTCAATTCTTCATTACTTTATTTTGATCAACTCAAGCGTGCTTGTCCTGTGATGATAATTTCATCAACAGCTTATGTAAGGGTTGGATAACAGATACATACAAACAGCAGAACATATGGTTGTTGGAAGATAACAGCATGCGCTTTCTTCATAAAGCATTACAATGACTATTATTACATTCCATTTACAGTTGGTAGATGATTTACAAACCACCCCAAACTGTCACAAAATATGCCAATATCCCCTACAATTTTATCAAAACCTTGCTAATTTGATGTTTAAAAAAAAAAAAAAAAAAAAAGCTTGAACAGAAAGGAGAACCTAATCTTATTGTTGGAGGAAGCTATGGATCCAGATTCGTGTTCCTCTCAAAACTGACCTTTTGAGCATTCAGAGACTTTAGAACTGAGCTCTGTGACTTGGATTGATCTCTGAACCTTTGGTCTCTACTGACACGAAGTGCCACAACCTCCAGACTTAGAGGCCACGTCCCTGGGATGTGCTACTTGCATGGTAGGAACATTGGATGGGCAGCATCCTGAGCAGGAAGCAGGATGGGAAACGATGGAGGAAAGGAATGTTTTCCAGATCACATCTTCTTAGGGAGGTAATTGCTATTTTGAGATGGTCATTCTCACCAATCAGCTCTCTTGAGCTTTACGATGGTGCTGGTGTGCCTGTCCCTGTGGCATGTCATGGATGTGGCAAGGATGGATCATTTGGATGGGAAGTGAGAAGGTCAAAGTACTAAACTCTCCTTCCCAGAGAAAAGCCCAACTGACATGTCCTATCTGCTGGAAGGATGCTCTGTACTCCTGTGGTTTCAAAGTGGTTCCTTCAAACTTCTGTTTTGGAGAGGAAGGCGGAGGAATTTCAGGCCTGCCACCATCCTTTGATGAGGCAGGCAATGCCTGTTTCTGACCAGAAGCCTTCACCCTGCAGGGGCAACCAGTGAGATGTCAGGGCAACAATGTACTTGGTGTCTCATGGATGAGTTCCGCGCTCCTTTTAAGACAGCTTTTAAAAGAAGTCATGACTTTTTGGAGCAGAACTCCTAGGCCACTGAAAAAGGTCACAGCTCTGTAGCCTGATAGTTGGTACATTCACTGAATGCTGACCTCTGGTCCAAGTACTACTTGCAGAGGGTAAATAAATAGGTCATGAAACTCAGGCCTCCCATGTTACAGCCGAGTAAGGTATACACTGGGATATTTTTTTCCTATTGCATTTCTCAGGGGAAGCAGCAACAGTGTATTGTTCTCTGCAGCTCAAGAACTTTGTCTAGCAACTGAGTGCTGGAGTGTGTTTTATTGGTTTAACTTCTTACAAAATACAGGTCTGGGAAAGAGAACCACCACCAAAATGGCAGGTGAGGTTCCAGAGGTTGATTTAACTTGGGATAATTTTTATGAGTGCAGAAGTATGCGCTTCTTTCACAAAATTACTCTTGTGATGGGATAAACCACTCTCTGTTGGTAGCATTATTATAAATGGAGCCACAACCTCTTTTCTAGAGCTCCCTTAAAGCTGCCCCAGAGGGAAATGTTATCCCCTCCCTTGTCCACATGTGCATCTAACTGCTTTTTGGCACCTGATTTTTACAAAACTATTTTTTACAATCTCTGAGATCAGGAACGCTTATGTGAATGGTTGAGCCTATCAACCTCATCACATCAAAATTAAGGTGGTAGGAATAAATTGTAGGTCTTTCCTGGCCTGGCTTATTCAGCTGAGCTCGTTTTGGCACTTTGGAAAGTGTTTGTGCTCACCAGCCTAAATACTTCCATGGGCCCAAACTGATGCCTGTGGTCTAGCTGCCTCTGGGGGTACTGTGCATATGCACAAACTGTCTTTTCCAAAAATCACACTGAAGATGAGCTAAAACATCCCTTCTACTGCACGTGAGAATAAACCCATTTGAGAAAGCCACATACAAGAAGAAAAGCATGATTTTTTCTGTCTGAAGTGAAGCTATTTTTGATAATGAGTGGGGTACCACAGTACAAAGATAATTGGCATGTTAGAAATACCAGGTTCTCGAGGCCTATTTATACATGCAGTAGCAAATTTAAATCAATGTGCTCAACACAGGGTGAATTTTTTTCCCAGTTACTTATGTTGTCTTGATCTGTGCTGAGCAAAACTATAGGTGATTACAGTATGCTATGGTAGTCCTGTCTGCTGAAAGTTAAGTGGAAATGTTAAACAAATTGACTTTGCTGGTTGAAACCTTTTTGCTTGGTGGGGAAGCAGTGGCTGACTAAAGGAAATAGCAAAGTTGAAAGGAAAACTAAAAAGCCACATTCTGGAAGCTTGCTTCTGTGACTGTTTTTCCGATTACTTCTCTCCTCAAGTTCTCTTCCAACCAACCAGTTCTACCCAAGTGCAAGCAAATGTTTTTATTTCAGAGGCCACAGACTTATGTAAGCAGTTGGATGACAAGTGGTAATGGGAGTGATAGAGCATGATGGCTTTTTCACCCAGTACACCAAGAGCTGCAAGAGAGGCTCATCAGTTGTGGGTGCTCAGGGGCAGCATGGAATTTGGGGGGCCCTGTTAACACAGGTGATGGAAAGGCTGTCTTTAAAGAGATTGAAGAGCGTGGAGAGAGTTCAGACAAAAATGAAAGCTCAGCAATTTAACAGTCTCAGGAATGGGACTGGAGAAATGGTACCTCTGCATACCTGCCTTCAGAGGAAAGTTAACCCAAGTGTGGAGTTCTTGTGTTGTCTTGGGTTTCCTCTAGCTAGTGTGAGGGCAATCCTGATGCAAAGCAAGCACGCAGCCTGCAAGATATGAAGAGTCAGCCCTAAAGGCCAGAGGCCTTGAGCTAATGCTAGGCTCCTGAGTGGCTTGTCAAGTCAAGCTTAAAAATATCTTTTCAGGTGAATTGAAAACTTCACCCAGCATTTGAGTTAGAGGCGAGACTTGCGTTATACCGAGAGTTAACTCTGCGGGAATAACCAGTCCTGAGTCACCAGCGTGAGTCACCAGGCTAGTTCTTGAGTGGCCTCAGCACAGTGTATGCCTGCTTTGGTGACAAAAACAAGTTTCTTATTGTCACTGGTACTTGTTAGAGCTGCAGGACTGAGGCAGCTAGGGGAAGAAAAAGTAAATGCAATTGTTTCTTGTAATTTTGGCAAGCTTGATTTCTGACTGTCAGGATTAGTCAGGTAACACTGCTATGCAAAGCTCAGCAAAGACGTAGTGTGGAGATAATTCTTCTGTGCTCCTTTAGGTGAGAACAGATCGGTGTTACCGGTGGTCTTGGATATCACTGTCAGATCCCCACAGTCATGCAGAGTTCCTATCACCTGTGAGCACTCTACTTTTGCTGTGCAAGACTTCAGAGAAACAAGAAATGTGCAATCTTTATAAACATTTTTTTTTCTTTCTGTTGCAGAAGAGAATTGTGCTTCACAAGAGGAAAGCAGACGTAAGGTTGGAGAAAGATTTGGAATATGAATTTAATAATCCTGCTTAGAAGGCAGAAAAAAAGTTGGGGGAGTTTAAACACATTTCACTGGAAGCCATAATTAAGAATGGAAATTGGATAAAGACAGTACAAATTCTTTACAAAAGACTAATACTGCATCTGGATAGCAAGGCCTGTTTTGGTGCCAGGCCCAAACCTTCAGTCTGTTGTAAATTTAGACTGATTCTCAGAAATGCTAAGCACTTGTGCTTCCCACTGGTGATTTTTCATGAGCCTTGAACTGTAAAAGTTTGACACTAAGAAGAGTGTCACCTTGTTGGAAAAGTAGCATTCCTTGAATAGGTGTAGGTGCACACTTGGCTCTCTGTTAAGAACCTAACCTTGCTTGCACTGTTCCGGAGGGCCAGGTGTGAACATTGCCAAGTTAACATAAACCCAGGTTTCATAAAGAGCAGTGGGAAAGTGGGAGAGATCTGTGGTTGGAGTAGTGCGCGTGACTGCAGGGCAGGACGTGCAAAAGCAGGTGCCCTCAGTAAAGATGAAACAGTGTCTCTGCAAATCAGCTGAGGTGTGGATGGTCAGGGCACCCAACCTGCCAATTATTTTGGATGCCAGAGGTGCGGCATGTGTGGTGTTTGTGTTTGCGTTGAGGAGTTCCTGAGATCATCAATGAGCTAGTAGTGCACATATGGGTGGTAGAGCCATTTAATACTTGTTTGTCTCTTGAAGAATTTAGGGCAGTCTAGCTGAGTCAAAACTGGCCTCTGTTACATTACTCCAACTTATTGTACCTTTATTAAGAATACTTAATATTTTCCATTGCTAGATCCATGCAAGATCCGATTCAGGCCAAGCATTTCTTGGAAAACTTTGGTCAAAATGGATATGCGAGCTCCAAGGGCAAGACCAAGAAAAACACATCACTTCACCCACATTAGAAATTCTTTTCACCTCTCCTTTGAAATGCCCGAGCATCCCTGCACTGAGATAAGAATTCAGGAGATGGGCTTCTGTCTCTGAGGTGGGGCTGGGGAAGGAGGATGGCGTGCCCTTCTTGTCAAAATCCACCCACCTTTGTCCAGTTTTAAGCCTTTTGAGTCATAGCTTGCATACGCTAGTTAGGGACTTATTTCTGCCTAGCAGCTAAAACTGACAGGATATATCTTCATGGAGCAAACTTCAGGCTTCCACCTTTGCTGAATGGGATGAGCACATGCACTCCCCAGACCTACAGGATCACTGAGAGAGATGTTCCCAGCTGCTCTGTGGCACGCTGGAGGCAGCTCCTGGACCATGGGTGCAGAGTGGACAAGCAGAATGGAGGAGGGAGGAACTGCAGAAGGAAAAATTACCGTTCTTGGGTCAAATGCATACGCACTGTGTGGGGGCTGAGAGCTCACACGTCCGGCATAAGTTCCTCCTCACTTTTTTTGCATGCTTGAATTTTTTTAAGTTCCTTATTCAACTTAAGCTGACTTTGAGTTGTTTTGTTATTGCTGCTGTTATTTTTTCACTCTGTATACTATTGGATCCCTTAAAGACCCCCACTAAACCAGGAGCTGCATTTTACTGGGTGTTGCTAAAATGCTCTTCCATGCCTCCGTGAGCTTGCAGGATTAACTAGATAAAACAAGGAAGGTGGCCATGTCAGAACTGCAACTGGAATGTGGCTGTTGCTGGCTCCTACTGGAGTGATTAAATGGGAACAGGGCCACATAGCTCCTCCCTCCCTTGAAAAACAAAAACTGTGGGCACTTGTACAGAAAACAACCCCTGCCTCTGTTTGTCCTTGTCTTGCTGCAGTTTTCTTCTTTGAAATCAGTTTGTTTTTTGTTTGTTTGTGGGGTTTTTTTCAGTGTCATAATAAATTAATATAAGGGTGAGATTCAAAATGGTGTCATCTTTGTTGAAACGAGGAATGAGCAAATGTCCTGTCTACCTGGAAATCTCTTTAGGCGGTGGTGTAAATAAAAAGCAACTTGTAACTGCAGTAGAACAGAATGACTGGTTGCTAAAAAGAGCTGGTTTAAGGTTTTCATTAAGTGATAGCTATGATTTATCCTGTTCTTTAGCATTTTGAGGCAGTTTGTAATCAAATACAGAATCACTGGACATTAAGATTTTAGAGGGAAGCCTGGAAGAATATCTGTCTTCATCACAGTGTCTGTTAATTTTTAATCACCTCGGGATAATTTTAAAACAGGCTGCAGGTTTCTGGAACATTCACATAGACAAGTCCTTTGGTTTGCTGGCTGTTGAGGGTAAGAAAACCCTGCAGTTCACAGGACAGTGAGATCAAGGAGCTGGATGAGAAAGTAAATGCTGTTGACACCTACTCAGACACGGTCTTCAATGAGTAAAAACATGAAATAAATAGAATCTGAAGTTCCCAGAGGGACGTGCTGGTGGAGTGTTTCAGAGACTCTCCTACGAGTTCAGCTTGACTGGAAACGTTTAATATCCACGAAAAGAAGAAAATAAAATTTCAAAGGATTTTTTTTTCCCCCTCTTGAAAATATTAAATTCAGGGAGTGTGACTTCAAGGGGAATGAAGGAAACAAATGGAAAACTGGTGGCAGGAGCTGCATTTTTGCATTCAGCAAAATGGCATTTTCTGGTCTGTGTGCAACATGTTATCCTCTAAGCACCACACTTGGTTAACTCCAAAATTTCAGGGAAGGTTTCAGAGCCGTTTTAAGTAGGGAGATCCTCAGTGGGTAGTGCTCATTGCAGGCTGGTGTGGAAAGTCGGCAACCCAAAGAGGGAAATAAAACCTGTGCCTGCACCCTTCGTGTCCTGTCAGCTTGGGCCACCTGCACAGGAGTTCAAGGAAGCTGCAGCCATTTTACTTTGCCCCCAGGATGGGGCACAGGTCCTGCCTAGATTGCCTGAGCATTACTCCCAGATAAATAATTGTCACTGGTAAATTTCCAACATGATAAAACCCAGCCAGGTCAGCTCTGCCTCTGTCACGGGGTGACCAGAAAAGCTGGCACAAGTGACTGGGCTCCCGAGAAGGAAAGGTGAAAAGGCAGTAACCTTGGTGGTGGGGTGATACGGGTCCAGCCTTAGCTGCAGGCTGGGTGGGAGGATGATGGGCAGCTTCTCTCCTCCAAAACCTCTGAGATGCCAAGGGCTGTGCACCTCCAATTCCGGCATGTGCCTGGGCGGTGTTCTCATCACAGCTAGATCAAGTCACAACCTTCCCACCACAGCCCTCTGGAGGTCTTTGCTCCCTGCAGCCCTGGGATGCCAGTGTGGTACTCATGGAGGGTCACCTCCTACACTTCCTAAATCCTCCTGCTTGCTTTCACATTTCAAGGGGAGGGAATCCGGCCCCCCGCTTGAGGAACAGCAAATTCACCTGCAGAGGAATGGCCACAGGTGCCCAAATCCCTCACTGGGATCTGTCAGGACAGTCTGCCTGTGGGGTGGATGGCTTGCTGCCACTGCAGGGGAAAACAGCAGCTCAACCCTACCCCAAATAATCACAACTTGCCACATGCAAGTTTTACATAATCTGATAGCAATTAAAGCTGCTAAAAATTGGTCTGAACAGGATACATTTTTCCTCTGAATGTTTTGGCAGGAAAGATTTGTAAGCAACAAATGAAAATAACATAAATAGAAAGGCAATCCCCTGGCAAGACAAATCCAAAGTCTTCTGCTGTCTCTGCTCAAATTGACTAGCACTTCAGTGTAATAATCTTCACATTGAGATCATTGAGGCTGTTAAATAAATGAAGCATTCAAGTGTAGAAGAAAGTAAGGGAAGAGAGAAGGCATTCATATTGAAAGACTAAAATTCAAGCCTCCTTGAGTCCCAAGGAAAGGATAAATCCATTAAGCTGTGAAAAAATAAGAGCTGGAAAGTGTCTGTCAGATCCATTCTAAAACTTATGACAAAATAAAACTTACTTAGGGGGCAGAAAGCAAACGGAAAGAAATGGCAATGTAGCAGGAGAGTACAGCTTTCCTAGTATGCTAGTTGGTACCTACTTGGTGCATCTGCAGGTGTCTCTGCTGGAATGTTTGACAGACTGGTGATTCCTTCTTCCAAAGTAAAAATGAATGGTTTAGTTCAACTTTACTATGATGTCTTTGGAGATGCTTGGTGTTTGGTCCAGTCCCTCAGGAGAAAAAAAAAAAAAAAAAAAAAAGAAAAAGGAGGAAATAGGTCAAATACAAACCAAAAAGAATTAACAAGATTTTGGTTTTTTATCTATGTAAGAATGTGCATGTGTACATACGTATATATATATATATATTTAACTTTGCCCTGTGGGGATGTAATTTCAACTAGATATAACAGGACATAATATGTACTCTCCAACTAGAGCAGTAGAAGGAATACATAACAGAATTATTCTGCTGGCTGATTTTGGAAATGTTTTAGCTGTCTCCATGATGCCAGTGTGGCTGTGTTCCTATGGGAACAGGCTGCCTCAAAGCAAAAGGGTTCTGTAGCAAGAGCGAATGAATCCAGGCTAAAAACTTAGTGTTTAGCAAAAAACTAAATATTCTGTAAATAGCAACTATTCTGCAATATTCAGATTAAATTCACTCATTTTCTAAACTAATTGAAAGAATTCTTTTCTACTCTGACAACGAGGCAAGATGCAATCAGTTAATTCAAATCATCATTAGGACTAATTACGACATCCTAGGTAGTAAAAGCTTGTTCACGTCCTCTGTGCAACCACAATGTTACTTCTCAGAGCTGCACCCTAATGATGCTGCCCCTTTTGAAAAGCACCCTACTGCAGGAGTAATCCCACAGGCTTTAATGGGACTACTGATTAAAGTACTACTAAGTACTACTTATTAAAGCACTACTAAGTACTACTTATTAAAGCACTATTCTGTGTGAGGGAGCATTCTGGAGTCTGGCTTTATGTTAATGTTTGCCTTAAATGCAGATGTCTACTGAAGAACAAGGCCATGTGTTGTATACTGTAAGAGTTTTATGTTGCCTTAACGTTGACTTGCAGCAGGAGCAATGCTTATAGAAGAAAACTCCAAAGCTCTCTTGAATATGATAAACACATCACACAGCGGGTGAGCAACTGGCTCACAGGTTGGGCACGAAGGGTAATAGTGAGTAGGGTGACTGGTCACTAGTGGAGTTCTGCAGGTCTCCATTTTAGGGACAATTCTCTTCAATATCTTCATAAACGACTTGGATGCAGGACTCGGAGGAATACTAAGTAAGTTTACTGATAATACTAAATGGGAAGGAGCTGTTGACTGCCTCAAAGGGAGAGAGGCCCTATAGAGAGGCCTGGACAAATTAGAGGGCTGGACAATCACCAGTCATATGAATTTTAACAAAGACAACTGTTGGATTCTGCAGCTGGGATGGGGCAACCCTGGATGTACATAACAGAGTGGGAAACAAGAGGCTGAAGAACAGCACACGGAAAGGGACGTGGGGGTTGTGGTCTGTGGCAAGTTGAACATGAGTCAGCAGTGCCCTGGCAGCCGGGAGGGCCAATTGTGTCAAGGGGGGCATCAGGCAAAGCATCACCAGCCGGTCGAGGGAGGGGATTGTCCTGCTCTGCTCTGCACTGGGGTGGCTTCACCTTGAATATTGTGTGCAGTTTTGGGCACCACAATATAGCAAAAAGGTATTAAGCTCTTAGAGAGTGTTCAAAGGAGGGCAACAAAGATGGTGAAGGGCCAAGAAGGGAAGCTGAATGACGAACAGCTGAGGTCACTTGGTCTGTTCAGCCTGGAGAAGAGGAGACTGAGAGGAGACCTCACTGCAGTTACAGCTTCCTTATAAGGGGAAGAGGAGGGGCAGGCACTGATTTCTTCTCTGTGGTGACCAATAACAGGAGTGAATGACCAGAAGTTGTCAGAGGAGGTTTAGGTTGGATATTAGGAAAAGTTTTTTCACCCAGAGGGTGTTTGGACACTAGAACAGGCTCCCCAGGGAAGTGGTCACAGCACCACGCCTGTCACAATTCAAGAAGTGTACAGACAGCACTCTCAGGTACATGGTATGATTCTTGAGAGTGTCCTGTGCAGAGCAGGACCTTGATGATCTTTGTGGTTTAAATTTCATGCTGCTCTAAACAGCAGTGACATGTCACCTCTGCCTGTTTTTGTTCTTAAGAAAGTACAGGAATGTTAAACTGGCTGACGCATTATCAGCATTTTGGTGGACCAAGTATAATATCTGATACTACATCATGGAGCATGCTGTGCCCTTGGAAACAACAATTTGCAATTTCTGTCTTTAGAGCAACACTTACAGCTCACAGGAGAGCCACACAGTGAAAACATGGGTGTGTTAATCCTTTGTAGGTTCGCTAAGATGTGACTTTGTTTGAATAGCTATCTACTGGTCATGAGTCTTCAGTATTTCCTTGCCAACCAGAACAAGATGGGTGAGGAATATGTTTTTTTTATTGCTCCGTGCAAAGCATACCTGGACTGCAGGGAGATGCAGGAGGATGACGACCCATTAAGGTAAGAGGAAGACAAATGCAGGTAGAGTCATTCATCCCAGAACTTCAAATGCTCAAATTCAATATGCAATTGTTTACAAAATGGACATTTTTAAAGCCAAGTAATTTTGGTCCAAATCTGTGGCTCTCTAGGGAAATACACTACAGAGCATTAAAAGTGACTCCCATGAAACACCATTTTAATTGTGCCTGAATCTGTACAGTTTTGCCCCAGTTCAGAGTCAGAGGACAGCAGGCAGTGAGACAGGACACTGTAGTGCTCAGTGCCAAACAGACTGAGAGCCAAAGCCCTGAAAGTACCAAATCACGTTAATGGAGGATCTTTCTTTTCCCTCTCTGCTTTGAATATTCCCTTACAAGTGTTACGGAATATAAGTGCAATAGCCTTGTGGGGGTGAAACCTAGAAAGAGCAAGACCTCATGTGAAACCTACCAGCCCATTTTCAGGATAAACCCTGTTTTGTGCCACAGTGCCCCACTTTGAACAGGGAATTTTGTCTCCCCAAACAACAGCAAGTGAGTCATCAGCACTGCCCCCAGGATAAGTGTTTTGAGAGGGGAGGAGTTGCGCAGGTGAAGAAAAATGGTTTGCAAGAGAAATACGACTGATTGTTCCTTTGAATGCATTGAGATGGTGCTATGATAAACCCCCTTGGCATGGGGTTTACTGGTTTTCCACCACCATGTGAACAAAGTGCCTTTCCCATGTTCGTGGATGGGGTACCTGGTCTGTGCAGTGCTCCTTGCTCAGCCCTCTGCCTTCCTGCAGCATCTCCTCTGGAAGCAGAGCAGCACTTGGAGCACAGCAGATGATTTCAGTAGGCTGTTTGAAGTCCATCAAAGCAATCTTTAACACAGTGTGACCAACTTAAAGCTTATTTTTCTTTTCCATTATCTGTATGAGGAAGACAGCTCATCCGTCGGATGTGGGACATGGCAGCTCTTTGTCTTGTGCTGGAGCACGGGTTCTTCTTCAGGACAGACTGCCAGAGGAACATATTCTCTGCCCTCACTCTTCCTGACCAGAACTGATAGAGCTGTTTTTCCAGTGAATTTCCAGCTAGACTATTAAAATAAACTTCTCCCTGAAAGCTTTTGCCTTGAAGCATCCTTTGTTCTATAACTCTCTGTGCTGTTGAATGGGGCTCTCCTCTCCCAGGCAATCCCTTATGCAGCTGAAATTAACCCCTATGCAATCCTAAAGAGCACTTATATCTGACTTTAGTCACACAAAGTTATAATCTTAAGGACTTAGAGGCATCCTGCTCCTGTGATAGTTATCAGAATGCTACCCATCAGGTGTATAACAACCTGAAGTGAACTGGATGTTGAACTTTGCCTCACGCATATTTTATCTCTAAGTTACTAGGCAAGAGGGTTGGGTTTTGTCTGGTTTTGTTTTGTTTCGTTTGTGTTTTAATCATCACTATTTGCATCCAAATTCTAAAGTCCATGGTTGGGTTACCTACAGTCAAATTTCCTTTAACTTTTTTTGAGGGGAGAAAATAGAGCCATGTCCTTATGATCTGAATATAAGCAAACAATCTGTTGTGGCAAACTCACAGTGGGGAGGGGGATAAAAAAATATGATGATTCAAGGCAACAATGTCCTCAACCTGAGATCATCGTTTTTACAATGGCAGGGGGTAACAGCTGCCTGTTCATCAGAGGATTATATCTTCCCGCTGTTACTGTTGTGACCCTAAATAAAACCTCTAATGCCAGCGCAGCAGCATGGCCAGAGAACAGTGATGGCAGGAATAAATCCCTCCCTTCTGCTCTGGGGAGGTTTCTGTGGACAGCCAGTTTTCTGTTGTCTTTCTGGAGCCTTAACTGATTTATATTTCGCATTAGGTCCAGAACCTGGAGATTCAAATAATCTCCCTCCTACCACAGATTCCTTTCTAAAATCACAGGTCCCCATCCTGCTGAAAATGTGATTCAAAGGCATATACAAATGCAGGGTTTAATTCCAAGGTTTTCCTGTATTTTGATTAAAAACCTCCTGGATTCTAAAGCTTAGGTTGTGCTAGATATAAAAACACATGTTCATCCAAGAGCACAACATGAATGAATACGAGCATTAAATTCTGCTGACCATTCACTTGAAATTTTTTCCGCCGCATGTGATTCCAGGACAAATATTGATTGAATAACCTCTGTGTGTGTGTGAAGTGTGGTCTAACGCCCAGAGCGACCTTTCTCTTCCGTGCCTAATCACCAGTGATAGCTGTAAGCTTCCTTTTGTATCAAAAATCTTGTTTCATAACGCAGCTCCCCTGCTCTTTGGAACCTGAGTTTCTCCATTTGTTTGTTCAGCCAGTTGAGGTCTGCTGGGATATTTCTCTGTTTGATTTGCTTGTTAGCTTTGCTGCTGGCTGAAATGGCCCGGGGATGGTTTGTTCAAGGCTTTTGTTTTCTTTTCTGGAAGAGCCTGGTGGAGGGTTTTGTTCTCCACAAGTCAGACAGCATTGCTGCACGCGAGGTTTGCCTCGCCGCCCGCTGCCATTCTGCCCGGGCAGGTGGCACTGGGTACGTGGGCACCAAGAATCCACCCAGTCTTTGATGGGCCTCTCTTTTTAATTAAAAATCACCAGCTGATGTTTTGACATGCTGACTTTTTGAGATGCAAGGCAACAGTGGCTTTCCTTACAGAGGTGCTTAGACTCTGGGGCAGATGGAAAGGGAAGAGGGGGTCAGGGCTGGTGTGTGTTGGGACCAGATCAGCCAAAGCTGGGGAAATACAGGGTGCAGAAGAACAAAGGAATTTGAATACGATGCTCTCTCTCTCTCTCAGGGATGCTCTTTATCACAGGGAAAGGAGACAAATACTGTAACTGGCCTTATAATCACTTTTCATATACACAGTGTGCAGCCTATAAGGTTTTTATAGAGCATATAGCTCCCCTGAAGGCTTCTCACAGGAAACCAGGGGAAGCACTGGGGCCTCTGCTCATGGTCCTCCATGCCCAGCTGCTCTCCATGTCTTCAGGACATGTGCTAGGAACTATGGTGGTGGGAGCTGGGACCTGGATTTAGTTGTGTTTCATTCATGCCATCACCAAAACCTTTAGTGCGTAAGCCTCCAGCTCCTGCCAAGAACATACACGTTTGTGGAGCACACGTTGCTCCCTTCCAGCCAAAGAAACAGTTTTATTTATTTTCATGTTGACTAAAATATTCACATTGGTTTCTCCTGATATTATGATTTTTACTTGTCTATAGAAATATACATATATAAACACACATTAAAAATAGATCAATAAATTTATACATATATATATATACACACGCATATGTGTATATATATCCCTTCCCTCCCCTTCTCTTCTCACAGTCTGAGCAGTCCCAGTGAGAGGACAGAAAATTTCCATTACAAATGCTTTTTCTGTGACTGGTTTTTGTTTTCTAAGCCTGCCTCATGAAAATAGACATAATATTTTCATTTTGGTTGTCTATAAATAAATAGAAATTTGACTTCCAGAATGTGTTCCTTGAGCAAATCAAGTTCTTTCAGGTTTACTCCCTTTCTAAAAAATACTCATGATTTACATGCAGATAACTCCCTACTTTAAAAGCACCCTGATGATGAACTGAAATCTCTGTTACACAGTAGTTGATTACAGCAGTTTAAGTTTTGGTTGGTACCTGCTCCATTAGGTATTCATACCTCAACAAATATACTCACATCTTTTTGTTATAGTCTCTTAAAGACATGATTAAAGCCAAATCATAGCTTTTCTACATCCAAGCCTGTGTCTGAAGCCATGCATGTGCCAAACCAAGGAGATAAAGGGCTGTAGGAAGCCCCTTTCCTACCCTGCCTGGCTTAATCTGGCTGGTAAAGTCTGGTGCACAGACTTCAGCTGCCAGCAAGGCTTCCCTGAGGATTGCATCCTCCTCCTCCTACCCAGCATAATGGCAGGAGATTGCTTTCCCTGAGGATTTTTCAAGGAAGCAGTCTATGCTTTTAACATTAGCTCAGCCGGTGGAAAGCAGCAGCGCCACAAGCTGGCATTGTAGTCAGCAGGGAGAAAAACACCTCTCGGCTGAACATGGTGCCTCTGGAGATGCTCCTGGGACCTCCAGGTGGATCACAAGTCATTGTGGCACTGTGAGTTTCTGCTGGCTGGCCTGCTTCTTCTCCCTGGCTTCAAGTTGCTGCTGAGCCTACAGCTCATCCCCTCTCCTTGAGGGAGACAGGATCTAAATACCTAGGAGGGACTTCACATCACCTGAGATTTGGATTTTTCCTGCCATGAGCAAGTATTGCTAAGGCAGCCCTACAGGATAGAAGCAGTCCCAACACAATCTGAAGAGAAAATGTGGAAACATTTCCTTTAACTCCCAGCACAGGGATGCTGTTATTGACTTGTAGCTTTAGCTGGCTCCAAGCTGGACCATTTGTCAGGGTGGCGGGATGCTGCTGAATCTTGATGTCGGGGTATTGAAGGTGGTGCAGTCCCATGGAGATGTTTTGTTCATTAGTACTTCCATTGGGATGCCTGCTTATTTCACATGAAAACAAGCCTCCATCCTCCATGGAGGGTGAGAATAAGCTGCATATTCAGATGATGGTCCACACATAACCTCTGGTGCAGGAAATCTCCGAACTGCAGGAATGCTGTGCTGCAGGAAGCTTGCTGTACTTTACCCATGTCTTTTCTAGACTCTTTCTTTCACAGCAGTGGTTTAGCGGACCTCTGCTCCTGCTAGATGAGCTACTCTTCCTACAGCTATCTTTAAACATACGGGTCAAACTCTGAAGTTACCTTTCAGTTTTAAAATTGCAATAGGGCTGAAAGGGGAGATTGGCCAGGACCTGTGTCTCAGTGAGGAGAACTGTCCGTGCAGCCTGCACAGATGCTCAGTGCACTGACGTGGAACAGGCTGTGCCAGCCCATTTTGCATTCGGGTCACCGTATTGACTGCTTACTTTGACCTGCATGTTTCACTGTTCATTTCCCTGGTACATGCTTTAGAAATCCCTACTCCAGAAGTGTCTACCTGCTGAGGGAGTAGACTGAATATTATGTGGAGGCTAGAGAGGTCCTTGTTCCTTTTCCTATAACAAGCATGGGCAGAGGCTGTGGGGGGTTGACCTTGGCTCGACACCTGGTGCCCATCAAAGGTGCTCTATCACTCCCTTCCTCAGATGGACAGGGTTGAGAAAATATAACAAAATATATTGAAAAGCTCATAGGTTGAGATAAGGACGGGGAGAAATCACTGACCAACTACTCTCACAGGCAAAATGGACTTGATTTCAGGAAACGGACAGAATTTATTCAGAGTAGGGTAGTGAGAAATAAAATCCAAATCTTAAACCACCTTTGTCCCATCCCTCCCTTCTGCCTGGGTAACTTCACTCCCAGTTTATCTCCCTGTTTCCCCCAAATGGCACAGAGGGGTGGAGAAGGGAGGCTGCAATCAGTTCATCACACATTGTCTGTGCTGCTGCTTCCCCCTCTGGAGGAGGACTCCTCACACTCTTCTCCTGATCCAGCATGGGTCCCTCCCAGGGGGGTGCAGTCCTTCAGGAACAGACTGCTCTAGTGTGGGTCCCCCATGGTGTCACAAATCGTTCTAACCAAACAGCTCCAGCAGATGGGTTCTTCTCTCCACAGGGCTATAGGTTCTGCCAGGAGCCTGCTCTAGTGTGGGCATCCCACAGCATCACAGAATATTCCGAGTTGGAAGTGACCCACAAGGATCCCTGTGTGAATAATCCACATAGGGATCAAACCCACAACCTTGGTGTTATTAGCACCATGCTCTAACCAACTGAGTTACTCTCAGGGTCTGTACAGGGCCACAAACTCTTTTGAATACCTCTCTGCTCCAGTGTGGGTTCTTCCACGGGCTGCAGGTGGATCTCTGCTCCACCATGGGCCTCCATGGGCTGCAGGGGCACAGCTTCCTTCGCTATGGTCTGCACCTTGAGCTGCAGGGGAATCTCTGCTCTGGCGCCTGAAACACCTCCTCCCCCTCCTTCTTCACTGAACTTGGTGTCTGCAGAGTTGTTGCTCTCTCATGTTCTCACTCTTCTCTGGCTCCAATTACTCCTGTGCAGTAACTTTCCCTCCATTCTTAACTATGTTCTCCCTAAGGTACTACCGCGGTCACTGCTGGGCTCAGCATTGGCCAGTGGCAGGTCCATCTTGGAGCTGGCTGGCCTTGGCTCTCTTGGGCATAGGGGAAACTTCTGGCAGTTTCTCACAGAAGCCACCCCTGAAGACCCCTTACTACCAAAACCTTGCCATGCAAAACCAATACAGAGAGTTTTCAGCTCAAGCATAGATGACACCCAGACACAGATGACACCCAGCTGCTTTAGTCCCTTTAGATTTCTTTCCTGCATAGCATAGAACTGGTGAGATGATGAATCAGTCCTCCTTCTCCTGGAGATCTGAATTTGAAATCCCATTTCAGCCTCCTTTAGACTGAGGGTTAAGTCAACTGTGCCTCTCTGAGCCCACTCACCATTACCAAAATGTGCACTTTTTGCACCACTACTAAAACCAGCTGCTCCTCTGTGTCTTGTCTTTTCTTTAAGAACTCTTATTGTGACAGTAGGGGATGCTTGTTGCCACATGCTGTCAGGTTTTCAGTGCTGTTCAACTTTGGAACAAAGAATCAGTGGTTTAGGGCTGGGATGGCTGCATTTTTAACTCTGATTTTCCCATTGATTCTTTTGGGCACTTACTCCATGGAGCTGGTGCATTATCCACCTTTCCTGTGTTATGACTTTTAAACCAGTATGCCCCTCCAAGCTTTAATCTTTTTCTTACTATGAGGCTTTTGGGGTGGAATTAAATCCTAACTCACATCCATCTGGGAGCTGAAAATGTCAGTGAGGGCTAAGAAGTGGTCTCTGCTGAGGGACCATCATATTGAGACATGCTCTACACTCCTGATGGTACAGCTGTTGGAGGCAGAGGATATTCCTGTAGCCTGTGGGTGGTGGATGTCAGTACAGTGTGATGCAGATGGCGACAGATGCCCGTCACAGATAGGACTCTGACTGAGTGAGTTTTCTGCCTTTCAAAGCACCTGCAGGAGCACAGCTTGGACAGAAGCAAACAGAAGATGCTAATACAGAGAAAAAGAGGAGGCCAAATGATGTTGTATGCCCAGCTTGCAAACATCACCAGGTAAACCTAAGCTTGTCCCCAAGGACACCTTCAAAACAGCCCTCTGGTACTGACACGTTTATTGCCTCCTTTCTTTTTTTTTTTTTTTTTTTTTTTTTTTTTACCCCTTTTTTTTCAACCTAAGGCTCCAGCTGAAGCCTCCAGCACAGGACTGTGTCACAGCCCCAGCTGTGCGTGCATCTCCTGCAATAGGAATGCCTTGTATCAATGCATGGCTTGAAGAAGGGTTCTTTAAAACCTGCTTTGTGTGGGAAAGTGAGAATGTGGACCAACTACTCACACTTAGCAATGCCTGCAAAGTGAAACTGCCTCATTTGGGACCAAAAGGCAGACAAGGGGATAAGGATGACCTGCTCCCACTGTGTCTTCTGTTTTCCTAGTGGGAGGACACAAGGCATCTGTGCAGTTTGCTGTTTCAGTTGGGCAGTGGGTCAGTGGTTCCAAGCAGCATCACAGCCAGTCATCTTAGCAATTGCTGAGGTGATGCTTCCACTTGATATCATGACTCAGGAATTTAAAAGGGAATTTTAAAAGTTCTTGGGAATTTTAAAGGTTCTCAGGAATTTTAAAGGATTTGAAAGCTTTCCATCACTCTGCTTTCACAAGAAGGTTTTTACTGTACTCACTTATGGTTCTGATGCTTGGAGCAAACAGATGCTGGTTTAGAAACAGGTCAGAATTCCCAGACTCACAGGAAATACTCTCTGCTTTATTTTGCTCTGTTTAGTACTCAAAGCTAAGCAAGCAAATTGTCCCTGTGAATAGCCTGAGCCAGTCCCCCATTCAGAGCACTTCTTGCTCGTGCTGAGATGTCTCTCAGAGTGTAAGTGGTGAGAGACCATCTGTGCATGAGCTGGAGAAACTTATGTAAATATTGCTGCTTTGGGGTTGGTATTTGGAAGGTGCTGGGCTAAATGATTTATTAGTGTGCTCAGTGCTGACACTGAGAGGGTTCTTCTCAGGTTGGCTTTTATCACTGACACCTCCTTATGGTGTCTTACTTACTGGAAAATTCCTAATAACTGGATAGTGGGAGGGAACTGCAGCCCCAGGTCATGTAGCTTATGAGCGTGTGCTGGAAGCTGCACAGTCCCTCAGCACGAGAGAATGAAACCCACAAGCACTGCTATCCAGGAGGAATGGCCTTGCTCTAGTTAAATCTGATGGGAGAAACTACAGCCTGTGCACTAGTGGCAGCTCAAAGTTTCTCCCTTCATAGTTTATTTCTCTTATTTTTACAAAGGGGCTGAGTTAGAGGTGCCAGTGCAGCAGTTAGAAATTACTTTCCCCTGTACAGATAGATCTCTGAACAGCCACCCTCAGAGACTGGCTGGACCCTGTGTGTCTGTAAGCCTTCCCCTTATAAGAGAAAATCCTTCATTCAGAAACCTCAGTAGTCTAAAACAATTTGATATCAGACTTTTGGTCACTCATTCATTCTTACTGCGTTCAGCAGGGAAGAGACCCTGACATGTGGAGTTGGGGATTACTGGCCTCAGCAGCAGGTAAAAATAGTCTTTAGCCAGGTTTAGCATGAATTCCAAATTGGCACACATACAAAACCTGTACACGTTGCTAAACAGCACAAGCCAGTGTTGTGGTTTAACCCCAGCTGCCAGCTAAGCTGCTCACTCGCTCCTATCTGATGGGATGGGGGAGAGGATCAGAAGGCTAAAAGTAAGAAAACTAATGGGTTGAGATAAAGAGAGTTTAATAGGAAAATCAAAGGCCACTCACACGACCAAAACACCACAAGGAATTCATTCACCACTTCCCACTGGCAGGCAGGTGTTCAGTCACCTCCAGGAAAACTAGGCTCCATCATGCCTAACAGTGACTCGGAAGGGCAGATGGAATCATTCTAAATGTCCCCACCTTCCTTCTTCTTCCTCCAGCTCTATATGCTGAGCATGATGCCATATGGTATGAAATATACCCTTGGTCAGTTGTGGTCAGCTGATCCCTCCCAGCTCCTTGTGCAATCCCAGCCTCCTCGCTGGCAGGACACAATGAGAAGCACAAAAGGCCTTGATTCTGTAAGCACTGCTCAGGAATAACAAAAACATCCCTGCGTTATCTACACTGTTCTCAACATAAATCCAAAACACAGCCCCATACCAGCTACACTGAAAAAATCAACTCTGTCCCAGTGAAAACCAGCACACCCAGAAAACACAGCACTTGCACAACCAGCACAGTTTTAGTCCTGTCCCCCTCTGTGTCTGATCAGCATGAAGGTCCGTGTGTGGGAAATATGTACATCCACACCATGTAGGCAGGAACTGTCCTCTCATATCCAATCTATCTGGTAGCTGTGGGCACCTGGGGGGGCACAGGACCTCCCTCAAGGGCTCCAGCCCCACTCAGCTGCAGGCACACAAACATCCTTTGTGTACACACACACACACACAGAGCTATGGACCCCTCCAGTAACCAGTCACAGACACACAGCCTACCTGGCTGGCCCTGGGTGCTCTCATCTCCCTTTGTGCACACCTCCTTACAGTGAACCCCAGACCCCACACTCTCCCCCACGCTTAGTCTGGACCCCACACCCCTGCCAGTAGCCAATTCCTCCAGCTGTCTCACAGGCAGAGACAGACAAACATCTGGCCTGAGCTATCTCTGCTTTGATACCTGGCTCCCAAGCCATCTACGTCACTTGCCTGCCAGCAACAACGGGGACCCTCTACCCAGGGAAATAGTTGGAAACAGAGTTTCATGAGCAGGCAGGACAGATGGCAGCAATGAGGTGCAGGGTGAGCCAGACAAGTGTACTGACCAGCAACAGTTAGCATGCACTGGCCTCTTATATCCCTTAATTCTCCCCCAGTTGTTATTCCCCAAACCACCATGAGCCCTCCCTTTTGCCACTTTTGATTCGTCCCCATTAACATCCTGTGAGTTTGTTCATCCCAAGATGCTGTTCCCTGCATCTCACCATGTGCCAAACCCTTCAGGGGAGCCTCTCTTGAGGTGACACCCTGATGGACGTCACCTTTGGCCCATGGGGCTGAGGCTCCCCCAGGACAGCCCTGCAAAGGGCAGGGAGGGATTCACATTCCCAGTGAGGTTATAGCATCTTCCCACCTGCTGTCCTCCCTCTGTGCTCCTCTTAGGGGGTGGTGAACCTTTTGTCACATAACAACACGAGGTCTGACACATGGAAAACTTTTTGCCCTCTCAGGTTACTTTGAAAGCTTTGCTTAAATAAAAGCATAAATTTATACAGCCTTTTGATTTTAGGGGCTGCTGCTTTGTTGATACGACAACTGTGGGCTTGGCCATGACCTCAAAAGGAGTGCAATGTGGAATAGTCTGAAAACACAACAAAATACCTAAATGCACACACATAAATAGTGAAAGAGGAAGAGTGCAGAAGGGCTGTCAGTAGGCCAGGAAAATCCTGGAATTTTGCGTGTTGAAAATTCATCAAACGTCCTTGATATAAAGTTACATGCAGGCCACTTTTGAGCAATAAATGAGTCTTTAATATCCCAAAGCCTTAAGAAAGCTGAATAGATTAGTGAGTGGGCAGCTCGGAAATTCTACCTGAAAAATTCTTCCCTTCGGCATCAACCATGGCCAAGGAGTATGAGGTTTTTATGCTGTAGCTTTTTTTTACCTTCAAAAAAATGATATGGGCATAGCAGCAGATATTCTGTTTGAGAACTGCAGAGACAGCAGCTGCACACATAATCACATTATTTTATTTTTCTGCGCTCCGTTCCTGATATTCTCCCACTTGCATGATTTATTCTTGGCTAGTATGCAGCTCAAATCTATTAAAAAGATGCAGCTCCATTTGTCTGAGTGGTAAAAAAAATACAGAAAAAAAGGCAAAAAAGATTTAAAGTACACTAAGCCAATTTGAAATATCTGATTCAACAGCCATCGGTTGTATGATGGCACAAGGAAAGCCACCAGAGTAGGTTAATACAGATACTTGTTTTGAGAGTGGATGTAGAATAGGTCAGGATCTGACAAGACAGTCTTGGGCCATCCTTAACATGCTTCTCTGGGGAAATTAAGTATTTTCACACAAAATTTCCCATACATGGGTTGCCTCTGCCAGTGCCCCAGTCTACATCTGAGCTTTCTGCACTGGGATGAGAATTACAGCTTTCTAATTGCTGAACTCCATCACGTTTTAGAGAGTCTTGAGTCTCTTGCCCTTTGAAACAAGATCCGGGTTTGAAAACATTTCAAGTTAGTCTGAACCAAAAGCCTGAATCCAGAATTGTAAGAGAGATGGGAAATTGCTACGGCAAATATTTTACCACCAGGAATGCAGGTGATGGCCCTTGGCAGGCAAGCATCAGTTTTGTTCCTGGGCACATCTAGGACTTGGAAGAGTTGAGCAGATTAAAGAGAGGTGCTGCCTCTAGGTAGCAAATTAGAGCGGCAGAAGGAAGAAATGTTTGTTTTTGGGAGACTCTTGTGAGTCTCAGAACTGCATGTGGAAGGCAGTTGCCTCCAGGAGAATGACTCAGTGCTTACTCCAGCTAGTGGGTGTCTTTGCTGGGTGTAAAGAACTGCCACGGGTTATGGGGACACGGGTAAGAGCCTCTAGAGTAGGTCAAGTCGAGTTTACAGACCCATTTGGAATAATCATTTGTAGTCTCTTTGGGTAATTTATAAATGCCTTAAGTCTTACTGTTCCTGTTCTCATGTCCTTCCCAGTTCAGTCCTGAGATAAACAGACTCTGCAGAAGTTTTCTTCTGAGAAATCCCATGAGATCTATTTTTATTTATACTGAATTGGAATTTTTTTACATCACAAAGGGAAACATACTTTTAAAATAATTGTTTCAGTGGCACTTCACATTTGTTTTAACATAAATGGCTGTACAAATGAACGCTACTCTGTGAGGAGATCATGTATGCAGTAACTTGAAACAGCTGGCACAGCTGGGAGACCACCAGTCTCCAGAGCACATACTTGTCTTTTAAAAAAAAGTATTGATCACATTTAATGACTTATGAAATAAGTCATATATTTCCATATATTTCCATAATGTTATGGTAAAAGAGTTTGGTCAGCTGATGTCTTGAAAAAATTTCAGAAAAGCTTCCTTTTGTTTATCCTTAGGGTGGATAAAATCTTAACAAAGTCTTGATGAATGCAGTTACAGAGGGGCTTACCAGCAAGCACCACTAACTCGACTCCCCTGGATCAGTGCTGTCCTTTAACTAAAGTAGAAGATGGAGCAGATGAGACATAAATGCAATTCCTGTCTCAGCAATGCATAATACTTTTCAAGAGTAGTCACTAAGAAAATACTCAATACTCAGAGGTTGAGCAATAAAAAGGGTTTTCTGACAGACCTCACCACCAGTTAACTCTTTCAACGTAGGCTTGAGAAGAAGAGAATCATATTTTCAATGATTTCATGTGCTTCTCTATTATAGACCAAAGGAGAAGCAGAGAGAAGCATGGCTAAAAAAATATTATTTTTAACTTTTTACATTTCCTTTTTTCCTTGCTTAAGCGTCAGAGTATTAGGATTAAACACCAAAAGTCCCACTGGTGTCTCTGAATGATTTTCCAAGCATTTAACGATTTATTAGCAATTAATAGTGTGCTTGGCAGGCGAGCAAACTGTAAAGTATTCAGTTGATACCCAGCAAGCAAAACATTTTAGAAATGCATATAAAGAGCACAGTGATTTCAGAGAGGGTTGTCATGATGAATTTGAGTTTCTTGCCAGCTTCTATTAATTTGGCAGTAATAATATAAACTGAATTGCATTAGGACAGAGTGAAATACCTCAAGAAGTCTAATATTTCAAATCAAATTATTTTAGATTTAATTTCATGGAAAATTTTGCCTTTTTGTTCCAAAGTGGAACACTACTTTTATTTAAGATGCTGGATATTTCCATGTAATAGAAATAAGAAATTAGCTTTTCTGATTTGCAACTATTAGTGTCTTGGTTCTCATTATATTCATCCTTATATTTGTGTGAGAGAGTACCTGTATTTTTGCAAACCAGCTTAAATAAAAGAAAATTTGAATTAAAATAATTGCCTCTTCTAGGACATCTGTTCAACATTAAAAGAGTATCAACTCATTATCTGATACACATTATCCAAGATAATGTTAGCTTTTTTTCTCATTTTATGCTTCTTTTCAATTGCAGCTTAAATTCCCAAGCTCTCTGAAATGGTGAGTCATTAGGAATGTAATTTCAAAGACTGTATTTAATCTCTTTATCTTTTCCCACAACTGATTTACCCAAGGGCACAAGTAAAGCACATGAAACATATTTCTAAAGGCCCCTGAATCGTTATTTCTTTCTTATCTAGCCTTATTTTATTCTCACTTTATTTAAAACTGCTCTAAAAAGACTCATCGAGTTGGTAATTTTGACTGTGAGGGAATTGAGCAGCTTTTATCACCACAAGGATTTGAGCTGATGACTGGATCTGAATTTTTTCTCCTCTGCTTCTTGTTTCATGTGTGTCTGATCCACAGTACAGTCTCCTGTCTATTCCTACTAGTTTTGGAGTACAGACATGTAAAGGTTTTGTCCTTTCTATTACTATGCTTTTTTCTTAAAGCCTTCTCCACACAAAACTGGTGTCTAAGTAGAAATCATGACAGGTAAGGTATTAAGTAAGTGAAAATGAATTAATTCAAAACAGTTATTAAAGTTGGTGACTATCAAAAATGAAAAAAAAAAGCAAACCCCAAACCCCAAAGACCTAACTGATCTCTACTATGAAGTTTAAAATCCTAGGTAAGAATGTAAACCACTCAGAAATAAGAAGAGAGAAAAAGAGAGATCTTCTGTATTTTCAAATTATGGTTAATATTATATTTATTTTTGTACAGTAGCTGAAACATGTTAATATTTATCATCACCACATGGAAGTACTCATCTTTGTAGAAGAAATTGGTGGAATAGAGGTAGATGTGGAAGTTTTCCTACCATTATTTCTGGGGATATTTGCATCACTTTTCTTGTCTGAATATGTCATGTATGTCACCAGATTGTATTTGAAACTTTGTTGGTGCATTGGCTGATTCCAAGTGTAGTCAGTTATCAGCATAGAAAGTACATACCAAATATTGCTGTTCTGATTTGGTTTGAAGATGCCTTCCTAACGAATATGTGCTTTTAGCTTAAATCATCTTTCCCCTCTGTAATGAAAAACCTTTCTCCCATGTTGACCTCAAGTTCCAACTAATTTTTCTAACAGCTTGCTAAAAAGGAGCCTTGGCTATAAATGAGACTGATAAGCCTTGTTCATGGCTGCAGCTGGAATGCAGACAAAAGCCACCCAAGGACAAGCGGTCTTCAAATGTCCTTCTCAAAGTTCCTGCTGGGCAGGGTTATCTCCCACCATTGCCAAGTGTGGGAGACAGGCGTTCCTGCCTTTCACTGGAGGCTCCTAGTGCCTCTCTTCACAATGAAGATGATACAGTAATTCCTCCCAGCCACCTGGATGTCCCTGTGGCTCTGCTGTGATGATGCTTGCACCTCACACACTGCCCAGGATGCCAAATGTCTAGCCGCGCACGTATCCTAAAAAGTATTCTGAAGAGGAGAAGCAGATTTCAAAAGAGTGGGAGATGGAAAACAATTGTAACCCAGAAAAAAAAAAAAAAATCTATCAATGTGGCCACCAAGGGGAGATTTATCGATATTTACCAGACTCATAAATTCAAACTTGATGATCAAAATGCATTGTGTATTGCTATAACACATCCTTGTCCTAAGACAAAGCAACCCAATCTGTGCCAAGCCATCACTTTGTACCCTGTAAAATAATTCACAAAAGTCAATTCACAACTGTTTATATCATCTACAGCACGTAATTTTTGCATGTGCTGACATACAGGAACATAGACTGCAAAGCACAGACTAAAGAAGCAAGAGGAGCTCTGAGGAAAACACTTTCCATTTCAGTTTATATCCAAAGAAACTACGCGGACCTAAAGCAAGCATGGGCCACCTTCCATTGAGGTAAACTTTGGGCTTATTTCTGCACTGCCTCACTCCCTGCCTTGGTAGTTAGGTGTTCATGCTTTCACACAGAGAATACTCCTGGATGTTTTATGCTCACTCTGGGCAGGAACAAAGCAAAGACTGACTCTGTTCAGACCAAGCAGTCTTTCTGCACTAAGACACAGGAATCATCAGTTCCTTCTTCCAGCTTTGCCACAACTGATTGATTTGGATACAGCAAATCCCTTTCTCTGAGCACTGGGGACGATGTTTATTATTTCTAAAAACAAGAGTCCACTGATACCCCATACCATGATGATACCATCAACAAGCACCTCATCACTCCCTTCTGCTCCTTCCTCTGTTCTTCCTCTGCCTATGATTTTGTCCTCTTCTATTGTTTTTCTTTTTTCTTTTGACAGGAGTTTCTAATTATCAGCAAACAGACATTGTTTTCCTTCTGCTTCATTAGGAACAAGGCATTCATCCTTTCTGCATGAGAGGGGCAAAGTTCAAAAGCACAACTAATTAAAAGCAACTAATGATCAAGTTGGCCTCGAAGGAAATGCAGTTTGCCTGGGGACATTTTACCAACAATCTGTGTGACTTCTCTGCTCCAAGCAGCTCCCAAAATGGCTTTTAAACAAAGGCTCGCTTCTCAGGCTGAGATCCCTTTGCAGACACGACAGATAATGCTCTGGAAGTGCTAAGGCCATCACCTTGTCATCTTTATGTATTTGGGAATGACACTATGCCACTGACTTGAAGACTGTACAATTGTTGGGCCCATACCAGTGTCTGAACATCACAGGCTTTAAGATATGTTAAGAATCACTAGGAATCCAGGGGCAATGGATGCACTGTACTCTAGTAGTCCAGAAGGAACTCTGCTGGAACCCCTGAGCGTTACTTTGATTTGAATTAGGAAAAACTGACTTTCAGAACCCACTTCAGCCCCTTCCAGTGAGGACTGTTTTTGATGTCAAAGGGATGTGTTCTTAGGTATAACTGTTTCTTTGAGAGTTCTTACTACATGAATGTCAAGTCTTCAAGCTCTTCCAGTCATGGCTAATGTCATGTCATTATTTATCTACATATCTACAAGAGGCACAAATCCCAGCATCAATTATGCTAATTTTCCCCTTATCTCATAAAATGAGAAGAGGAAACTAAAAGACATCTGTGGTTGTCCTGGCTGTTCTACCAGATGGTGGATGCATGACCCAACAGGCACTGCTACTCAGAAATTCTCCTCTGCATGCTCACACCCGAATACACCAGAAGAAATTTAACCCGCTCTCCCAAATTCTGAGTATTGGCTTCATGTAAGACAGCAGGCAATTGTCCCAATCTCCTCTAAAGACACAGGCCTACTTCAAGGCTATGGTTTTTATCCCAAATTTCCTTTCTTTTTCAGTGCTTACAGATGTGGAAAAAACCAGCTCAAAACCACAGTCCACTGCTCTGAGAGCACAGCCTACTGCAATCACAATGTGCTGCCCTGCCATGAAGAGGATAGAGATAGCCCATGTTAATTATAAATGTAACAATATTTAAAGTTATTTTTTTTAGCAGGCTTTCTTGACTGGCTCCCTTTTTCCTTCAATTCCTCTTGGCAAAAGACATGTTATTGCAAGAGTTTGCTAAAAAAACCCAGGTAAAGCGTAATTAGAAATTGCAATTAGAAATGGCTGCACATCGTAATCTTTAACTGAACTTCTAAAATTTGAAAATTTCACTCATCTTTTTGATGTACACAAAGGTTCCTCAGACTACTGATGTTTCTTTAGGAATTTCTCTTATTTTTTAGAAGGAAATCAGTCTGCCTCTATTCTCATTTCTAGACTTTTTAAAAAATTATCTCTTACTTGTGAAGATGAAATGAAACACTGTCACTAGAAGAGCTAGGCAAGAGATCCACAGTTTTAAAATCTACGATTATAAAAGCAATTGCAGTCTTAAAAAAATTGGCTAACTAAAAGGTAATTCCTGCAATGTTTGAAGCACAAAAGTAGTTCCTTACTGTCCTCTAGTGGAGTAGTAATATCCTCACAGACACTATCTGCTCCTTTCTGCTTGTAGCTAAACCTGCTGCCCCTTGGTGAGCAACCCTTCCTATTTACTGCTTCCACACTTCGTGACTTTATTTTCACCTATCACACTCCTTCTTGCGTGTGAAGGGGTTCTGCTCTGCAAATTCCCCCCTCTTCTTTATTCCAGTTTGACTTACATAGTGAATAATTTAACCGACCTCCTACTTTGTCCTCTCCCTTTTCTCAAAACATAAAGGCTGAATGAAATGGGATCTAGCAGAACCCCACCGCAATTTCCTCCTGCTCTGATGATTTATGTACCTTTAAACTGGCACAATCTAGGAAAGAACTTATTTTGTGCCATGACTTGGCTCTCCTGTGAGCTGTCAGATGAATCATGCTTTGACACCTTCAGAGTCCAAAAGACCATCAGAATGGTACCTTTAAAAAGTGTCATTATTTTCACATTGTCCTTATCTTTAGGTCTGAAAATCTTGTTTGTTAAGCTCTTACCAATCAGCCCATTTTCCAGTACTCTATAAAAACTCATCAGGCTGCAGTACCACTGATCTCCTTGAAGTCTTCTTTAAAGCCTGATGGCAGCATTGTCACTTTGTTCTTGACCACCAAAGCTGCTCTGAATGCCAGGTTCTATGCTGCAGTGAGGGATTTAGCAGTTTCTTCTCTCACTTTTCAATCCATGGGAGTGGGCTCCAGTCCTGGCTTCCACTGACTTTCTCTGCCATTTCAGTTTGCAACAGCTCTGCTGACCAACCCTATAAAGGCAGGTTCTAAGGCACTTCCCTAATGAACATTGCTGTAAAATTCCTGATTTTTCTCATCATCTTACCTTTAAATATTCCCATTATTGTTTGATCTTTTAATTTACAAACTTACTGTGAAGTTTGTTCTTTCTGATAGTTCTTTAAAATAGGATTTATAATTAATTCTTTCAGAAATGTTCTCAAACAGCCTATTTCATAGCATGTTTTACATTTGATGAATAACAATGTGCCTCCAACTTTTGTTATTGTAGACATAACTTCTAGTTTGTAAAGATTCTCCCTAGTTGAAAGCAGTCTCCTACCCTTCGTTTTAAAAACTTTTTTAAGGATAAATATTTATTCAGAGCATGTAACAGTTGTTTTAAAACAATTGTCAAGATACCTGCAAAAATTCCAATTTTTGGCAGTACTCATTAATTTTCTTTAAAGTATTTTTTCATTTTCAGGAAACTGGACTTACCTTAGCATGGGTTCTTCGACTGTCTGCTCCAAGAAATGAACTTTTACAGTGTGTAAACATTTATTGTCAGCATGTGTTATAATATGACCAAAGATTTTAATTGTTATTTGGCTTTATGCCTTTGGTATGGCTTAGGATATACCCCTGTGAAAGGCTAATGAAATATATGAACTAAGCAGGTAGGATGAGGACAATGCCTACTGTTATACCTTTTCTTATTTTTCTGCAAGGTCTGTGATATCAACCCAGGAGGATTTTGTGTTACTCAGCATTACAGTTAAATTGATCACTTTTTTTTTTTTTCAGTTTTCTCCTTAGGCCTATGCCCTGACCTCTCCACCAGCAGAACTTGCCAACATATCTATATTACTACACCTGGAATCAAATGGCCCTATCCACCAAGTTTATAAAAATATGTATTTAAAAACACACACACACAAACACACATACACACATCAAATACAAGAATAGAAATTATAGATACATTTATATATATAAAAATTTTTAAATATACATAAATCCTTGGAGCATCTGTCCTTTCTATTATTTTACTTTGACTTAAGGCATTTAAATAGTTGCTTGCTTTATGATCTCTTTTTAAAAAAGAGTTTTCACTGGTTGAACCTAACTCTGATTGTAGCTTCTTTATTCCTAAGTATCTTACAGGTAGGCAGGCCAAAGATCACTAGGCAGGTATTACCCTGCTTCTGTTGATACTGTATGCTCTTACTTTCCAAACATAAGTATGGAGCTATATCCCCTGATACAAAAAATTAATTTAAAATACCTCTGCTGGAGACTCCTTTGTAATCTAGGTGACAAGCATTGCTGTCCACTAGGAGAACTCCGGGCAGAGCTGTCACCCAAATTTAGAAATAACAATGCTTATCTCTATCAACAAGTGAGACACAGATATGCAAACAGGTCCAAATTAAGAAAAAAAAAAAAAAAAGAAAAGAAATATTGGATATTCTAATTTAAATACTTAGGAAAACATGGTGCTATATACTTAATACCAAAATTTAAGAAAGACACTTAGACTTCATGGTTTTCCTACCTCCAAACTATTAACAGTAGGTACATTCCATATTTAATACAACTTTATTACAAGCAAATATAACCATTACCGACATAAAAGAAAGGCTATATAAGAAAATCCAGTGCAAAATAAAAGCACCCTAGAAAATCCACATTTCTGTTCCCATTTACAGACATTTACCCTTGCAAGAATAACTGATTTCAGTGACTTCAGAGCAGTTACTCACTGACACAAAGTTTAGACAGGATTTGCTGGAATTTTAGCTGTTGACTTCAAAGGAAAAAAAAAAAAGCATGAGACTCACTGTCTGACAGGTGCAAAAATTAATACAAAATGTATTAACACAATATGAAACAAACATACATTAAATAGTTTTTGCTTCCTGGTAAATCAGACTTTCAAATGAATTTTATAAAATTTACATAATCAATTAAACAATTTATCTATCATTGTGGAAAACACAGTCCTTTATTTCAAGTTTATATTAACTATAAATATCTATGGGCAGGAAAGATACGCTTCAAGTTGGCAGGCTTTACTTCCCCATCCTTTATGTCTTTTGCTCTTTGCCTTTTGGAGAAAACATCACAGCATAAGGCTGCCGTCTTTTTGGACGCTGACAGGGAGCAAGATCCTCTTTAATGTATCCTGAAAAGAATAAATCTGAAGTAAGAAATATAATATAAAACCAGGCATAACTTTAGCTTAAATTTGTGTTTACCCACAAAAAAAAAAATAACTTGTGATTTTTACCTCCTTCTGTGGCAACTGGTTCTCACTTCACAAAAAGTTGTGAGATGCCAGGATGCAATATCGTTCATTAAAACACTCCTTTTCTTTCTAGCAGATGAGTGCATAGTAATGCACTACAGACAGTCAACACTGGGGAATGGTAACTATGAATTGTTCAACTGTTAAAAAACAAAACCGCACTTTTCATTTTCTTGTCTACGGAAGATTTTATATAAGAGTAACAAAGTGTGCACGCACTGCTAATTCAGTTGACTAATAAAAATCACTTTTAAAAATGTAAATCCTAGTCATGCAGAGGAATGGCACTTCAGGCATATGGGTCTAAACAGTACATCCCTCTGTTTTAAGGGTACCCTTATTTATTGAAGACTTATCTACCTGGAAAGAGCCAAACACCAACCTACAGATCAAACATACACTGAAAGCTTTCTGATAAGAAAAGTGTACAGAAAATTTCTATAACATACTCAACTTAGCTAACACTGACAGTGAGCAGACATTTTATGCAAGTCAATTACAGCACCTGGCTTTTGTCAAACCCGTACTGTTTGTCAGGAACAACATCCACTGAAGTGAGAGTAGTAGATTCCTCCTTCATAGTTGGAAAATGCTGTCTATGTAACTCAGTTATTTAAAAAAAAAAACAACAAAAAAACACACACACAAACCACAATGGGTTCAAGATACCAGTAAGAAGTAGAAAATACATCTTTTGTACTCCACTACTTTGGAGAGATGGCTACATTTGCTCATTATAGGAACTCTCTCTGGTGTTTTGGAGTTCTTGCTGCAGCGTAACATTATTTATTTTTTTCCAAGGGAGGGTTGATCTTAAGTCTGCCTCTGATACGCTTTTGAGGACCAGTAACAACTGAGCAGCAGAACAAGGAGACAGCCAAGAATTTTTAAAGAGGCTGTAAGCAGATTCCAAATGGGTAGTAACAAGTTATGTAAAAATCAAAGCTCCTTGTTCTGAAAGATTAAGGATAATACTGCAATATTACCACACAAGAACACAAACACATCTCTGGCTACATTTTCCTGTGCCTGACCTGACTGTTGTTACAAGATTAATTCTTCACAGCTAATAACAGATTCACAAGTAAAGATATAAACAACTCAGAGAGTTCCTATAGGGCTCCTTCCACTTCTGAAGAAATCTATATAGAGCATGGTACAAACTCACCATGTTTTAATATCATTAATCAAACCTAATTTTTATACCAAGCTCTAGGATTTTGAAAAACTATTTAGGAAAGAACAAACCCCTGTGTAAAAAAAAGTCAACAAACAAACAAACAAACAAACAAAACCCAAAACCAAACAGCACGGTTTTTTATTGTCACTAACAAGCAAGGTATATGTATTAAAAACTACTTATTCACACCTATTTAAACATACCCATTATCAAGTGGTATAATGAAGCTCTGAAAATACTGACAAAGGACATTAATAGTGCTGCCTGTCTCTCCTCAGTAGGTACAGTCTCTCAGCCTATGCCTCTGAAAATCCAATTCCTGCTTTGATTCAAAGACATGTAGGGTTTTAATTAAGTTCCAGGAAAATCCCAATTATTTCTGCTTTCTCTATCTAGAGTCTAAGAAAGTTTTCATATATTCTTTTCTTAGTAGTACAGGAAAAATGGACAATATTTATTCAAAATAATGGCTATTGATAAGTAAAAAGACCTCAACAGGACAGGGTGAGAAAGGCTACTATATGAACTACAGATAACTTCAGGGAACCATTTCTGGTAAAAAAAAAATCAGCTTTGAAAAGTGCTTTGTAAGACTTTTTTTTGCACAAACCTCTTTCCATGCAGGTTTGGGTGGAAGGAAATCCAACCTCCCAGAAATTTTCAGGAGTACTTGGAGGAATGTAGCGAAATCTGTGTCTTGAACAGGAAGCTAGTTTCTTCTCTCTCTCTTCTTCTGGAATATCTGCATAATACTAAATGTTAAGGGAGAAAAAAAAATCCATATTAACAAATTCATACATATACAGCAACTGCTTTACACAATGACATTGTCAATCACTGTGTTTATTAACACAGTTATCTAAAAATAATGGTGAGGATAGCCAAGAGTAGAGATTTGTTATCCAAGTGACAAACACCTGGCAATTATGCTAAAAGCTTACTGAACTTACAGATTATTTATGGTGGCAAATTTGTCAGCTTCCTATCTTTTAACATACCATAGGTATGGGGTTTAGGCATGCATATAATTGCTTATGTCAACCATTTTATTGACTGATTTTACAAATCTAAGTAGCACAGGTGTTCAAAGAGATGGCAATTTAAAAAAAAAAAAAAAGTTTCAGCTTGCATTTAAAAATAAAATAGAAAAAAAGTGAAGAAACACACCACAAAAGCCGCACTGCGGAATTACTTTGTGTCTAAAGTTTACTGTTGCTGCTGTAAATTAAGTCAAAATTCTTCCTTCTTAATAACCCTCTAATTAGGAGTAAATAAAGAGCTTGTTTAACCAGCTGACTGTCACTGGGACTCCACAAACTGTCTGCCAACCGCACATTCTCTGCAGAAAATTGGTTACTTTTTTATTCCTGTCAGCTGTACTGGAGCCTGCAAAGACTTCAAACCTTTTTACTGGGTGTTCCCATGAGTGGCATCTAAGAAAGTTAGGGTGTTTTTTTTTTTTTTTCCAAGGCAGTTTTCTACTGTTCCAATTTGTAATTCTAGTTGTGCCTCCTAAAACTACGAATCTGGCACTTTGATATCAGAGAGTGCCAAAATATTTTCAAAGTGAATTCACCATTTGATTCAAGTGGCAAGCCAACAGTCACAGCCACACAAGAAACCTGACCCTTGTAGAAACTGTAAAACAACTCTACCGAAATGACAGTGTTACAATTCAAAAAGGCAAACTAAAGTTTAAAGCTCGTTCAATCAACTGCAAAGTGATCTAGAAAGGAAAAGGGGCCAATAGAGATTACTTCCTTTCCCCAGCTACTGGTAGGATTTCAGAAAACCTACCTGGAATTGTAAAGTATGCTAACAAATTCCTTTTTTCCCTACTAGATGGCAGATAAAGTATAAAATAGGCATAAAAAATCCTCCTTCAAAAAATCATGATATAAATATTGATGATTGTATAGAAAAGAATAATCACAGCTCTGAATATGTCAGTGTCAAAACTGCATGAACTAGGAAAAGCAGACTTGTTTCATTTTGTGATTCTGTACTCTGTGGAACTGCAACTCTGCCTAACACAGGTACATGTTCTTCTCTCCCCAAATCAATTCAGACTTTGTGCCATTTTACAAAGTGTGACACCAAAACATACTCTGCTCTCTCCCTTATTAGTACAGGAATCTGATCCAGTAACATGTGGATCTCCCTGTCAAGAACACAGGTTTGGGTTGTTAGCTGGTTGTAACCAAAATTTCAGGTTACTGGTTTGTCTACTATGAAGTCCTGGAATATGGGACAGAATAAACAGCCCATTCCATAGATAATATCCAGGAATTGTTATGAGCCCCTAGTAAAAGGTTCTTCAAAACTTTTTGAGTCTATGTTCAGGATCAGTCACTGAATTTGGAGACACTTCATTTGACAATATTTGCCACTGTCTTACAAAATGTTCCTTTAAAGCAGCCTATACCAAGACCAGAACTTAAGTGGGTATCATCAGTAGCTTGGGGATTAAGTCAGATAGATTAGGGTTACTTTTCCAGCTAGACTTCAGAGACCCAGTTGGAAAGATGTTTGTGTCACTCAGATAAAGATCTAGAGACTAATGAAAGAGAAGAACAGGTAATTATCATCTGGTACACATCAATTTTCCCTGCAAAAGGTAAGAACATGGTGTTAAGTCAGCAAAATTAATCATTAGAATTCTACAATATCTGTATAAGCCAAATAATACTGAGTCTTATTTAGGGATAATTAGCAGTGCTCCATATTTTTGTCCTGTAAATAGCCTGAAATTTTAGAAATTTACCTACTAAAAGTTTGCAATTGGCTTTTTTTTTTTTAATTAAAACATTTAGATTGGTAAGGAATATTTATAGATCCAACAATGAGAAATAAAATACAGTTCAGTGGGAACAGAAAATAAAAAGACCAATCAAAAATCAAGTCAAATATGTTTTAAATAGAAATTAGAAAGTAACTTTTTTCTTTGGCTTGTTTAGAAATCTATAAGGGTTGACAGTGAAGGGGAGAGTTATTTATGTCAGTTAAACAGCAATAAGAACTCTCAGCTGTTTTCTAGATTGATCTCACTGTCCACAGAGTTTTCAGTCCATACAAAACATTCGAGCTAGTCTTTTCCATGTGTGAAGATAGGTAATATCTCATCCTGCAGTGTCTTCTTGGTAAAATAACTGTTTACAAAACTCTACAGTTTCAAGTCTCAGAAAGGGAATAAACCCTTAAAACATGCCTCCCGTTAGTTTACATAAAATTACTTACAGAATAATTTCTGTAATCTAAATGCATATAAAAACATCTGACTGAGTCTCCTACTCATCCAAACTGTAGCTAGAACTTTATAACCACATTAACAAATGTTATAAGCTACCTGTAACTCCTGCCTACAGTCTTTCTCTGATAGCATAACAAAGTCATAACAAAACAAAACAAGAGCTCTTATCAAAAGTTCTACACTGTAAGGCAAATAAGATGCTTCCACAGTTTTAAGATAAGCACTTATAAAGGACTGTAATATCAGTCTGCTGCGGCATGTGCAGAAATGAAATCTGTCAGGTCTTCTTGGAGTGACGGGGAACTCACCCAACTCACACCACTTGCAGCACACAGCCAGAAACAGTTGACTGATTTCTACCCACTCCCTAAATATTTCCTGAGACTTTGGCAACTTTTCAAACCCACCTGGCTAATCAGTAAGCCAAAACTTTTTAAAAGCACCATTTATGCTTTAGCCAATATTCCCTTCTTCTATAGGCTTTTAATTCAAAGCTAGTTTTATTATTGTGCAGTGACAGAGCCAAACATTCCCTACATTCCAAGACATTCATCTTGAATGGTGTAGACTTTAAAAAAAAAAAAATCAAAAAAACCAAAACCAAAAACAAAACCACATTTTCCTGACACTTGATATAGAAACCTACTATTACAAAAACCTGAGCTCTGAATGTTTTCAGACATCACAGTTACCACTCTAACTTGACAGAAAGTAACAAAAACTGCATTTGCAGAGAGAAGATCTGTAGGTTACAGAAACAGGAAATTAAAACACTAACCACATGGCTCTTGGACCAAGAAACAGACTGAAGGTTTGGGGTTTTTTTTTTTGGTGTGGTTATTTTCCAATATCTTTTTTTCTTTCAAACTCTTTAATTCAAACATATTTCTGAAAATGATGTTTATAATTATAAAATTTAAGTATTTGTATTTAATTAGTTTTATCAAAACATTTTCAGGAATGTGTTTTAAGTAAAAATATACTCTTGTAAAGGTCTTCAGCTAAGTAAATGGGACTTGCCTACAAAGTGAATAGCAGGAGAATCTATAAAAAATACTGGTTCTATATAGGTGTGGAAATTAAGTCAAAATAGTCCAGAAAATCCATCATCATTCAGTCATCAATCCACATTTCTAGTGAGTCATAATTTATTAGATCATCACCAATGATTAAGTTCAGCCTGAAAGTCTATTAATGGCCAAATGAAATATGTCTTTGTAATTACTTCAATATTTTATCTCTACACCAAGTATCTGAAAGCAGTTTACTGAACTGAAAGGGAGGAAAAAATGTGAACATGAAACCTAAAATTTAATGCTTTTTAACCTGCTAATGTAAACATTTCTGCATGCATTTGCACATATAAACACATCACCTGTGCTGGTGTGATTATCTGAAAAACTTTTCCCAGAAAACAAGGAAAAAAACAACCAGACCAAACAGAGATAAATATATCTATTTATAAATAGGAACAACAGGACATAGAACTTACTGAATCCTGTAAATTTCAGTAGAGCTTTTGAGCTGAAATTTAAGTCTTATAATAGTTCTTTGACTTACTGATCTTACTGGAACCTTGATGTAAAAAGCTTCTATCGTGCACATACACCGCCCCCCCCCCTCCAAGACTTTATATGCAGTTACTACAGCTGAAAACAAACAAACCAACTGCCAACTTGGTAAAACAGCTTTGGTAAACATTTACTCCTCTGCTGCTGTTGGTAATGATACTGATGCAACCAGATTCATGATTTCAACAGCACTGTAGCACTTAAATACTGTCAGAGTTAGGGGAATGGTAGACTGATCAAATTTTTAAAGCACTACTTACTATTTCACATTCCTTACAAGTATGGCCAAGTAATTTTCTTCTTTCATCTTTTTTTCGAATAACCTCAATATGAGGAAAATCTAACACAGTATTCTTTCTGAAAAACAGAAACATTTTCACATGATAGTCCTTTTATTTCTTCTACATGACTGGAAATTTCTGATTTTTAAAACATAATGATGTAGAGTCAAGGCAAAAAAAATCAGAAAATGCCCGCAAAACCTAAATCAGACTGTATTTCATAGCTGAATAGGACTATTTTTATAAACAAAAGGTTTTAAATGTAATATGATCTTTTACATAACCAGAGATATATGTCTCATTATTATGGCTTTTCATAGTCTGAAAGTAATTATTAGATAGAAATGATTCAAATATAAATCTTCTGTATTTTTTTTTTTTGTCTGAGTTGTGCTTGCACCAATTTCCATGAGAGGAACATCTGTTGGGGTTCATGACCAGAACAGATTCTTTTCAACTTATCTGCTCACAAAACACTTAACAAGTTTTCCTCAGCAAAGAAAACATACCCCAAAGCAAAAAAAAAAACAAACAAAAAAACTAGACAAGCTAACGGAAGGCCTTGGTATCATTATGAAATGAAGATACAGACTTCCAGTGATGATTATACAGACAGGAAATAGAGCAGGCACTAAGAGGCACAGTTGTTGAACATTATTCATTTATTGCGTAAAGCAAGGGGCAAAAATATCAGAGGAGGAAAGGTTCTTGGCTCTTAAACTCATACATGACCACATGCACGTAAGAAACCACACTGGATTACAAAACACTGCATTCCATAAATTATAAAAAGCAGAAGAGGCAATCCCTTCTTTTCAGCAAATATGATAGGCATCTCAACATGGTTAATTTTTTTCCCCTATCCCAGCTTTTATCTAATTTAGTAGATCTTTTACCTGTGCATCTTCAACTGCTAACATATTACAAACATGTTGATTTTATGGAGGAACAAGCTCCCTATAGGGAAAATATAAAGAGCCTTAAAATGTCTATACAGAACAAATTAAATTACCTTTCATCGCTTTTGAAATATGGCTCCACAAAAGCTTTCTGTTTGGTTTTATCTTGTTTATCCTCATGCTCTGTACATATACATGCAAAACAAAAAGTTAGATGTCATATAAGGTTAACAGACTGCACGGAAAAACTTCTGTAAAATTATTAACCAACTAAAACCAATAAAAAAACCGTCACGTACATTCAGTCTGATCCAAGTATGAACTAAAAACAATATAGAATTGATTGAACCAGCAATCAAAAAGCATTCCTGGAGTAGCAGAAAAACAGTAGCAAGACAAGTAAAAAAGACAAGCAGAATATCAAAGGAAAGGTTGCTTAAAATACAAAATACTGTAAAATCTTTGATAGAACTTAGCATAGGGAGAAGAAAGGAAGTAAGTAATCTGTAGCCAAAAACTAGTGTGACTCTTGGGGATGATCTTGCACAGGGCTAATAGCTGGACTCGATCCTTGTGGGTCCCTTCCAACTCAGCATATTCTGTGATTCTGTTTGCTCTAAGGGTCACTTTGCTGTTCTGCTATTATGCCAACTTTCATTACACATCCCACATTTGTGTGGTGACTACATAATTGAACTAGCAAAATAATTTTCATATTGGTTTATTTTATGCCCTTGCAATTAATCGATTTTCACATGAATTTATGAAAAAAGAACTGATGGTTTACTTGGCATGTTCATTCCTAGAGAACAGAGCCTGATTTCAAATCAACTTTTGCAGTTTAACTAGTCTAAGAAAGACAACATCGAATCATATCCCACTCTTTAGTTTCTTGCTTGCTACTGTTATTCCCTTATCCCACTCTTCATCATGAAGAGTTTCTTTTTCATCACATGCAGAGGGACTATCTTCTGGTAGGCAGGATTCATATTCTTCGTGGGTTGTCCGATCAAACATCTCTGTTATTTCTCCTCCTATTATAAAAAGAACAATGAACATCCAAATCAGCCTCTCCAAGATTTTAGTCAAGACAGTGGATTTTGATTGAATGTATATCAAAAGAAGTAACATTTAGTCTTCCCATGCAAAGTCTGGTATGATTACACAGTAAACTTTCAAAGCTGTTTGTTACAAGAGTGATTGTTGCAGGTGAGATCAGAGCTGTTACATAGTTAAGTATTTAACTCTTTGAGCACTATAAAGGAATAATAAATAGCTACTGGCTCTCTTGGAATAAATCCTGTAATTTTCTTAATCTAAGTTTAAAAAACAAACTCAAAATCCACAACCTGACTGATCTGTGCAACCTATAAAAATACATCAGCAGTTTTTCACTGCAAAACATTTTTTACTATCTTGTCATACAGGGAAAAAATGCCATCTACTCTTCCTTTCTCAAAAAAACCTCCAAACAACAACACAAAACACCCCAAAACCCAACCAAAAACAAACAAACAAACAACCCCCCCCCCCACCACAAAAAGCAGCAAACCAAAAGGGAAGAAAAAAGTCTTACTTGGACTGCTTTCCTGATTTTGCTCTTGATTTTTCATTTTTAATAGCACACTATCACTAACATAGGTATAATCCATATCAACAACTTCCCCTCCGACTCTGCTCTGAGAATCACCCTAAAAAAAGCAAAAATGACAATTGCCCTCAGATGCAACCGGTATAGTCAGCGTCACTTCTGTGTATTCTGAAACACTTTCATAGCAATTACTGGCTTCTTTTAGGACACTCTGATTTTTTTCCCCCTGCAGTAATGTCTGCATGATAAAGATATAAAATCTATGTAAAGAATAAATTCAAGTGTGAAGCATTTATTTGATGGGTAAGAAATGCCTCAAAAAAATTCATGTTAAACTCTCTAAAGATAAAAGTAACAATGTAACATACAGAAATTAAAGACTGGACAATTAACAGATTTTAAGATAGTCTTTAGGTGAGAGAGAGAAAACAAGTAGACTTCATGAAAATTCTCAGAGAGCTTAATAACCAAGCTGCACCCAACTCAGAGAAAGATAATAGTCATTATTGGCACATTTTCTATCACTTAACATAAAGAGATATCACAGAGATATCACACTGAACAGGAAAAATTATGAGATTTAAAGTATTTTTTTGTCTTAAACTCAAAACCACCTTCAAAAGCATCAGTTTCATACTGAGTATATGTCTGCTGAGTTTATCAACTAGACAGTGGAAATGTTTAAGGATAACTGTAGTGTACTATGCATAAACAAACATTTCAGGTGTGCAAACAAATATCGAATGGGATGGATTCAAAATTTTGTTAGAAAATAAGTTTGGTCTGCCCAGAACAACATTCATGGTAGTAGTTTTTCAGGCTTTTTCAACATCACAGAACATGCAGGCTTGTTATAAAAGCTTACCTTTGTATCAATCACAGTAATGTCCATTTTGTACTCTGAAAGGTCAGCTCCTGGGTCTACGCTCCACTGGAGGTTTTCTAAAGAGGTTTTATCTTTCAGGTCTGGATGCAGAGAATATGAGGAAAAAAAAGACAACCAGAATCAAACTCTGCCAGCAGCACCCTATGGTGTGTAAACTACGTCAGCTTCCCTTTTATCAATTCATCTGTGGGTTTAGGGATTATTTTTCTCAAGCAGGCTCACTTGGTGTAAATTGTATTTTGTCTGAAGAGTCAGAAATAGATCTTTTAAGTTTTTTTGTCATATTCAGGAAGCACACTACAGCTTTGGGTTTGTATGAGGCATATTATACATAAAAGCCTCTGGCAGGTAGTATTGATAATGGATAGAAGACATTCATAGGCTCATGCAATTGTTTAAGTTGGAAAAGACCTTGAAGATCATTGAGCCCAATCATTAATCCAGGACTGCTAAGTCCACCACTAAACTAAATCCTTAAGTACCACATCCACAAGTTTTTTGAACACTTCCAGAGATGGTGATGGTTCAGCTGGCTGTTGACCAGCACCCCAGGTCCATTTTCACCAGGCAGCTTTCCAGCCACCCTTTTCCCAGCCTGTAGCAATGTGACATGGGGCTGTTGTGACCCGAGTGGAGAACCTGGCACTTGGCCTTCCCAAAATCACAGAATATGCTGAGTTGGAAGAGACCCACAAGGATCATCGAAGTCCACCTCCTGGCCTTGCACAGGACCATCCCCAAGAGTCACACCATGTGCCTGAGAGTATCATCCAAATGCTTCTTGAACTCTGTCAGGCTTGGTGCTGTGACCACTTCCTGGGGAGCCCAACTACCCTCTAGGCTAATATCCAACCTAAGCCTTCCATGACACAACTTCAGGCCATTCTCTCAGGTCCTGTCACTGGTCACCACAGAGAAGAGATCAGTGCCTGCCCCTCCTCTGCCCCTCATGAGGAAGTTGTAACTGCAATGAGGTCTCCCCTCAGCCTCCTCTTTGCCAGGCTGAATAGACCAAGTGGCTTATACCATTGACCTCAGCCCATCCACCCAGATCTCTGCAGATCCTTCCTACCCTCCAGCAGATCAACACTTCGACACAACCTGAGCTGTCTGTAAACTGACTCAGGTTGCACTTGATCCCCTCACCCAGGCCATTGATAAAGACATTAAACAGGACTGGCCCCAGTACTGAGCCCTGGGGAACACGACTGGTGACCAGCCACCAGCTGGATGTAACTCCATTTGCCCCCACTCTCTGGGCCTGGCCATCCAGACAGTTTTTACACAGTTAGGAGTACACCTGTCCAAGCCATTAGCAGTAAGTTTCTCTAGGAGAATGCGGTGGGAAACAATATCAAAGGCTTTGCTGAAGTCCAGGTAAACATCCTCAGTCTTTCCCTCACCCGCTAAGCAGGTGTGGATCCTTGGGTGGATCCCATCCAGCTCCATAGACTTGTGTGTGTCTAAGCAATGCAGCAGGTTGCTGACCATTTCTCCTTGGATGATGGGGGCATTACTCTGCTCCCTGTCCCTGCCTTCCAGTGCAGGGGACTGGGTACCCTGAGAACAACTCGTCTTACTCTTAAAGAAAGAGGCAAAGATGGCATTTAGTACTTCAGACCTTCAACCTTCGTCACTATGTTTCCCCTTGCACCCTATAAAGGATGGGGATTCTCCTTAGCCCTCCTTTTGCTACTGATGGCTTTCTATAAACATTTTCTATTGTCTTTTACAGCAGTTGCCAGATTAAACTCTAGTTGGCTTTGCCATTCTAATTTTCTTCCTGTGTAACCTCACAACATCCTTGTAGTCCTCCTGTGTCGCCTGCCCCTTCTTCCAAAGGTCTCTTTTTTAATCCCTGAGTTTCAGGCAATGTTCAGTGAGGTTGGTTTTCCTTCCCACCAGCTCATCTTTCAGCACAGGGGGACAGCCTGCTACTAGGCCCTAAAGGTTTCCCTCTTGAAGAATGTCCAGACTTCCTGGACTCCTCTGCCCTTCAGGGCTCCCCCCCAAGGGAAGACTGTCAACCAGTATCCTAAACAGGCCAAAGTCTCCTCTCCAGAAGTTGAAGGCGGCAGTTCTGCTACCCCCCACTCCTTACTTCTCTGAGAACTGAAAACTCTCTCATTTTGTGACTGTCGTGCTCAAAATGGCCCCAACCATCATTTCACCCACTAGTTCTGTCCACGAACAACAGGTCCAGGGGGTGCCTTCCCTAGTTGGCTTGCTATTGACATTAGAGCAATGGGTCAGGTATAAGAAAAGAATGTCCGGTCATTGTTCCAAAGATGCCTCTTGATTTGTCTGTGAAGAGAATATTTAGATTCCAAGCTACACAGCCACAACCAACTAGTGACAGATATGTTTTAAATTCATAATGCAAGTATTTCTAAATAAAGTATGCAGTGTAATAGCTCAGCTAAGGAGTACAGAAGCCTTGATTCTACAATCTTAGTTCAAAAAATTAGTTTTCAGACTGAGAACACTTAATAGGAAAGAAGATACAAGGAAGAGTATATATACAGGAAGAGTATATGGCAGCCTGTGTTTATATATACAGGAAGAGTATATGGCAGCCTGTGTTTATTATCACTAAAGGTACAAATTTCTTTAACAGATCATTAGGAAGAACGAAAAATATTAAACAAATAGCTTATCCTTACACTTAAGTACAGTTTTCAAGCATTTGAAAAAAGTTTATACTCAAACTTGTTGAGATATTTATTACACTGCTAAAAGATAACAATGCTAAAAAACATGAAAGAACAAGATTCCTAGCCTGTTGAGCGTAAACCTGAATACCAACAATATATTTATTTAAGAGTGGCAAAAGAATGCGAGGAAGATACAAATTGTAAATGTGGGGGGTGATCTTAAGAAGTCCTGAATAGAATGAGTCTGAGTTAGAAGAAGAACAAAGTGATTAAAGTGGAAGAAAGGAACATACGAAACATTCTATTCAACCATAGCACAGGCTGAGGGGGCAGGGTGGCAAGAAAAGGAACATTTTCATCAAGTTACCTTGTTCATTTTGCAGTGCTTTACTTTTCGATACTCTACAAGGGTTTGGTTGAAGTACAGATGCTGGTTCAGACTCTCCATGTCCTGTCCTTGTTTTCCTTCTATTTGGTACATGGCCAGTGGTAACCTAACAACATATTGCAATTTTACTATTTCCCAAAACTTAAATATAATATTTCAAAGGAGCAGAAAAGAAGTCAGAAAAGTGTACCTGTACATCAGCAAAAAGTTCCTCTGTCTCTGCAGAACTTGGCAATGGTGCAAATTTGAAGGGAGGAACTTCTTTTTTCATTTGGATCTGTTTTTTCTTATCTGGGAATGTTTTTCCCAGCATTGCCTCTTGTAAGTACGATTCCTCTTGTAAATCTCTGCCAAGCAAACTGCTCTCGTTGGCATTTTGAATGGACGATGAACCTTCAGGAATGGGCTTCCCTAGTTGTGAAAAAATGTCATGCAGAGTCACCTGCTTCAGTCTGTTTTTACATGTCTCCTCATTTCCTTGTTTTTTCTCTTGACAACGAACTCCAGAGAAGCGATCAGACAGATCCAAGGGCTTATCAACTGTATGTTCCCCATTAATATGCTGGACATCTGATCGAAAGGGCACAGAGTTCTCTTTGTTAAAAGATGTTTTTTCACAGCTAACTGCATGATCATCTTCAGTTTTCTTTCTCTTAGCACACCTGCCTTCCAGCTGCTTCTGGTGTACGAGAAGGAAATCGCTCTTGATCACCTCATTTTTAGCTGTGCAAGTGTTTCCCACACAGGTTACAGCCTCACTAGTACTCTTTTTCACAACTATTTGCCTATTGATAGATGCCTGGTTGATAACTGAGTTGATTTCCGTTCCAAGATTCAGTGGTGCCACAAAAGCAACATCTTCAGATTTTGATTTACTTTTATGAGATCTGGAACCGGAAGGATTGTTGAAGAGGTTGGTTTTGAGATTAGGCTTCAATCCTGAATCTAAAATACAAGGAGCATGACCTGTACTTGAGTTGTTCTTCATACCGCTAGAAGCTCCAAAAACAGGAGAAGCTACCTGAGAATCCCAGTCAACATGTGGTGGAGTGTTTTGAGATGGATCTGAAAAACTGAATACAACAAGAGATGAGAGATTTTTCTGGTGTACACAGGTTGGGAGGAGAGAAAGGGATATACAGAAATTACAAGTTTCCTATTACTGATCCGCTACAAAGCTGCGCAAGTTGCTAGTGTTAACTGAAAACAGAAAGAAAAACCAAAGGGAACTTATTCTAGGAGTAAGGACTGTTGCAATTAAAGAGCTGTAAAAGGCAAACAAAACACAGATCTCGCCCTTCATTTTGCTATGGCATAAAAATCTTGTTCCATGTTCAACTGAAAACCAAGGAGAGACCTAAGCCTGCCTCGGAATTTCTTCTATCTAAGGACTCCCTACCTTTCAGTGCAGTGAAAAGGAAGAAAGATAGAAAGATATTACAGCCAATCTAGGTTCTTCTATAGATCTTAAAACCAAGACAACATTTTCTCAAAGCTGCTGTAAGTGAAAGAAAAAAGTGCAAGTTTCTTTCAGGTACTCTGCTTTCTACCTGTCATCGATAAAACATACGTTCGAGATGACAAATAGGGCCAAAAAAATTCAGTTTATACCACAACCCCATGAGGAGAGTGGGAAGGGAAGGGCAACATTAAATCAGTATGACATATAATCAGCAGAAAAGTTTAATGATCATTTTCCTATTCCAGCTTTAGGCCCCAGGGTTATGAGCCTCATAAGACGCCTTGCAATAATGAGAAGTCAGGAAGGCAGGGACTGTGTACACAAAAAACCCAAATCAGAAGTTTGTGAATGAAATAAAAGTCCACAGTTTGGCATTCTATCAGTTTCTTTGCTTCCAATGTTATTTACTTGAAAGAAACACCTATGATATGACAACACTTATTTCCATGTCTTCAAAGCAAAATGCTGTTAAGGTTTTAAATTCTACTAAAACTAGAACTTCATATAAGCCTGCTTAAAACAGTATTATTATAACTGTGTGGAAACACACCCTAAATTGCTGTCATCACTTCTTGATTCAGAAGCTGGATGCTTTCTTGAGTCTTCAGTCTGCATGATCTCTGGGGCCTGGCTCATAACTGCATTAGTGTGGGGAAGATTCAGTATACTCTGGGATTCCTATAGATGGTGAAGAAAAACAAAGAAAGGAAGTGTGAGAAGATACTGGAATTAAAAATTAGGAAGATCGGAATTAAAAATTAGAAATATGCTAGGTTTGCACACAAATACTCAGAGGACCCATTCCAATTGAAACACTCAAAACTTCATGAAAAAAAATAAAAGCTAGGAGATGAACTTTTGACTAGCAACTATAAAGAAATCTTGTGGAAATTGAAAATAATTCATCATTCAAATGCTAACACACAGAGAAATAGTCTGCATATATAGTTGGTAGTTTCTGATCAAAAACATCAAATAATCTGACCTGGAATCACCAAACAGTCTCATCACCTAATACTCTATTTCAATGTCTTAGACTTGATTACTGCACAAAAGGAGTTTGGCAGACCCAAAGGTTTAGATCACTGTATTAATAAAACTTGCAAGTTCCATCAAAGCAGGAACCATAACCCTGCCCTTCTCCCCAGCCCTCAGACAGCTGAGTTGTATCTTTTCTTGCTAGAGCAATTTAGTAATGAGTAAGCAAAAGCAAACCAAAGTGAGCTTACTGGAACTCAGAATACCTTTGCAGAGTCTTAATGCAAAAGAGAAAAAACACTGGTTTTGAAAGCAACTGGCCCAAAAAGCTGGTTATGAAAGAAATTTGGGAATACTACTTACAGATTCCTCTTGAACACCAAGTCCAATTGTTTCTGCGACGACTGCAGCCAAGTTAAGAGATGGTTTTGGAACAGGATAGCCTCCCACCATTGGTTTATCTTTGTGAGAGGATCATAGTAAGTTATTATAGTCTCTTACTCCATTCACACAGATGGTAGAAACACAGAACTAAAAAGTTCACAAATTAAAACTGGCATTTATGGAAATAGTTTGACCTCTGTCAGATAAAAATCATATCTGAAAGTGTTAAGTGGAGAAGGGGGGCAGAAGAAGAATTTCTGATGAGAGCAAACTGCTATATCAGCACAGAGAAATATGCTTCCAATTTAAATATAGCTTCCCAAACTTAAAATATAAAGACAAGTCAGTGTAAAAGTTGCTTTTCAGTCTCCCAATCCAGGGCAGGAATAGTCTGAGAAAAGCACGTAGAACAGTGGTGACGTGTATTTACAGTAAAATGCTTCTCTTGCATTTTTCCTTGGTGACAGTCACCATTATTTTTCCTATGTTTTTATTAGAAAAACAAATAGATGAGTTTTGCTTCTTTGAGGGGGTTAACATTACTCAGTTCATTAAGCTGGGGCAAGTTAATAAGATTAGAAAGTACAAGAACTACAACCACGACAACCCTAATCTGCACGAATGATTCCATGTTAATTCTCACAGTCATTAAAGAGTTAAAAAGGTTTGTACCTTTTCACATTTCTTTGTTAAAGAGAGATTAAAGAGATGAACCCTCAGTTTTACAATATTTTTGCCTTATTTTGAATGTAATTAGAACTAAATCTCTTAGTCTACTTACTTTGCATAGGGGACAGTTGTGGATCACAGGTGTCTGCCACTAGTATCTCTTCTCTGTGGTTGCTGCTCACTTGTGTGGAAAAGAGTGGAATTTTTCCAAACTCTAGGAAATGTAGAAACATTTCACTTGGTGAAATTAGGTATCCTGTTGTGATAATTTTGTATAGATACAGACAATGATCCTGATCTTAAAAGCACTTGAAAATGAGTGTTGATATGTCAGTAGATCCAGTAATCTAAACCCACCTGATAATGTGTCATAATGATACCCCAGAATAAAGTCACAAATATTTCATATTAATCCTTTTCCTCACAAATATGACCCCAGCCAGTCAGCCCTAAAACAACACTAACAAAGAATTACACCATTGTCTATACTGACCATATGAATATATGTATTCAAGCTCTATTTGACCTGTTAATATGGCAACAAAACAATTGAAGAGTAAACCATCCAAGGGTCTAATGCTCTGCATCAGCTAAAGTAATAAAGTAAAAAGGTGAAAACCTGAGATCTGAATTATGACGAACTCTGCCGATAGCTTTTCATGGCCATTAACTGTGACAGGTGTTTACACCATTTCTTACATGTTATACTTTGGATTCATTTAGTAGCTCCATTTTTTTTTTATTCAGAAAATGGAGAGGTATAGGTATGCTTAGAAAAGAGAAATTATTCACAGCACTAAACATTTCAAATGCAAAATAAGGGGCATGAATAACCAGCACACCCTTTTCACTCCACTGTTGTTCTATTTTTATTCTTTGAAAGAGGCTTTTAGTCAAGACTCCTACTTAAATATATTCAAACATTATTTAAAATACTTTTTTTTATGCCAAAAAATAAATGAACACAATAAGAGCACCTGGATTATCATATTTCCTGTGTATCATTAAAATAACAACCACAAAGACCCTTATTTGACAAAAATATTTCTCATAGTTAAAATCCATTAGAACTTACAGAACAAAGTTGGGAAAAAAAAACGTGGACAATACTCCTGGACTTAAAAAAGAACACAAACGCAAATGGTGTATCAGTACTAGAAGAAAAAAGATCATGTAGGTATCTACCAGTTAAATTACTTTAATTGCAGAAGAATTGCTGAATGTGGCAAAACACCTGTTTCCCTCTCCACTAGGTGGTGACATTGCTGCATGCACAAGGCAAATCTGAACAGATTTTTTTTTAGCTAACTTGTACTTACAGAAGAAATACAGGTTGAAAAACTGTTACATTTGCACAGAGGATGAAGAAAAGTACAAGGCTGAGATAAGTTCTGAGCATATTGCTGACGTAACAGTTACTGCCAAAGACATTTTTCCCTGGCTTACATATTATTGCACAAAATTGAAAAAGGCAAATCATAAAAGGCAAAGTTTTTTTGTGGTTTTGTTGTTTGTTTGTTTTTTGGTGTTTTTTTTTTTTTTTTTTTAGTTTTTGCCCTTTGCAATCAAATTTATACATCATCTTTCTCTGTAGCCCTTAAGATAATTTTCAAGTTGATTAAAAAAAACAAAAACAATACTCTTACCATTTTTGCTAAGTTCCAAATCTGAGTGTGCATGTTCTGTGTATCGGATATGCCTATTCTCTTTTTTTCTCCTCATACGATTAGCCATAGAAAATGAAGAGGTCATAACTGGAGAATCTGGAATGACTCCTTCTTCTAATTCCACTGCTTGCAGCTTTTGCTCCCTGGAGACCAAATCAGGTGGTCAAATAAAACCCCAAGTCAGCAAGATGAACAGTTTTCATTTCAGCAAGTAGGACAATCATATGGTCCAAGAAAGCAACAATTAGGAAATGTAGCCATCTCAATAGCATCACAGTGTAAAAAAGGAATACTACAAGCCAGTTTTGAGATACATTTAAAAATAAATTCACCATTGCTCCATCAAGCCAAGGAACAGCATAAACCCCTAGTTCTTCACACTTGAAGTCAACATATAACTACTGTACTGTGGAGGACCTTTTCCCTGGTCTTCCCTGGCAAAAGTGAGATAAGTTTCAGATGATGTCAAACCATAACAAGAATGCAGCACTGCCTCTGACTTGCACAGTGCACTATATCTGCGTATTAACCACAACATTAGCACATTCTTGCTATATCAGATTACAACTTCATGGTCCCTTTGTAGCTTCCCATTTTCATGGTTTTCTTTCAAAATTTACTATGGTCTTTCTTCTTTTAAAATTGTAAAATTATTGTGAGTTTATTTAAAAAAAGATTTTTGTAAGACTCTGGGGTTTTCTAAGAAACTACTTTTCTGAAGTTTTAACCTAGAAGGAAAGAATTGACTAAGAGTTCACTGAGGAATAAAAGTACGAGACATAAGGCTTTGCTCTACACCATGACCAGAGGTCAACAAAAATTTCAATGATAAATTTACCTCTCTTGGTTTAAAAAAAGATGCGCCCATTTAAAAGAAAACAAAAAATCTGCACAATAGAAAGAGGCTAGGCTTATGTTGCTATAGTGGCAGTATGCTATCTTTTCACAGTCTAGCAAAATAAGGAAACAAGCTTTAGACACTTAAAAGCTGATATTTATATTCCCAGACATTTCTACTGGGGAACAGGGGAAAGGGGGAAATATCTAAAACAACATGAAACTTACTCCAGCTCCTTCTGTAATTGCTGAAACTGTTCAGTTATCTTTTTATTTTCATCCTGTAAGTTGTTTTTTTCATTCACTGCAGTTTATGCAAAAAAAGAGAAAAAGAAAAATCAATGCACACATATCATAATCTTGTCAGGCCCTTTAGTTGTAATTGTAACTAATTATGTAATGTAAAATTGTAAAATGTAAACCCCTCTATTTGGTTTACAAAAACGAAGTTTTAAGCTAATCATTAAAAAGGCTGCAAATGATGTGTTAGGAAAGAGAAAGGTGTCACAATTACTGGATCATAATATTTGTTCTACGCAATCATTAATTACTTTTGCCCACATACACACAAGTGAGACTGTGCTGTAAATATGAATGAATTGCTCACTTGAATCCACAGATAAAACTGCTTCCTTAGGCTGAGGATAACCTATGAAGTATAATACAACTAGAATTCGGTTTTACTCACTGAACCAACCAGCCAGTTGAATAGAATGAAAAAAAACTTCCACCAAGAATTTCTTTAAAATCAATCACATATTTCGGAAATTAAGAGAGACTAGTCAGAACATTTTGATTTTACTTTCCTCAATTTCCAATTCATTCTGTCTGTGCTTCACACAAGCTTATGGCATCACCCTTCAGCCTTTTTTCCATGCTGTCTCAAACTAACACAGTGATTAGCTCCCAACTTTTCTGTTTGCTTTAATTTTAGTATTCTTGTTCTTATTTTGTTGTTGTTGTTTATTTTACCTCTGGATTACTTTTGACTGACCTTTCACTGGCTGTTATATAGATCTCAACCCAAATCCACAGAACCCTACTGTTCCATCAGTCAGTGTTCTGGAAGGTTTGTACCTAATAGGTCTCACCTTGATTTTTAAGGTTCAGAGCTTTATTGAAAGATTAACAACAAACAGAGTACAGCCAATCACTAAATGTAGAATTCAGAATATTTTTACATAAATGTCCAATAATAAAAATCATTGAAAAATTGATGTATTTTGTATTAGCACAGAACATAGTATTTCCATAACTTAATTAAGCATTGAAAAGCTACTTTTTGTATTTTTAATTTCTCATGTCTTAAAGCTCATGGAGTGTCTTGCTCTTGATCAAGCAAGACAACTAAATGATACAAAATAATTAATGGTAAAAATACAATTAACATTTTAAAATCCTGACCTGTATTATTTAGCACTTCATATAACCAATCTTTCCAAACTCTCTTTATGAACTGCGCTGTCTACAAGCTGCCTGGTGTAGATTCTTTTTTGGTTTCAGTGGGTTATGTGAAAGTTATGGGTTTACTGCAGTTCAAGTTCAACTAACTACAGGACACAAGCTGGACCCAGGGCACTTAGTCTGAACTTGCTACTTTGCGATCACCAGTTCCTTTGAAGTCATGGTCTCTTTAGGAAAGCTGGCAGTCATTCTAGCAGCAGGAATAAACAGAAGCAGTCACATTTTATCTAAAGTAGCTACTTTACACTGTAAGATTTTCCACGTCAGTTCACTTTCAGTATCAGCACTTCAATCTAAGAAGGTGGGTCAAATGACTAGTAATTGGTATGCTACATATTTTCAGACTGTAGACTTAAAGTATCCCCCGACTGAACTTTTCGGGCTTACTAAGCACACCACATATAAATTATATCAAGTTACAGGAATTAATGAAGAACTAGACTACAAAATAGCATGTTTTGTTTTCAGACTTGTGGATAAAACTCACTAAGCTCAGTAATAAGTTTGAGATTCTGCTGCCGGATGTTTTCAAACTCTTGCTGCTTCTTTCTCATGTGTTCTTCAGTTACAGCACATCGATCACATAATCCTGCTCTTAATCTACAATAAAATTGAGAGAAAAATGTCCTTCTGTTAAGAAAATATTGCCATATATGAAGCGGATATCCACGTTAACAGACCTTTTGAACAACAAAAACCAGAAAATTTCTGACAACTGTGCAGACTGCCAAACCACATGAGGTTTAGAAATCTCTGAAAAGTCTTTAGGTCCAGTAGAGGCTTACTTCCTCAAGAAAGAATTTGCAGAGTCTGTAAAGCATGTATTATGTTAATTTACCAAAACAGGTATAACTTCTAAAGATGAAAAAACGCACTGTAATTTCATGTCTATTGGTTTTGTTTTGCTACACCAGCCTTAACAGGAACAAATAAAGGAGAGGCAGAATGGATCAAATGGCAATGAGGACAGCTAAGTCCAAAAGAAAGCAAAGGACAGGACTTGTAATTAAATTTAGGTAGAACAGACAATGGGGAAAAAAGACTCCCACAAATTTGAAAGATTTCCTAGTGAGTTATTAAATGATCTTCAAAATATATTATAGCCTTTGGGTTTTGTACTTGTATTACGTCTTGATTCATATGTACATTTACCTCTACAAAAATAGATGTAAGAGAATGTACCCTAAAATGTCTGCCTCCCCAGCTGCTCTATTCTATGTATCTTAACTGAACTAAGCAAGCTAAGCACTTCAAAAATAACAATATAACAAAACCATCAAAACATAGTAAATTCAACTTGCAAAGTATCCAGAGCTACTCTGTTAGAGCAAAACACAACAAACTCAAAAGCTAGAAAACACAACTTCACCTGTCTTCTAAAACCTTGATGGTGTCATGAAGTGCTTTTTGCTGTTCTCTGAGCTGTTGGTTCTTGGTATAGAACTCTTCAAGCCTCTCTGCATCCCTGAAATCAAAGTGAGAAAAATTAGTTCTAGCTTTAAATTACAGCTATTAATTTTTCAATAGAGAATTCTCTCTGGGATATTTCTTTCATGTTCTTGGGAAAATCTTATTATCTTCAGCACAAATATTAAGTTGAAGATAAATGAAGTAAGTGTTTGTGATGAATGATAATTTAGAAATGACTGAGTTAGGAAAAATGCAGCTAGTTTCTAATTCATATTACAGTTGATCTTCTGTTGATAAATCTGATTTTTGCTTAGGTAAAAGAGTTGATAGTCAAAGCATAAAAGCTAATAATATTCAAGAAACAAATTTCAGAGAACATAAGCACAAACACTTCTCTTATACTTTACTGTGTTGAGAAGCTGTTGGGAATCTAATGGGGGCTTTCACAATCAGGTCATTTTGGTCTTTTCTTAGCAGGCAGTGAATGTTGCAGTGTGGCAAACCACATTAGGTTTAAAAATCTCTGAAAAGTCTTTAGGTCCATTAGAGGTCTATTTTCTCAAGAAACAATTTGCAGAGTCTATAAAGCATATATTCCTGTAATATGAATACAGCAAAAAGAACTATCTTTCCAAAACCCTCAGAAATAGAAGATCTTGAGAAAAATACGTTCCCTAAAAGCCAGAGTTAATTAATTAACAAAGAGTATTTCCTCCTTAAAATAGGAAAGGAAAAGCAATAATAATAACTTCCCAGTTTTAGCTCCCCTTCACTTTCATTATAGGATCACCACACCTCTTCAAGATGCAATGTACGAGCCAAAAGAACAATTTCTTTTTTACAAGGCAATTAACATTCAGTAAGAGCTAAGCAACTGAATCCATGTAACATGACAATGACTAACTTCTGAGAATTCATTTCCAGCTCTTCTTTTTACCATGGAATCCTTTGTATATATCCATGAAAGCGGTTGTTTGTTTTCAGTGTGCCTAAGATGGATCATTTGAGGAAGCCATGAAATTGGTTCATGAAAAGCTGCTAAGCTCACACACAACAGGGAATGAAAACATGTTTACTAACTCGTTGATACAGTTCTTCTACACAAACATATTTTGTATTGGCACTATCTCTTTAACATATGTTTAGTCAAACACATTTTCATATTGCTGGCATTCCAGTGACACAAGAAATTAGAAATCATGGGTCACAGAGTGAATGGGATTGCTGGAAGCTTCTACAGTGTACAATCACAGGCATGTTTTATTAATCCTGAATTCTAAATACAGATGCTTTATCTTTCTGTACTACCATCGAGACCAATTTAGGCCTTTTCAATTGCATATTCAACCTATAAAACAGTTACATGCAAACAGCATGAGGGACCATTTAAGACTTGTACTTTCACTTGGGGAGGACAATGCAATAAAGTTTCGCTATATCAGTTCAGTAAAGAAGTACAGCCAGGCCATGGTAAAATTTGAATTGAGAAAAGCAATCTGTGTTTTTCTGGTGTTTAGGGCATTAAAAAAACAAACAAACAACCTCATTCTTTTCAATTTATGCAACTTACAGGAGGCCTAAAGCAGCAAATTTTAAAATCCTTTCTCTAGTTAAGTCATTCCATGGACTTAAGTTATTTTTAACAAATAAATAAGACAATACTAACATACACTAATACTACATGCCTTCCACCTAAACCCTATAAAATATTCCCTGAAGGTACTAACATGACAGAAGGAACTAGGTTATTGGTTGGTTTTTGTGGTTTTTTTGTGGGTTTTTTTCCCTTAAAATTCAAGCTGATAAACGTGACAGAGACATTTTTGGCTATGAAGACACTCTGCATTGTGGCTTGTCTCTGACCTAAAGTTTACAAGTCATTAGCTTCAGTGCTGGAGTGGGATACAAAATAAGGCACTCATTGTCAGCTGATTACCAAGTCTGAAATACTAAACCTCAGGTATTCAGATGCACCAAGGAGAACAAGACCTCCTATGTAACAGTACTGTATCTACACTGTGGGAGTTGTAGAAAGATTCCAAAAAATAATGATTAAAGCATTTGGTATGTGTTCAGTCACACCACTGATAATATTCACCATTTAGAAAATTGTCTGATCATTTAAGATTTCATAACATGGAAGCAACTTATGATACACCAGGCTAACAATAACAGCAAGAGATAATTTCATTCTTTTAGATTAAAAATTAATAACTACTTAATTTATAAACTATACTTAAGAAATAACAGGATGTTAAATTGATTTTTTTCCAGAAGTGTAAGTGCAGTCTCTAAGAATAATACATAGCACCAAATATTTGCTAATTGAAAGCTGTATAATAACCTAATATAATATCATGTACTAACATAAATATATTCCTTGTGATACTTCAGTATAAGACTATATGTCTTTGACTGCAGATGGCAATGCAAATCTGGAGTACTTTTGCTACTTCTCAGAAGAGTTGAATTTCTTTAATATATATAATATAATTATATTGTTCTCCACAGTGGAAAAAGATCAAGTAATTTATTCCTATTCCTCCCACACAGCTACTTTATAAAGTGCAATTCATAATATAGGTCATATTCAAGAGTAACCATAATATTAATGCAATCAAATCTGAAGTGAAAATTTAAATAAAGAATCATATAAGCATAACTGTTGTCATTTAATTAAATATGGCTGTAGTCAGCACGAGGAAAAGTAATGTTAATTTAATGCTGTAAATACATATCATAATTCTACTGTGCATGTAAATCTTGTAATTCAGATTTTTCCCAAATTGCTTCTAATGAACAGCACTAAAAATAAGCAGCATATACTGACTGCAAAAGAAGTTGTATATGTCTTAAAACACAAGAATTGTGTGAAAATTAGCAAGATTGGCAGAATCATTGCTGAATGACTGAAAGCTGAGTTAATGCACAATACCACAATTTTGAAATGTCTCCCTAGTTATCTTTTGTATTATGAATGCCAACATCTTGACTGGCATCCTGGAAATACTATAGATAAGAAAACTGTAGGAGTCACTTGTTCAAAGAAGGCAAGTGCAGTGTTCGGGTCACACACCCTACAAACGGTTACATACATCTTCAGATGACTTCAGCTGAATTACTAAAGTGAGCAGAGTTTAGTACAAATCTGAAGGAAGATTCCATGAAATCTCAATTGATCTTACAAAAATTACAGCTCATTAATGGCAGTCTGACTGTCCTTTAATAAATTAGATCATTGGGATGAGTACTTACAAGCATCTTTCCTTTTTTAACTTAGATATTTTCAGCTGTAAACCTGAAAAGTAGAAAGAAGAAAATACATGTTACAGAATTCTGATTGTAAAATATGAGGGAAACAATAAATTAACTTTCCTTTTGCCAATGACATCTGCAAAGAGACAAGAAAAATGTCACTAATCTGGAGAGAAGATCACAGAAATCACAGAATATTCTGAGTTGGAAGGGACCCAAAAGGATCATCAAGTCCAACTCGTACGTGAATGGCCCTTATGGGGATCAAACCCACAACCTTGGCATTATTAGCACCGTGCTCTAACCAACTAAGTTAATGGTTCATTCTGGACTTTTCGAGTATGTTCTACAGGATCTTGGAAACAAATATTGTCATTACAGTCTCTAGGAAATAGGGACTTCTTAAACAAACACTCAGATTCCCACTTAAACAGGTATAAAACACTTCTGTAAAAAACCTACACATGAATAGCCAGCACTATCAATATATTTTCATTGGCTATGCCCACCTAAGTAGCATAAATCATGTTCTGTGTACACATAAATGCATAATACTACACTGGAAATGAAGCATCCAACCACTGAACTGTGCAAAGCATTACAGTGTATATGCACAAAAGAAACATCAAAAATATGTGATCCAAAGCTTTAAAGCACAAAAGGGTGACACACTCCATTGGAGATGAGATACCAGACTCACTCAGCCAAAGCTTCCTCAGAAGATCTTAAGGTGAATCGAGGAATGATATTTCATCTCTGGCCTTTCTCCCACTAAGACTCCCGCACTCCTAAACATGTATTCTGCACAGAAGTATAAAGGTTTGCAAATACAGCTGATGTTCTCAACAGGACTGGCCAGCTGACAGCCCAGGGAACAGAACACTGTCCAGCCAATCTGCTTGCAAGGTTTTGGATGCATTTGTATGTGCACAGGGGCAGGAAGAAAAAGGTGCTCCAAGTACAGCACAGCTTAACAAGCTGGATGCAGTGTATGCGATTACCCACATACAAGCTGGCCATTCCTATTCCAAATAAAAGGTCACAAATAATCAGACCACAATGATAAAATATTTTCTTAAACATAAATCCAACAGAAATTTTTGTGTGACATCAGAAAAATCACAATTTTTTCCTAGCACCATTATTTTCTTCTAACTATGAAAGGCTGTTACCAACTTCAGGTTGAACATTAGGTTTTTGTAAGCTCTCTTGCAAAAGTATTATGCATTTTGGATAACAGGATAAACTTATGAAATCAGAACACTTAAGAAAACTTCCAACAAGTCTGAATTTAAGCCAAAACACAGAGCTGATACTACATCTTACTATAGAAAATGTAGGTTAAGGCAGCTAACAGACCTTTTCTCCCCTACCATGCTTAACTGGGAACAAAGGGGAAAACTATTAGCTCGAGAAGGTTCACTCTTCAGGCCACTTACAACATCATGACCCCATGCTTGCTGCAAGATGCTAATGAGACAATGAGATAAAAATGCAGAAAGACTACTTAAAAAATTAGTTATGAAATATAGCACTATTTCTTTTATCTCCAAGTGTTCAGCACCTGTGAGATGTTATGTTCTATCATGCAGATCAGCACAGAAAGAGGGTTTATTTTTTTAAGTAGTTGCTATTCATCAAGTCAATTAGGCATCTGCAATTAGAACCCCTATAAAGCGTGCTTTAATGCTGCTCCACACCCATCGGAAGGAATGAAGCTGCACAACAATGCATCTCCTGTATGAACAGGTAGTCTGTTCAGCAAGTATTTAGGATTGTAACTTTGGCAACCTGAGCCACCAATTGAAGAGGCAGGGCTCAAAAGGCCCACTACTGTGCTACAGGTAACACTATCTCCCCTCTCACCTGAATTCAGGAGGAACCAAACTAGTTACTTAAAGGTTGCATTTTTTTCTTAGTTCAATGACTGCAATGAGAAGGCAGGAAATCAGTCTGTTACATTTATCCAAGAGCATTGAATTACTACATCTGGTATAATCTCTTCCTTTTGCTTTTCCAGGGCATTGCGAGTTTTTATGCATACTCATTTCACGAGCTTTGCTTTTTCGGGTTTCCTTATTTAACACCCTAGTGAGTATATAAACCTATGTGGAATTGCACTATGTAACTTCCCAATTCAATTTTGTCTTTCACACACTATTTCTATGGAATAGACAAGCTGCAGATTATATAAATCTACATTGCCTAAAGCTCCTATGAACATTAGTAAAAGACACATTATCCCCATTAAAGTGATGGAGACCTTCTTTAAACCGTCATTAGGCAGATTAAGTCAACACACAACACTAATTTATGAACCTTGCTACTTGATTAGACTACATACCTGTAACGTTTCCATTAATGGCTATGACAATTTCTGTTCTGATGAATTTTCAAATGCACTAAATGCATTTTCCTAAAACTGACAGTGCCTGGGAAAACTGAAGAATCTTTATCACTAATGTTTTCTTGAAACAGGTTGGACAAGCTTCTGTCAGCAATGACACAGACATAATCCTACCTTAAGGGTATAGAGATGGACTAGATGACCTTCTAAAATCCCTTCCAGCTCCATTTTCTATAATTATTTACTTTTGAGGAACTTCCAGCTATTTTCTTTCCTACAGCAATCTAACAACAAGATTGCTTTCCTCATAGATTTCTCTGCATCTCTGACTACAGTTTTTTCTCTATTGATATCTTCTGCTTTTCAGAGGTAATTGAATAATTGAAAAAAACCAGGCTATTTCTTGTACTTGAAACTCTGCTCACACTTCTATGTTGAGATATATATATATAAAATATTTTTTAGTACAGAGCCTTAGACTTGAATTAATCCTCAGAAACCATCTTGATAAGAGCCATATGCACCAATTATCTACATAATTATTTCGAGCCAGAGCTAAGAATTAACACCTGTAGAAATAAGTCACTTTATAAAAAGCATTATTAAATTCCTTTCAATTTTGTGAGCACTGTGCAAGTAGCTCACACATGCTACAGATAGGAAATAAAAGCAAATATAGTTGTAATCACCATTATTCTGAGCTGCTGAGCACTTCTGAACTCTATGAAAAATCAACAGACACTGACCATGCCCAACATCTTTGGAAACTGAGTAGTAAGTGTCCTACCAATTGTTTCATAATGAATTAGAGCTAAATGATAGCTGTTTTGTCTGAAGAGGGCCAACATTTGGAATTTTTTGCAAGTCATCAGTTTAAAAGAGTAAGAAGCTGGGTTTTTCTTTAGATAACAATGGAAAACCACACCCTTTACAATATAGTAACTTCGAAATTTAATAAAATCCATTTTAAACTGTGTGACTTTTAAGTATTTTCTAGTCTTATATTCTATAGATATAACTTATATAATATGTCTGACCATTTCAAGTTCATGTGTCATAAATTCTAGTCATGGATAGTTAAAAAATTATTAAGAATTCCTCCATTTCAGTGTTCAGTACACTGTGCATTGTAGAAGCCAAAAGATTTTTCTCCAGCTACTGACTTTCCCTTAATCTACCTTCCACCACCTTTAAAATAATTTTTTGCTGACATTTAGATTGGAAACCCATGAGTCAATTTTAATTCTTATTTATAGACTTCAGGAACAAGCAAAGTCCAGGCAAGCCTGTGTTTGATGTTTCTAAAATATCTTCCAGTACCATTTTCTATAAGAGGATCCCCACCTTCTGAAAAAATTAACTATCCTTCAGGCATGTCTTTGATGTTATCATGGAAGACCTAATTTTACCTAACACGGTGCGGTGTGGGACATACTGACAAAGGGCTAGGCATGAAAAAGACTGCCTGGTGGCAAAATTACCTGGCCACACCCAGCATGCATTCTAAAGAGTATCTTGCTTGCATAAAGAAAACCAAAACTTTAAAATCACGTGCTGCACATCCCAAGAAACTAGAGAAAGGGTCACTTAACACAGCTCTCTACCTCGGAGCTTTTTGTTTGTTCAGTTTTTGTTGTTCAGACATGCCATGGATTGCCAGATCCCATTCTGTGTTTCCGCGTTTATCTGTGGTTGACATCACACCCACTCCGAAAAGAACCATCAACAATTTAAAAAAAAGTAAATTTTTGGTGCGTTTTGGAACACAACATAAAATCGCATTTCAGATGGTTAACATATACTTTTCTTTGGTGTAACAAAATACTGCTTTCTGGTATATCTTTCCTTTCAGTTGCTAAAATGATAAATGCTTTTTTTTGTTGGTTTTTTGGGGTTCTTTGGTTTTTTGTAATAATTAGTGACACAAAGTGTCACAGCCCAGTGCTGCAAATTATTGAATCAAGACTTTCACAGGGAGGTATGTAACATCTATACATTATAAAAAAATGTCCCAGTTTTTGAAATGAAGAAGTGATGATATAACTGGACCTAAATGGACAGACCCCTGAAACTGTTTTGAGGCTGGTGGAAACAACCAGGGCCACTGAAATGCTCTGGGTAAAGATCCACCTGAAGCTCTTAATTCACAAAATCTCACCTGCTTTTATTACAGCCTAATATAAATACTACTTCACGGATAAGAATGTGCTCATTAGAAGATGTCGTCAAATACTGTTCTAATTCCATCCAAAAGAATGGATCATGTGACTTTAGATTATCAGAACAAGACGCTAACTTGTAAAAAATGCTACCTGTAAAACAGTATTACAATAGCAATAAGGTGCAATAATTCATCTTTCCTGAACTACTGAAGAACGAACAGACACTAACAGTCAACCTGTAGTAAAACTGTTATCACAGAGCACAAAATATGATGTAAGAATAAGCATTTATAAAAGTATTATAAATTTTGCTGAGAAAATTTAGAACACTACAAAGTGAAGGAATACTTTTCACTTCAGTAACATTAATCTACAGTGGTATTTCACACAAGTTAGGGAAAATAAACAATGCAAATAATTTTAATCATCTGAAGTAACTAAAGCCAAAGATAGAAGAAAAAAAATTCATTGAATAACAGGGTTTGAAAACTTTGAATCATAATTCATTAAAGGAAAAGTACCATTTAAATATTTTCTAAGCAAGCACAAATTCCACATAACATTGTATTACTTTTTCTTCACTGACCCAGCAAATCATTTATACTTGATAGCTTAAGCCTGTTATACCAGGCTTAGGTGGTCCACCTGTAAGGATCATCTGTAATCATCCAATCAACTTTCTGCATAACTTAAGACACTAAAAATCTATTTAATTCCACGAGGACTATTTAGGTTCAAAGTCTTCCGGTGGCAACTGACAAACCCAAACTTTAACCTGGAAAGCCCAAACTTAAATGATTTACCTTGTACTTCTTTATCATGACACTCTTTCAGTTTGGACCACAGTTCCTTGAAGAAATCTCCTGAAGATTCTGCAGAACTAGGGCTCCCACAGCTTCCTCCAGATGCATTCATCTTGCTTTTTTCTGCTCCCAGCTCTCTTGACTTATTTGCAGAACTGGATCACTCTCAAACTTTGTATTTTAAATTACATAGTTATGAAGCTGTTTCTGAAGAGAGGTGTATACCTGTAACAACAGAATGACAACATTTATGTTTGCATGTATCAGAGTATAACTTGTAGCCACGGGGAAATACAAAGTTTACTGTCTATCCTTACATTATATATATAGTTATATACTTTTATACTGACAGTCACCCTGAAGGTGTGGATGATGCTAATTCTATTTGTCTTGAAGGGTTTCTTAGCACAGATGATGCCTTCAGGTAAACTTCAGGGGAAGTATGGTACTCAAATCTGGATCTGAGCCAAGGTAAGATTCAATTCTATTGGCACTGGGTGTCCAATACTGAAATATTCCTATAAATTCTGTCCTTCAGTTCCCTGTGTGTGAAACTGGCCATTCTGAGTTTTCACCATTTTTATGCAGTCAATTTTAAACAAATACTTCTGAGCAGGCAATGTGTCATTACCAGGTGGTATGACTCTGCAATATAAAATACATTAAGAAAAAAAAAATCTTAAGTATTGTGTACTCTTCCTAAATTAGCAGCCTGAGCAAGCAAACCACTATGTCGATACAGATAAATAAAAGGAGGAATTTGCTCCCATATTTTTGAGGCACAAATTACAGATGTAGTTCAAAAGATACATGGTCTACAATTAGTCAAGAAGCTGCATTTCCTTCCTTGAGAGCCTTCAAGCAACTTAGAATATCTGGGTATAGCTACTGGTTCAGCTGGTCCCCTAGATTCACCACCATAAAATGTTCAGTCCAGTGGTCAGTAACCAAGTGTAGGGCCCGGAGGCTTTGGTTCCACTCTCCTTTCTCATATCTCTGTGCACAGTCTTAAGTCACTTTTCTTTCAGTCTGGCTGTCTTTAAAATGGAATAAAAATAATGGAACAAAACATTATTCTCAATAACACAGAAATAACACAGAAACACTTGAACTATACATTTTCTATAGTAGGATACTTTGATGCGAAAGTAATGCTTGAACATGCACTGTCCATAGAAAATTCAGAGCCTATTTCAGTATTTGTTTTCAAGCTACCAATGTTATCTTCAGAGAAGTCCTTAATAGAAAATAAAATTACCTTTTCAAATTAGCAATGACTACAATTCTTCAGCGGAAGAAATAGTAATCTGCTTGCATCTTTGCAGCTGAAATGTTCCACTTCGTGTGCAGCCACGTTAAGCCATCTCACAATGCTGCTTTGTGGGACCCATTGCCTAGTGACATCAGGAATGTCTTTTAAACTCTTGTTTTTCCATCTTCAACAACAGATATTTCAGAACCAATCTTTTTCATCTGTCAAGCACTAGGGCAAGTGAAACCCACAAATCTGCTTTCACTTACTGTTTTAGATTTGAGTGTGTCAGATGAATCATTTCCAAGGAAAGGTCATCTGATTCTAGATAGTAAATGCTGTCCCTAGTGTTTGTTTCGGTTTTGTTGTTTGTTTTTGTTTTTTTTTTTTCCCCAAGCTGACTCTGAGAAAAAAAATGCACAAAACTTGCTCAGAGTTTCTGCAAATGATTAGTACGTTGACTAAATACAAACAGAGGAAAAAAAAGAGCAACGCATATTCCCAAGCTTAACCTGCTTCAAGATTCCAAAATGATACATTGCTTCCTACAGGTGTTCAACCTGCCTTAAAATACAGGGCCCCCAACAACTGTTTAAGTCGAGGCTTTGACAGGCCTGGGTAGATACACAGGTGTAAAAGTGATGCCTTAGTCTCCAGTTCTAAGAAAAGGTTTTCCAGTCCTTCGGGAAAAAAACAAACAAACAAAACAAAACAAAACAAAACACCTGAGCTGGATGTACAGACACTTGCAGGCACGGACAGGACTGGAAGCTGCCTGAGGGGGGCTGGAAGCACCACTCCAGCCCCTCTCCCGGATATCCTGCCGACTGACGCTCTCACAGAACCACTTAAATACGTCCATTTCCCTCTTCTTGCACACAGCATCTCCCTCCGGCACCGTAAGGCTCTGCAGGGCTTCACGAGTGCTCGCCTCCAGCAATGCCGCAGCACCCATAGCGCCCCGAGGCTGCTTATCCGTGTTTACACCTCTCCGCCGGGAACACGCCGCCTCTCCGGGATTCTGGGGAGCACATGGCACCCCGAACCCCTCCAGAAACCCCGAGCACCGGGCTGCTCCTACAAACTCAACTCTCCTCTACCTCCCGGCGGTGAACTTCATTCTCCTTTCCCTCCTGCACGAACACCGCGCAGAACACTCACTCGAGAGACATGCCGGGATGCTCTGGGAAATCCTGCCATGGGAGCTTCCCGCCAGGCTCGGGTCACGCCCAGCAACCGGGACGGCCGGGGAGGGGTCGGGCATGTCCCGCACGCCCCTTCCTGGGGCAGGCGGGGCAGTGCCGGCAGCGCGCCGGGCGGGATGCCGGGCCCGGCGGGGCTGTGGGGGGGCCCGTCCCTGGGGCGGAGCGGGAGCGGCGCGCTCGCCGTTACCTGGTTGGCTCCGGCGGCTCCGCGCGCGAACGGCGGGAAAATAGGAAAAGCTGGAGCAAGCGCCTTCCCTGCCCGAGGAGGGGGGGGGAGCCGGGGCGCGGGCAGCTCTCGCGAGGCTTGCGCGCTGCTCTCGCGAGAGAGAGGGGCCGTGAGGGTCTTCTCGTCCTGCCTCCACCCCCGCACTCCGCGGCGGCGGCGGCGAGAGTGGTGTTCTTGTGCCAGCAGTGACACAGAGTCACGGGATCTGTTAGGCTGGAAAAGATCTCGGAGATCACCGAGTCCAACCTATGACCCAGCACCACCATGTCAGCTAGCCCATGTCAACTAACGTGCCATGTTCAGTCTTTCCTTACGCGCTTCCAGGGACCGTAACTTCACCGCCTCCCTGGGCAGTCCATTCCAATGTCTAATCACACTTTCTGTGAAGGAATTCTTCCTGGTGTCCTAAACTAAACTTCCACTGGCACAACCTGAGGCCACTTCTCATTCTGTCACTTTCTACTCGGGAGAAGAGACTGACCCTCACCTGGCTACAGCCTCCTTTCAGGAGCTTGTAGAGAGGCATAAAGCCTTGAGCCTCCTCCAGTCTCAACAACCCCAGCTCCCTCAGCCACTCTTCACAAGACCTGTGCTCCAGACCCTTCACCAGCTCTGTTGCCCTTCTCTGGATGTGCTCCAGCACCTCAATATTCTCCCTGGTGCAGAACTGAACATAGTACTTGAGGCGTGGCCTCACCAGTGCCTGGTGGTCCAGATGGCCAGGCTATTTCTGGCCACCTTGGGCACGCTGCTGGCTCATGTTCTTCCATCAAGGTCATCAGGCATCGTCCCAGCCCTTTCCTCCTCTGGTGTTTCCACAGAGAGCCCCCAGAAGAAAGCCAAGGGGACAAGCCAGGATTTTTAATCTGCCGATTAGTGGGGTTTACACACAGATGTATTTGCAGTGCTTCCCCCTGCCTTATTGATTAGAACAGTTTCCGTGGGTTGTCATTTTAGCGCACAGCAGAACAGCCTAGGGCATATTTTGATGTTTTATGTGAGTATGAAAAGAGGTAGGCTCATATAATTATTATGGCATAAGACAGTGGAACTTTGGTGTCACTTTTGAGACTTCTTGCAACATAATTTTTTCCCCTAAATTGTGGATCAATGTTCCTTCATTCCTTGGGACCAACCCTGCTGTCTGCAATAATAAAATAGTAAACCACTTGATTTTAAGTTTGTAGGTTTTAGTGGTGAAATAGAAACAGAATACACCTTTTCACTATTACTGCTCTGCCTTCACATGATTCCACTGGCCCATTTGGAGGTGTATAGGGACACCCCCAGAGACAGCTTAGTGGCATGACTAGAAGACACAGTGGTGATCAGTTTGCAAGGACCAGTGCTGCAAACACATACATTCTAGATTGTTAATAGCAGTATCTAAAAAGTTATGGTTTCAGGTATTTAATAATTGTTAGCAGCTGTTCCATCTTACTCTTGTTACATATTCAAATCACTCAGATCTCCAGAAAGTGTCATAAATATGGAACTACAGCATAAATAAGACTGGATCTGAAATACCATTTCAACATTTTTGAAGTATTTTGAAATACTGTCAGACAGAAGTCCAAGATGACCTGTGATTAAGCAGACTTCAAATCTGTTGTTCACCTTTGTTGAAAATACTGTTGGTTTCCCATCAAGTACTTACCATGAATTCTGAAGTATTTTGAAAAAATCTTGTAGTTAACCTTTCTGCTTCTTCCTCACAGTTATTTAACCACTTCGTTTTCAACTAAGATAAAATACTTGTGGTATTCAGGAGCTCAACAGGACATTGCTTATAAGTTTGATCCATTATCCTATCAGTACACATATGGTAGAACTAAAATAATAGGTTGTGATAGACACTTCAGTCTTCCTAAATAATGCTTGTTGGCAGCTTTTCATTCTACTTTTGAAGCTTCTATAATCTAAAAATTTGTGATGTAGGCAAGTATTCATTTGCTCGGATTAAAGAGAAACGGATGTCTTAAATATACGCACAGATCTGATAAGTGGCAATAAAATAGCCCTCTTACTGATTGATGAGATATTTTACCATAAACTGTACCTTTCTTTCTATTTATAGGAGGCACTCTGGAAAATAATTATGTCATCCCTTTTATTTCCCAATAAACTGTATGAGCAGTTTGTTCTCATATTCTCTCATGTTGAACTTTACAGCAACATAAATCCACTGACTTCTACAGTGTTATTCTTATCTACTCAACAGTAAGTGTTAATGGATTAAGACTAACGGTTGAACTTTACTGTTATCTCCCTTCCAGATTAATTTGATTTTATATATTCCATAATCACATACTTGGCAACTGAATAGATCCCTGGCTCATTGAACATACTAGAAAATTACTGAAGTCTGATATTCCACATTCATTTATACTGGATGTCTTAAGCTGACTCGTCTGACTGGAACTGCATCTCGTTCAACTTATAAGAGTAAACACACACCTAGACAATAAAACTGTGGGAAAAATGCTTCACTGTTGTTGAGCTTGAACAGATACAAAACTTCCTGTGTTGTCATGGCTCCTGTCCAGATTTCAAAATAACCCTTAATATGGCACATTAAACTAGGTGACAGAATACTTATCCACCAGCAGCTCTGATAAAAAGAGAATCTAATTTTATCCTAGCCAGTTTTAGACCTGTCTGGTCTGAAATGTTTAATCTTATAATGATATGTGGAGCTGTTGATTTTCAGTTACAGTTACAGTTTAGTGGCAATGCCTTTCTTCTTGATGACTGGACAATTTACCAGCAAATCAACTAATGACTGAATTTCTATTGTAAGAGTAGTGCGATGTCACATGACAGATAAAAAAAAATTGCCTTTTATTCACGCACATGCACCCCCCTTTTTGAGGGTAGTGCAGAGGCTGCATCAGTGTTTCAAACCATTCAGGTAGCAGCAGGTGACCTAGCTCACTGCACATGCATACAGAGCAGGGCTAAAAGAGGTTAGCAGAAGGCTTACCTTTTTTTTTTTTTTGCTACTATTACTTTAAATTTAGATGTAAAGATTAAAAGCAGGTTTGAATTAAAATGGGAAGTCCAGTTTAAATATTTTATATGCTATAAGCACAATGGTAACTATTTCACTCTTATATGTATATACATATATATGTGTATATATACATATATACATATAATAGTGAGGTCCTTATTTATTTGCATGAGATTGAATGGACTGCACATACATGGCCAGTGTGTTCACAGCCTCTTTGACTTGCAGATCTGTAACTGAGGGATAAACATAATGTTTAACTCTCTAGTCATGTTCATTTAATGAACTTCATGTTGCAGTTGCCAATGAGGATGTCAAAGGAGCCCAACTTCAGATGCAGCATATAAGCTGCATGTGGCACAGTTCAGCTGCTGCCTAAATGGGATTTGAACCAGGAGTGTGGGAACTGGCAGTCCTCTGAATGGCATGATTTCTTACAGCTGGGAGGGCACACAGAGAACACCACTGCTGTCTGGCACAGGTAGTTGCTTTCTCTGGAAAAATAGGGAGGAGCCACTCCATCACCCCCACTAGCTGAATTTGATTCTTCTCAAGCTGCTTGCGTAGCCACTTTTGAAATTAAGCCAAGATCAAATTCCCTGATGCCAGTAACACTGTTCACTTTAAGGAACCCTCTTCTTTGAAGTGCTTTCACTGCTCCTCATCAGTAGTCAGAAAAAGCCAGGGCTTATTCAACTGAAACTCTCAGGTCTCTTAGAGAATCTTGATATAGGGAAAAAAAAACCCCGCAATCTGAGGGATGCTGTTGCCACACCCCAGCCCAGTGTTGCTGGTCTTCAGGCTCTAAGCAGCAGCACCTATTTGTCTTAGCTGCATGAGGAAATGTTTTGCTCCTACTAATGTTCCTCAGGTTAGCACGACTAGTTTGAGTAGTTATGCATATTTATCTCAGCTGAAGTAAAAGTTTACAGATCTGTGCACAAAATCATGCACAGTACACAAAATAGTGCACACTACTTTTACTGTAGTGAACAACATAAATTCAGGGCCAGAAAAAAAGCAAAAAAGAATCGACATATAGGAAATAATATTTTACTTACCATTTGAGGAAAAAAAGATCCCCAAACAATGGCCCCTGCTCTTCCAGCCCCCTTAAAAAAAAGCAGCTGAGGAAAACCCAAATAAAACAGAACACGTAAACAGGGGAGAGAGAGAGAGAGAGAGAGAGAGAGAGAGGGTGGCAAGCAGTATTAGGAAAAATAGTTTATTTAGTTTGAATTTTAAAAATATGCTCTGTAAAAATCCTAAAGCTTTAGAAATCAAAGCTCTCTTGTAGCATTTTATAGTCTCTACAGAGAGTTCCTGTGCAAACCATACAGTTCAACCAGCTATAATTTTTTTCTCTGGAAAATGGTTTATTCCTTATAATTTTTCCTTACGTATTTGATAGCAGAATCAACGGAGTTGATAGGAAAATTAAACTTTTTATCCTGAAAAATATTATTACCTTCTGTGAGAATACAGAAGTTTCCCTATGTTTTTTTTCTGTTTACCCACACCTTGAAGAAAAATTTTTACACACAGGTACAATGCTGCTAATGAGAAGGTAATTTCAATTAATTGATTTTTTTTTTTTTTTTTAAGTGCTCAGGAGGCCTTTTTCTTGGCACTCTACAAAAGAATAATATTCATTTTAGCATCAGCCTGGAAACAGCTGGCAAGTAAACACCTTTATAATTAAAGCTTCCTGTTGTGTGCCTACCATAAAGGCTTACATAATCCTGTATAGATTTATTTGTATCTAGTGGTTTATATCCACTGATTCTGACTTTTCTTTTTTTCACATCATCAAAGAGAATGGTGATTGTTTCATGTAAAGATAGCCAAAATTAAGATTTCCTGGGAGACAGAAGTAGTTATGTGAAGGGTTTCAAAAATGTAGCTACACAAATGGTGAGAAGATTCACATTTACTTAAGTTAAAGAGTTATTTTGTCCTAACAGGCATGACAAAACCTGTCTTCATTCCTTTCTATTCAGCTCAGCAAGTACTTCTGCGCTCCAGTAGTTAATCAGTTACCAGATTCCACAGCTTTTGTTTTCACACTGTTTAATTTTTCTTATTTGACACAGAACCTGTGAATGGATTCAGTCACAGATACAGGTAGAACTTTCAGGTCAGCCTACTCTTTATGATTAGGACTGCTTTTTATTACCATTGCCACCACCGTTACTCATTCCAAATAGGTAAATTTCTAATAAGTATGTAGAAAGAAAGTAGGAACAATGCACACTTCCTATCTTACTATGAAGCTAATTCTAAATATGTAAGTCTAGGCTTAATTAACTTACTCTCTAAATTTGAACAATTAAAAAAGTCTGGCAAGGATTAGTAACTGCACATCTTACTGTAATGGCACTATGCCTTGTTACAACAGTGCTGTTATGAGACAGGGATTATAAAAACACCATATAAAAGAGAAGACCAATAGGCAATACTTAAATGACTTGCTCAAAATATTAAGTCACTGGCAGTGGAGTTTCTATCTCTCACTCCCATGCTAGGTTCATTGAACTGTCTCTCCAGTAAATACTCATGTAGAGGTGATGATGTTGAGCTGCACACAGAAGGGTCAAAAAGCTGCAATCACAAAAATTCCATCAACAAACACCATAGAGACTGGTAGTACTCAGACACATTAAGGAGATAGCCATTATACCACTTCAAGCATCAGAGAAATTTTTTGCTTAATGTTATCTTAAATTAATTTTAAAGAAAGATTTTCAAAACTCACCCTTCTGTTTGAATTGTGAAAAGTTCTGTTCTTGATCGGGGTGATAAATATTTACTATTGACTTCCCCTCCAGCTACAAACCTCAAGTGTAAGTAAGATGAGGAAGCCACTGTGGACCACACTAGAGAATGCCGAGAGGAGATCTGCTGCACCTAAGATATATACAATGTGCAATGGATAACCTAATATGCCTTTCATTTAACTGGCTGGGCAGGTTTCTACATTCTGGAGAGCATGGAATCATACCAGAATTTGTTGGCATAACAGACCCATCAGACCGGTTCCCGGGGCGCCCAGGAACCTGCCCAACCAGTCTGCATCAAAGGCTGGCCCAACATGCTGCAGCTCAGCTCGGGCTGGGGAGGCTTCATACGCGGTGAATTATTCACGCCTCTGTCAACTCCCAACATACTACTCAGAGAGAATGATGTAGCCTCCAGCGAAATAATTTACTGAGGGGTGGGGGAGTGATACATCCTTGTTAAGTGTAGCAAGGTCTTATTGTTATAAATTTTCTTTCATTTTATATGCAGATACACTGGGCTAGAGGTCTTGCCCAGCGTAAGTGCAAGGAGAAACAGGAGAGAAAATACCTTTTTTTCTATAACACTAACCATACAGACCTATTATAAGCAAATAACACCAAATTTTTAGTGAGACTTGCTAAAACCCCCTGAAATTATGTTCCAAGATTTATTTATATAAATATACCTATTATATGCCCAAGATTCAGCATAACTTTGTTACCACATGAGAGACGGGACACTGGGAGCTTGCATGTGGAATATCCACCTTGTGACTTTGGTGGAGACTTAGGTCTGTGCAAGCCCATGCTGAGTTATTGCATAGCGTATTTCAAGGTGAAACAGGTCAGAGAACATGTCGTGTATGCGACACGCTTCCATAACTGTGGGGAACTACAGCAGCTGCCCTGTTGCAATATCGCATGGGCTGCCACAGCAGCTGCGCTGCTTCTTGTTCATGGCTGCAGGGCAAGAATACTTGCACAGCAGTCCTGCATATTGCATAGTTATTCAGGCTGTAGGCAGAGATCAGGATATGCCCCGACAGAAGCCTGCATCTGTGTAAACTTACTACTTCTTTCCCCCCCCCGCCCCTGATACAAATATAGTCCATAATTTTCAGATCTCCTGCTGTGATTGCCACAGATGTTGAGTAAAATCAGTAAGAGCTGTATAAGTCTAGCACTTCTGGAAATGTGATCATTAGGATGTACAATCATTCTGCTAAACCTTTGCATATTTTTTATTTAGGCACCTAAATTTAAACACTCAGACTTGAAAAAATTTGCTGTATTAAATGTTGTCAAAGGCTCTGAGTAAATTCAGAAAGCTTTGTTTGTTCATAAAATGATCCCACAGTGGTATCATTTATCATTTTTTAGATCATCTATTCTTACTTACCCATTTTAATAACGCTTACAAGACAACTAGTGATCAGAATAGGAAGCTGCCATCAAATTCAACCAGTGTTCTGCAGCATGGGCAGTTATTTTCATCATTAACCACGATATGAAAAAGTAGACATGCTGATATTTGAATATACTAAGATTATTTTACTACAGGAAAGTAACCCTTCCTACAAGACCACATCTTATGACAGCCTGGAAAGGAAGGCTCTTTTCTGAAGAGGGCAACTAACTAGGCTGAAATGACAAACGTAAGCTGTTTGTGCTTGAAATCACACAACCTTAGGCTATGATTTCATACAGCTAAACAGGGCTGGGCTTGGTCAGTACTTAGATAAATGATTTACAGAAACTCTGCTGCAGGAAGTGGTTTTGGTGATTCAGTAGGTTTTACGGAATAATTGGGCATTAGTGCCAACTGTGATGGAGACATTGGGTTCTGGATATGCCACAGTCTTGTTGCCATATATTGAAATTCTTAAGCACTCCAAAGCCCTTTCCACAAGCACTACATCTTGAACTGTAAATCCCTGTCCAATATGAATGAACTGTGTTTGCCTACAGTTTGTTTTTATGAGTGTCACATAATTGGATAAACTGTGTAACTGATTAACACAGGTAAATTACCACCCAAAATAGCTGTAAGATTGTACAATGTGGAAAAGGTTCTGCTTACATAATAGAATTAAGGAGGGTTGATATGCTTCAAAGTTGGTCTACTGCCAGCTGTGCCAGCTGGTCTCATAAAAGATACTGTCTGAAATTTTACTTTCTTCATTCTGAGCACATTATTAAAACTGGAGTCTTATAATGAATCTGATGGTGGGCCTTTAAAAGACATTGTGCTTGCCATTTAACTTTTTCCTGGAGTCTGAAAAGTATAGGGATAATGGGTATCTTTACTATGTCTTTCTTTGACTTGGGAGCTTAAAGGAGAATCTTGCTTCCCCCAAGCCAAAACCAGCATGTACATACCTTAGAGATACAGCAGGGGCTTTTCACCAGTTGGGACTTCTCATACAGAGTTGCTGGGAGGGTTGATTCATTAAGGCTTTTATATTCACTTTCCACAAATAACAGGAATTTAATTTTTCATGAGTAAAAAGGTAAAGGTGTAGGACAAAGAAGTTATTGTATGTATCGGTACATTCTTGGATAAACATCACTTGACTCTTGTTCTCAGCCCTGTAACTCATGGCAGTTCTGTAAGTGCATTTACCACAGACATAAATATTGTAGTATCAGGCTGGCTTGGAGTTCTCTGTGAGAGAGATTGCTTTTCTTCCTGAAGAAGGCAGTATAATTACCTGAAGAACCAAATCCTCTCTTATTTCAAATATAATTTACAATAAATGGATGTCACAGATGAATTCTCTTTCAAATCAAACCCATTATTAAATGCTTTTCCAGTTGATAATAAATTAGATGTTGTTTGTCATCTCCAGCTTCCGTGAAGAAAAAGTCGCATAATGCTTATGTGTGAACTCTACCAATTTATACAGCAATCATATAAAGTCTTCTCCAGAAGAGTCTGAGAGGTGCAATTCTGAAAAGTAAGACAATATAAATGGTGCAGGCTTCAACTTGTTCTTATACTGAAGGTATGCACAAACATTCATGTCTACAAGTATTCATTACAGAGAGTTTACAACATACCTCCCCGTAGCTATCAAAAGCTGTTCAGTCCTTTCACAAGCAAATTCAGATAACACACATGCCCCCACCCCCTATCAGAGTTAGGTAATATCTTTCTTCCCTTGACTAGATATGTAGCAGTGTAAGGACAGAAGACTGCTGGTTCATAAAGGCATACTGAAAAAGAGGCCAAGTCCTACTTTGGATAATGAAGAGAGGTAGTAGCAGTTAATTTCTGACCTAGAGGCTAACTAGAGAAAAATTACTTCAAGGGAACCCAAGGATGCAACCTAAAGCTTTTTCTGAAGCTTCTCTGAGCAAGGACAGGTTTTAAACTTGTTGCAACCAATTCGTTGGTGACAACAGTGTCTCATCTGCCTTGGCTGAGACAGCAGGACTGGACATTGGCAGGATATACAAAACAAATTAAAAGACAACTATCATTATTCTCACTGCAATAGTAAGGCTGATATAAAAGCTTGGCTATTTTCCACTGAGAGGAAAATGCCTTAAATGTTATTATTTTTGGTGTCAGTCTAACTCTTTCTTCACAATTCTTGAGACTGTCTTTAACAGTTGGTCCAATTTAGTAATTCAAGAAGGATAATCAGTTTTGTGAACTTCTGGGTGTAGAGAGGTCTCACTGTGGGCTGTAATACCACAGGAATGTTGTGAGGAAATGTAAGAGAAGAACTAATTCCTAGGAAATGTAAGAGAAGAACTAATTCCTAGGAAATTCCAGCATTCTCTTCCATTCTTGGAAAGGAGGAGGGGAAAAAAAGGAAATACAATCAGAAAGTAACTGAAGCACCTGAGACTATTACACTGGAATGATTATTCTGGAATGAGATTGCACAAATTGCTGGAACCTCCATTTTTGCCAGATTTAATGTGTAGGGGTACAATTTCCAGCACTTTCACATATAAAGAGTGATTTGTTGTTACTTTTTTCAGAAAAGGCTGCCACAGAATTAAGTATCCCTTGTCACTGGATTTTCTTCTTGTCTATTTGCTTGTATTTGACCAGGTTTGAATTATTATTGTAAAACATTGCATTTTATCCTCTTACAGACATTTAGGAATACTTTGCATTTTTTTGAAATGAAGATTACTCTTAACAGAAGAGTTAGCATTTGCTATAAAGAGAGCTAAAAAGCAGGGACCAGAAGTGGCATTACTGTCACTGTTTGGGGGTCTGAATAATAAATATTTTTCTGTGTTTTGTCTTCTTTCCACATGATATTGTATTAAGCAACAGGCTTCCCACATGGAAGCATGGGATATCATGGGCCTCAAAATTATCTTTTCACATGCTGAAATTAAATATTTGATTTCTCTATTTTGTCATCTACATTTTATTTATTTTAAAGATGAGAACTACTTTTCCACCCTTTAGCTTGTACTTATGGCCTCTTCTTCAGTCCTTGGTCAAAGATCTTGGAAAATCAAAGTAGAGTGTCTGCTATTCATTTATCTGCTGTTATACTAATACACTTCATAGTTTTATTATGGAGCTACAATTTTCTATTGCAGGGCGCTTGATGAAATGTTCTTAGCATCAGATTTCTCTTTGTGTTTCATATTGCAAAATGTAGTAATAGTTTAAATCAAGCTGTTACTGAAGAAAGAATCACTAAAATTTTCACTAGGTCTGTTTTTAAAAAAAGAAAATGTATTTGTTGTTTTCTGGTTCTTTGAGAATTAGTGCTTCTACAGCTAAATGACAATAGTTTGTCAAGGGCTACTGATGTGTATCTAGAATATGTAGAACAAGACCAGCCTGACTTCATCAGTGTGTCTACAAAATAGCTTTTTAATCAGTTTTGGAAGCTACTACATATTGAAATTACAAGGCACTATGAGAAGGGGTCTGAATCCGAAGTTAACTGCTGTTGTTTCAAAAACCACCTCTTTCAGAACAATCAAGTAACCTATAGTAAACCTAAGGAAATGGATGTTTATATAGCTCTTATACCTGATTCCTCAACAATGTGCTGTGTATCTTGGGAATATCCATAACTAAAAAGAAATTGGTATTGTCTCATCTTTCTTTTATTTGCTTTTTGAGTAGAATCATACAATAGTTTGGGTTCATCTTGTTCATCTTGTTCCAACCGCTCTGCCATGGGCAGGGACACCTTCCACTAGACCAGGTTAATCAGAGCCCCATCCAACCTGGTCTTTAACACCTTTAGGGATAGGGAGTACACAACCTCTCTGGGTAACCTGTTCCAGTGCCTCACCCTCAGTAAAGAATTTCTCCCTAATATCTAATGTAAACCTACCCTCCTTCAGCTTAATGCCATTCCCTCTTGTCCTATCACTGCATGCCCTTGTGAGAAGTCTCTCTCCAGCCTTCTTGAAAGCCACCTGTCCATTTTCCTCTGAGACACATAGCTGGAGCCCGGACATTCACAACTGGTAAAAGAGGCTGTCACTCACCTCCTTGATCCAGAAGCCAACTTTGCCATTGTCTCCAAATCATGCCAATGAAAGTGTTTGTGAGTTTTCTTAGTGGAGGGTGTCAGTGAAATAATCAGCCTTAAAAATTCTATATTTAGGCAAAAGGAACTTTTAAACCAAAATTATGAAATTAATAAAATAACAAAGCCCAACATACCCTGTATTAGGATAGCTGGGGTACTGGCAAACCTTGACAGGGTAGACAAAACCGATGAGCCCACAGGATTTTTTTTTTTTTTTCAAAACAAAACATACGTTTCACTTTGAAACACAGCAGAGGTAGCATGTCTGAAGGAACACATGCTCAGGCCTTTTTAATACATGAAAGGGATCAAACTTTTGAGAAACTAGCACATGCACAGTGACCAAGACCTTATTTAATACGATATAAATGTTCTTAGAGGTCTTAATTTCATGAAGAAACTATATAATGGACTGACAGCTAGACTGTAAGTACATATCTGGACTAATTCGAGAAACAACAAAATACATTTTCCTTATTCCAAACTGTTTATGACTGAAGAGAGGGGATCAACTGAAAAAAAACCCCAAACAATTAAATGCAGAAAAGGTAATTGTGATTGAACGGTATCTTTTGTTCTAGATTTATCTTCCTCCCTCAGGAAAGCAGTATGGCTAAAACATAAACTTCACCTGCACAGGAAAGATGTAAACTTTGAAGTGATTCTTTGTTGCACAATGCCGGTCAAATTTCGTTTTGCACTGTGTTTACTGTGCTGTGCATAACAACACAGCTCGTAAATGCTCAAGTGATCAAAACAAGAAGTACAATACAGACGCATTGTAAGTAGTATTGTTTCCGTAAGTACTTATGAACTTCTGAAAATTCCAAGGGAAGTGGTAATTTGCCTTAAGGAAAGCGTATTTTTTGTGGTACTTCCATAAGCTCCTGACAGAAGGCAGGGTTGTCAGGACTGATGGCTCAGGCCACCTTTATTCCAAGCTTACACCTGAGGCAAGGCCAGCATCCAGCAGATAGCTCATGGCTGAATCATGCTGTCTGAGAAAACAGATACTACAGGATTTCAGTGTAGTAGAGTTTTTCGGATGATTCATTTAAACTAGACCAAATTAATCTGCAGCCACTTATACTGACTGTATCAGCTAAGTCAGGAAGTCTGGTTTTGACTGTGGATTTCAGTGATTAGACAACTTTTTGAATTTGCTCAGTGCAATCAGTTTAAAATCTCATCTTTCATCAGTGTGTCCGGCATGGGAAGATTAGAGAGAAGTAAGCTAAGGCATGAATTTGCAGCACCCTGGCTACTTCACCCTATTCCCTTCCAAACAAACCCTTGTATTAAGTGTAAGTATAGCCTACTGTCAAAGTGGACCAACTAGTGAACCCTGATGGCACTCCCTAGACTTCTTGGCAGTGGTTACCTTGTATAGCTGGGACTTAAGTTAATCTACTGAAGCTTGCTCATATCCCACATGTGAGATTCATTTGTATTTTTCCATGATTAGCACAAAGTGGGCAGAAATATCAGTAAGCCTGACCTGGAGCATCTCGTCTAAACTTGCGCTTGTACTGGTAAAGTGTGTCGCTTAATTGTGTGCTATGTAATTCAGGTATCCACCCTTTTTGCAAGTTGTCCCAGTATGTTCTTCTTTAGGAAATAAATCACGTTTTAAGAGGTGCTTTTTTGAAAGTAAAATAATTGGAATTTGATCTAGAGTTAAAAAAACCTCAACTTTTTCAGTGTAGAGGTCTTGAGTGTCTCTTTGTAAGTCAGCAATGTGGTTTTCTTCTCACCTAAGCATCTAGAAATGCAAAATCAGAAGACAGTGGTGAAACCATTCTTTTTTTGGGACCAACACTGAGAAAAATGGAATTAACACAACCACATTTATGAGATGTGCCCCCTCCCCCAATAATCTATTATTATATATATATATTATATATATATATATATATATAATCTGTGCACCCCAATAATCTATTTCTAGCTAAAGCTAACTGGGTAACAACCATCACTCTCAGCTGGCCCAAATACAGACTCTCTACCTACCTACTTATAACTTGGCTGACTCATGCACAGTTGAGACCAGATAGTATGCTCTGTAAAATGGCAGTACATAGGAACCCAAAAGACAGCAAAGAATACTGTGTAACAAACCCTGTTTGAATTCAGTGAATGAAAATGTGTGAACTAAATGAAAATCTGAAAGAACACCTTCCCCCACTCCAGCAATATAAAGTATGTATGGAATAGTGAACAGTGTATATGTACCTTCAATTGTATATTTTTTCTGACACTCATGTCTGTACTTCACTCCTGGCTCCTATTCAAGCAAATACAGGAATATAATTAGTTCCAAGAACAAATATCAGGGACTCATATTTGACTTATGCTTTAAAAGGCACCGAAACAAAAGTGTAAAGTGTTAAACCACATCTAAGGTGTTGATCTAGGCTCTGCTACCGTTTAAGCAGGCTTCCTTTTTATAAATTGAGGGATTGTTATTTCATTAAGGAAGTGCACAAAATTATTTTCATCCTGAAATGGATTATCTCACTGTAGGTGCATGAAGAATTTGTTCTTTTTTGCTTTCTCCTTTTATTGATTTGCTGCTATTTAGGTTTTGTGTTCTAGGACTCTTCAGAGGCTTCTCTCCATTTATTCCATGGGGTCACACAGAACCAAGGCATGAAATGGGTTCCCCTGTTTCATAAACTACTGCCTAGATGTCTGTGCTGGAAGGGACAGGGAGTGCTTGTTGTCCATGCAGACAGTTGTTGCATCCTCTGGGCAGCCAGCAAAATAGATAAACACTGACTATTTTGGGGTGAGAGCAGAGGGGAAGGAGGGATTATGTCTCCTTGCAGGAGTAATCTGCTGCTTCTACTTTCTACACTGCAGCAGCAGAGGGTTAAACCCTCAGTTCCCCCATTTTGTCCAACATGTGACTTGCTTTATCCTGTTTTTTAGGGTGCCAAGATCCAATATTCCTTACATGCTGAGAAGGGCTGGGACAGCCCAGTGTCAGCAAGGCTGTTTTCTAAGAATTCTGCACCCTTATATACTTACTGCTGAGATAATATCTTTGCTGTTTTTCCAATCACGTCTGCCTGTGATATTTTAAACACAAAGTAGTACAAGGATTAATGCATACTGGAATGTGCATACTGGAACAAGGCCTATTTGTTACAGGAAACTATTGTCACGCGTTACTGACAATCTGACATAGGCTCGATTGTCTGCATTGCAGCATAAAACTTACCTTTGAGGAAATACAAACCATTTATCAATGGCTAATCTCCAGGTTGTTTTCTTAACATCAGTGAGAAACAATAATTTAGTGACAGAGAAGTTGTTTTCTTGTCATAGGTACTCTACCTGGGTCACCAACAACACCAGGGGGATTTTCTTTCGTAAATATTTTTTTTTTCTTTTCTACATTATTGCAGTGCCAAGCCAGAGGAATAGCACCAACAAAAGACATTCTGGTCTCAGCCAATTTCCTGGTACATGGTTTGATTTCAGCTAGTGCTGGAACTAGTTTAAAAACTGAAAACAGCTGCTTCGGTTTCCCCCTCCCACCTTATTTAAAGTTTCTAGACCATGTTGTGAAAAAAACATGAAAGCTCAAGTGTACCCTGGCCACGCACCACCTTGTGCGCTTCAAAACTAGGCAGGATCTGGCCCTGCCTCTGTCATTTAGATCAAAATACCTATTTTAACATAAAAAGGTTGGTAGAACAGAAGTCAAGTCACTGAATTGTCTTGCAAAGTTTCTTTTAAGGAACACCAGAATTACTGAGAATTCAAATAATATTTATCTTCAGTAAAACTGTAGGAGTTTCTGTCTGCCATAGGCATGACATAAAGGTTAGACTGAGCCCCTGGGGGTGAGTGATATCAGGAGTGATCAAGGGCAGGAAAGCAGGAAAGCTGGACAGGGTGCTAAGTTTTGTTTTGCTTCAGGCTTATGGCAGCCCTATTGCACTGAAAGCTTGGCATCTTCTCTTTTTTAGCTGGCCTAATGAAATACTCCACCTCTTCTGGATGTGTGGGTTGTAGGGACAGAGGGAATATATTTGAGATTGCAGAGCACACTCCAAAGGACTTGGCTGGTGGGCTGCAGCCTGTACAGCAGCACCGTGTGCTGTGGTTGATGACAAGTCTTGCTGAGGCTGAGGCTGGAGAAGGCAGCAGCTGACACCGGTGGTGATATTCAGGTTATGATTAAGGGAAGAAGGGCATGGGAACAGAAAGGATGACAACTGACATAGCAACAGAAGTATGAATCGGACTACAGGAAGGAATTCGGACTAGAACAAAATTTGGATTTGAGTTTGAGAGTTTTCTTGTTGTGGAAGTAAATGCCTGCTGCTACTTACTCTAAATATTCTCATTCTCGGGGTTTTATGCTGTTACTCAACTGCTTGTGAAGCAGTTCACCAGTACTGGTCAGAGGCAATCTGCATATTCATTTTTTGAAGAGAAATTAATCTTTTTTATGTGGAGGAAGTGATTAGCACCTTTGCTAAGCATATTGTAATCTAGAAACCAGATTATTCCAACATTTGAAAAACAGTAACGTGTTTCAAATCATCAGCATAATTTTCAGCAATATCAATCAAGCAACATGCTTAAGAAATCAAGAAAACATCTTTATCCAAGCAACTTTCTCTCGTTTCTATTCTGGTTCAAATTTTCCTCTGATTCAACTCAGAATAAACACTTTATGGCAATTGTTAGGAAGGTTGGAAGAGTTAAATCAGGGTGAATATGGCCCTTTTGTTTGTGCTATCTGTACATTTTGTACTCTAAAGCCCAGGGTGACACTTGATATTGTACTTAGTCAAAGCTTTTCAAAGGGCGCTCTCTGTATCAGATTAATGATGCTCTGAGTTACACAGGCAGCAAATCAACCAAATCAATACACATACAATAGTTCAGGTGGACTTTTTTTTTTTTTTTTTTCCAAAAGAATGAAGGACTTGCTGTGGCAACACCACCGGAAAGATAGAAATATGTGGGCAGATGGCAGTAGGGTCTCGTTTGGACAAGCGAACAGCCTGAACTACTGTCATCTCACCTGGCATGTGACCTGAGAGAATTTGGCTCTGAGTTCTTTCCTCCCTTTTGCATGGCCCTTTGTTCATTGTCTTTCAGCAGTGACTGATGTTTGAAATACGTATTCTACTGCTGCTTACAGAGCTATAGGACCAGAAGAAAACAATCTGAACTTTGGGGACACTTCAAAAGCAAAAGGACATAGTATCTATCTTGAGACAGCCATTTAGTCTGGTGCCTTTAAAAAGTTTTGCCACTGAAAACACGGCAATTGCCTAATTTTGAGCAGCCATTACCTTATTTTTACTTTGAGGGGGCACTCAGGTCAGCTGTAATCTCTGGTCTTCCATCAGGGCAGCTAGCAATCTCAATACCTAAGTGCAAATTAATGTGTATCATACGTTTTTAAAAATCTCAATGCTAGGAGAAAAAAAAGAGATAAACCTGCCTACTTTTATGCAAATGTTTGGGTCAGAACAGGAAGAAGGACTCAGCCTGAGGAGTCTGTGTCTGCAAAATCAGACTACAAGCCTTCCAGAGAAATTCCAATGAGATTATTGTTACAAATGCTAAATTGACTTTTCTGTTTCTTTTCCTCTTCTTCTTCTTTTTTTTTTTTTTTTTTTTTAATTAGGTTACCTGGTTTTATCATGAAGGAAGGTCAAAAGACACACAAGCACCATAAAAAAAGCTAGGAGAAGTTACAAGTGCAGGGAACCTGGCAAAAGACTGCGAGATGAGTGACTCTGGGGAGGCTGAGCTGGCTTCTGGCTGAGTCTGAGATTCCAGAATTAAACTGAGCAAGTTACATGCACTGGCTACTTAGGAAAGGCAGATGCATCACAACTGGAATTTTATTTCTGTACTTCTTGTTCCTGTGGAACTGGCAGACGCCTAATAGCAGGAATGCTGTTGCCTCAGATCCCTACTGGAGGAGATGATTACTTACGGCAGAGCGTATGTGAGGAAAGATGCTGGCTTCCTATTCAGTAGTACTTTCCCCAATTTGTTACACAGCATGACAAATAGAACAACACTTCCATGATGTTTATATGTTTTATAACACATGTTAGCAGTAGAATCAAGACCAAGTGCCAAGATAGTTAATTAATTCCACTTTCCTGAATTACCCATAAGGTTTGAGTTATGTATGGCAAATTGTCTTCTTTAAACTGTTAAGCATGCAGAAAGTGGTTATTGCCTGCTGTCTTTCTATCTGCACCATGGCAGAGACAGTGAACCTTGCTGTGTGTGCTCCTGTGGTGACACAGTAGTGCCATACACCTTCTTGATGCTGTTGGAGCCATGACAAGCTGCGCTGGCGGCCTAGCAATGCTGGGCTGTGCTCCTACATGCAGCTGCCAGCACTTCACTGCCTGAGGAGTTCCCATTCGGGGAGGTGAGGCAGAAAAGGGTAAGGCACCGGTGTATCATCACCATGGCTGCAATATGGAAGAGGAGAAAAGATGCAGAGAAGTGAAGTGACAGGTCCACAGTTGCCTTGAGAAACTAGAGTCACTGTAAGGAATCAAATTCCCCATGTAATCAATGTCTCCATCCCAGGACTTACCCACAGAGCTCCCTGTTAAATCATAACAAAAAGGTAGAGGTTTCTTTTAGAGTTTAGTTTCCTCATATTGCTTAAACAATGCCAGTCCCTGGCCGTGCTTGCTCCATGTAAGTTCAAGGGCTCTGGCACCTTGAGCAAACAAGGAAAAACCACAATCAAAAGGCAAAACATGCTGCTCCTTGCTTGGACTTCTAGTTTTGTTCTTTCTGCTGAAGGTGCCTGGTTTCATTTTAATTATCGTAATCTGATTAGCCTTCACTGGACCTGTTTTTTGGTAATGAATCTAAACTTAACAGTCTGAGGCTGCTATGTGATTCTGTAGAGTGATACAGAACCTCTCAACCTGCTTGCAGGACCCATTACAGGCCCTCTGTACAGAAGATGGTGAATTAAGTGCTTCTGGTGTATTTGGTGTTTTATAGCAACAAATTGCCCATGTCCTGTGGTGGGTCCCATGGCCCTGATAGAGCTCCCTAAGCCATGTGTGAGGCTTCACTGCATAGAACCAATGTACTTGAGTCTGCTTTGAGCTGCATGGTTTGCTTCAGTGGTTCTTTTGTGGGCTTCCTGGCATGCTCTGAGATACAGTTCTCTGTCAGTTTACAGGATAAAGATAATGTATCTGGTCCATATTTAAAAGCTAGACCACCATCTGTCCCAGCAATCCATAGTGAGAAGGCAAAACCAGAGGACAGTGTATGAGCAAATGATGAATTCTAGCTCCTTCTCAGAGAGCTGGGCAGGGAGGAGGGGGTATTCTCCAGATCACAGCTTTCCCTGCTGGTCTGGGGAGCCACAGCAAATGGAGATGGTAGGAATCCAGATCAAAACTTATAAAGCTAGGGTCCCTGGAGAGGGACATTGCTATAAAAATGCCTGCTCTTAGCCTACTAGGAAAAGAAAATAGTTAATGGTGAAAAATTGGAGTGTTTTTATGATTGCATTTAAAACCCGAGGGGAGCCTGTAATGGGCTAAATGGACTACTTAGAGAAAAGCCCGCATGTTTTCCTCTTTTTTGTGTGTGTTTTAATTTACTCTGTGTAGCTGCCATTATCCATAAACCAGAACTTACGACTCTGTTACAACAGGAGAAAAGAACACTTTACTGTCTGCTGTTGGCAGATCACCCAAAGTCCCCTCCCAACTTAACAAGCATTAAGCTTCAATAAGACACAAGACACTTCAGGAAAAAAACATCGCCACAAGGCTAATGATGACAACAGCTGCCAGCAAACTTTCCACTGCAAGCAAGTAAAGACTTGAAACAAATTTTAGCTCAAGTTTTGTTTTAGTAGCATCAGTGACATGTCTGTACCGGCAACAGCTCAAATTGCATTCCTTAACACTAGGACTGTAGACCTATCTCCTGGAGTCATTGCATTGCAAAAGCCTGGTAGTCATGAGTAGAGTTGTGAAGTCTTTAATGAATCTGACCTTTTTCTCCTTTTAAGAAGAGGTATTTATGCCCTAAATGGCCAGTGAGACAAGTCGCTGGAGTCTCATACAGATGAGAATTTCTTCATGCCAAAGAAAGTTAAAGTACCTTTTATGTTTGGAAGAGGGCATGAGAAGGAGGTTGTGGGTCTCAGCAAAGCTGGAGAGAAAATAAATTTGTAATGTTGTTTACCTTTTTGATACTAATTTTCATCTTAGCAAGTCATTTAAAGCCTGGTCCACATCAGTGACCGTACCTACATGAATAAGAGCTTTGTACAACACAAGTAGGTGAGGTCTGACCTCCCTTCATTTTTACAGTCTATAGTGCAGTGCAAATTTTACTTGCATACGTCTTTCTCCCAATAGGGTGGATCACGAAGTTGCTCTACATGAAGTTGCTTTATTACAGAAAGCTTTCAAGATAATTAGATGAGAACAACACAAACACCTTGGTAACAGTCTGAACAATGTAAATACAAGATGGTAGAACACAGGTAGTGACTACAGATTGGTAGGAAGAACAGTTCACGCTGTCTGTCAGTTGTTGATGTTCTCTCCCTTCTCAGAACAAGTGTTGCCATTTTGCTCAGCATCCTTAAGACCTGAACAAAGGCAGGCTGGAAGGCCCTTCTGACATACTGACTGTCTTTTCCATCTTGTGAAAAGAATGATCTTAAAATGGGGACTATGTTGCAGAGGTGGAGTCAGCCATTGGGTAAAAGGGGAACTTACTCAACAAATCTGCTCCCTGTTCTGCAATCAGGAACATTTACATGTCGGTTTTCTGACAAAAGTACTTTTTTTTTTTTTTTTTTTTGCTCTGTATACAAGCCAGAAAGCTGCTTGAAACTAAATGCATTCATCTGTGTGTCTGCAGTTCAGGTCCTAAAGTACAGTTCATGAGCCTACATATCCCAAAGTGTCTTGCTGCAGACATCAGCCTTTTTAGAAGGCTCCCATGCTGACTTGTCTGCGTTCTACTGACCATATAATTTTGTTCATGGTGATAAGAGCATATAATTTGACATGAGGTAACATGGCCTATGGGTTGGCACATGCTTGAATGTGGACTAAAGAATAGTATGGCTCCAAATCTCTGCTTGTTTGAAACTCCTGCATTTTGAGTGTTAATATTGAAATTATTTGGACATGAAACAAATTTGAGCTAAGCATGTGCTGGGACACAAGCTTTGAAATACAGTCTAAAAGTAACCATGGTGTTGTCCACACCCATGCAGACTATAGTGCAAATTCCATTACTGAAGGTGCAGAGGGGCACAATGATGTGACCTTCTGCTTTTGTTTAGTTATGGTGCAAATACACCAAGTAAAGCATGCGCTTACCCGACAAAAATACAAACCTTCTAAGGTGCTTCTACAAAAATATTTTATATTTGTGGTCCTACTGTCAGCAGAATAGTACAGGCAAAAGGATTGTGCTATGAAGGATATACACTGACTAAAATAAAGAAAAAAAAAAAGCTAATTGTAAAAAGTAAAGAAGAATATTGGATTTGAGAATTTATGCTCAGTATTTTGTATAGAAAACCTGATATTAAAGCTATGAAGAATCCTCATCTGTGTTTCAGGGAATTAATCCTGGTTACTTGTATACAAAATGCTTGCCTGTCTTGATTATTTAGGACATATTTCTTAATTTCTTTTAGAATAGAACAACACTAAATTGCTATATTCTTACTTCAAGGCAAAACTCACACATTTAGCCTAAATGAAACCTAAATGAAACTAACTTGGCTTTATTTATCTTTTGGTTATTTTCTATGAGACATGTTGTGTTATTAATTTAGCAAGACACTCCTCATTGTTTTCACTGGAGAGTCCTGCTTAAAACATGAACCCACATTACACTGTCCTAATGATGCACATGGAATAAGTATTCGGATCTGAAGGAAGAGACAATCTGATTTTGGAAATCTGTAAATTTTTTATACGGCTTGACTTCAAAAAAAGAACATGGAGACAAAGTTCAGTTTGAATTCTGACACTCAGAATTCATTTTTTCCAAATGAAGCTCTCTTTCCTGACAAGTGAGCTTCATTTTGGAAACAAAACAAAACAAAAAAACAAAACAAAAACGAAAAAAAAAAAAAAAAAGGCAAAAAAAAGCAAGGAAAAAAAACCCCCTTGAATTGCATCCTCCCACGAGGACATTTAATTTAATAAAGCAGCCTCCTCGGGATTGCTCCACTGTTGCTTAGGCGCCTCAGGGGGAGGATTCTTCCTCATGAGGGGGAGGACCTTGGCCAAGCATGAGGGAGACACTAAGGCTGAGTGTTAGGGAGTGGATTTGTCCCTGAGGGCAACATTCCCCTTTCCAAACAGCTGTACGGATTTCTAATGCAAATTCTGTCTTCATTATGTGTGTGAGAGTATTCATTTTTAGGTAGGTCAACTGTTTCACACTTCTCTCTGAATTCCCCTGGCTGGTCTGCTTGGTCTGGCAGTTTGCAGAAGTGCCCACCCTAAGTCCTGGTGTATACCTCCCCCCCCCCCTCCTGCCATCCTTGCCCCCAGGTTGTGGAATAATAACAGGGTAAATGAATTGTTGGCAAGTTTTACAAAGGTAATCTGAGTTTTGGCTTTGGTGTGCCAGTGTCGGTAATCCCAGGAAGAACAAGTTAGCCCTTCTGCCTTTCAAGGTGGAGCCATTGGGAGTCCCTTGCCCTGTCTGTAGCCAGGGTCTGGAGTAGTTTAGTTGTCTGCTACCCCAGCACCAGCGACCCACCAGCTCCCAGGGCCAGAGCTGCTCCTCTTTGTCACACTGGGTTAGCAATTTCTTCTTCCAGCATCAGTCTACAAAGTAGAAGTGTCGTAGTTTTGCCCAAGAAGCAAAAGACCAAGTCCATTATATGCCCCTAAAGAAGTGAAAAGGTACTTTCTCTGTCAGCATCAACACGAGCAAGACTGAAATGAAGCCTCCCCTTGCACCCCTCACTGCCCACTGCCTTTATGATAGTGCTGAAGTCTTTAAAAATGGTGAAACAGATGCCTGCTTTTGGGAAGCTCAGTGTGTACCTGTTGCATGCCGCCTGCAACCCAGCAATGGATGCTGTCCAGGAAATGGCAAAGCAGGAGGTAGAGTTTTACATACACAAATAATACACTCTTCTATCTGGAAGCAATATTCTAGGGATATAAAATAGGTTGTTATTTATTACTTAAGCATTTCAGGCTAAACAAGCTAAGAATGGGGCCAGGAATGAGCAGATTTGCAACAAATTTGCATGGAAGAAAACTCTTATTAGTTGGTCAGCATTCTTGTGCAGCATCTTGAAGGATGATTACATACTTTCCTGGCTTTGGGAAATATTGTGAAGGACTAGTCCTTTACTGTTGCTTTTTTTGCCTTTTTTTTTTTTTTTTTTGTGGTGGGGTGGAGGGAAGTTGGAAGAACATATGGATGTGTGATTTTTTTTTTTGTTTGATCTTTGTTCTCTTGCCTCCCATGGCAGTTTCTCCAGTTTGTCTTACCTATTTGATTGAGTTTTCAAGAGGAAGCCAAGGAGCTGTGAAGGAAAGGACATTGAAACTCTCTTACATCCAGCAGCAGGAATGTATCTGGCAGCATATTCATGCGTTTAAGCCAAATTTTGTCTGATTAAATGTTTTTGGCAAAAAATTAGAATGGGTAAGTACATTGTATGTTAAGCTCCTTTCCAGAAGTAAAATGAGAAAGGAGGGGAAATACTATCCAGTTCAGAAAAACTCGATGGTACTATGATTTGATATCTAGTTATGTCTATTTATCGTAAAACACGAAAAGTGGTGGTTGCCAGTGTCAGGGCCACATAATCATGCTTTTCAAGAAAAAGTCGGCAGTAACGCCAGATGGCGCTTAAAGCCCAAAATAACCCTAAAAACGCCTTTAACCGCAGGGCTTCCAGTGCCACCTAGTGCCGCTACCCACCCTCCTGCTTCGGGCAAGTAACATCTCAGGCAAGGAGAGCCGCCAGAATGGCTGACTTCTGGAGGAGAAAGTTATACTCTGTTCCTCATCTGCAATATATGCAATGGTTTGAGATGGGGAGTGTGTCTGGAGGCAATACTACCATCTTTTAGTATTATGACTCTGTTCCTGCTCTCCTCCTAATGCATCCCACCCTCACAGACAGTGTACTGGTTTAGGTGCACTTTTTGCTGTTCTCATGGTATTTTTGACAGCACTGAAATTTGCTGTCAGAAATCATCAGCACTATCAAAAAACAAAATGCATAAGTAAAAAGAGGCAGGCTGCAAGAAAGTAAGTATATCTTCCTCAATATCCCTTTCACAGTGGTACTTTGCTCACTTACATGCCTCCAGCAGAGGTTTTGCAAATATTGAGTTGTTATTATTATTATTATTATAGCTATTGCCATTATACTTTCTTTGCTTCCCTTTATCCCGTAACAATGAAGCAAACTGAATTATTGCAGACAGTAATTCTCAAGGATTCGTTTTGAGCAACAAATTCTTGGTTCCTTCTGCTTTGCTGCTGAGCTTGCAAATACTTAGGGGCAATCTCTGTTGTTCATCACAGGGGAAAAATTTTAAAGCAAATGAACATCAAAGAAGTAGTGAGAGGAGAAGGATTGTCAGTTTCTGCATTACACTATCCTATGTTAAAAAAAAAAAAAAAGAAGAAAAAAGGTGTTTTATCTCTGAATGGATAGGACTTACTCATCTCTCCACAGCTGCCTGCTTTACACAGTCTTTCAGCCTGCCTGTGCATGCATGTTTTCAGAGTGGGATATGTCCTGTTATGTCAGCTCCTTTTCTCCGAAAAAAAAAAAAAAAAAAAAAGGAAAAAAAAGAGCCAGCAACAATGTTCTTTTCTTGCAGATCTATGATTTTCTGAGCAATGATTTTCTACATTTGGCTGCTTCATTACACACTGAACGCTTGCCATTTCTAACAGAATGAAAGTCTTCCTAGAAATTGAAACAGGTTAGTTGCAATTAATGAATACAACAAATACTTACAGGCGTTGCCCATTAAGTCATTATTTTGCATAGCAACCTGTTGCCTTAAAATGTTGTTCCCCCATCTGTGCCAGTTCTCTATTCCTCCCATGGATCAAAATGGTTTACCCACAAACAATGGGCAAATATGGGTGTTGTCATGTTTTTAGGCATCTTTTCCCCCTTCATGAAAGTGTTTGTGGTGTGCTTTGTCTGTAAAGGACACCTGAGCCACTTAGAGGGCTGAGGGTATGGAGCCTTCCTGGGGAGAAGGTCAGTGAAGGAGTGAGAAATAGCCCCCCAGGGCGTCACTGCTTCTCCCTGGGAGACACATAAGGGACATACGGAGAATTGACAGCAGTCTGAGTTTTGAGCATATAACAAAATGAGGAAGAAAATTTTTAGTTAGCTCGTCTAGAGAAAACATGGGGGAAAATAACAATCTTTCTTGCCAACATGTATTTTTTTAAAACAAAAGTGTTCTCTTTGTTATATAATTACTATGCATTTTTTGGCTGTCAGTGTCACAAGAAAATGCCACATGCAAGTGTCAGGACCAAGTTTAGGAGAAGACAGTGATAAACACTGCACTTCTGCTACCTTTAGTGGAATGAATTCTCAAAATTAAATGCATGCTAAACAGTCAGGGGGTTAAGCACTTCTGTACTGTGAGATCTCTGCTTGAGTATTTTGCTGAGTCGAAGCCTGGGACATATGTGGACCCAGACTTGCATGTAAGGCAAGGACACCCAGTAGAGTAGGAGCATGACTAAGAATGTATTCCCTCGAAGACACTTGGAATGGATACTTGTGCCTGCAGTAAAGATTGTCTGATGCTTCCCAGTGAGAAAATGGGGCAGAGTAAGTGGGAACAGATGTGGGGATGGAGAGAGAAGCCAGGGAGAACAAGAACAGCAGTTTTCCAGAAAGAAAATACATTTTTCTTCTGTGATTGAACTGTGCTTTCCCAACTTTCGTCTTTCATTTGCTGTCTAACAAATAGCTTTGAATATACTCATTAAAGTTCTGTCTCATCTCCCTCCCGTGGTTGGACATAGACAATAGTCTTCTACTGTGTCACCAAATGCTCAAGCAGATTAGGACAATCGTAGGCTGTGCTGTGGATCTAAGTTTTTGGGACCTGATGACTACTCGTGAAGTTTTCCAGTACTCTCTCTCTCTCTTTTTGGTCTTTTCCTTTAATGGAATTGCATGTAAAAACTACATTATTTAGCTTGCAAGTCAAGGACTGCAAAGTAACAAAATATCAGAAATAAGTTGTCTGCGTTACATTAATTTGTCTCTTCCATGTTCATGACATTTATGTGATTTTTTCCTGTGGGGTCCTTAACTGCATAGGGTGGGCTGTATTCTCAGACCAAATCAAGCTTCTGCCAGTCTCATCTGTGGGAAAATGCAGAGGATGGACCCAAAGCTACAGTCTGAGCCACTGAAAAATTGCAGTTTGCTTTAGTAGTTCTGTTAAAATCCAGCTACAGGAGAAATTATATTTCTGTGAGGAAAAGCAATCAAATGCTTACTGTTTTTCATTCTCCGCTTTCTGAAATAAATAAAACAGTGTGGTTTTGCTTATGCTTTTTGAACAAGCAAGTGGTGAATTCCCAAGTGGATTGTGTGTTGCCTGAATCCTCTGCTGTTTGGTTTGGCTTGTAATTAAAATCTTGGGTAAATTAGATGGAGAATTTGTGCTTACTGATTCCTCTTATGGTTTGAGGTGTCCAAATGGATCAAGCACGGGAAAAGAGGTAGGAGCTTCCAGTCTGATGAGAGCCATCAAAGCCTATGGAGATTGACACTGGTACTTGCTGGTTCTTTATAGACAGCACATGAAAAGCAGAGCCTTTGAGGTGTTCCTTTCCAGCAATTGGTTTCAACTCCCCAGAAAAAAGTATGCGAAGGGTTTAAATTTTATTCATGATCTTTCTGGGCCACTGGAGTCAAGGAGGTTTAAGTAGGTGCTATTTAAAATGTCCCATTTGATCTTTCCTAATGAAGATACCAGAAGATGTAGTTGTCTCAGAAAGGACCAAATGCCATGACAGACATTTTTTAGACGTTCCTGAATGGAGATCCAAGTGCCATCTGAGATTCATCGGAGAGAGGACTTGCATGCTTAAATGTATGCATGGGGAGCCTACTCAGGAACAGAGTCCACCACTGGGACCCCAGGTCTCAAACTTGTGGCAAACTTACCTTAACTCATTAGATGCCTTCTCAAAGAAAGCTGGATGGAAAAGTGTTGTCAGCACAGCCGAGCTGATGACTAAAGCTTTTTGTTTCTGGTGGGTTACTTCTGCATGGCTGTGTAAGCTAATGCTGACTTAAGGATTCATATGAAGGACTTTCAAATATATCCTTAGCTTCCAGCCAGATGCCATGACTGAACAGTCCCAGAAGGAATTATCTCCCTAGGAAAAAATGAAGAGAGGGATGAGAAGAATAATTGGTTTTACTGGCTGAGGTAAACCATAGTTGCAATATGCATGACCTCTAGTGCTTTTTCTGGGGAATGTAGCCAAAATCTGTTAGACTCAGTTAACAGTGGAAATTCTTGTGACAAAGAGATATTTTTACAAGTTTGCTAATCCTTCCCTATTGTAAAAGTTTGTCTCACCAGAAGAAATACATATTTAAATTCATCAGATGACTTTAATTTTAAAAGCATACACTAAGTTATTGTTCGGGTAGGCAAATAAGACTCTGGTGTCACTTTGTCTTGTCATGGAAGGTCTTTGAGGCCTCATCCACACTCAACAGTAAATTCACATTCACCCTCTGGGTGATCTGGCATAGAGAAGAGCAGAAGGGGCAGTGCCACTGCTGCCCTGCAACAGCAGAGGAGCTGCTGGCAAGATTTCACTCTACAGCCTTTATTCCTGCTGTAGAGGTGTTTTATTAAAGCCATTTTAGAAGCAAATACAGCTGTTTGTCCTTTTGAATGCTCTTCTCAATAAAGGATGTAACTACATTTTAGGGAAAAGATGAGCAAGGAGAATTTTTTTTGCCAAGAAAAATACGCTAAACTGATAACTGTCTGCTTGAATATAGACATAATGAAAGGCTGAAGCAGAAGATATGTCCTCCTTTACCCTTTCCGGCATTGCCCTAGAAACCTTGTTGTTCACTTTAAGCACAAGAGAGCTCCTGAACAGTGTAGAATTAGGATTTATTTATTCAAGCCCTGATTTTTTCCTGATATAGATTATGCAGGATATTTAGTTAATAGGAGGCTAGAAACACGGTACGGTGATGTTTGGCTCAGAGATAGGCCTCAGCGTTCATACAGGGAAAACAAAAGGTTTTCATATTGTGCAACTATCAACCCATTACTCCTCTACTCCTCTCAGAACACTGGTTTCCTGATGGTAATAAAACACATCAGAATATCTTATTAAAAAATGTTTTCTTAATATTGGTATCATAATTGCCCGCATGGAGTAGCAGTTTCACAGATATTTTAGTCTCCTGTCTTGACCTGGCTGTGCTGGATTCTTTCCCTCCACTATTACTACAGTTTTTCTTACTAATAGAAAGAACACACACCTTGTCTAAATGAAATTGGCATATGAGGGAAAACTTGGTATTTAGAGAAGGGAAAACTTGATCTGATGCAAAAGCGAGTGTGCCCAAGATGCTTGCACTTTTAACCTGCTTCATACAGAAATGCATATTATCATCATGCTGCCTGTGTGCCTATATTTCAGTCCTCTACAACTTTTGACTCTCATAGAATCATCATGGTTGGAAGAGGCCTTTAAGATCATCTAGTCCAGTGATCAAGTTAGCACCCCTACAATCACTCCTAAACCATATCCCCAGAGGCCACATCGAGACGCCTCTTGGACACTTCCAGAAATGGTGACTTCACCACCTCCCTGGGCAATTTATTCCAATGCCCAACCACTCTTTCAGTGAAAATTTTTTCCCTGGTATCTAATCTGAACCTCCCTTGGTGCAATCTTAGAATTTGCTGACTAATTTCACTTCATTTGATGAAGGAAAATTAACAATAATTTCTTCTGTGTTTAGTGAAAATTAGTAGCCAAGCAGAGTGGAGGGGTTTGACTCAATTTTCTGCTGAGGCAAAAACTTCATTATGAGCAAAACATTATTACTGGACATCAGAAAATAATCATGGGATAAAAAAGGAACTGATAGATGCCTCAGTCTCAGGAAAAGCTTCAATCAGAGTTTGCATCTTATTAGACACAAGCTAATTCAACCACAAGACACAAAGCCACAGGAAACTGGACTTCATTCTCTTAAATCAGAATATTTGGGGTTTTCGTCTTTCTTCAATTCCAGAGAATTATTACTGTGCTATGATCCTGGGCTTCGAACTTACAGTGTCTTTATTTTTTAACTGCATCTCCTTTTTCCATTAGTTTGTGATATTTCATGAATTGTGTATTAATTGTGTAAAATGTGGATAGTAAGTCGGAGTATTAAAAATGTATTTGTGATATCTGTCTGCTAATTAACTGTAAAGTTTCACGTTTTGTAAACACAGTAACTAAAAATAATTTTCCAAGGGCTGATTCAATTTTCCAAACAATATTGTGTGTACAACTTACTTATACTGGATGTTATGGTTATGACTCCATCAAGATTTCAAGATAGCTCTCAGCTTACAATTCCTTGAGGAAAAACCTGTACTTTTGAATTGAATTGTTCATATTTATTTAAAGCCCTGAGCATTAATTTACTTTTGGGATTATGTTATTGTTTATTAAATTATTTATTTGGTTTTTATATTATTTATTTAGTGAGATTAGTTTTTACTGTTGGCTTATGTATGGGAGGAAAAGTGTAATTTCAAAAGCAGAACAAGCAAGATTAAATATTATTTATGTATGATTTTTCATTTCGGTGTCTATTATTTCCTAAAAGAGGGAAGAGGGTAAGACTTCCTTCCAAGCTATTAACTATGGGAATTACTTAATTTATTCACTTTGTTTTCTTTTTTGAATGTCTTGTAGCCAGTAGGTTGGTGCATGACATGCTTCTTTGTATGGTAAATCCAATTCAGTTGAGTTCAAATCACTATCCAGTTCAGTACTGCCATTTAACACTTAAATAACAAGTTCTTAGTTGTACCCAAAGGAAGAAATGTAGTTAAATTAAGCTGTCCCCAGCCCGAAGAGGTTTTGCTAAATAATGAATATCCCATAATCAGGAAATGGCAGAGTAGAGAAGGCAAATCTTCAAATCCTCGTGAAATTTTGGAATTAGCATCTATATCAGGATCTAATTAATGTTTCCTTTCTGAATTCATTTTCCATACAATTAGCCAAGCTCTGATTGAGAACTGGAAATGTCATCCAAAAATATTTCCTCTTATGAGACTACTCTAAAAAGAGTGATTGTAGCCTGTCATTATATTCCCTGTTCTGTGATTTCCTCCTTCAAGGATTTTCAGCCATAGTCACTGTATTAAAATTGTTTATTCTGGGCAAATTTTCAGCCCAAACTAAATTGTAAACTGGACTTTATTTTGGGTCAACATAACTTATAGGAAATAAGTGGCTCCCTGTGCCCAGTGTCAGTGTTGTGTGTCCACGTGAAGGATTTGAATTGGTGGAGTTAGGCTCCCTGCCTACCATGCAGACAAAGCCATGGTTCAGCTCCCAGCTTTGGTGAACCATAAACCAGGGACAACCTTGTTTAACATATCACTGAATCTGATTGATATGTTAATATCATCCAAGTTCAAAGAAACATGTCCTGGCAAGATAAATGCTATTTTTTTGTTGTAATTTACCATTTCCTTCTTCCGTAAATCCAGCAGACAAAATAACAATGGAGAGGGGGAAGGGGACTGGGTCGGACCAATCCTTTTAAAAATTAAGAATGCTTTGGCAAAGTCTCTCTAACCTGTTACTGTAAACATCAGCAGTCCTGTCACTGTCTCGGCCCGTACAAATACATTCATGGCGCCCCACCTAAATCAGTGAAATATGTACATAGTTCAGACATACAAGTCAAATCCCAGGCAGCAACAATAAGGAGTAGGAACCCGAGGTCTTTTCCCAGGTTTTATCTTTTACAGGCATCAGTGCTGAGAGCGTAGTAATGCAGTTACTAAATCCTTCTCAGCCCGAATCCTGCTTCCTCTGTTTGTGTGGCACTTCCTCCAAGTGTTGTGGCTGGGGCAGCAGAGCTGGGCCAAACACAATAGTCCTGGGCTGAGATTGTTGTCACCTGTCCTTTTTTGTCTCTTGGTTTTCAACCTACTATACCTAATCATGAATAGAAAAGCCCATGGACAACTGCTCCTTTTTTTTTTTTTTTTTTTTTTTTTTTTTTTTTTTTTTTAAAGAAAAAGATGAATTGCACTTACTTGATGTTAAAAAATGAAGTCCTGTCCTGTGCAGCTCGGCCAGTGCTCTTTGTGCTCTTTCTTTCATTGAAAACAAACTTCTCCAAAGTTTGTGTTGTCTGAGACATAACCAGCGTACTCAGCACAGCTGAGAAATACCGTGGTCATTTGTTGTTTATTATATCAGCAGCTATTTTAGAACTGTGGGAGAGAAGTGTTTAAAATTAAGTCCTCTGTGACTTCAAAGGCATTTAAAGTCTTCTCTTGAACTGCATTGGCAGCATGAGGGATGAGAACAGTGATGAGAAGCCCGGCTGAAGCCCAGTACTCCTGGACTGCTTGAGAGGGTTGAAAAACAGCTGTTACTCAGACAGAAGATATTTTGTACTGGTGGATTTCCAGCTGATTAGGCGACAGGAAAAGTTTAGTCAACACTTTGTCGGAGCACTCACATTTCGTTGTGTTACAAATAATTTGGGGCTCCATGGTGCTGCTCAAGTCTCTTGCTGTTCAGATTTCACCTGGATTTTTTCAATTAAGGAGAGAGCATTAGGTGATTGGGATGATGGATTGACAGGTTTGAATAAGTTGTAAAGTGGTGTGAGGTGCCAAAGTGGTACTTTGGTCCACTAGGAACTGGACTTAATTACACAGCAGTATGTTCTCTGGTCCCACTTGTGGCCATTCTGCTGGCCACTACCAGTCAGGGCTGCTCTGTTCTGCACCAAATGAGGCTCTCCTGGCCTGAGCCAGGACTGAACCCATCATGATAAACTGTATTAATTGGTGTGGGAGGTCACAAGAGTGTGGGACCAGTTTGTTAACATCTTCACTCGGGATGGAGTGCAGGTATCCTGCAGGATTGGCTGGGCAGGCTCCCCTGGGCACCGAGAGCCCTGCCATGCCTCAGCTTTCACCCTGGCCCAAGCCAAGTGACTGTGTTGGGATCTTTGTTAGAAGCAAAGTGGTGGAGGAGGCCCTACATCACTTTGAGCATCTTCCCTCGTCCTGGGCTGGCACCAGGGAAACTGGAAAGGCTGTCCATTGAGCTTGGTGCAGGGATGCTGCTAAAGCACTGCTGACAGCTGAGCTGGTGGCATCTCCTGAGCTTTTATGGGGCCTTGTTCCAACAGCAGAAATGGGTGGGGGATTTGGATTGACCATCTGTGTCCTGGACTGACCCCAGAGTAAGTACCCAGAGTACTGACCAGTGCCTCACCCTCTTGCTCAGAAGGAGGTTCATTGCAGGGGGACTGACTGGCAGTGCTGCTCAGCGATCAGCTTATTAATGCTTAGATGATTGTTTGTGTTCCTTACAGTGGGAGTAGGCAGAGTAATTTATGCTGCTCAAGGAAAATGTAAATAATTACAAATTTCCATCCAACCATCCAAGAAAGACAGCATCATTTTATACATTTGTTTTGGTGCGTTATAATCACTATTCTGGAACATTATTGGAAAAGTTATTGTTTTTTCTAAAATGTTAGGTCATTTTAATGACTAAAAAGTTAATAAGGGTCTTGTTGTTCTCATTATTCATTTATTATCCAATTACTTCACAAAATTGGTTCTGAAAATGTAAAATGTATTTTTGTGAAATAACAAACACTACAATTAAGTTTTAAAGGGTGGATTGTTTTTAAATTCCTGTGGAGAATATTAAAACTGAATTAAAAATATTAAATATGGAATCTGAAAATGAACAACAACATTAGAAAGGAATGAAAACAAAAAAAAAGGAATGAAAACAAATTAATAAAATTGTTGATAGTATGTGGGCAGGGAAACATTAACCCTTTCACCATTGCACTTAAAAACATTTATTGTCCCCACCTTCACAAGGAGCTGACCCGGCCCCCTCCATCTACCTTGTCTCTTGCTCACAGTTACCCACTTCAGGACTGTATGGCACCCTGAAGAATTAAACCAGCCCAGATCTGGTTCTGATCTCGTGGGGCTGTAAAACTGAAGCAATTGTTGTTATCAGTGGAACTCTGCTGGTGAAGATCTGGGTTTAGTGCATATAATCATTACCTTGAAATTTAATGTACTTTACAGTTACTCGCCTTTCTTGGATGCACACTGTGGATTTCTGGATAATTGGATCCAATTCTGTATACAGATGGAATTTTATTCATTTGCCAGTCTGTAAGAAATGAAATAAAATAAGCAATACTGATGATTCTATAATGAAGTGGAGTGAGTTCCTTTTCCATGAAGTGACTGGGAACTGAAGTCAAGATCCTGCTGTGAGAAGCTTGGCATCTTTTACATCTTGTACAACAAGACTGTGCCCTGCTGGGCTCCCTCAGCCACTGTTTTTTGCATTTGAGAGCTCTGTCATCTTGACAATTAAAGAAGAAAAAGGCAATAAGAAATGTGATAGCATTCAGTTTTCATAAACTGAAATCTCCCCTAAATATCTGAGCGCACAATTTGAGAAAACTTATTTCTTAAAATTCACATCTCCTTTCTAGGAAATTTGAAATTATTTGTTGAACTTCTTCATGAAGCTGCCTGCCTAATAGGTAGTTTGCCAACAATGAATGGCCCATATTCAGTAGTGAAACTCTGCATGCTATTCATGTCCTTTAATTATGTAAGTTAGGCTGGTGGAAGGGATTAAAAAAAAAAAAACACAAAACAAACGCATGGCTTTTGGATCATGAATTTTAGCGGATAGTCCCTGTACCCTGTTTCCCAGTGGCATGTGTAAATTTAATATTCATTTTTCATAGTATTCAGAAAAGAAGAAAAATGAAGGCAGTATTATTAGAAATGGACAGCAATTCATAGTTGTGAAAATCTTTGAATTTAAATCTGACTTTGGATTCAAATATCAGCATTTTGCTGAGCCCGTTCTTGTAATAAGATTCCTAAGATTCTACAGAGTAGCTCAAATTAGGAGTTAAACTCACTGATGAGCCTGTTCATGGCCTTACATTCTTTAAATATTTGCATTGAAGGGAAAGGTGATTTCTTTCTACATATCATTATTAAATCTTTTAATATTAATGAAAATGCCTAGTGACAAAAGGGAGTACCCAGATTTGCTTGTGTATAAATTTCCAAGTCCTTTTTATTACAGACACATTGTTTTTACAATTAAAATGTTTTTAGTAACTTTTTATTTTCTCTCAAATGTTACCAGCACAGAATGAATGCAAAACTGCTTCTAAGCTAAATTTTCATGTGACTAAGTCCATGTCTGGCTAAAAGCTGCTTTGCCATACATAATATATAATAATTCTTTATTGTTTCATGCTCTGGTGGCAGCTGAGTAATTGCATGCCAAAAAATTATGGCCCTATCTTTTGCAGAGGCCACCAGCACCGCAACATTATCCACATGAACAAAAACTTTCTGTTGGCATGCTGGTATTTCATTCTCTTAGCATATGGGCATATAAACTTAGACATTTCCTAAAAGGATAGGAGATACACAGTCCCAAGAAAAAAGGACAAGGAACTCAAGTGAAAATCTTTCTCTTTATAGCATCTTTATTACAAGGATGCCTTGCACACTGATTTATTAGAAAACATTGCCAGCTAATAAATTTGCAATAGCATACAATATTGTGACAGAACTAGCTATAAATAGGGTAGGTAGATGTTTTTTGTTCAAAATTCTGAGTTCAATCCAAAGTTAAAACATAATTTATCCATTCTCTCTACAGCTGTTTTCATATACTTCTGGTAAACTACACAAAAAAATGTGCCATTCCATGACCTTTAGCTGCTTTTCCCTGGTATTTCCTCTTGTCTCTTGGTGAAAATGGAGGCTGATGTTTTGCAGTCTGTGTTCAGGACAACTTGCTTCTAGTTCCCCTTGTCCTATCCTCCTTTCTCCTTGATTAAAAAGATTTGGTGAAATAATGATCTGAGAAGCCTGTATGTAAGGGATCACTGAAAGATTATAAAATGCCACAGAAAGGATGGAGAGAACATGAAAGTAAAGGGTTTGAAACTTTTTTTCTCACCCTGTGTGGATCCAGAAACGTTTACTGTATTACTCATCGAAGAATAACCTCGATTTCCAGCGGTGCTAAAGACAAGTTGCTCTCCTTTAGTTATGGGACTTAAAGTATGTCAGGACCAGGGAGACTAGGTTGCCCACTCTCAGCTTACTGTATTGAGCTTCCCACATGTCCTTGCTGAGCAAATGCCAAATATTCTCCAAGATAATTCATTCTGTGGCTTTCTTTCAAAAATGATGCAAAATATCCTGCAATCCCATGGCATCACATGGGAGAAAATAGCTTCAAGTTATCAACTCTGGTTTCATTAGCACTTCATCAGTTGACTTTGCTGGTTGCTGTAAGTCTATGAAATAGTTGTCAGTGTGCTAATAAATACCTGTACTTGTAAAAACCTCTCTCCTCGTCTCTTTGTCCATCCTACTAGAAAAGCAGTACAGGTTGTACTGCCTTGCCCATCAATAATGGGTGTGGAGGGTATACAAACCTCATTGCCTGAAAATAGTCTGGCCTGATGAACAAAAATAAACTTTCCATTGCTCTGAGGTCCCCAAGTGCCAACTCAAGGCCATAGAGCTCTTTTCTGGATTCCTGCTAGCCCTTGTTAGCACAGTTTTCCACCTGCTGATGGTATTTTCTCAGGACACACAAAGTAATTCAGCTTTATACAAACTTATTCAGACTTGAGCAGAGCCCTCTCAGTTACCACAGCTCAAGTATTTTCCTTAGAAACCTTCTTTTCCTTGGTGCTTTCAAAACACACTGAATTTGGGCATGATAAAACCTTTCTTCAGCTGTGGTGTCTGACATCCTCAGCCTGACCTCCTGTGTCAGATGGTCCTGTGTAACCTGCTAGACTTGGCCATTATCCTTTTCCTTTCAATCCTTTCCCACCTCCTAAATTGATTCCCCAATACACAGCACTGCAGCACCATGACCATCAAGATTTTTCTATACCAGCTCTTCTGTAACTCCATACTCAGAAAGGATCTCTCTCCTCCCACCCATGTTTCACAAAATGCAAGTGTCTGCTACTCCTTACAGTGCACCTGATGTATGAATTTTCCTCATCTCACACCTAACTCCGAAGTGATTGGAAGGACCATGGGCAAAATGACTGAGGTGCTCAGACTGTGAGGACCACTAAATACCATGAAAGGGAGTTGCAGTAAGTACTTGGAAGTTTTTTGTGGTAACTTCAGGTACTTTCTATACCTAATATTGTCATATTAACTCTACCAACCAGCTGCAATAGCTAGTACAACCCCACCTAAAACTAAATTCAGGAAACATAAAATTTGTTGTTACTTTTCATGCAGAGTCACAAGCTTCTAAACCCTGAAGAAATGAAATTACTACAATGTAGTCCTTCCTATGGTTGGATTGGCTTCTTCACTCCAAACTGCTATCAGAAAAAAATCCTGTTCAAAATAGAAATTTCAGCTGGAAACAACATTTTGGGACACTCTTCCATGTCTCCTGCCTGTAAACTTAATCCTGTCAATCTTTGAGGCTGTACTGCAATTATTTGATAATTCTTTGGGAAACTTGTAGCTGGAAACAAGCACCTCAGGCTCTTCCATATCACAGTCCTTCAGATGGTCATCACTTTAAGAGGTTTCTACTCCCACAACAGCAGACATCTTTGAATTCACAGCAAGACAACCTCCCTGCAATCATGTACACACCAGAGACAATACATATTTGCATGAGAGCTGGGATTAAGTAAGCACAGTTTCTTCTCTGTTTCATCCTGTAATGATTGCACTTGTTGATTGAAGGCTGGAGTTTGAGCTTAAACAGTAGGACAAGTGTAAGATCTTTTTGCTGGGAAGACCCTCTGGCTTCTAACACGGCTGAGGTCAGGGTCTAATCACAGTGGGAACCCTGATTTAGCTGGTTGCATTGCCCCTCCTTGCTCTTCTCCTTGTCATGAAACTTCTGGGAACTGACTATGTTAGTCATCTCCAACCTGCTAGTCAACCTATCCAAGTTTTATGTGGAAGGGATACAGACTATGCACACAGCATATGAAATTCTCTTGAGTATGAGACTAAGCTGCTTATTTTGGGCAACTTTCCTCATGTAACTTGTACATCAGTGGTCCTGCATGACACCTGTTTGGTTACACCTGTGTAAGTAAACAAGCACTGCACATCCCTGCCTGTTAGTGATCAGCCGGTACCACAGTCCCTGTGTGATTCTGGCCATGATGGTTGTGCAGACAATATGCAGGCCTCATTCAAGGGTGTGGGACAAGACTGTTCCCATCAGAGAGCAAGGCCAAGTTTTCCTGAAATGGGGTGAGAGTGTCAGGAGCAAAGACAATTTGACTGAAATCCCAGGCCAGATGACAGCTGTGGGTCTTCTTTACTGGCTACTAAGGGCATAGCTTTAAGTCTTTAGGGCGATAGAGAGTCAACAAAAAAAAATCACTCATCACTCACAGCTAAAGGACAATCCACAAGCTCACAGCTAAGCTTCCGTTCGGCTTTGTACTTCTCCTGCACCTGCTAGGAGTAAAACTGCACTTCTGCCCCTTCTCGAGATCTGTGTGAAGTTCAGTGCGATGAAGGACATACCTGCAAACCACACTGAGAAACTCAGTTTCACTGTGTCATACTGCAAAATACTTTATGACACAGCAAGCCTAACAAGTGAGCAGCATCAAACTTCATGTCAACTGCAGCTCTTCTCATCCTAAATCCTCCCCCAAATTCTAGCATTGTCTCAAGCTCAGCTTCTTTATTCAAGCTACCTTTTAGTCTGGGGGTTCAAACCAAGAGCAAATTTGTTCCTGCAGTCAATAAAGCAGCTGAGTGCTGTCAGAGGTCCCTCTGTCTTTTCAGAGTATCTTTTGTATCACAGTTTAAATAAACTCCCTGGAGGAACTGGGTCTTCTCCAGTCTCGCCATCGGCTTGACAGGAAATAGAAAGGAGCGTTTTTTCCCACTCAAATGCTCTCCCTCATACACTTTTTTTTTCTATAGTATAAGTCCCTGATGAAACCAATTTCCCATATTGTTCATCAGATCTGTTTCCATCCACAAACAAGAGGGAAAGGGTATAAACACACTCTATTAATCAAATGGATGAAATTCAAGCAAAACTTAGCCCCAAAGAGCACACTGTGATTCAAGAAAACTCCAGCCCAGACTTGACCAGAGCTGTGTTTTTAAAGAAAACTGGAGGCAGCATACTCTCTATCTTGCTATCAAACATATCAGGAAGACACTGACTAAGCAAGATTTACTCTGTCTTACCCTGACATTCTTTCTCATTAGCACACTGAAGACAGTTCTTGTTCAGACAAACCAGTGAACCTGGTCAGCAGTCATTTCCTTCATCTAGCATCCAAACTGCTTAACCTTTTATCGCTAAAAAATTTAAAAAATCCCATGCAGACCTCTTTTTGATCCGGGTAACATCTCTAAGAACTATTGGCAATTGTAACAGAGGCAAAAACTCTGCATTCATTGTTTGAATATCTTTTGTCCACACAAAGGATTTTGCCATAGGGAGTGATGTTTATTCTCCCCCAGATATGGATTCAAAGGAAGTTCTGTAACTTCTGTAGAAGTTACTGAAAAATAATTACTAATTCTCCTGCTTTCCTAGTAAAACATTTTTGACACGATAGATTGCTGGCCACATAGATTTAAATTGACTCAAGAGGTGCCGCTGTTAAGTAGTCAAATACCCAGCATCATCTTTGTCATCCTCTGAGAATACTGCTTTGCCTTATCAATGGGGCATACAATACACAGGTTGTCTTGTTTGTGCTTACAGATTTTGTAAGCTATAGTGGTGATACTGTGATGGTGGCAAATGGTATTTTTTATGCTATTTTAAAGTAGAAGTGTATTTGCCTCACTGCAGCATTGCTGATGGTAACTGTACCTGGAGGTGGCCCTAATAATGCAGCTTACTGAGTCTAAATCTGTGTGAGGGTCTTACAGAAATACAGACTGAAAGGCAGAAAAACTAAACATATGAAGAATATGAAGATCAGCCAATGAAATTTCTAAACCACACAGATATCAGTCAATATATTACATTCTTTGTCCTTGAGGTTCTAGTTCTTCATAGTTACCAGAGCAGACAGATGTCTGTTCTCAACAGAAATAGGCCAAGCTGCTTTTTAGTGCTATTATTTTTGGCTATATAGAGCTCAGTTAATTAATTGTCAGGTTTTTGTGGTAATCCAGCTAGCAGTCTCTATTTCAGTGACACAACATCCCTGATGATTAAAAAACAGCTGCTTTGAACTGAAGTAGAGAAGAGTTGGGGTGAATCACCTTCTTCTTTCTTAACAGAGTTAATGGATTTGAATGAATAATAGTACTTTTTTTTTTTTTTTCCTCAGTGGAATATGTTATTACTCAACTTACTACATTTTGCTTATTCAGCATTTCCGTAGTAAGAGAGGTTGGAGACATCTCTTGTGCATTTCATATAAGAATCCCCCCAGGTGGAAATCAGTTATTTGATATTTTAAATTACTGATGCTCCTCAACTCCATACATGTCTGTTTGCACTAGCACTAAAATTGATCTTTTCTTCCTCAGCAGATAAGAGAAGAACAAGTAAGCTTCTTACCTTTGGGTTCTTTGGTAAACGCCCTGCTCCAAAGTGCACTGATGTCACTGGAAGACTCCCACTGGTCTCAGCAATTTTTACGGAAGCTCTTGAATGGTTGAAATATAGACCCCACACAGTAAATTGACTTGTGTACTGATTGACTCAGAGACTTCATCTTTGGTCTCTACATATACATTTCCAAAATGGACTACTGCACATTTGCCTTAACCTTTCCCTTTGGAAAGACAACTTTGGAGTCCAAAGTCCTGACCCTGTGAGAGGGTTATTATTAATGATATCTTCTCCATTTGCAGAAATTCTTGTTTTGGAAATCATAGTGAAAGACAGATCCCGAGCAAGCTATTTTTTTCAATCTGTATCCTCTCAAAGGAGATGGGATGAAGAATCTCCAGAGCCTCTGAGGACAAGAATTCTCTCTTCAAGTTTTCTTCTCTTGGATGTGTTTCAGATTAGGTGAGGCATTTAAATATTAACAAAGAAGAACTAAATGCAAATTCTGAGGTAAAAATCTGCAAAATCAAACTGCAGCAAGAAGATATCCCACAGCTGGATGTGGCACTCAGTGCCACAGTCTAGCAACCATGGTGGTAGTGGATCAAAGGTTGGGCTTGGTGATCTCAGAAGTCCTTTCCAACCCAGCTGATTCTATGATTTTATGACTCCTAAAATCACTGGGAATCCATCTAGATACAAGGAGTTACTTATCACCTTGTGTTGCAGGGAATAAAAGTATATTTTAATTAATTTTAATTAAAATATTATTTTAAAAATTTGAATTAATTTAATTTTAATTTCAATCTATCCAATGGAAAGAACACTTTCCTGTCTTCCCTTCTGCATTAGATAGCTTGTTTCACATTATTAAACTGTAGACCCCTTTTGCCCCCTCCAACAACCTTAACTTGCACTACTCACAAATGACATTTCAGGAAACGTTACATTAAATAGAGCCAAGCAACATGGTTGTGCAATTCACGTGATTGAGTGCACAAGGATAGGGAGCCAAGCCAATCCCCACTGAGGTCTGAAACTCATGGAGCAGACAGAACTCCCTCTTCATGCAATGTCTCCAGATTCCCAGGCCTGGTTGAAACTCTTCTTCTGATTTATGAATAATGAGCCTGCTGGTGATTTCTAAGCAGCAAACTTTCAAACAGAAGTGCTGATGGGCACTGCACTGCATCACATAAGCTAGACAACACCTAGGCAGACTCTCAAAGGATGCATTCATTGAGATGAGAAACTATATGGTGATTGAGTGCTCTCCTGTCACTGTCTTCTCTCGCTTTGCACAGTATTTAACCTTCAGATGCTGTTAAATTTAGATTTTTAAAAGTTTTTGTTTTAAAGAACTTATCTGCAATCACAGCACAGAAATATATGAAGCCTAGTGGTGAAGGTGCCAGTGAGACTGATTGATGCAAAAGTCTGGTTTTGAGGGGGGGAGGAGGGAGAGCGGATTCCTTCAGTTGTGCTTAAAAGAAACAAACTTAAAAACAAGACAAGAAAGTTGAGTGGAAGCTGAGAGGTTGAGTGCAAGCTCTGCCAAGATTTTAAAAGTTATAAGCTAATGCTGGTACTGCATGTTTTCTTAATGATTGAGAAATCAATCATTTTTGTACATGGAGCTCCTAGCACAGAGACAGTGTAAGTTAACAGTGTATTACAAAGTCGGGGAAGTGATTAAAAAATGATTTGCTATTGGTATTTTGACTGAAGAAGTAGAGAAAAAAAAAAGTCCTAAGACATATCTTTACTGAAACATTCTCTGTCAAAAGTCTTCCTCACTTGAACTCTGGAAAATATCTGGCCAAGTTCTGCCTGTTATACTCTGATTTGTATTTCTGAGTAAGACTGGCATGTGTTTTTTGACTCTACTACCTAGCTGCATCCTGCACTTGTATGTACGTGTGTGCATCTCTTGGACATCTAAAAAAACCTTCCAGGACAGACATTCTTAGAACTTGCTCCTGTAAAATCTGTTTGTCTCAATGGACTTTCATGCTTTTCCCCATTTGGATGTTAAAGTAGTTCTCTCAAAATTCTGCTCACAAAGGAAGCAAGAGACTTAAGGTTAAATAATTACCAGTCTGACTCTTAATGTGAAGTAAGTTTAGGCCAAACTCTCCTTTTTTAAAAGAGTGGAAACTTCGTCCAGATCTTGAGTAAGACAGTTTTGTCCTATCTTTTAGAAGTAACAAATATAAATTGTACACAGGAAACTGCAAATGGGACTGTTTGTTATCCTTGTGGAAAAGGGGAAAAAGAAAAAAAAAATCCCCCAGGATTTTGGAAGAAAGGAACATCTCTGAAGTAGGGAAATAAAAAACTGCTTCCCGAGAAGACATCCAGAAACTGAGATCTTCTAGGAGGCTTTCAGGGCTATGCCTAGCCTTCCATGACCACTCTGGAAATCCCACTGTTGCTTTAACCCAAGTTGCTGTGGCCAGTTTAGAGGGAGAGATGTTAGACTCATTCCCCCCCAACACTTTAATCTGGTGAAGCTGTAGCTCTGTTGCCTGCACACTTTCTGATTGTGAGCCTCTGATGACTGAAGCCGTGACTCACATTTCCATGGGGTCATCAGAGGGATCCTGCTGGTTTAAAAGTCATGACTTTGTCTTTGGACTTGGGAATGGAAAGATGGACAAAATTAGGACAAAGAAAATTCTTTTTCTCTTCCCGTGGCCCATATGGCCAGATGACACTGTGCACCTCATAGGGTATCACTGCTCAGAGACAACCAACCAGGTGGCTCTGACAAAGCTGAGATGTCCCAATTTGGAGATGCTAGCTGATGGTCAGCATTGCTCAGGTCAGGCAGCAGAAGTGTGGTGTAGGCTGGTGTCCTCTGCCTGCACCTCAGGGCTCAGAGCAGTGTCTGACCTGAGCTCCATTCACAACAATTTCAGATACTTGTGAAGGGCATTTTATTATTTGGTGCAGAGTAGTATGCTATCCTGAGCCATGCATCTCCAAGCAGCACTAGAGCAGTTTACTTGAGATGTCAAAACAGCTATATTTTTAAGGAAAAGGAATTAATTTTTATGCCAGACACAAGAGACAGTTCCATTTTTATGCTGCTAATGGAGTATCAGAGTTGCCCATTTCTATGCTTTATTCACAAACTGGTCTTAAGACAATTTTTTCTTCAAAGTGGTTTTTTTTTTTTTAATGAATTATTTGTAGTTCAAATGAAATTGTGCCTCCTCCAGGCTACACATCAGTGCCTCACTATGCACCAGTTACTCCCTTAATTTACAAGCTGTGGTAGTCATTGTGTTTTTTACTATGTTTTTTATTTATTTATCTGGGAAAGATCCACCCAGAGTCAGTGTCTTTATTCCCTCAATTCTCACTAAGATCCTGCTTTTTGTACAGATTATGACTGGAGTATAAAGCAATCAAAGTGAGATTCCCAGTGTTTTTAAGTACTTGTCTTCCAATGAAAATTCACCTAGAAGAGGGACCGAAGGAGTGACATGACACATTATACTGCACATGCTTTGCAGCTAGCACTTTTAAAGGAGCACTCTGTATTTAACTTCACATTTTCTGATCTGCGTTAACCCTGTGATTTCTACAGAGTTTATAGTCTCCATCTAACTAGTTGTGAGTATGTCTTATCTCCTTTTATACTGATCCTATAGAAATATTTTAACTCCATACTTAATGATTGCTCCTCACATTCATGTTATAAATTGGGCATAATTTCTAATGAAGATCTAGTACAGTCTGTTCTAAGATCAAAACCGGGTTTCAAACAACTTTGAGAAATCTACCGTCTTAGTTGTTAGTGCTAACCCAAACCCTGGTTCCCTCTGAACCTTCTACTGGCTAATTAATTCTGGCAGATTTTTTAAAAAGCTGTTAGGAGCTTTCTTTGTGCCCAAGGAAAGCAGCATTTCTGCATGGAGTTGGAGACCCATGCCAGGACTCCTCATTCTCATTCCAGGAACACAATATGCCCTTTGATGTGCATTTACTCAGCAGCACATGAGGTAAAGCTGACCGACCTCTTGTTTTGTGCATAGGTAATTTATGCACTGCCTCTGGGAGCACACAAATGACAGGACTTACATGTGTGAACCCTATTTGTGCATGAAATCAAGTGTAAATTTAGAGCAGATGGGGTTTTGACTCTTAAGTGATAGAATTTATGGCCCAGATTAATTTAAAAAAAAAAAAAAAAAAAAAAAAAAGGAAAGAAAAGAAAAAAGCCTGATGTTAGTTTTCCAAATATATTCTTAGGTACCCAAGGACCTGTTTTGCAAAAGTGAGGAGCAACCTATAGCTCCCCTGAAATTAAACAGGGTATATATAGGGAGGCTATCTATCTATCTATCTATCTATCTATCTATCTATCTATCTATCTATCTATCTATCTATCTATCTATCTGTCTATCTATCTATCTATCTATCTGTCTGTCTGTCTGTCTATCTGTCTGTCTATCTATCTATCTGTATATTTGTATGTTCTGGATTTATACAGGACACATACGTGGTACTTAGTAGTTCTTGAAAAGCAGGCTGCTTGTTTGGATGCGAGTTCTGTGCCTAACTCTGTGGCTTTCTTTAAAAAAATTACTAAGCTGCTGCCTAATACGAGCCATTTGGTTTGATTATCTTATCAGTGAACTGTTGCTGTTTATGTGAGAGGAGGGATCAGCTGTAGAGAGAGGTGGGCACAGTTACCCAAAGACAGTTACCCCAAGGGAATACTGGGGAGCCTAGAGAAGCAAAGTGTGGAGGCAGCTGGAGGAAGGCACTTCCACAATCCACTTGAAAAGGCTGTTGTATGTGGTAAGTCAGGCTTTGTGCTTCAGGGCTGCCCATTTCCACTGTAATTTGAGTTCACACAGAGGCGCAGCTCCTCTCTTCTTCTGAGAGTTGTCTCTGCCAGAATTCTCTTGTCTGAGCACAGTCATTTTCCCAGCCACAAAACAATTCTAGGCTATTTATAAATATGCATGTTTGTATCTATCATCTATCTATCTACCTATCCATACACACATTTATATATACACACATATATAAGGGAATCCTCTCTACTTTCAAAATCAGAGAGGCAAACTCTTCAGCCTCTAAGGCTGTGGCTGCCCCAGTCTAGATCAGTCATTTTGTTGTACTCCCTTTGTCAAGCCCTTGGACAAATTTTGGCACGTGTCACTGCTGATGATGGGCTGCAATAACTAATCCAGCATAGCGGTACCTGTAAAAGATGTTAACCACCCTTAACTGGTGCAGCTCCCCAGCAAAGGATTCTCAGAAATACAAGTTTGTCCTTTTTTTGAAATTTCCTTCAATTTATTCAGTGACTACCTCTGTACGCTTTGGACAAAACTATTGTTATATTGTGAGCAACATATATATATATATATATATATATAGGATGCATTTCCCAAGTCAGTGTTTAGAGACCACAAGGAGTTTTAATTTCCCCGCTCTTCCTTTTTATCTTCTGATTCCTCGTCTCCCTTTCCCATCTGTTCACAGCTGGACAAGGTTCTTTCCTGCTGACTTTCCTTGATGGACTCTTCAGTCATTAGTTGTCCTCCAGGACCTGCTCAGAAGCAGTGATGCAGCTGGCTGAGAGAGCTTTGTGAATCTCATTCCTTCTAAATTGTTTATGATTTCCCTCAAGCCTCTGGAAATGCTTCTCTGGAGAGACAACTTCATGGCATGCTGGGATGTCTGTCCACTGAGGGGACCCTGTCATGGTTATTGATGATTCTTTATTTTAAAAAAACCATCATAAGGGTGGAAAAAAGATCTATTGGAATTAGGCAGTCCCACTTGTTTTGCTGACTCAAGAACATTTGGTATGTATGAACTTAAATTGGTACATAATAAAGTCTTCATAACTGAGCGCTGTGTGAACAATATTTGGTATCCCCAAAGGCCGATTTTTCCTTTGAACTCCACCCCATCAGTCTCTTTGTTTGACTGTGGCCTCTCTGTATCAGCAACTAAGAAGATTTTTTGCTAGTTTGAAACACAACCACACGTCTTAAAAACAAGTAGGCTTTTTTTTTGCAGCACATAACATGACTCCTTGTTGGAATAAGCAGTAATGGATGTGAGAAAAGAGTTTTGAAGGTTATGGATATTGTACAAACGCTAAGGGAAAAACAGGGTAATAAGTTTTTCTTTTTTAGTTCATCTTTTGGTAAGTCTAACTACCTAAGGCTGTTTGAAAATCCCACCTTGAAAGATTCATAGCCATGAAACTCAAGACATAAGTACCCGAAGTGTGATCCTGTTATCTCTGCTGCTCCCTCCCTTTGCCTGTAACACCAATTTGTTATATCTTGCATTAAATTACAACAAGTGCTTTGGGCCAAGGCTGAGTACTACTAGGCACTGCTCTAGAAGAATTTTTTGCTTTAACAAAAGCATTACCAGCCCTGATATCACTGCTATGAGTACTTTGGAAAGAGAGCAGTCACCAGAAAGGATGCCCTTCCCAGAACTGATGTGTGGTTTATACCTTTCTCCTGAGCACTTGGTTGACTCATTGTTGTAAAGGATGTAGTTCCCTGCCATGGTTGCTAAAGCTGCTTCACATTCTCCTTGCTCGCTGTGTGCTGTGTTTAAATGAACCCCACTGAACACAGAAATAATTCATGGTGAGGTGGGACACTGTACTCAACATGCACAGGCAGGGAAAGCACAGCCTGCCAACCCACTACATGGCCTTGACAGGAACACCCTGGGGTAGGCCAGCTTCTTAAGACAAGAGGGCATGGTCTCAAGCTCTTCCAGGGGAGGTTTAGGTTGGATATTAGGAAGAAATTCTTTACAGAGAGGGTAGTCAGGCATTGGAATGGGCTGCCCAGAGAGGTGGTGGATTCTCTGTCCCTGGAGGTATTTAAGAAGGGACTGGATGTGGCACTTAGTGCCATAGTCTAGTAACTGTGGTGGTAGTGGACCAAGGGTTGGACTTGATGATCTCAGAGGTCCTTTCTAACCCATCTGGTTCTATGATTCTATGATTCCTAGTGAGAGTGAGGAAGGGAAAGGTGGTAATAGGATCCACTCCTCCTTTGCTGGCTAAATGCAAGTACATCTTCCCTGTTAGGGCATTTTTTGGAATAGATCTGGGAATTCAGTAAGGCCAAAGCTTGAGCCCTCCCGCTATGCTTTATCTGCTGCAGCACAGCCATTGCTACGTGTGTGTCTGGGTGTCAGGAGATGGAGAGTCTTCGGTGCTGGTGTGATTGACACCCAGCACATGCTGTCTTGGTGAGATGAGGGCAACAGCCCACCTGGTAGAGGTCCAGTTTCTGCTCACAGTGCTCTGTGGCTTGGGTGCAGCCATCTGCATAAACCAGGCCCTTCTTTTTTCAGACTGTGAAAAAAATTTCTACCTTAATCTCAAGATTTGTCGTCACTTGGCTATAGCTGCTGTGGCAGCCACCGGTGGCGAGGAGTCCCATGTGACACACTGCAGTGAGGGCAGAGCAGCTGACTGCTGACACCAGAGTAGCTGACTCTGCTGACACCTGCCTCTGCAGGCTGGTGAGGACTGAGTCTAAAAGCAAAAAATTAGGCCAGACTTGCTGACCACTCCCTAATTTCAGCTGGTGTGCTAAAATGGCTTAAGGCTATTGCAAATAGAGGGACAAAGAGCTGTAAATGTCTTCTTGTCCCTCTCCCCTTCCTTCCAGATAACATCCCTCATAGCACTCAGAGATTCAGAAATCAAAACCAAAAATCAGTGGCATAAAAATGTCCCCAAACTTAAATACAAAACCTAGTTATCCTTTGCCATCTGGCTTGTGAGTAGCTTTATAGTTGATGTTTTGTGTCTGCTCTTCACAGTTGCAAGAGATGGGATTGTGTTTTGGTTTCTTCATAAAACTCAGGTTCTTGGGTAGACAAACCAAGTGACTCCAAGAGCTGGAGCCTTAAGGAAAGCACCAAATAGTGGTGCAGCTTGTGATAAAATTGCAAGATCAGGAAGTCTCACAGAGTCTCAGCCCTTGACAGAGTTTGACTTAAAAACCAAATAAATGACAAAGGCCTACATTACCTAATGCATATGAGAAAGCGCAATAAAATTGTGAGCCATTTCTGTTCCTTTGTTAGTAACAGAAACCCACAGCAATTTCCGGGACTGTAAAAACATCCTAATAAATTTCCAGTGTTTCCTCAAGTTGAATGAATCACAGAAATGCTGCTAGCCTTGAATAGGTTTAGCATTCCCATCAACTTCTCAATGGAAAAGTCAGCTGAATCATGGTACAACTAGAAATGGGTTATAAATCATGGCTACAGGCCATGCGGTCTGGAGGCCTGTTTAACAACATCACCATCAACAAGATTCCTCCAAGATGGAAGAAAAGACTTAATCCACAATGGAAAATAAATAGGTAGACAAAAGGAAAGACCTCACCCTCTGACTAGACCTGTAGCTTGAGTGAAAGAATTTTAGGAAATCATTAGTGGGACAAGAAATAACCCTAGGGATCCAGCAGGTTGTTGCCCCTTGTTGAATTTAGAAGCAAAACAGTGCAGTGCATAAGACCATGCATGGGAAGCACATCTGTCCGGTGATCAGCTTTCTTGTAGGACAGTCAGTACACCTCAACTCACTGTTGTCCAGTTCCTTGCTGGAAGTAGCTGAGTTTGAATTTAGTACTTGAAAATCTTTGGCTTAACTGCTATGGTATAAGTCAGGAGCACTAGAGAACATGTAAGATCAGTCTGTACCATTGGGATGCTCAGGAGGTCTAATTTCGGTTGCAGTATTTGAGACCAACCTTGGAGACTCCTCAGGAGAGTCATCTTTTTTGTATAGATGGAAAGACGAAGATAAATGCTTTTTGGCAGAACGTCATGTCTTTCCAGTGTTTCCTTTCAGATGCTGTAATGACACAGGGTGGACCTTGGGAGAAGTGATAGGTTAAGCCTTTTGCTGTTTCAGCTGAAATGGGACAATTGTGGGACACAAGACTCCTGAGGGTGATGGGAACTAGTGGAGGAAGTCCTTTGCCGGGTAAGAGGCAGCCCTTTCCTCTGAGGCCAAAGCAGGAGCACAAGCTACAAGGCAGGAAGTAACACCAGTAGTTGCCTGCTTTCCTGAGAGACCTGTCAGACCCAGGTCAAGGCAGGGTGACCCAGAGGAGAAGAAGTGGACTGCCTACCGTGAGGTGATCCAGAAAGAAAACACGGGAGTAGGGAATCACAGGTAGGGATCCCAGCTTCTGTGAAGTAGGCTTGGCATGGTGAAGGCTTTCAGGCAAGGGGGGTGTGATCCTCAGCAGGAGGCTCACATCGGCATATCTGCTGGACAGAGGGGGAAGGCTGCGAGAGCAGCAGTGTGCAGGAAGCCTGCTAAAAGTGTGCTTATCCGGAAGGGCTTTCGAAGAACCAGGATTAAAAAAAAAAGTGTCCAAGGCATTTGGTGGGTGAGCATTCCTGTTGGTGCAGCCTGCCCTCTCCACTTGCCCATCACCCGTGCGCTCCCCACTAGGTGCCAGTATAGGAGCACACCACCGCACAGCTGCTTCGGGGAGCGGGGAAAAGGCACAGTTAAGACTTTTCTAACATACATGTGTTTGAACGTGTGTTGTCAAATATATATGTGTTTGTAGTGTTCTCAGTTTATAATTAATTCTGAATATGCAATAGGCATGGGGTCACCAGTATTGTCCAAAGGCATCCTCCGGGCAATATTGCTATTATATTGCTAGATGCAGCAGGAGTGAGGTCACCTGGATGCCTTAATCTCACGGTGGTCCCCACTGCCCCTGGGCAATGCAAGCTCCAAACGGGTTGACATAGACAGAGCCTGTCCGCTTCCATCCAGCTGGAAAGCAACGTCATGACCAGACAATACTTTCTGCTGGAAGAATATTAAATTGTCAAATAGTGGGTTTTCTCAGAAAACAACAAAGTGGTTTGGGTTTGTTTTTTTTTTTCCTTTTTGAATCCACGTGGCAACAGGCATACATAAACTCCTACTGAGTATAAATAATTCTATAAACTGCTTTTGCACTTCACTTTAGGTGCATTTGCAGAAGAAAGCATTGTGGCATCTGGGATGGAGGATGCCTGGTATGTACCTGACTGAGTCTGAGAGCTGAGCCACAAGATCACAAAGCACCCACATTTCAGGTACTTTTCAAGTCTTTCTGGAAGAAAAGTGTTTCTGCATAACCTGCACACCTCCTCTGCCTGTACTCTGCACTGCAGAATTAGTTATAAAATTAAATGAATCAACAGTGAATAAAGTAATAAGCAGGATAATACTCTGTTACAGACCACCATGGGAACAAACAGTTTGTCGAAATTCTGGTGCCTGTCAAGTCTTAAATCTTTCTGAAAAGAGGTTAAGTTGCTTTGGTTTCTCTGTTACCCGTGCCAAAATAAATAGAATGTGCTCAACTGAGGGAAAACAAATACTTGAAAATAACGAAAAATCAATAGTGCCCTTGTTATTCGGTAGCAGGTATACAGATCTAATCTGACAGGCTGTATTGAAAGTGTAAACTGAATGCTCACACACATGTATTAGTAATGTCAAGATGAAATGTTAGCTTAAATCTTATCAATTTGGTTTATAGGACAGGGAGGAATTACTGAAGTAATTTTACCTGAACACCCTCCCCTCCTCCTCTCCTCCCCATTTTGGAAAGGGTGGCTCTCAATAGAGTATGTATTTCTGTGTGTTTAAAAACATTTGAATTTCAGGTACCCTTCTTCATTACCATGAAGGTTTTAGTATTGCCTCAACCTGTCAGCCTCTCCAGTCAGCAAGAAATATTAACAGCAAACCTATTTGCACGGAGAAATTTAAAGGAGTCTTTCATTCTTGGCCTGATAGCATGATTCCCATGGGCAGAGGACAAAGAAATATACAGCTAAGGAACAATTTCACATAAAAAACACATCCCTTCATCCAAAAGCCCTGCTATGTGTCATGCTGTTACGGAGTGCCTACAGGAACTGCCTCTGCCCTTTTGTACGGAGCTGGCCTCTAGGCTCCATGCAGTCTGCAGCCACCGGCCCCACTCATCTGGGGGAACTATGAATTTAAAGAGATTCCAAGCTTTCATTTTCCAAATGTGTGTATTTCTAGTCCTTTTCTACAGCAAATGGAAATGTCTTAGGGATGGAAGATTTGTGGTTTTTAGATTTAAAAAAAGAACAATATGCAGTCCTCCATGGCTACGATATGAGTAAGGAAGGTTGTAGTGACAGAAGAATGGAGACAAGGCTTGCTTTGGTAGGTCTGATCTGCCCTCCAGCAGCCCAGGAGGCCTCCAGCAGTGGTCAGTACAAGTTGCTTTGGGGGAAAGTACAAGAAGAACACAGTTTTACTGCTCCACTGTTTAAACTGAGAAAATGGTTTGCAAATATACAAAGAATAATCTGTCCTGTTATTTTTGGAGCAGCATTCTCTCTGACGTGTGTAAGTCACCAGAACAGAATGAATCCAGTGATGATTATTTTCAGCAAAGAAAAAATCACCAGGAGATTTGGTTTGGGAGGAGTCACAAGGAGAGATAGAGGGTCAGGGTCTTATTTTTGAGAACACAGGCTATGTCATGTACTCTGCTGGTAGTCATGGCAGAGGCTGGGTTGTCACCTCGGAAGAGATTCTGCAGTATGGTATGCCAATGGAGAGAGAAAGACAGAGAGACTTGAATGTATCATCTCCATTTACAAGGCACTGCTCTGGGTTGTCCAAAATGACCCAGTGGACCTCACATTTTCTCTGTGGGACACAGAGCTGATGAAGTTCTGGGTTCTGCTGAGAGCAGTGTTGGTAAGCAGCTGAGCTCCCCCAAGGTCTCTCTGTTGTGTAGGGAACATGGAAATGGCTGTATCATCCCTTGGCTTTGTATAGGACAGCTCTTCTCCTGTGCCTCTTGGGAAAGGGTGACCCAGGCCCATCATTGCTTTGATCATCCTGTAGCCAGCACTGGCAAAACTTCAGAAAGCCCAGGATTACCTGGGAAGGTGCAGATGACAGGCATGCATATTGCTTAATTGCAGATTGTCATTTGGGTGACTAATTTAGGGGAACTATTGTCTCTGTTTAAGGAGTGCTTTTCTGCTAAGGTTCGCTATCTCATCATGTTTGAGATTTAAGTTATATGGACACTCTCTCTCTTGAATACTCAGAAAGCATAAGGAGTGTCACCACACAGTTATCTTCTCTTCCAGATCTCCACCAAAGTCGAGACTTCAGGAGAATACTTCCCACTTTATTAAGAGTGCAGGAAATTTTCTGAACTTTTTGTTACCAAGCTTACCTGATTTGGAGCCCTTTGTTTCAGTGAAGCATAGCAAACTACTATTCTTACTTGTAGCAATTATTTCCCAATAGAGAACTGCTCTGAGTGCCAGGGAGTCATCCTGTTTGCAAAGAGGCTGACTAGGTTATTGTAGGCTTTTGAACTCTCTAGTCTCATTTTGTAGAAACAAAAAGTGCTGTGGGTGCAGCTTAGCTCAAGGTACCTATAACTAGCTGTTGATGTATGAAAGCACCCAAGTGAGATGTGAATATTAACACTATCATATCTATTGTTGTTTATAATGGATAGCACTGCCTTTGCCATTTTTTCCATGTCCCTTAGTGTTTCCTGCCCTCCTTGGGAACATGCTCTGCTATTTGTGGTTGACTCAACCCTGCACTCCTGTAGTGGGCCAGGCACAGGCTGTCCCTCTAATCCACTCTTGGGAAATGGCATTACCCTTTCTGTGTGTGTGTGTGTGTGTGTGTGTGAACACCCCACCCTGGAATTTTCATAGAATAGAAAATGGGCTAAATCAATTAGAGCAACACAAACTGCAATTGGTTTTGCATGAATCTATTTGCGAGATAAGAATTATCTTCACTCCTCCCTCATGAACAATAACTGACAACATTACAGTCCTTCTCAAATGCCTTTTGATAGGTTAATGGGCCCATTTTCAGAGCATATAATTGCAGCAGTTTTGGTTCAAGAGCTGATGTGATGGATTACATCCCTCTTGTTGCTTGGGGTTGGGATACAATACAGAGAGACTGCCTGGACCCTCTGGTGCCAGAGGGCTTAACATGGTATTGACAGGGCTGTGCATATTAAATCCAGATCAACCTTCTGAATGAACGCAGGCACATCTGAACTTTCATGGCTGGAAATCTCCTTCCATAGTCTTAAAGGAGTTATTTTTAGTAAAGGTTGTTGAAAAAAAAAAAAAAAGGAAGAAAAAAAGCTCATACCCTTACTGGTGAGATATGAGCTGAAGGAAACTCTCCTGTCAGATCTGTTTCGTATATGTTACAAGAACAGCAAAACAGAAAAGTTCATCAGGGTATTATTTTATTTTCCTTTTTTTTTTTTTTTTTTTTTTTAATTTCTTTTAAATTTATAGGATCTGACAAACCAGTCTGGAGGGTGCCAAGTCCAAAGGACTTGGAGTCTAGAGGTATCCTTCAACATTGTGTGATAGCTGCTGATTAGTTTTGGCAGGAATGGTTTCCTGATGATCTGCAAATGAAAATTAAGAAACTCTGGAACTTCTTGGAAAAAAAATGCAGCAGTGTTTCTTGCTTTAGAAGTTCATGTTGGGCAGTGCCGCTTTCCCAGGCTCAGCCTGGGTAGTTCTGCTAGGAAATGCCACACTCACTGACTCTTTCCTTTGGAATGAGCCAGGATCTTCCCAGAGCCAGGTACGAAGCAATGCAAGGTGGGGTGAGTAATGCTTTCTCCTGCTTGCACAGCTGCCAATTTCAAAAGAAAATATCTTTTTTTCTTTTTTTTTTTTTTTTTTTTTTAAATTTCCAGTGGTTGTTAACTGTGATTTTAAAATGCACTGTAAAGTTAAAAGCAATTGAAAGCACATAAATGAGAGAATACCTAAAACAGTCTTTCATCTTGCAGACCCACATGGCCCTGAGCAATTTTGTCATTTAAAAGATCTTATACCACATCCTACTGCTCCTGGTACAAAGCTCCCCAACTCTGTCAGCAAATCTTTCATTCCTGCCTGACACCTTCCTATGGCCTTTCATGAACACACTGGAGAGTTTGATGCAAGTCCAGCTTATGTAAAGGGAATTGTTTTGAAGGTTTTCCAATAGGTGTTGAGCAATATTCTCCCATTTCATGAATTTACCATGAAACTTGGTTTACTTGTCTTTTTGTTTCAAAGAGATTCCTATTGGAACCAAGTCAATTTTCTAATGAGGCCCTTCCCTATTGATTTAAAGCCTTGATTGAGATAGTCTGGTGTGTTTTGAAGATTTGTGTCCAGTTCTATAACTTTTTTGTTGAGTACATGCAGCTCACATCTTCCTTAGAGCCCTCTCCTAGGAGCTGACAGAAACAGGTTCAAGATTTCAAGAAACCTGTTGCATGTAATGTTTTTGGAATATGGTTCTCTCTACATCACAGTCCAGTTCCCCCGACTCTTGGCAATTTTAGGGTAGGTGATTGCCTCTTGACACATCTTCAAGACCCTCTTTGTACTCCATGTCAGAAGTCCAAAATTCAGAATTTCAGAATTATTTGTAAAATTAAATTGGTGGTTTTCAGTTATGCCCAATATGCAAAATTAATAAGTATGAAGATGGAAAATGTGCTGAGGCCTTGCCGTGTGCTAGCCCACAGAATCACAGAATCAGCTAGTTTGGAAAAGACCTCTGAGCTCATCAAGTCCATCCTTTGACCTAACACCACCTTAACTACTAGACCTTGGCACTAAGTGCCACATCCAGTCTCTTCTTAAATATGTCCAGGGATGGCGAATCCACCATCTGCCTGGGCAGCTCATTCCAATGTCTGATCACTCTCTCTGTAAAGAATTCCTTCCTAATGTCTAACCTAAACCTCCTGTGCCACAGCTTAAGACCGTGCCCTCTTGTCCTACCTCTGGTTGCCTGGGAAAAGAGACCAACACCCATCTGGCTACAGCCTCCTTACAGGGAGTTGTAGAGAGTGGTAATATCTCCTCTGAGCCTTTTCTTCTCCAGGCTAAACAATCCCAGCTCCCTCAGCTGCTTCTCACAGGACTTGTGCTCCAATCCCTTTACCAGCCTCATTACCCTTCTTTAGACACACTCCAGCACCTCAATGTCCTCCTAAGTTGAGGGGCCCAGAACAAGACACAGCACTCGAGGTGTGGCCTCACCAGTGCTGAGTACAGTGGAAGAAGCCCAAACCATGATGCTGTTCATGATCCATGATTTTTCTGTATCAAGTACACAGGAACGTTTTAGGATAAAAGAAAGACCAATTTCCAGAATAGGAAAACACTGAGACCAGTTGTTTCTGGGCTCAATGGTCAACAGTTCTGCTAAAAATTTATTTTCAGAATCTGTGAATCAGTTTTCCAGTTGAAACGTATAAAATAGTACAAGTCAATCTCTCCCTCTCCCCCAAATTTCCTTTAATGTGGGCTGCTTAAATCCCCATTCACCTAGTGAGACTTTGCTACTTACAAAATCCTTGGGAATACATACCAGAGGGAGTCATGTCACTTCTTGTTCTCTAATATTTCTGCAAGTAGTCAAAAGTAGGAAATTCTGAAAATGTTTATAAAAAGTTTTATTTCAGTTCTGTGCAGTCCTTCTCCATCCAGACCTTCTGATACCAACACCCATTTCACTTCTCTCTAACCTGTTCTGCTGCTTGCAATCTCCAAAGTCATACTTAAAGAAATTATTCATGCTGCAGCTGTGTCACGTGTGCAAACTAGGGTAGTGCAAAGATTTGTTTGACTATTTGCCCTGACATTTAGGGATGCAAGTCCTCTCTCTAGGACATGGTAAATGTCCATGGGAAATAATCCTTTGCAGTGGAGAATCTCTGATCTTGCTCAGATGAAATAAGATAGTCTTACTTTCTGTTTTGTTTGAAGAAATAAAATACTGCTTTTTACTCATAGCCAGTAATAGGCAACAATGGCTTACTTTGGCTTAATGATTCAGATCTGCAAGATACAGGCGCTTGAGTCTGATGTATTATAAAAACACTCTCCTTAACCAGTCCCTGGTTGTCTCCTCACCTTGTGAGGTAGGACAGGTGAGCCTATTCTCATGGATGAAGTACTATATTTTACACAACTAACTAAAAATCGACTTTTTGGGTAAAGACTGCCTTGCTTTCCATATTAAGCCAGGAGGCCCACTCCAGCATCTTGCAGTAGCTCTATTGTGTGCTACTCTATTTTGATTGAAAACTAATGTTGGCACCTAAAAGCTTCACTGATGGTACATTGCTTCTCATTTGCAGAGTTGTGAAGTTTGCTGACAGGTTTTGTGTGTCTTGAGAGACCTCTAATGACAGACCTTGTAGACTCTCCCAGCAGTCTGTTCTCGTTGCCACTATCTGGTTTGAATCTACTTGATGATAGTTTAAGCCCATAACGTGCATAAAATAAAGTAATATAACATTCCCTATCTCTTAACAGCTTCTTTTTAATGTATGTATTTGAAGATGGTTGCCCTTTTTCTCTCCTCCCTGATTTTTTTTCACCCCTCAGTTTAGGCAGCTGTCCTCATCTGATTTGTGTTTTCAGTGTCTCTGACTATTCTCATTCTTGTATTTTCCAGAGTTGTCCCACATTTTTTTTCAAGTGTAACACCCCAAACTCAATGTACTGGTAAGCACTTTCTATGTCTTTTAGGCTACAATTCTCTTTATATGTCACAAAGCCTTACTTGGACTTGGTTGTGATAGGTCTCCCAAGTTTGTTAGGTGGCCAGGGTAATTCTTTTAAACATATAGCATTTATTTCCTAGCATGGGTTATACTAAATACCTAGCACCTAGTTTCACTTCTGGTAACCATAAGCTGACAGGACACGCTTGCTAAGTCTTTGATTCTAAATCTAGAGAAAGCAGGAGCAATAAAGGGCCATTGCTCTGGAGATTTTAGTATTTGTTGAGTTAAATGTTGCTGAGCAGTCGAGCATCCCCACCCTTGTCATGAATGAATCTGGAAGGAATGAGTTTGAAGTCTTGCTGTGGTTGACTATAAACCTTTATTATATGTGGGATGTTCCTTGTGGAGGGTGGGAGGTGGTTGCCTCCCAGACGAAATAAGCAGAATTCATCAACTTACTCACTGCCCTGCCGAGCAGGGCGTGATGGGAGTAATTCAGGGTGCCTGGCACCTGCTGGAGCAGGGAGGCTGGCTGGCAACCATAAACCCATAATCAACCTTGATGCCTGCCCTCAGTGCAGACTGTAAATAACAAAGGCATTTATTTTATTTTTTTTCTGTGGGGATGGGAACAGTGATGAGAGTAAACAGAAGGAATTTAAACCACCGTGTTGCTGAAAACATGTGGTGGCATGTCCTCAGCTGCCACCACTGCCAGTCTGTTTCGGAGCTTTTTGTAACAATTTTGTAATAACTTTCAAGGAAAGTTGGCTTACATCTTTTCCCCTTTTGTCATCCTCACTGCAAGAAGCAGTGGGGATATGAGCAAACATTACACAGAAGGAAAGGAAGCAAAAAACTGAGAAGACTGAGGGTAACCACTTAAATGGTGTTAACCGCCAAAGTTAACACCGAACCAAACTATCTCTTCCTCCCCCTCTTTCCCTTCTTATTTCCCTTTCACAGATGTATCAAGGAATACAACCATGAATGTCTTCACAAGGTCACTGAAATTTTTCTCTTTTTTTTTTTTACAACATGTTCCTCTAACTGTTTTGTTCCCAGTTAAATCCATTAGCCTCGGTACAAACTGCCTTTTTTTTTTTTTTTTTTTTTATTCTTAAGGGGTGTGTATTTGAGCTATGGGCTATAATCCTCAGTCAGGTTGTTACTAGCTACAAAGGCTATCATAAAATGCTCACCAAAGTCACCCATCCAACGTCATCATTGCAGTTGGAAATTCCTGGTCCTTACAGAAATTGCTGGAGTCTCACAGCTGCAAGAGAGAGGGCAATAAGGGCTGCAACTGTGTTGCTGCACCCTAGTGCCTAGTATTGTGAGAGATTTGGTCACCTGGTCATACTGGGCTGAATCTCCTCATCTTTTCTAAACCTGGAAAGTACGTTGACTGGTCCTTTTTGGTTCTTGCATGGACAACGATTAGAAATCCCAGCTGCTATGGATGCAGCTAAGGAGCCAAGGTCACTGACTCTGGAAGTGCTGGAAACTCAGGGGCTGCAGGCTCAGATTCTACTGGCTCTACAGACCAACTGAATATTTTAAACTGGTTTTGAACTTTATTTTCCAGAGCGCGAGAATATTTCCAACACTGATTTTAGTTCAAAGCTATTGGACAGATAACAAAGAAAAGCCTTTACCTATGTAGCTGTTAATTTTGCATTTTTATGTGTATTGTATTATATATATTATATATATTTTGGAGATTGTTTCTCAGTGGACAGACACAGAACTCTAAATCATCTCATACAACTGTCTAGGTCCCAAGAGCTACACAACACATGAGATCTGGGAGAACAGCACCCGAGGGCAGAAAATTAGGCCTTCACTTAACTCGAGTTACCTTCCAGTGATTAGATTTTGAAAAGCTGTGATTTGCATCCTACTGCTTACTTGCCTGGGTGTGCCCTGCACTGCAAACTCAGCTCTTCAGCTGAAATGTTTTTGCTCCTACAGTGTTTGGAGTTTGTACAATCGAATGCAGTAAAAGGCATGATTCATGTTACAATTAAAAAAAAGCAAACCCAAACATCAAGGAAATGTATATAAATGTACATAAAACGTGCATGTTCATAATGGTAGAATTCACTTTTACAAGTACTTTTATGAAGAAGTGTTTATCCTGCCATAAAAGGGAGGTGCTAGATGGGTGTACAATGAATTCTCAATTATTCACAAGCAGTTTATCCAGGTTGTGGATTAACTGTGCCGCAAAGGCCCTGACACTTTGCTGGCACTGTGCAAGGGGGTCCATCTGTACTCATGTGCTCAAGCACAGTGTTCCAGGATCCAGTCCAAAGTGAACTCTGTGAGGCAACACCTCAGTATGCCCTGGCTCCAGAAAAATTTATCCTTGTGGTTGCAGTGTTGCAAACATACCTTGGGTTGCACATTAGCTAATACACCCTCTTGGAGCGGAGTGCAGAAATACCTAAGAGATTGTGAAAACAGCAGGTTGTATCTGGCAAAGCCAGGGCCAAATTAGAGCTAATAAGTCTGGCTAAACTTACGTTGACTCTGTCTGGAGTCAATCACAAAGCTGACCGGTATTCACTTTCAATATGTTGAGCATGCTAAAAGATATACAGGCTGTGTCTAAACCATGTTCTTGGGAGTGACTCTGTGCTTTCAGACTGAATGCCTCCCTGAGTTTGTCCCAAGCCCCTGCTGAGTTGAAACCTGGAAATGTAGCAGACCCCTTCTCCCTCTCTTTCTCTCTGCAGGAGAACAGCCCTGCTCCCCAGCTGACGTCCAGTAACAACTCCAAATACCAGCGTTGCCCCAACTGTGACACCGCAGCAATTAAAACTATGCTATATGCACAGCTGATGACATGGTGCATTTGAAGTGTGCTTGTGACAGATACATAATTCTCAGGAAATGACCATCTAGAGCCAGCATCATCCATTCTAGCAGCACAGTCCAGCATATACCACCATGAAGTTCATGACATTGGGAAGTCCCTGAGTGTGGGAGGATTTGACCCAGCAGTTCACAAAAGCTAAAAACATTTATGTTTATTTAACTGCCTTAACTTACTTTTTCACCTTTTCTGCTTAAATTCCCCCTCTTTATATGGTAATGAAGGAAATGAATACATCATAAAAACCTCAGAGGGGAAAAAGTCATGGATGAGTCACTGAAAATATTGATAAAATCACTGAATGAAGCTGATCCATAGCTTCCAACCTTCCTGTTTTTCTGTGCCTACTCCTCTTGCAGCTTCACAGACCCAGCTATGCCCCTCCTTGGTGTTCAGAGGTGAACCAGAGGGATTTCTTCACCTCCCTGTAGCGAGGACATATGCCAGAGTCACAGAGTCCCTTCCTCACCATGCCAGGATGTCACAAAGTCTTTAGCACCTACAACAACCCCTGAAAATTCTAAGAGCTACTTATAGCAGCAACCAAAATGTCTTATCACACCCCTGTCTTGGTGACAAATTAAAACTGCAATTTGATTATTAACATCTTTCCAAATAAAGGGCTGGATCTCACTTCCCCTGCTGCTGATTGCAAAATTGGACTCAACTTTAGTGGAAGTAGATCTGGCCTCAGGGTATATTTAGAGAAAGCAAGTAGCAACTATTTTCCTAGTGTTTATTTTACATTTCAGGTTGAGGCATTTGCAAGTGTGGTTTCTGCTGGACTTTGTATAGCTGGGGTTGTGACTAACAGTAATAACAGGCAAAGCTGTGACTTTGCCCCAGCCCTGGAACAAGAGGCCATCCTGTCCCCAGAGTCATGCAGAAGGCACATGGTGACTCACACCCTCGTAATCCCTCTGCTGGGTTTCCCCTTGCTCCACAGGAAAGGAACTTTTTTCCCCTTCTGTACTTGGCACTGCACATGATCCCAGCTATGCTGGTCCCATAACTGTGAAGTGTGTTGAGAGTGTGACACAGGTCAGGGCTTCAGCACCTAAGGGATGGTAAGCACTGCTATTTAGTGGGGAACCATGTTCCATTTTATTCTGCCTTGGACACAAACAAACCAAACATGGGTCATGGTGGAAGGCAGCACTTCGGGGTAAGAGCTCCGTAATGAAAGACCCTTTGGCACAGCTCCCCACAAAACCGACAGCCTGAGCAGTGAGTTCAAGGTGCACGGTGATTTCCATCCACTCCCTCGGTGTCCATGTGGCTGCAGGTTCTATGCATTAGTCAACTGGCTACACAATGTGTGTTGGGGCCTTTTTTCTGTGGCAGTCTCATGCATCAGTTTAATTCATTAATTTAATAATTAATTAATCTATCTCCTTCCTTGTAGATGGGATTATCCTCGGGTGATGCTGTCCAACAGAACCTAGCACATGTATGTGTTGGCTTCCTGTGAGATTATGGCTCCAGAGCATTCATGCAGGGGCAATCTGGAAAGTATCTGCGTGACTAGTGATGATCGTGAGAGGCTTGGAAAACTGGATACTTTGAAAGCTTCTGTCAAGAGAGCCTGGTTGTGTCATTCCTCTGTGTCATGTTCAGAGAATCTGAACTTAGTTATGGTTGTTTGGACTACGGATAAAGTGGAGTTTCTTGGACACTGTTTTGTTCCAAGCAAGTGTTTCCCCTTCTTTCATATCTTCCACTGTTTATCAGCTCCACTTTTGTCTCTGATGGATTCATATTTGTGGAACTGCCTTTGCAATTGAAATGGATTGCTTCCAAAGCTCCAGGACAAATGTGCTAATGGATAGCTGGATTTGGGGGACACCTGTGTTTTGCTCACATTAAAGTTCCTTGTTTTCTCACCAGCGTGTTCTTAGGCTCATTGAGTGACACACAGCCTCAAAGCCCACATTCAGGTCTTTCACCAGACAAATCTGTGCTTCAAGATGGCACAGCACTTTGAGGAGATCAGCTTCTCTCAAGACTGAAGACCACCCAAGATGGGAGCTAAATCTTATCAAAGAAGACATGTTCTTTTGGAACATGTCCAGCTGTTGTCCGCTGAAATAAAAATATTGACTGTTTAGAACATTTAGGTTTAGATTCTTAGAATTCTTACTTATGCTAATCTCTCACCACAGCATCGTTCAGAAGTTGTGTGTCTACTGCTGCTGGTCAGCTCGGAGACCTAAGCTGTGGGACAGAGGATATCTCTACCCTGCAGTCACAGCAGTGACTGCTGTGGCATCTGCATACCAGAGATATCTGCATAGCCCTGAAGCTGCAGTGCATTTGGCAAATGCACCTGCATGCAAATGGCAAAAACAGCCCTTATGTGTCTAGCAAATCCCTCACTGCCTGCTTATGAAATTCTCCTGTCTCAAGCAAGCAAGATGACCTTGGGTAGCCCTTTTATTTACCTCACTGACTAGGTATCTGCATGGTTTCTGTACTATTGGTCTGTGCTACAACTCAGCAGTGGGTACCTGGTGAACATGGTTTCAGCACAAAGGGTTCTCCTGCTAGCACAGGACACAATCACCTTTTCTCAGCCATATGACAAGGCCAAAGTTCTTTAATTTTCTGTCCAGAAAAGGTAACAATACACATATTTGGGAAAATACCTATAATATAAACCTCTAGGACTAACTAATTCAGTGTAGTGGATCACACAGATACACTTTGAAAGTCCTTAAACACCACTTATGTGGGAATTGACTGGGGGATTTCTCCTTGTTCTGGCACCCTGAGTAAGTGTAGGCTTTTTTTTCCATCCAAAAAATTTGACTGTGTGACCTGTCAGAAGTGGGATTAGGTTGCAAGTAAGAAAATTCCCAAGGCTTGTGATCAAGAAAATTCCCAAAGTTTGTGATTAACCCTCATGGGAAGCCAATGGTGCCATGCACTTAAATAATCTTTGAGGAAAAAAAAACAAACATCCCAAATAGATGCCCCCAAAGTCCACAAATTCAAAGTGACTTTGTGTGAGACCATTTCTCCCTTCAGTCGTCCTTGGCTGCCTGTTTTGTGCTCAGTCACCTCTTCCCAGCTGCACAAGCAGTCCCCTCTGCCCATCAGGAGCTGGGGGGGGCTGGCTGTGGTGGGGGCAGCTGATGAAGGGGCTGCAGCTCGACAACAGCACCGGCGCTGTGAGAGCCGCCCCAGCTCTGCTGCTGAGGGCAGTGTAGGCTCATGGCAAGCGTTATCTTCCTCCGGAGCTCCTTCTCCCAGCACATAAACAATTTTGTTTTTGTTTAAAGACTTTCCCACACGAGTGTCTGCCAAGTTCAGAGGACTGCTCTTTGAGATTGATCTTGAATTTTTTGGAAAGGGAGATGAGATTATATAATAAATTCAGTTACTCTCAGGGAGACAGTTGGGAGATGATGTTTCAGACTACAGTGCAACAGCCAATGGAATTAAGAAAAAGAAAAAAATCCACAGAGAGTAAGTGGGGAGGGAATTCAATTTTCAATTTAGTAAGTCTAGTTTGCAAGCAGATTCACAAGTGAATCATCTACACACCAGAGGATGATTGAAACATCCTCAAAACAGTAAACCTGAATAGATTTATTTATCTTAGAATAACCTTTTTTTTAATACACATCTTGTTGTACACATTGTTGTGTATCTATGGACTTGATGATCTCAGAGATCTTTTCTAACCTAAAGAATTCTATGATTCTATGATACAGTGGTTTTCATATAACAGTGACCTGGTGATTTGAAGAATTATCCATAGTCTTACTGCTGTGAAAATGTTGAAATTCTGGTCGTTTGCCAAGTGGTTAAACCTCTTGACACTTGTTGTCCAGTTCAAGTCTTGCTCTTCTAAATAACTAAACACCCCAATTGCAATGCTTAGAAGTAAAAATGCAAGAGAAACATTCCCTTGTCCTGATTAAAATTTTGTATTTCCACATGGCTCAGTAATGTAGCATTTCCAGAGAAATTGAAATTTAAAAGCACTGTGAAGCCAAGGAGCTGGTCTGACATTGGGACTGCATGGAGGCAGGCAGGCTGCGCACCGTGGGGGCTGGACATCCACTGTGGGTTCTCTCGATGTTTTTGGTGGAATTGAAGCAGTTGGCCAAACAAGCATTTTCTCATGGAAATGCTGCTGGCAGAGAGGCTGAAATGGGAGGGAGAGCTGTCAGAGCAGCATCCCTGAGAGAGGGGGAACTGCTGACGTACTCGTCATCTCTAACCCTCCCAAGTAATGTCTCTCATGCCCAGTGAGGGCAGGTATTGCTCTGCAGTGGGAGAAACTGTGACAAAATGTGCCAGACAGTACCAAACCTGTAACACTTGCCTGGGTATTCTCCTGTCTCCTTTGAGCTGCCTTAGTGTTTCTGCCATAATCAGTTCATGATCTGTAGACAACACAGAGAGTTAGTGAAGCAGCAGTAGTGGTGTCAGGGGGTTTCAGTCTTAGGAATTAGTCCTCTATAAATAAATACAGTAAAAAAATGTAGTGGTCATTATGGTACCATCTAAGATGTCCACAGGAAAATAAATCCATCTTATATATTGAGAATTGAATAAACTCTATTTGTAAACTGAACAGGGAACTACATCAGTTTTACAGTTGTCTCATAGTTAATTATTTCCTAAAATAGGACTTGATTCTAACTACAGAAATTGTAGGGATTCTTGGGAGCTAGAAGATCTTAAAAAATCTAAGTCATGGACCATATAACAAGTGGTCTTTGTTGAATGTGGAGTTCAAGATTTTAGAGAGATTATTTCAAGTTTTCTCCTCTTTCTACATTAGTGGGTTTGTTTTCTTTTATGTGAGGTCTTTAATTCATACTGCTAGTACAGGTTACAAACTATTCAGAGCATGTTTCTTTAGTTATTTAACATTTTTTTCCATTACATTACAGTTTTTCCACAGAAACTTAAAAAAAGATGCTATATTCTGAAGATAAAAGTGAAGACCTGTTTATTAACATAAGATCATAGAATCCTAGAATATGCTGAGCTGGAAGGGACCTACAAGGATCATTGAGCCCAACTCCTCACTCTGTACAGGATACCCCAAGAATCACACCATGTGCCTGAGAGCGTTGTTCCAATGCTTCTTGAACTCAGACAGGCTTGGTGCTGTGACCACTTCCCTGGGGAGCCTGTTCCAGCATAAATCACAGTCTAGCTGAAAAACCTTTTCCTGATATCTGACCTAAACCTCCCCTGACTCAACTCATGCTGTGTCCTTGAGCCCTGTCACTTGTCATGAGAGCGAAGGGATCAGTACCTGCCCCTCTGCTTCCATTCGTGAGGATGTTGAAGACCACAGTGAAGTCTCCCCTCAGTATATGAAACTTCCATTTACTATTGTTTCCCTTAGTGGAATAATTGGTTTGGCATGAATGTGACAGTGATACCAACCCTTTTTATCTATTAAAAAAAAAAAAAAAGATAATTAGTGTGGAAGGTGAATGGGAAGGTGTTTGCTGTTTTCTGGCCACCAGGTACTTGAATAGCAATGAAATGACTGGAGAGGCAGGAGGCAAGGAAGCAGGACAAGGAAGGCAATCCAAATAAGAGGAATATGCCAAAAGCCATGCTGTCCATCTAGCAAATTGTCTCTCCTCTGATATCCTTCCCCCCAGGGTTGTGCCAGGTCTCACTTCTCTCACAGATAAACCATAGAGGAGGAGAAAAATACTTTCTCTGCTTATTAGATACAGTTTACACCTAATGGCCATGGCAGATAGCCCTGTGACTAGGTCTTTTTTCTATTTAGGTGCTTCTGCATCCTTTGGATGCATTAACTTCTAGCAAATGCGTAGAAAATCTGTGCAGTGAACTCCTTTCCTCTTTTGCCCTTTTTTTGTGTGGTTCAGAAAAATATTTTAGAGCATCCAAATTCCAAGCCAATCTGCTCCAGTTGTAAAAATTTACAATGTAATGCATCATCTCCTGGAATCAGAGCTAATGAAACTTCCCACAATAATATGACCAAATGCAGTCCCAATGAATAAAACTGTTGCTTTTTTCAGAATGGTTGCTCCAAGAAAATAAATACTTAATGTTCATGCCTGAGTTGTTTTGGTTTTTTTTCTGGACTCTATACAGCAGGAATGTTCAGAAGAGGCTTTATAAGATGGTTTTTGCTTCCTGACCAGCACTCCTACTTCAGACATCCACAGACAGGACCAGACGATAATGCAGTGTCATGAAAAGGCACCTCCAGAGGAATTTACATCCTCATGGTTTTAGCTGCCCTCAGAATTTATTAGCTAACAGATCACCACTTCCTGCCATCGTTTCTGGATGTCTTGGTCTTTTGATCATGCCATCATGTTCCTGAAATGTGCAAAAGAATGGAGGCTCTGCATGCCTGTTCTGTTCGATGAGCACAACATCTGAAACGATAGAAACTATCCATCATTTTTGGCCTGCTCACAGTGAAACAGGCTTGTTGATCAGTTCTTACTTGTACTAGATATCAGGATGCCAGGCAATTTATCTCAAAAATTATATGATGGAAATTGATGAGGGTGATCCTCCTGTTCAGCTGACATCCTGGTCCCCAAGGTCCACTGAATAATTTGTTGCTACTTGTGATCAGTATGAATGGAAAACAAGGGATGCACTTTGCTTTGTCTTGGGGCTATTAGTTAAATAAAACTGGAACTACACTTAGGCTAGTAATGGTGCCCCAGCTGGGTATCTTACACAAAAACAGTTCTGAGAAACAAAGATTTAGGTAGCATCAAGTATTCACTGATTAAAATATTATTTGTTTGTTTGACTGATTGATTGATTGATTATTAGAAAATTGATTTGAGAGCAGCCCTGCAGCGAAGGACTTAGGGATAATGGTGGATGAAAAACTGGACATGAGCCAACAATATGTGCTTGCAACCCAGAAGACCAACCACGTCCTCAGCAACATCAGAAGCAGCATGGCCAGCAGGTCAAGGGAGGTGACCCTGCCCTGCACAGAGGAGTTGGACTAGATAATATCTGAAGGTTCCTCCTAAGCCAGGCCATTCTGTGATTCCATGATTCTAAGTATCCTGCTTCCTCAGATGTGGCTTGCTTAGTTGTTGGAGATGCAGTTCATGGCCCTATGGTACAGAAAAGTAGATGCTATAGATAAGGTTGCTGAAGAGCTCCCCAGATGATTCTCTGAGTCCTTGAAATATTGAGAAGAATCAAGATTGAAAAGAAAAACTTGTTTCTCTTGAAGAGTTCTAAAGTTTTTGTGAATTGCCAAAAAAAAGAGAGAAAAGTTGCCAGTACAATAAATGTCTTTCTAATATTTTGTGATCCAGCCAGTGCTCTTGCATCACAACCCCTGACAGAGTGCATAAATCTGCAGTTCCTCCTAAAAACCTACCACTGCCACAGTGTTGTCAACCAGATTTCTCCTCAGCACCAGGCTTAATAAAAAAAAATTGCTGGGGGAGCCTGAAGATGGAGTGAATGGCAGAGACATTTTCTTCTTTTGTTTGAATCAGCATTATTGTATTTTGAGAGTTGGAGCTTTTTGTATTAGGAAAACAAAATAAAATTTGTATGTCAAAATATATTCCTGGTTTCTACAGTGATACCCGGATATTTTCAGTATTGTTTCCTAGACTTTTTCATATGCAGTATAACTTTTTATTTGCTTTTCTTTCCAATTCCCACTGAATGGAAGGTTTTCACATACTGTTGCCCCTCCTCCACTCCACCCCTCCAGTTCATGAGCAAGTTTACTGAACTCCCCAGCAGCTCATGTTTATTTTCTTATCTTAAGTTAGAGTGTGAAATTAAAACACTTGATTTGTCCTTGGCAAGTTAAAATGCATATTATTTATATAGCACTGTAGGGGTCTTTAGCTCTTTGTGAACAGAGAGAAACTGAAATAGCGTGGCATGGGGCAACACACCGCCAAGGGTCAGGTCTTACAGACGCTCAGACTGGGCACGATGGAGCACACAGAGCCATAGCTTGCTTCGTTAACTTCACGGGATGCTTTGTGGATGTGTGTTCTGCTTCTCTCACACCTAGTGTGTCTCACCAGGACGTTTCACTGGAAAGACATTAGTACCATTGTTCTACTTGGGCACAGCCCCTGGGGAGACTTTTGCAGAGCACCCTGGTGCCAGGTATATTCCTGGCACGGGGTCACGCAAATGTCGTCAGCCACGTTTTACGACACCTCCTTTGGGCATTGCTAGCAGTCAGCTTGCAGTGTCATTGACCTCCAGGTGGAAAAACTGCCTTTATTCACCTTTCCAGGTTGGTTTTTACAGTCTCCATGAAACTCCAAGTAGCTCTACCCACATTCATAGCTGAGGCAAATAGCACCAGGGTAGTGCACTCCAACAATGATTCATAGGGATTATCAAAAACATGCTGTTATATATTTTTTTAAATTTCCATATAGCTTAGTTATTAGTTAAGATCTAAATCAATTAGAAAAATTCTTTACCTATACAACTGTAATTAGTTTTAACCTTAAATTCAGGCTAAAAGCACACACTCAACAGGCCTCTGCAGTTTCTCCTAGTCTGTTAACAAATTTCTTGTCACTGCTGAATTTAAGGTGGGAATGGTATAAAAAATTGTGTGAGTTTTAAGAAACTGAAAGTAGTAAAGTAAAAATAGAACATTTCACCACATCTTTATGCCCAACTCTTGGGAGTATGTACACACATACTTGTGAATGTCTCAATATGAAGTATTTATCATAAAAATAATCAGTACCCAGCCTCTTGTCAAGTGTTACCCTTTTATCAATGACTCCAGTTTTCTGAAAAATCAGCACTGTTTCCAAAGAATCAAGTCTAAATCAAGATAGAGGAATTTCATGAAGGTGGAGAGCAAAGTCAAGCATTTTAGAGCTGAAGTACTATCACAGATGAAATTATTTTCCATTTTTTCTCTTTTGCTCTGATATTAGATGAGGGTTATATTTATGAACTAGTAATTTGCCATCAGTTGTTGCAGTTTCCCCTGTAGTTGTATGCTGTAAACTTTAACACATCCAAAATCAAATTGTTCCAGCTTTAAGCTCATCATAAAAGCATTAAGCCTGTTTTGTATGAGACATGGAAGAAGTATTCAGTCACTTAAATGTCTCTCCATTCCCTTCAAACATAAAAAAGTGCAAGTGGGAAATGCTCACCTAATAACTGGAAAAGGTCTGAAGATCCTTTCAACTGCAGGTTATGGAGATGGTTATCTGTGGGAGGACATTCCTCATTTTTTCCATATGTTCAAAATGAACTGTCTTCTGTGATTCTGAAGCTCTCTTGGCAGGAGAGGAAAAGTGTTGAAATACTGTGTTTCACAATTTTCCAGACCAAATGGTAACTTATCTAAACGATACATTACTGTATTATGCAGTACATAAGCTCACCAGTGCTCTGCAAGTTGATAATCCTTTTCATTTTTCATTACTTTATAGCTAGAGAGTATCTTGCAGAGTTATCATAAGCCTTATCAGTGCAAACAGTGATATCCAGCCAAGGACCTTTGTGATTATACCATGTTTTTTGCTTGTATGGGATATTTCAGTGCAGTCGCAGTACCTCATTGAAAGCAGTGCAGCAGATGACAGATAATTTCCCCTCTCTCTGTTTTAGTGAGCAACAGCTATTTGAAACATTTTGATATTACAGCGGTGGAGGAGCCAATGGCCACAAACTAAAATCTCTTCTTTTTATCAAAGCTTTAATTTTGATATTATTTGAAAAAAATTCATACGATTGGCATCATTTGGTGTTGGCAACACACAGAAGCTTTTGTTCTACAAGATATGTATGTGATTTTAGCCCTGAGTGAATCTTGGGAAATCACATCATCTTATTTTCACCATTTCTTTGTGAAAAATCTCACGATATGTAGACCAATGCTCATGAATTACTCAGTACAAAATATTCCTCAAAAGAATAAACTGTCCACAATCAATTCACCTCCCAAAGTGAGCACGGGTAGCATTTTGGTATAAATCTGTTGTTTCCTTAGCAGCCAACTTGTTGTTTTTTTGTGATTTAATATGTTTTAACAATGAAAAATATTTCAAGAGCTTTTTTCTTACAAGCTGTGTTAGATCTTTTTAATGATTCACACTCTTTGCATGCTGTCTTATCATGAGCAATTCAGAAACTTCTGCATAAGTGATCATGAGCTGTCTGACACTTATTGCCTTCTTTCTTTCTGCTCCAAACTAGATAATTTCTACACTTATTTGGGAAATCTGACAACCCCTCTTTTTTTTTTTACTTTTTTTTTACTTTTTTTTTTCTTTTTTTTTTCTTTTTTTTTTCTTTTCTTTTTTTCTTTTTTTTTTCTTTTTTTTTTTTTTCTTTGAGAGAGAGCTTTTCTTGACATTTTAATGGAACAGTATCAGTTTAATTGTTGTCACAGTCCTGATCCATGGAGGGGTGTAACTTGAGCAAATAAAAGTATGTAAGTAAAACTTATACTAGCCTTTAAATCACAATGATTTTGTCAGCTTTGAAAACCTTGTGTACTAGGCTGACTGATCCCACAGTCTCCATACAGTACAGACATTTGGTTCATGACATATTCTCAAGATAAAATCACTATATATACCAAAACTTTTTCCTATGCAGATTCACTGTAGCAGCAGCTCTTTTGGTCGGTAGATGACTTTCGAAATTATTTTTGCATCCCTTTTTGCTTTTCAGTCACAGTGGAATTTATTGTTTTGCAAATTTTAAACAACATTTAGGACCCTTTGTTGTTGAAACTGTTGCACAAGTGTAGTATGTTATTTAAGATCAGGAATGCAAGGCTTCATCTGAAAAAGAAGGTGTGGAAAGATCTGGGGAGATTCCTACAATGGGATCTTAATTTATGAGGGACTCATCAGAGGACCTGTCTCTACGAGAAGTGCCGGTGGAAGAGGTTATGGGCTCCATATGCATAATGAACAATGCCCAGTCATCAGGACCAGATGGTATTTACCCAAAGGCTGTAGAGGAATCAAAGGATGAAATAACTGAACTGCAGCGTTTAAACTCACACTGAAAACTAGTGTAGTAGCTGAAGACTGGTAGCTGGCAAACTAATACCAAATTTTTATTGTGTTAGCTATAAAAGAACTTTGTTTAAGGAACTTTGGGGGAACTACAGGCCAGTAATCCTGACGTCTGTGCTTGGGCAAAGCAGAAGAAACCATAATGAGTACCATAATTAATAAACATGCATACATATGCTGTACTGTACAAACGCCAATATGATGTTTGCAAAGGGAGGTCTGTTATTGAAGTTCCATTAAAATCTTACTTATTAAATACTACTTTTCTGAAGGAGTCAGCAGATATGTAGGGATAGTCCATTGATGCAATCCACTGAATTCTTAAAAAAATTCCTGCAAGAACACAAAAGTCACTCTTAGAGAAACTGAAAAACTATGGGATAGAAGTTCCTTGTATAATTGCTTAGAAGATGGGAAGGAGAGAGTAGAAAAGATGGTCTGTTTTCATCATGGGTTGTTATCAGTGGAGTTCCAGAAGATCTGTGCTAAAACCCTTGATCAAAATGTTTATGTGGGATCTGGAAAGGGGCTTCACAGTGAGATAACATTGGGGGCATTATTAAATTATTCAGGATAGCAAAATGATGGCTGGCTGTGAACAATTGCAGGGGGTTTTACAAGACTATGTGACCAGATGGTAAAATGGTAGATTAAGTTCCATGTAAATAAAGATAAGGTGATGCACACTGGAGAAAATTATCTGGAAATTAAATGTAAAATGCTAAAGAGCAGGTTGCTATCACTTGTGAACAAGATCTTGGGGCTATAATAGTTGCATGAAAAAGTCAGTCCGGTGCTCATTAGCAATCGAAAAAGCAAATTAGATGTTAGGGAGTATTAGGAAAGACATACAGAACAAACCAGTGACTATGATGGTGCCACACTGTATAGACCCATGATTTCTGTGAGCCTGGAGTAACATGAAGGCCTTAATCCTTCCTCCGTCTCTGCTGTAGAAGAGAAGCAGGTCCCACCAAGTGCAGTGAAAGTGGCTAAAGGAGTGGAAGAGGTTTCCATATATTCCATGAATGTGTGAGCAAGGTTTTTCAACTTGTGAAGGAAACCACCAAGGGAGAGCTGGAGCCAGAGCCTAAACAAGCCTTGGTAAAAGGGCAAGGGAAAACAGACTGATTATTGCACCTCGTATCCAACCAATTTATCAAGTACTAGCTTCAAACAAAAGAGAGTGTTTTTTAGTACAGTCTTCAAATCCTTTCCTTTCTTAGTCCTAGTCACGAAACCCTGTTATCCTGAAACCCAGTTACTCTGAAATCCAGCATAGCTCCTCAGACAACAACAGTGGCATGGTACAGGGATGCCACTCAGGTCTCAGCTCCTCATCTAACAACAGGCTGTTGAGCCTGGGTAAGAATTCCCAGCATGATATTTCCACTTAAAACCTTCTAAGCGTTGCCAGAAAAATATGGCTTGATACTAAGCTTCAAAACAGTATCACTCATAAAGCACCTACTGAGCCTTTTCCAAAACCATGTTATGGCCTACATGTAGGAAGCCTTTTCTGTTAACACAACTGCTAGTTAATATTTTCTGATTACACCATATTTATTTACCAGGGTTACAAATGCAAGAAACAAAGGCCTGAGGTAATGTCATGTTTAATACATAAAGTCTCAAGAAAGAAGACATTATCATGCCCCTTTTTTTTTAATTTCAGATGTGTGGAACCTTTTCTTCCTGACATTGGTTTTAGTATTTACTTAGGATAAGGAGGAACCCCATGAGGAAAAAAGGTGATTACCTGATTAACAGATGCATTCACTCTTTCACTGAATCTTCCACTTCCTCATGTGACCAGTGAATGAAATAAGTGTAGCTGGGGCACCCCAAGCCAACAAGCAAAGAAAAGGTAGCTGAGGGTACAGAGAGGACAAAGAGGAGATAGTTCTCCTGGATAAAAATACAGGAAGTAGTTCATGGGAAGAAAAACCCTCTAATAGAACTAGGGCATGAAAGCATGGCGATAGTTTTGTTTCTACACAATATGCTCATCTCTCATCTCAGATATGATTCATACTAGCACACTGGACTCTAATGTTGCACTAATCGTAGTTTCTCTCTTTTTTTCCTTTTTTCTTTTTTTCATTCCTTTTTATTCCCCTTCCCAAAACAGACATTGTGAACCTTCTGGGGAAAAGATTTTATGCTCTGCTATTTAAACAGTTTCTAGCACAGAGTGTCCCTGACCCCATCACCAGGATGTGCTTTGGCAAATACAAATCAATAGGAGAGGGTAGCTGGAGATGAAATGCTGAAATCGGGCCTTGATACTCAGAAAAGATGTTTCTTCGGTATTTGTTTCTGTTATTATTATTATTCCTTTAAGTAAACAAACACATTACTTCACCTCATTAAAATCAAAGAGAAAAATCTGAGAAATGTAGTTCAGCAGCCAAAGTCTCAAAATCCACCTTGAAATCTTATTGGCTATCTTCTCGAGGGAAGTGTAAATCTTCCTTTCCTTGGCTTTTATTTCTGATTTTGGCTCTGCTCCTGGAAATCTTTCCTGAGAGGCCTCCACTTGCTATAAATGTTGCAAAAGAAGCATCGCTATTTGCAAAGCCGTTCTAATTATTTTTCTGATGGGCCAAGAGTTGCCTTGTGGCCATCTTGGTTCTGCACTTCTAATGCATCATTTGGAATAATTCTAGATGTCAAGCTCTCACTGCCAGCCAAAACAACTGTGTGTCTCAGGGTCGGGCCTTTAGTCTGTCCGTGTCCCTGCAAACCCAACTGAAGATTTCCATCTGATGGTTGTGATGCAATGCAGCAGATTCCTTGCTGGGAAGACAACAGGAAAAGGAGATTAAAACAAATAGGAATGGAGATGAAAGGAGGCTTGGCCATAGGGACCCAGGAAGAGTGACTGTATCTGATCATTTCCTTGTGCTCTTCTTCTGGGATCCTGCTTTAAGAGGGATCCCTAATTGTACCCTAGTTTTCGAAGAAGACCCAGATGTCCACTGCACTTTTTTCCAAACAACAATAGAAGGGTTCTGAAAGAAATGCAGTGACTTTTTAATGGGTATCTAACTTTGCTTGGATAAGTAGATGGCCTGGGGTGCTTTTAAGAAAGAAATGCTGTCAGGAAAACACACCAGGGGCTCGGTGTCTCACAGCAGATCAGATCATTTTGCAGTAACAAGGCAGGAATTTCAAGCTAGACAGCTAGAACAAGTCACCCAGAAAAAAAAAAAAAAAAAGAAAGAAAAAAAAAAAAAGAAAGAGAAAGAAACACTGTGGAGCTCAAATACAACCATTTGTTTCGCTCTGAGGTTTGTGCTGAGTGCAATTCAGCTTGCAGGCTCCACAGAGGTGCTCATAGAAAGGAGCTTGATAATTTCAGGGGGCAGGAAACACTGATGCTAACTTTACTGGGTGCAGCTATAAGACTGCACTGTAACCTTTGAGATTTGACTGCAAAGAAATGTTGTACAGCCTCGTGTGACACTATCACAAAGCTTACGAGCTAGGGGCAAAGAGGAGGGAAGGGGAGAGAAAGGGGGCAAATAACATCATTACTTACTTTGGTTTTAGTTCAACATTTATCTTTAAACATTTTTTTCCCTCTGAATTAGTTTCAATAAAACGTGCATCGCTCGTGGAGCTCCTTCAATAAAAAAGTCACTGTTTGTTATACGATAACACTGAACAGACTCCAGGCACTCCATTTTCTTATCTTAGATATACAGTGGAGCATAACTCAAGCAAAGGGGAGAAGTTAATGCATCTGTAACACTAGGTAACAGAAGCAACAGTAGCATGTTAGTGTAGTAATAACTCTCACATGTGAAATATCTGAAGATGGGTTTTATTGAATTCAGTTTATTTAACCAGGATAAACCCTTGAGATATGGATCTCATTTACAAGATGGTGTTGGCAAGAAGGCAGATTATTACAAGCACATATGGAAGATAAGTATAAAACAAAAAGTGAAAGACCTGTTTATATTTTTAATTAGAATCCTTTTATCACCAAAAATGTTAAGTGAAAAGGAAGGCATTAGATATAACTATTACTTGTTGATACTAGCTGCAATGATCCTTCCTACTTCCTTACTTCCTACTTTTTTTTTTTTTCCAGATATCTTAACAATGGGAAAAAAAATAAAGGCGAAATGTCCTCCCTTGTTGTACATCAGGCCTGGATAAGCCTGTTTTGTTCAGGGCCCTTTCACAGGTCCCAGTGAAATGGTCCACAAGAACCCAGTAATTGTGCTGGAAGAGGGAAAAGGAGCAGTGCAGAGCTGCACAGAGGCTCGAGGGGTGGGGTGGAGAGCCCTGCAACTGGGCATGCCACCAAAATGCAGTCATATCTAGGTAATGCTGACACGCTGGGGTAAAAGCCAAGGAGAGCACAAGGTACAGTGCAAATTTCAGAATTTAATCTTGCTAAAAATACTACATGATCTTTCACGAGCACAGGCATTCAAAACTCAACTTCTGCATTTCACACAAAAGGCGTTAAAACTTACATTTATGTGAATGCATTTTTTGAAACAGTTACCTTTTAAGTGACCTCCAAACAGGTACAGACCACATTAAAGTTATATGTGGTATGCTGGCAGTCAAGGCTGCAAGGTGATGGAGTGCTTTTCTTTTCATAGGGCAATTTTGCTTGATAATCAAATGTCTCTGGTAGGTAAATAAAAAACCTCTCTCCTCTGTTAGAGGAGTTATTATGTTGTGTTTACAATGTATTCTTTTGGTCTGTAGTTAACATACTTTAAATACTCTTAAAGGTAAATGGCTGCCTTCCAGCCAATGACATTTTCAGGCTATCAAATTGCATATTTTGCTCAGAAGTGTAATACTAAGTCTGCTGCTCTGCTTTCCCTCTGCACTGCAGGTTTCCCCCTCCTTGTGCAGAGAGCTCCAAAATCCAGTGTCTTTTTCATCTCTGGGACAGAAAGAAGACCAGGCTTGTCCAGCCATGCTGAGGTTTGGCAACTGCTGGGATAAATATAACAGGACATGACAGTATTATGAAAGAATGTGGACCAATGAAAAACAATCAAACAAACAAACAAACAAAGCCTTATCTGAATGGGAGCCTCCAAGATTTGCTGATGAATATTCACCTAAGCAGTAGGATGCTCCGCTGGGGCCTCCATAGCAAAACTGAGCCTTTTTATTTTGTTGGATGATCACAATGGAAACTACCTCTTGGGTTACCACTGCAAAAGCCTTTACAGGATACAAAGGTTTCATGGTCCATACTTTGATAATTAATTTTATGCAGCAGCAGCAGTAGAAACTCAGACCCCTGACTTGTCTGTTGGGATTTGCCCTGGTTTTCTCCCACTCGCAGGAGAAGTTTAATTGTGGGTGTCAAATGTACAGCATGTGCTGGTTGCCTCCACAGGTGTCCTCTATAGTCTCCCTTTTATCTGAGTTCTTCTGTGTGCTTGAGTCCTGGAGGGGTCAAGTTTCATGTCTTGCCAGTGGTGGAGTGGTTGTGAAGAGCTCCCCAGTGCTCCCAGCTCCTCAGTATTTAGAAATTTTCTTGCCATTGATTTGCGCATCATGCTCCCTTCCAGTCACTGCCTCCATTTGATGTCAGAGCAAAATGCTATCCAGGGGTATATACTTGACCTAATTTGCTTTGGCTGTATTCACACCTCTGTGTATTTGTTTACCATTTGAGCAGTGACATTTATTGGCATAAATGTGCTATGGAATGCCAATTCGGGGAGGAGTGTCAATATTTGCGCTGAAGAACAACCAGACCCAGTTCAAAAACGTACTTACTAACTTTAAGTACATGGATGTGTCTCATTGACTTTGTTGAATGAAACCTGGAAACACAAACAATGCCATGAGCTTTCACTCACCAATTAAGACAAATTGGTCATTGCCCAGCCTAAGTTAAGACTGTTCAGGATCTATCCTCGCTGTACTGAGTCTGAAGAGATAAAACACATGCCAGGGATTTGCACACATTTGGGAAAAACAGCTCTATCACATCTGCATAGAAAAAGGAGGCAATGTGGTTGGTAGGAGTAGCTGTTGCAGTGTTAAGTCTCTGCAAAGGCTGCAGTAGAAAGAGTCTGAAAAGAACATGACTGCTAGGAATATGCTAAAAATAATGTTGAAAAGTCATGCTTGAGGAGTCTTGTAACATATTAGGTCTTCACAGGTGTATGGGTAAAACAGACCAGAACTTTCAGGACAAACCCACAGTTTTTTTATAATCTGTAGTTTTCTAAACATATCCACTTCAGTGAATTTTGGCTGCAGAAGTCATGGGGACCCTGCAGTCCTTACTATAAGTAGATTGTGCTTTTTTTCTGGTGCTTCCTATGATACTTTTTTCTGATAGTTACTATATAAATTATAACATCTGAGGGGAAATATGCTTGATTGAGTCTCCTGTCCTGTAAGAACAGCTCTAAGGAAATAATATGAGGCTCAAGGCTGAGACCATTATGCCAAATTAAGCCACAACAGTAAAGAGTTAGTATAGGAGCACCACAAATTCCTACCTGAATGTTGCCTAAATTTTCCCATTAAAAGAAACTCCAATAATTTTTCTTTTACAGAGATTTGTCAGGAGTTAGATCTGCAGTTAGGAAGGAGCTGCTTGCTGTCTCTGAAAGAAAATAAAAATGTTCAGAATTGCCTGGGCCTTATAATGTAAAAAACCAAATCCATTCTTTGTATTTTATTATATTTTATTATAGAGTTTGTCTGAATATAATACTGAGCATGCAATACTGGCTGAGCACACCCCAGCCCCTTCAAAGACTCTGCCAAGGGAATGGGCTGGCTAGGCTTCTTTAATGAGGACAAATCCTGAAGAAACTGGGTAGGGAGACTGATATATCTGCCCCCAGAAACACCAGCATAATTTCCTAAGCATGATGAACTGGAGCTCAGGTGGTGCTTTAAATTATTCATGGAGACCGAGAAGATCCTGATCCAACCCAATGACATCCTTTGCTGAATTCACCCTCAAATACTGACTGTCCCTAAACTCTGCCTCTGGCAAGGTTTTACAGCCACATTGCTGGAATCAGGCACTGCATCTCAAAAGGGCCCATTAAGTGGCTGCAGTGACTTCAAATCATGATTTGGTTACATGGAGTCCAATGCCTGTAGAGACTTCTCCAAGGAGGACAACCTGCCCAAACTCAGTTTGCCTCTTGTTTTGGACATGGCTGAATCATATTCTCCATCTTGTTTTCCAGCTAAAAAGTAACTTGCTTGCTGCTTCATGAAATATGACATTGCCCTTCTATTCTCCCCCTAGAGATGAGCATGCAGCATTGAATATCGTGTAGTTCAAATTTACCCTTATGGCCAAGTTCAACAAATTAGTGGCCAGAAATTTTAATCAGATATTTAATCTTTCAACCATGTAAGTGAGATTTTGTGTTTACAGTGGCAGTAGGCCAGCTTAACCTCAGAGAAAAAAGATTGTTAGTAGTGTCCTTGAAGCTGGGGAAGCAGAGAGCAGAGACTTCACTGAGCAGGTCTGCCTGACCTACGACTGAAAGGCAGCTGTAATCACCACATCAGTACCCACAGCACTGTGAGCTTTTTAAGCACTGGAGAGCCAAGGAAGTTATTACTGTCTTTAGAATATTGCTAGTAACTGCTGCACTGGGCAGCATCTTCACAGATCAAAAGCTAGTACTGAAGTTCATAAATCTTCCTATTTCAATAGTGACTTGTACAGATGCCTTGCACAGATGCATGTCTAAGTGTAGCCAAATGCACGATTCATTCCCCTATTTGTAAGGATTTCACCTGTTGCCCAAAGGAGTAGAGATGAACAAGCTGGTTCTCATAGTGTTATCCCTGGAAAGCGTGTTGCAAAGTAGAATATGTGAAGCACTTTTCAGTCATACTTGGTGATCCCCCTTATGACTGGAAGCTAGAGGTCCAGTATTCTGACAATGATTTTGCTGTGTATAGTCACTGATGGTTTATTTTCAAAATATTCTTATTTTATGGCCAAGGGCTGAATGCTTTAGAAGTCTGGGAGCATTTAGTTGTCACCAGGACCTAGGTGGGGTGTCATAGTACCATCTTCTGATTTGCCCTAAGTACAAACCTGAGCTCTCTGGAGCTCCTAAGAAATCACAGATTAGGATAGGAACCTTGACTTCCCTGTTCAGACTTCTTATGCAGAAATGTAAAACCCTTTGGGGGGGAAAAAAGTCTAATTCCTCAGTGCAGATGCGTTTGCAATCAGGGATTCATGTCAGCTCATCAGTATTCTCAGTGGTGAAACAGCACTTTGGAGGCATTATAGTTCTGTACAAAGAGTCTAAAAATTATTTACCTTGGCTATTTGCCGGGCATTTTTCTGATAGCCATATGAGAATTGGATGCTAGGAGATATGTCTGGATTGTTTATACTTCATTAGAGTCTGAAGAGGCTATGCCACTGTGTACCAGGGTCAAGTTTTCAGTTCCTTGTTGAACTCTCTGACTCTTCATTGGAAATGCAGACAAATTCTGCCTGAGATAGTGATAGTTTGCAGGAAAGGTGTGTATATAGTTCTTGTCTTACAGACTGACACAACCTTCATGATTTCTAAGTAAAACATACTACTTTGTGGCCTTCCAAAATGTAAATGTGACTGTGACTGTGATTGCTACAGTTTAATTGCACTTGTTGTTCACGTGAGTTAATATGATTAATGTCATAACTGTGGACATTCCTTAATTCTTTACCTTGACAGTGGAACAACAGTTGTGACAAAGTGCAGGTTAGGGCATAATGGATCTACCTTTTTTTTTTACAGAATTACCTAAGAGTGCTTACTAAGATTTCAGCCTTGGCATTCACTTATTGGATGGTCTGCTGATAGTCTTATTGGATAACTTTATTCATCTTTATTTCCAATGGGATATCTCAATTTCATTCTAGAACAGTGAGGAATGTTACTTCTGAAATAAGCTGTGTTAGCACATCTGCTGTATAAAAAAATAGACATCCAAAGGGGAGAAAGAAGTATAAAACACATAATGACTGTAGGCACACCATAGATCAGAATAGATGTCCTTTTGCTCAGGCCAGTATCTGAAGGGAAGATGAAACACAGCCTGTACATTTATATGTAACAGGGATATTAATTAGCATAAGAGATGGCACAATTTGGTTTGAGGCCAAGAAACTAAAGTGAAGCCACTTTAGTGGCATTGATGGTCAATCTCTCCTTGTCAATAGATGGAAAACAGACATCCATTTTCATCCTCCTGGATCTTTCTTCAATATTTTACACTGGTGAGCTGAAGATACTCGTATTTCACTTGAGAGTGTTAACAGGGGACCAGTCTAATGTACTAAATGACCAGGTCCCTCTTGACGGGATGTCAGTGACTACTAGAGGTAGAAAGACATGCTGTTTCTTCTGTTGGAAGACAACAGTACTTATCAAGTCCCTGAAGGATCAATTGTCTCTTTTCTGCTGTTCAATATCCCCTGCCAGTCTAATAACGTGCACTCTGAGCACACTCAGATGGTTCTGATTCACCTTCTTATTGTACAGTCCAGCTGTTTGGCTAATGTGACCAAAGTGACTTTATCTGGATGAGAGCAATACATTAAAGCTATTTACTGAAAGTTAAAGCCAGTCATGATCCAGAATATACTGACAGAAGAAAGTTTTTTTTAAGAGCTGGAATGAGATGTTCTCCTCTTGCTGGGAAGCATCAACCTGAGCTGGTCAACCACTCACAAGGACTAAGGGTGCTCTTTTCAGAACCATAGGGACCATTAAACTGAAAGATACCAACCTGATTTGACTGCAAGAGAGAAGCACACAACATTCTTGACCATCACAGTAGTTTTAGCCATCTCTGCCAGCATTTAACTGCCCTTGCCAGTTGAAAATTTGCATCTTATCTTTGAAAAATATCATACACTGCAGTTTTAGCTCATATTTTCTCATTCCATCTCCATTGGACTAAAAGGACTTTAATTTTTACTCTTTTCTTTGCAGCTGCATTTTATGTATTTGAAAAGTATTATCAGTCTTCCCTCTGGATAAACATGCCCATCTTTTTGTCATTTTTTTCCTATAAGTCATGTTGTCTAAACCTCTGGTTATTCATGACTTTTCTCAGTTTGTTCGAGTCTTTTATGAAATGTTTGTTCAATATGGGCACAGTTCCTTAGCAGATGCTTTCTAGGTGCTGAGTAGAGTGGAAGGACTTCTTTGAGTCTTAAATAAAACATTCTTTTTTAAAAATCCCCACAATTTAGATGATTTTTTTGCATTAGTATCAAAAAATTGACTCACCCTCAATGTGTGGTCCTCACATTCTCTAGTTAATTTTTGGAAGAACTGTTGCCTATTCAGTTCTTCCCCGCACTTGCATTTTGACAGCTGAGAATGTCTTTCCAGCTGTAGTACTTTACTCTAGTCCTTACTGATAATATTATTTTAAATACTGTTTCTTCAGTGTGTAAAGATCTTTTGAATTCTAATCTAGCCTCCCAAATGTTTCCAGCCTCATCCAAGCAGTCAGAAATCCTCTCTGATATTTTCCAAGTTTTTAATAAAAATGTGGACCCAAGATGGGGACCCCCTGCGGAACTGCAGTCAAAAAAACTTTCCAGTCTGGCAATAATCTATCTCCATCTACTTGCAATGACCTATTTTCCAGCTACAGTTTTCCAAGAGGCTGAGCACCTGCCTTACAGCAGTTCTGACTAGTTCACATTTTCTTAAAATTTCCTTAGGAAACTGTCACATGAGACAGTGTCTAAAGCCTTGCTAGCACCCAGATAAGTGACATCAACTCACAAAGATCCACATCCTGTTAGAAAGGAAAATTAAGTTAGGCTTAAGAGAGCTAGCGTTTTACAAACCCATGTTCTTGTGCAGCTGTTATCGACTACCTAGTTTGTAGGTAGTAGTTTGATTGTCATGTGATCTTCTTGCTATATATATGGCTACACCATACTAGATATGTATATTATTACATTCCATTATTTTTCTGGACATAAAAATAAAGAAGTTATGCCATGGTTCATGGACCATATTAAAAAGAAAGGAAGAAAAAGTACTATATTCACTCTTTGCTAGTACTCTAAAATTTCTTCCATGTGTCTGGAGTTTTCAGGTCACTGAGACTGACTCTAATTTTTTTTGAGTGAATCTCATCAGATGAAACTGATTTTACAATATCTAACTCCATAACAGGTAACAATCTGGCATTTTCCTCTTTACCCCTGACTAATGGTGTACTAAAAACCTTTGACCAATGAGTCTTATGCTGGTGGTGTTAACTGCATTCAGCATTTGTTCATAGTTCTTTGTAGTGAAGACTGAAATTAAAAAACAAAAAACCAAACAAAACCAAACCAAAACACAAAAAAACCCACCCCAAGAAACCCCCCCTCCAAAAAAAAAAAAACCCCAAAAGCCGAAACAAAACAAACTGGATCAATGTACTTGCAGAATGATGTCTCATTAGTATTTTACATGGCTTGGAAGTTGTGCTTTGCCTTAATATTTTTGATTTTCTCTCTGTGGCAGTGAAGCTCCTTATAGATATCCTCAGTAATGTGCCACGTAATTTACTTCCTTCTTTCTTCTTGTATATAGAGTTATTGAAGAGGTTTAGCAAGAGTAATGACCAGTTCTGTCTGGAGCTGGTCAAGATATTTTCTCCCACTCTGACAATCGTTGGTCTGGCTCCAGTAATTCATGCCTGTGCCATTTCCTGGCCAGGCTACAGCAATGTAGAAAGCCTTCAGTGAATCAGAAACTGGTCCTGTGTAGGCAGAAACTGGTCCTGCATTTTCTCAACAACTGAGGCTATTCCAGATTTGTCATATTTGTCCTCTACTCCTTTGAATGGCATCCCATCAGGATTTGAATAAAGTTTATGATCTTAACTATCTCCATCTCCTCTTGGCCTGTGTGAAGAATCTAAAAGGCTTGCATTTAGACCCTGGGACAAGAGCTGTGGTCAGATGTCCTTTACTCTAACAGAACCCTTGATAAGAAAGGGAAAAGTGTCTTTACAGAAAGCAGGGACTTTCCAGGCCTTGAGCAGTAGCAGGGAATTAAATGACCTCTTCAAAATCTGATCTTACTGCTCTACACTGTTGGTACCCGTGACACTTTCTGTATTGCTTTTGTGCTTGTGTCTTTTTCTCTATTACCTTCCCCTGAATATTTTCTGCTGCTGGAAGGGGAAGATGTTTCTTAATGCATCACTACAAGAAGTTCAGATACTCCCATGACAAATGTAACTTTGGAGCCTGTACAGAATCAAATAGGATAAATAAACCTTAGCCCCAGCATTATAGTATGAGTATGACTTCTTTTTGTTACTTAAAGCAATTATCACATTGTGAATGATTTTGGGAAAGTAAAAAATCCTCAGATTATTAGTTTGATCTTGGTACTTTGCCACAAGACTGATGGGAATTCGAGGGGCATGTTCTGGGAATGGGAATGGTGGACAGGCGTAGGAGGACATTATGAGGAATCAAGGCTTTATCGGGTGAAAAGATAGCGATTAAGATTAGAGGTTTAAGACACATAATGAATCTCAGACATGTTTCAAATTCTCTCTTTTTCTTTTTGTCATTATTAAAATGACAAGAGCACCTAGAGTTTCACTGTGTGACTGGCAAAATCCTCAGACTTTTGCCACAGGGCTTGTGCGCAGGGCTACTGCAGACCCTTACTGGCTGCTGAGCCTGCAAGGATCCAGCTGCCTGAGATGCTGAGGAAAAGCACATTTAACATCGCTGCCATTCTCAAATGTGCATTAGCAGCTACAAAGCCCAGCCAGAAGCCTGGCCAGCCAGCTCCATGTGGGTGACAGCCCTGAAGACCACTGGCACCTTGGGGAGTGGACTGAACTCACAGTGTCAGACAAAGACAAACTGCACACCATGTTGTCAAGATCTTGCATAGTATCCTCCAAGCTGGCACTTCTATCTGAAGACCTCCCCAGAAAAAAGGGAGGACTAATGGCGGGGAGGACGAGCAAACATCATAGGGAACTTTTCCCTAGCACAGTTCCTGTCATTTGATTCAGTTGCTCTGTGACTAGTAACATCTTCCTTGTTTTCATTGCTGACAGACAAAAGACCAACAGCTCCAAAGATTTTCTGGGCATTTTTTTTGAGACTAACCCGGACACAGGACCCAAGTAATCATCCTTAGAGGTTTACGTCATCCTCTGGTGTTCTGCCCATCAAAATAGAGCCTGCTTCAAAGAAATGACAGAGCCCCCTCGATGGCAAAGTGCACGCACTGGGAGAGAGTTCTTGGATTTCTGACTGCTTCACAGCACAAGTCCTTGCCTCAAAGAAATTCAAGTTTACCAGAAGCCCTTTAATTAATTTTTGTTTCGCTTTCCCAGTGCCCAGCAGATTAGAACACAGCTTGGCAATGTCACTAGAAGAAAGAGAGAGAGAAAAGAAAACAAGAAAAAAACAGCTGCCAACGTTTCAAGTGCAAACGCTATTGGAAGGGTTTGTGAAACTTGCCGTAAAAGTACTTCAGACAGAAATGTTCTTTTCTTTGTATGATTTTTGGAAAGTTTCAAATTTCAACTGGTACTACACACAAAACCAACAAGTCTATGCAAATACATCTGAGTTAAGACTGATAGGTGGGGAAAGCTTACAAGACACCATCAGAGCCAAGAGATCTCTGGTGCTTGTGTGCAAATGGAAGAACTCCTGCTCTTGCTTGACAGAGATAAGGGTCTTTTACAGTAAAATGAAAACAAGGAATCAGTCTTCTAGTATCTCATCCTGTGTGGGACTTGATCAAGGCATAGTCATGACTCCCAGCTTCATTGACAGGATGAGAAGGGAACGTGTGGGTTGCTCAGTTTATTCCCTTGCTGCTGGCTGTAGGCATGAGATGAACTTTCATGGGACACTCATGATTTAACAGAAAATGGCACTAGGCATCATGATATTTCTAACCTCAAACTGTGACATTCTCTTAAACATCAGGAGATTTTAAAGTACTGTTAGAATGGGCATGTGCCCATGCACCCTGATGCAGTAGCCAACAGGCACATCTTTTCAAGATTTCCATTGCAAACTTGAAGATGGAAGAGTTGAGATTGTCATATAATCATATGTTTCTGTGAGCCACAGCTGTAAGAACTAAAACCAGGATCTAATTAGAGTTTTGATTTAACTGAAAGAATAGACAGCACTGGCACTTCATGTTTGCAGTAATGTTTATACCTGCCCTATCTTGAACACAAAGGTATCTAAATCTATTTATTTCTATATACTTCTTACTAATTGCTCTTCTTCTAAAGCTCATTGTAAAACTTAAATGCATGGAAACACCTATGTTCAAACAGGCAAGGTTGTTAGCTCTTTTCTGTTGCTCTTTCTTGACAATAACTATTTGCATTAAGTGGCTATAAAATTATGTCCTATGCGTAACATTGTGCCTATGGCTTGGAGGTGATTTTTGGCTTAAGAAAGACCAGCAGAAGGACTGTGTGAGGTTGTTTTGAAATCTCTTCTGGAGTTTCAGGAGAGGAACATCCAAGTGACACTTGTTCAAGCTCAGTTGTATGTGATTACATCTGTTCTTCAATGTATTCTAGTAGTTTCCAGAGAGAAACGTGTATCCATGTCTGCTTGGGCTCTGAGCTGATAATTTCCTTCTATTTCTATTCTGGCTCCGGGTCTCCATCATCCCCCACCCCTTGTTCCTGCCCATCTGTAAAACTCATAAAGCCAGATTTAAACAGAGCAATGTACGTAGGCAAATGATGATTTGGAATTGCTTGAAGGAAGGGACGTGCTTCATGACTCAAGTGTTTTTGTTGTCCTCAGCAGAAAACACTGACAAAGAGAATCCTACACATGGAAAAAAGCTGTCAGCTTTTCCACAGAAAATCCCAATCTCTTGTGTTATCACCTTTAGAACAAAATGTAGAAAACCCTAGGGAGGTTCCCCTCAGTGTGTTGACTGAGTCATATTTAAAAATGAAAGTCTATAAGCAAAGTCTGAATTTGTAGGAGATTAGTGAGCTTTCAGTCAAAATGGGGTACACAGTGCAGTCTGTAGTACAGTGAACTTCACAAATATCACATTAAGCCTTTGGATCTTCAGTAAACACTAAGTTGTTCTGCTGAATAGAACCTGCTACAGTCCAGTCTTTTTTTCTTTCCCGTTGGAATTCCATGAAGTTACAGAAAAAAATCACAAAGAATATCCTTGCTGAATATCCTGTGTAGGTACCTATTTCAAAGTTGGGTGCCTTGGACAGGTGCTACCCTACACCACAAATGAAAATACAGCACCTAAAAGAAGACCTTTGTGAGGAAGTACAGTCAACTAGGGATGCAGGGCTATGCAAGTCACTTAGCTTTCCAATTCAAATTTCTTCACGTATATACCTGGGAAGATAGGGGATGGATGAATTCCATCCTAATTTATTCATCTATACTTACAGTATTTATTACCAATGCGAAATCTGAGTTGTAATGCAGCTTTTCTGGGAATATCCAAAGGAATTCTTCCCTATCTATGCAAATGACTGAATTACTTGTTCACTGCAGCAAGACTGAGACCAAATCATCATGGGAGGTGGAAGAAAATTATTGTCAGGAGAAAAAGGCTGTAGCTGGAGAAATGGAAACAAGATAAACTTTCATTTGATATTTAATGAAACGTCTGTTGGTGAATATTTTAATAATCTTTTATTTGTATAACCAGTGAGGGACCTAAATTAGAAGGAACATCTAGCTACTTTCACAGTATAGAGGTGAGGAGAAAAAAAAGGGATAGTTGCTCAGTGGTTATGGAGTTGGGCTCCATAAGCCCAGGAAGTAAAATCAGGGTTCAGTGCTTGATACAAGAAATACTCAACATAAAAATGCCTAAATATCCAGAGTGATTGCTCAAAAAATGGTTCTACTGCTATTGCCACTGCCATCACAATTTCTAAAAAAGGACTGTCTTCAGAAAATGGCCCTCATCTTTCAGATTAACAGGATCTTCCCTTTTAAACCATGGTTTAAAGTCTCTAAATGTGTAGAGTTTAAATCAAAGTCATTTTCTGAGTATTTTTCCTAGCTAGCTGAGGTAGCTCCAGAACTGAGGTGCTTAACCCTCTACATGCCTCATACAAATGCTGTACGTGCTTAACTTTGGGCAACAGATCCTCCCAGAATATATCTATGCAGCAGGATGCCTGAAAAGTCACTGGATTCTTAGCCACAAGCCTAGGCACCAGCCACCTAGTTGGTGTTTCCCAACAGGGGTCTTAGATCCATGGCATTTGACTGTTCAGCAGTAAATGCAGGTCTTGTGTTTCACAGTTACTGCTGTGAGTCCTGTCCCTTGATTAGATGCTGTTTATCTTGTCACAGCTTCAAAGTGGTAAAGGCTGATCTGCAGATTCTGGGGTGAACGAGAGCAGGGATATATGGCCTGTAATCACAATCATGTTTGGGGTTTTTTTAACTATTCTGTTTTGAGTAGCTTAATCCTCACCAAGAGCTTTGGAAACACAGCATAATTACCCATCATCTTCCTCACAGTCAGTGTTGTACCTACCAGCTACACCAGGCATCACTAGGCTGAGATGTACGTGTAAAGCATATGGTGGATCAAGCCAGTAAGATGCAGTTTTAAATCCTTGTGAAGAAGAAAGGTAAGTTGTGGTTGTTCACATTCCTGTGACACTTGGAGAGTTTGTAGGTGGCTTTCTGATACAACCTGATACAACAGCAGCTCTTTGCAGATAATAAAGTAAGCCATCTGGTGGGAGTCATTCAGGAGACCTTGAAAGACTATGCAAGGGGCACATTTGCTGATATTGTTACAAATGTCATCTCTTTTTTCCCCTCTTTCCTACTAGTGATTAGGTTGGCAGATCAACTCTTTCTGGGTGAACTGGTGTTGGTTCAGGCTTCAGGACCATGTCTGTCACTAATGATTTCTGCTCTCAATATTTTTGTGAGCTTCATAACGGAGATGGACAACCTTGCCTTACCTGGTCAGGTAGAGTTTGTTTCGTCTTCTGTGGTTTCCAATAAGACCTCAGTGATTGACAGGGGAATAACCACACAAAAAGTGAGCCTGAAGGCAATGGCCCCCAGTAATTTCCAAATCAGGGAAACCTCCTTAGAGTTAGTGGATGATGAAATGCTTTCAGTTGTGCATGTTGGGATTACAGAGAAACTAATTACGTGGATGTGAGGGAATACCCTGCTGCATGGGAAAAAGTGTGTTGCCCAGAGGAAAGTTCAGATAGTGCCTTCACGCCTGCCACCCGTGGCTACTCTTCTCCTTAGGCAAAGAGTGAACTTGCCGTCGACAACAGTGCAACCTGGATATTAACATCTGTCCTGATAAAGCCTTGCAACCTGGATGTTAACATTTGTCCTGCCAAAGCCTAAGGATATAGTCACCCCAGCCAGGACACCAAAATTCGCAGCCTAGTGGGAAGTATCTGCCTCCTGCCTGAGAAGGCTGCTTACTTCCACGGGGGGCAGGGGAGGAGGGATGGGAAAAGAGCCTCGGGGGAGCTGAAAATAATAAATAACCATTTGAGCTGTTGCAGCAACAGCAGAATAGAATCGGGGAGGGGAGTCGGGCCGGGGGGTTGGGGGGTGGTTTACAACCAAGCGCCTGGTTTCCAGCGGCCGCCTGTCTCCCTGTCCCCAGGGCTCACGGGGAACACGGTGTCCGTGGGGGCTCGGGCGATGCCGGGGGGTCTGGGCGAGCGGCCGCCAGCTCCGCGCCGCTCCTTGTTGTTGTTGGTCCGGGGCAGGAACTTGGCAGGGGCGCGCAGCCGGTCCCCGCTCCGGGTCCCACAGGCAGGAAAAGTCTCCCAGCCTGCGGAGGAGACAGCCTGGCTGAAAGAGCCCCGCCAGCTCTGCTGCAGATAAGTTAATGTACACAGAAGGGACGTAAATTACCACGACCCTCCGCAGCAGGACATTGGCCAGGGCCTGTCAGGAGGAGGACAAGCGCCGGCGAGCTCCGCGCCTCGCTGACATTTACCTCCAGATAGAGCCGCCGCTGCCCGCCGAGGAAGGACCTGGTGGAGCCAGGGCTTCCTTGAAAACAGCTGCCTGTCCCTGACACCTACAAACTAATGCGGTTTTAATCAGGGGAATTAACGGAGGGCGGTGCACTGTTTTCCCAAACGATTTGCATGGGGACGGCAGCCTTTTTCCCCCTCTCCCCTCCGCCGCCTCCTCTGTGGCTCCACTGCCATTTCCCTTATGTTTCTTTATCTAAGCTGATTTTTTTTCCTGCCCCCCCCCCCCCCCCCTCCGGGGAGCCAGACGTGCCTTCATCTCCACCCCCTGAGCCCTGACGACACTCACCTCCCTGTTTACACACTGACATCACACTGCAGCCTCCCTCCAGCCCAGAAATAACCCCTGGGAATAAAGAAAACAGGAAAAGGCCACTGCTGTTGCCTCCTTTGCAGCTATGACCACGTCACCTCCTTCAGTGACTGTACCCATATGGAGCACTGCATGGGGCAGTGGGATCCTGGAGGATCCTCTCTCCTGCCCCGTGTCACTGTTATGACATGAAGTCACACAAAATGCCAGACTGACAGGCTCTGTTTAGCGGATGTGTGGAGCTGAGATAGGATGACTGCATCCAGATACCTGAAGCAGCCAGTGGAAGGGCCAAGGCTGGACACCAAGTCTTCCAGGCTTCTTCTTCAGCTTTTACACCATGCTTCTCCATATAAATATGTTTCCCTCTCTCTCCTTCCTTGTGCTTCCTGTCCTTCATGAAGAGATGTACTTAAACTTAAAGCCAGGTATACTGAATGGACAATGGGAACAGCAATGGGAAAATGTCTGCGAGGTCACCCTCAGTTATTCCAAATAGCATCTTTTAATCCACACACAGCCCATTAATTTCAGCAGGACTCTTTGTGTGGTAAGCTCCTACTCGAGATGTGTGTGGGAGGCTCATTTGGGCCCATGGAGATTTCATTATTATTGTAAGCAACAGCATTAGAAGGCTCCAGGGGACAGTGCTTTGCTTTCCTCTTAGGGAAAAGCCCGGCTTCAGCAGGCTAACTTCTGTGTCTTAACACACTGCTTGCCCTTGCTGCCATGAGCTCTGCTCTCTTGTGTTTGAAATTTACTCTGTCTGGACACCTGGCAGCAGCCCATTACCACGGCTGAGCTCACGAGAACTATGCTGGATTGTTTATGTTGCATAAGTGTCCCTAAACACATAAGTTAATTTCCCTAGCTTTGGAATGGCAATTGCATTTCAGCAAGGAATGGGTAACTTTATGGAGGCCAGAGAGCAGGTGCTGTGCCCAGAAGGATCTTTTTGCTCTTCAGTTTCCCCCCAGAGATGCTGGGTACAGTGTGATGTCTGGGACCAGATCTGTCTTAATCTGTTATGATTTATTCAGTTGGTTTCACAAGCATGTCTGGATATGGAGTAGGAGAGAGAGAGCACAGAGAGCTCTTGTCCAAAGCCTTTATAACCTTAGAGACAACAAATATGTACAAAGGTCACACAAAACCATTGTTATTCAGATAACTAGATTTTCTTAAGAAAATATCTTTACTGTGGATAGGATTTCGAGTGGCTTCCCGTAAGTAGTACCATTTCTATCCACCTTTTGAAATGCAGAGCCTGGCAGTGATCGTGGCTGTGTCCTAAGGGGTGACTTGGGAACATCGCTGGGACATCCATTTCCCCAGAGCATGAGAAGGTGCAGTCTCTCCCACTCTGCCACCACAGTCTGACTAACACAGCAAAACCTCTCAATGACACAACGTGGGATACAGACTCTCCAAGCTAAAGCAATACCCTTTGTTGTGGCCCTCTGCCATTGCCTCTTCCTTTCTGGCAAGGAGTGACAGGAGAGCTTCAGCCCTCCGAAAGAACTCTGCTTCTGTTTGCCTCCCAAAAGAACTATGAAGAACAACAAAAATTATCTGAGGAAGGCTAATGGCAAATAATACATGGACAGTGGAACTCAGGTTGCTAGCACTTTACTATATGACTAGATTTGGGATACTCTGGGAAGAAAGGAGCTGTGCAAGTAGCACTGATAGTACAATGCAGGTGATGCGCCTACCATTCTGAGTCAAAATACCCTCTAAACTGGTTACTACTTGCTATGTGTATCTTCATAGACTGAGAAAAGTTATGGCTTTCAAGTAAGGAACCAGTGAGATTCCTTCTCCTATAAATGTGGTGCCCTGTGAACCAGAAGATGATATCTCTTGGGAAAGAAGAGTGCTCCAGTAACAAAGTAGACATGCACTTCCTTTTTTTTGTCTGGTTTTGTTTGTTTGTTTGGTTGGTTGGTTGGTTTGGAGGGTTTTTGGATTTTTGTTTGTTTGGGTTTTTTGTTTGTTTTTGTTGTTGTTGTTGGGTTGTTTTGTTTTGTTTTTGTTTTGTTGTGTGAGGTTTTGTTTGGTTTGGTTTGTTTTTTTTGTTTTTTTTTTTTTCTGCGTTGTAAATAAAAGGAAAACTATCACTAAGACAAAGAAGTAGGTTGATAACCAAGTATACATTTAACAGGGAGAAATTACCTCTCTTCCCTTCCAACCTACACATTCTGGACAAGGAATAGAATTTCATCCTTGGACTTGATGAAATTATGCCAGCATCACATGTTACAATGGCTTTTCCACAGTTCTTACAGGGTCAAAGTATGACCAACGGGTAAGGGTTTGGTTATGGCAACAACCTTTCTGCTCAGGAGAAGATAAAGGTAGGTCCCTATGGGAGTCCAGGAGTGCAACATTGCCAGATGGCCAAATCCAAATAACCTCCTGCCTCCAGGAACTGTTCAACATCCATCTCTGCTAAAGAGAAGGGGATAGGGTCTGTCTTCTGATGTGTTCCTTCAGCTCTTAGAGGACAGAGGAATATCTACCGCCCTGCTGCAAGACAAAGAAACAAATCATATCAGCAGCCATTCTGTGTGTGTGTGTGTGTGTGTGTGTGTGTGCCAAGGACAGGACTCTCCAGTGCCTCCTTCTCTCCATCTGAAGATGTGGCTTCCCCAGAGCACCAGCATGTGTCTGCTGCGGCACTGGCAGGCTCTGCAGGCTGATGCATGTTTTCATCTCTTCCTGCGCAGAATGCCCCCAGTGTTTTCTTCCAAAATACATCCATGTTCCTGGCACTGGAAATCTTTTATCTTTATGTGTTGTTTTGAGCACACCCACTGCTTCCTGACTAAAAGCAGTTATAGCATAGACAGAGATTTACTGACATCAGATAGTGGTTTTCTGAAAGCTGCTTTAGGCCAGATTGTTCTTTTGGTGGACATGACACAACTGGGCTTCATCTGGATGGAAAATAAAGATCAGTTTTGCCGAAGAGAACATGTTTGGAGTAGGAAACTAAACTATGAATGAATGTATCTTGAATGCTGAGAGGCTAATGGGAAAGACTGGAGTAATTGCGATTCCAGCAAATGCTGGTTTTGATTCCAGAGGGACTAAAATCTGATTCTAATTTGGGTCAAAATGCCTAGCTTCATGGCAGGTGCCGGTGACTTCAAACCGGGACCATAGCCACACAAAACTCATGCAGAAATGGCTTTCTCAGTCCATCTGGAACATCAGAAGGAAGGAGGAGGACAGATAGTACAGAATAAGTCCCTTTTTGAGCACAGCTCCTACAACAGTTTCACCCTTCTCCCGTGCTCAGTCGGTGGCTGGCCCCAGCAGAGGACCATCCCCCTCCATGCTGCAGCCCAGCAGGACTCCTGCAGACTGGAGAATCCAGCCTCACATTTTTTTGTGATCTGTTGCTGTGTTCATACCTTTTCAGTGCATTTCATTTCAAAACTCTGATCTTTCTTGGTTTCAAATGGGACTTCTGTAGTGAGTCACCTCTAAAATACCCAGTGGTATGTAAACATGCCCAAGCTCTTCTGAAAGAAGGAATCCTAGTTTTTAATGCAGCAACAGACACCCTGATGAGATGCTGGCCCTTCTGTCTGTCTAAATGCCCAGGCATGCAGCTTTGGGATGCACAGGCCAGGGTTTGTTTTCTCACTAATGTAAATGCAGATCTTGACCCACAGGTGCTGAGGGATTTGGGGAGGTACCTCTGATTCACAAAAAGAAAAGCTGCTTGACTGCACATAGATGGCCTCTGGCTTCCTTCAGGGATGCTCCCCCTTTCCCCCAGCCTTGCACTTTGAATAAGCATCCAGAGGCTTGGAAGCTTATCCAGACTTATCCAAATCTCTTTGAAGCGATGGATTAAGGCAGGAACTCTGGGACCCAGGCCAAGAAACCTCAACAGCACAAATCAGTGAGAAACCAAGAGTCTGTCCAGGGGAGCTGGCTAAGGCAAAATGAAGAAGTCCATCCCAGGGAGATGACAGGAAGGGATCGTCTGTCTGGGGAAGAAAGGCTCCATGGACAGCTGAGTGAGAGGGATGAACCCAGGGGGAAGGGTGCAATGCAGACGGGGAGGGCTGAGAGAAGGCACACTGTGGTAGGCTCAGGCCCCAGTTGCCTCATGCCAAGCCCACCTTATGGGTCTGTGACCCTGGCTGCAAATCTTCTGCAAAGGAATTATGATGGGAGGCTTCCGGTACTCTCTGGCAATGGCTGCATCAGGAACACTGGTGGAGCAGCACAGATTACCTTGTGGGAGATATAAGTAAGGGGTACAAATTCTTGTGAATGACATCACAAAGTCTTACAAAGTAATAAATGGTCCCAAGAAAGAAAACCAGAAGGTTTCTGATCCCTTGTTGTTCCATGGCAAAGTACAAGAGGGCATTTAATAAAATACTGAAATATGTCAAAGTAATAACTGATGAAAGGAAATTCTTATTCATAGAACACAGTCTTACCTGGTGTCATTCTTTGGTACAAGCCATGGCTTTGTGTACAAGTCTTGAGGGACTGAACAGAGAGTGAGATAAATGGACAAGTAGCAAGGTTTTATCAATCTGTTGTATTAAATGTCAGTAAAGGAGATGGGATTGACTGAGGGTTTGTTGTACTTTTTGCTGCTTTATTTTTGTTCTGCATAGATCAAAATATTGTCAGTAGAGCAATGTTTGCACTGGGAAAGGGAGATGGAACAACCCCAAGACATGACGGTAGGTATCAGTTGTTCAGGAAGGGAAGGCAGCAGGAAAAGGGGATGGTGGTTCCCTCCGCTGTCCCACGGTCCAGCTGCCCCATGCCCTGGAACTCCTGTCCTGCTGTGGGCTGAGACAGAGCCTCGACCACTCAGAATGACTCCTGTAAACAGGAGTTTCCCTTTTCCAGACACCTAGTTTGTTGTTGTTGATGTTTGTTTGGCCTTGGTTTTATCTTAGCTGTTTCATTCATCTTTACTTTTGGTGGTTTGTTTTTGCTACCCAAATTAACCAAACAACATGCAATTAGGCTCTTTTACTGAGTAAAATATATGGATATTTCACGTTCTGGGATTCCAAAAATGGGTGGGAGCAGAAGTAACATTATTGATTTATAGATTTTTTTTTTTTAACAATTGTTGTTGTGACTGAGGTTGGTGACTCCCTTGAAGCAGAAAAGCTGAAGTAATTTGGGAACAGAGTTGCAGCTCACAAATGTGTCTCCACATAAAAAGGATAAATAGATACACAGGTAAAATAGGCACTAGCTTTGAAGGCAAAGACTATTTTCATTGTTCAGTCCTTTCTTAACTGAAGAATTTAGTGAAGATTTTTCATCAACCAAAGCTGCACAAAACCATCCCCCACTCAGCTGACTCACACAGTAGAATAAATTTCAAATTCTTGGGGACTGTGGTTGTGCCTGAGTGAAGCTTGGGGGTCATGGATGAAAAAGACATCTGCTAGAATCAGAGCTTCAAATTCATACAGTGTATTTTGAAGCTCAGGCAATCCCTCACACCATTCCCCCTTTCATCTATTATTTTTTTCTTTTTCTTCCTCCCCACGTGCAACAGGGAGTAAAAGAGAGAGCACAGAGCTGATCCCCTGCCTCGGAGCTTGGTGGTGAGGGCTCTTCTCTGTGGTGCACTTCTTGGGAGATGAGAAAGCCTAGAACTTGCTAGTGAAAAGCTGATCAGGCAAGAGAGGTAGCAGCCAGCTCAAAGACGTGTGATTTGTTGTAGGTGAAGAGAAGTCCATCACGTGGTGGTACAGTGCTTACTGCATCTACCAAGTATCAGGAACAGCAGCACAACAGCAACATGGGGGGAGGGAGGGTGGTATGAGGGGAAGTGACAAGTTACTTCCAAATATGAAGGAAAAAACATTCAAAATGTTTGTCTTAGAACTATTTTTCTGGTTAATGTTTAACCTTTCACTTTTCCAAAGTAATGTTCTTGTTATCAGTTCCATTGCTGAAGGTCACATATAGAATAAAAGTCATATCTTAGACGTGAATAAATAACACAAGCAGAAATTAATTGAGTGCAAGTGACTCATGCGACATTTAAAGTTTTCTTTACCTACCAATGTAAGCAAATGGTGTAAGCGTGTCCCTTTTTGTCCCATGAGCTGAAAAGAAAGCAAGTGAGCCAGAAATGACCTATTGTGCCACAAATGCACTCGAGCTCCATTAGGAAGGCTCTCGTCTCAAACCTAGCCATTCTAGGAAGCAAACAACTGCAGGACAAGGGGAATGTCAGTGCCCTGGCAGGGAATGTGCTTGGAGGGTAGGGAAAGGCTCTCCACTAATGAGGAGCACTGGGAAGGCCTTTGAGTTGTGCTGTGTGGTACTGAATGATAGCCGTGATTCTGACTGATGTTCAGAGCTCTCCGACAAGAATCCAGGGGATAAAAACAAATGTTTTTGAGGAATCTGTGACTCATAAATCAATCATTTCATTAAAGCAAACAAACACAATGCACATGGTTTACCTCCTGCCTTTGGGAGTTTCAAGAGCTTTAGATGCATGGGGGTTCATCCACTAAGGGGATTTGTTCATGTGAAAGGGAAGTTAGCTGGAATCAGCAAAAAGTGTCTTTCAGATTTCTTTTATGGTAAATCCCTAACAGTGTCTATTTATGGTTTAAAGTAGCCATACTGTTTTGTAAGGGGGAAACAAGGATAGAAAAGAAGCAAATGCTTCTACGTAAGCATTTACAATAAAGTCACCTGTCTCACTGATGTGGTTCATAAATATATGTTTGTATTACACAGTTCAGAAGCGTCAAATATTGAGAAACAGTTCTTGCATTGCAAAGAAAATAATTTCTGATCCAAGATCCCTACACTAGGAAGGAAAGACCCTGCTTTATAATGTCTAGGGCGTAGTTCTCCTGATTTTATTAATTATTTGCAAATTCCAGAGAAAAAATATGGAGCAAGTCCTCTGTGGCTGAGCAGTCATTACCTGTAGAAGGCAGAGAAGCAGCCTGGCAGATTTCAGTAGATCCAAAACATTTCTAAGATCACTGCTGAGACAATTCTGGAGATGATTGTAAATATTCAGACAGGATTAATTTTTCCAGGTGCTTTGATACTATTTATTGTGCTCTACTCTGTTGAGAAAACCAGACAGTTTTAAGGAAAAAAGGAATACAGAAAGCATTATTATCAAACAATCTGCTCTCTAGATAATTTATAAATTACTGTCTTCTTAGTGCAATTGGGCATCCTGTTCCAATGCTAGGTTTTGATGGTCTCACTCTGTCTTAGGCTAGCTTGCAGGGATCTATGGCTGATACAGCTTTTGCCTGAATCAGATGAAAATCCTTGTGTGTTGTGTCAGAGCAAAATGTCAGTGGGTAGAAGAGAGATCATTCTGGGCACATCTTTAATTTCAGGGCCTACGGGTGTTTTTCCCACACCTGGAAAACAGGAGCATAACTTGTTTGCTGCTGGGGTGAAGACTGCTCCCACCGGCACACTGCAGTTACGGCCCAGTCTGCACATCTCCCAAAGGCTGCAATTGGCTGAGCCTTAAGAGTTTCTAAAAGCCTTTCTAAGGGGCTTGGAATTAAAGTGTCAGAGCATTCAAATGACCAATATGCTTCTTAATAGCAATTATCATTTTTCTAAAGGAGTCTCGTTTTATTTGACCTTTTGCTCTGTGCACTGCAAAGTTAAGTCAATAAATTAAAATCCAGCTTCGATGCTGAAGAATTGTGGTATACTCCTGAAAAGGAAAGCAGCTGTCACAAACAGAATTTTTTTTTTTTTTTTTAGTAAATAAACACTGGCAAAGAGACAAATGAGTTTCTCTATTTCTCTTAATCTGAGTCAAGTTTAATTTCTAATCTGATAATAGCAGTACTGGTGCAAAGTCTCAGAAACACAAACTCCAAAGAAACAAGAGCACTTGCTTCAAACATTTGGACCCCTGCAATAAACTTGTAAGTTGGAGGAGTGGAGATATGGGCTTCTTTACATTTCTGAGACCACTACCAAGCCTATGCTCATGCACATCACAAATAATCCCCCTTACCAGCATAGCAGTATTTGTCTTTCTGAACAGGAAGTTCAGTAATTTTTTTGCCTACCCTAGCTCTCAGACAAGTTTTATTTCCCTCCTCTTCCAAGAAGCATGTCTCTGTTTTCTAGACCAGTATCTAGAAACACAACTTCTTTTGGCACAGCCTCTGATTTCTGAAGAGAAAGGGGCTGTTCAGAGCTGATGTGGTCCAAGTCAGTGTCTATCACACTTCCCTGTTCTATTTTCACTTTTCTCATGTAACATCACATCATCTCACTTAATACATTTGTTTCTGATTACAGGCTGTGTATAATGGCCCAGCACAATGCCTTACAGTATGCTATGGCTTCATGCCATGGGAAAACATATTCGTAATTTTTATGACCCCAGTGCAGCAATGATGCATTTTTTAAAAAACAGAAGAACATATAAAGGAATTATTTTGCAGCAGGATTAAGCATCATTACTCACAGCAGACATACACATTGGAACTCATTAAGCCTGTGCTTTGTTATTCTTGGTATTTCAGAACATTTGCTCTAAGTGTCTCTCGGATCTTTCCAATTCTGCTGTATAAAATCCCTTAAAATTAGGCAGGACTAGGCCATAAAGCTCTTGATCTCAGATGTTGGGGCCAGATTTTTCCCTCCCTGTCAATTTAGAGTGAATCTGCAGGCAAGGGATTTATTTTTTTCAGCTTCAGATGGTCCAAAGAAATGCTGAAGGAATGCTGAGAAAGGTGGCAAGGAGCATTCTGCGAATGGGTGGGTTACAGCAAGTAAGTACACACAGCTTACAGTTCCCATTCCCCATTCCATACTTAAAAAAAAAAAAACCAAACAACAAAACAAAACAAAACAACAACAAAAAAAAAACTGAGAAGGCCTGGGTGGACAGAGGGATGGGGTGGGGAAGAAAATGTCAGAGCAAGCCCCTGGCTATTTCTCATTCCATTTCACTCCGTGGCAATATGTCAAAAATGGGGAGAAGAGAAGAAAAGGGAACATTGAAATTTGAAGGGGAGAGAGGATATGAGAGAAAAATTGCATAAAATGTGGTTCCATTTTAAACTCTTCTGTGCAGAAAAAACTGCAGCATTTTCATGTGTTCTTCCCCTTATTTTTCAATCCTCTTCTGTGCTCTCAGATGAAAAAAAGCTGAGACCAAAACAGTGCAAATGACTCTCAGAGTTGTGCTACCCAATGTCTAACTCCAGAAAACCTGCTGGCGATGATTCACAGGGATCAACATCAGCCTTGATGTAACTCCACTGACATCACCGGGACTGCGCTATGGCAGAAGTTATTCCTCTGAGAGGAAGTTCACTATTTTAAGATGAAAAAGATACAGAACAAAAATAGGAAGCAGAATCCAGTGAACGGCTCCATTCATGAGGATGGGAAGTTTTAGTAGGGTGGACTGAAACCTGAATGTCATTGCCGCTTTTTCTCCTTCCCTCTGTCGTTGGAGAGGTTTTGGAAGAAGAGGTCATTCCACACACACAACTAATTCCCTACTCAACATACCAGTGGCATTACCCGCCTCTGGCCTCCCACTCGCTGTCATACCCTTATCAGGACACTCACACACATGCTAGTGCCAGGATCCTTTGGTAGCTTCATAAAAAACCAAAGCCAGTCTTATGAGTCAGGATCTGGTAACGTTAAGTGCTGGAGAAAATGTGCACAGGCAGATAAGCACGAGGCTAAGGATAATGCCTGCCTTCTGGGACTGCCTCTGCTTTAATGTCATCCAGAAGACAAGTTGAGAACATGAAGATCTCTCTGGGCTCCTATTACTGGTCTGGAAGTCTCTAGGGCTTTATAGGATGACTGGGGTGGAAGCTTTGAACCCAATTGGTCCAGCAGATCTCCCCCATATTTCTTAAAACACCTTCATATTAAGAGTGTCAAAGCTTTTTTACATATGAGTTGATTTTGGTTGCTCAAAAACCTATTGAGTGAAAGCCATGTTTCCCATGTGGTAAGGGGAAATCAGGTGTGCTCAACCACATTTCTGTTCCATCAGCCTTCTCCTGATCCTCCTCACCTTACCATGTTAGGCACTTCATCCATAACTCAGCTCTCAGGTTTTTTATATATCCCAGATCCTAACTGCTCTGTGAGTAGCAGTTTTCAGGTTAAAACTATAAGTGCAAATTTAAAAGTTAGCTCTGGAAATTTAGCCTAGGAAAGATGCTGTCCTAACTGAGCTGGCTTAATCAGAATGAGGAATGTTTCTTCTACACTCTTGTCTGACAGAGCAGCTTTTCCTGAGAATGGAAGTCCTCTGCAGAGGTTCACACAGTGAATGTGATTTGGGCAGACAAATAATATTCTGATACAATCATTGCCCCTTGTGGCCTAAAAAATGAAAATACTGGATAATATCCCACCTCCTGGCTTTGCGCTTGTCAAGAATAGGATCTATTAGTCTTTAAAAGAAATAATAATAATACATAGTAGCCAAGGAGAGCTATGTGAACTGGCATCTAATCAGTGTTTCATGGAGGGTTTTTGTGTTTTTTTCCACTTCATTTTTTTTTTTAAATTCTCAGAACTGTCATTAGCAAACAAGATTTTACTGTTCCAAGCTTTCCTCGCCTTCTCATGGAGGGACGCTTCAGTGTTTTGGATGAATTCTCTTTCTTCCTTTCAGCATAACAGTATGTATCATACTGAAAAGAGACTCCCAGAGCAGCAGTGTGCAAGAATTTCTTGCCACCCCTAGAGAGCTGGGACAGTCAGAGTTCCTCTGATTTTTTGTCTTTAAAATCAGCTCTCTGCATTCTCCAGCTGCTCTTTCAAATATGTGACCAGCCCCACCTTCTTCAGCACCACCACGTACTACCCCTCAGTTATCTCACAGCTTGTGCGGTCATTTTAAAATAGTGTCACATGTTTTACATCTGTTTTACTCTGTTTGCAGCAGTGTAAAGTTCTACATGAGGTGATGAGCAAGTTCTGATTTCTATGATTTTCAGTGGTGGCTTGAACAGCTTTAGCCTATTCCTGAATTTATAGCTTGAGTCTTGGCAAATTATGTTCCTCGGGTTCATTTATTGTCAGCCCAAATTTGGGTTATAAGGCACTCCTGCATGGCACACCTGTAACATAATTTAAATAATTTCATTTAACTAGTGTAACATGGCAGCAAAGAGGCTGCCAGAGTGTCTCAGGGAAACACTAGATACATTCACACTGTTGTTGTTGTCATGGGCTGGTCCTAACAGCCTGGTCAACTCTATTGTGCTGTGAGAGCAGACAGAGCTGATACATCCCTCTGTTCTCTCGGTCCTCTGGCATTTCCCACATGGGGACAGGAAGTTTGCTACAAGTGCAGCCTCTTGCACCAGGGCTGGCCTGATATCCTGCCAGCCAACATACCTGCAGCCAAACTCTGAAGACCTACTGTAGTTTGGAAAGACACTCAGTGTTATCGTGTGTGAACTGACAGTGTCACTGTCAGTGCATAACTCTTAAAAGAAGTAGAAATCAGTTGTCTCCTGGGTGAGAGCCAGGTTTCTGACTGTTTTTATTTGTACGCGCCTAATTTCCTTGCTGTTGCTGATGACAATTTTTAGGTTTTTGATAGATAATACTTTACCTGAACTCCACGAAAAAGTATGCTCCTTCAAGAGCCTGGAATGCCACCTTTTCCTATAGCACAGCATGTATTCCAAGGAAAACAGTACATTACAGCCACAGAAGCCTTTTTTGTTTGTCCAGAAGCAGCTGATGTAGCTATTTACCCTCCTCATGATCTAGGGGCATCTGCTGGATTACTGGAAATGAAAGCACGAAAGACTACAGCAGAGAAACAAAATGCCCCTTCAAGTCTTCACACACATGGGCTCTAGAAAAGAGTATGAGAATTCATTTGTCTGCCTATATATCTGTATCATATCTGTGTACTGTGAGTGTTCTGTACATATGGGTGTGTTGCATCTATGCATAACAGACATGTAGGCATGTTAATATGTATATGTATGTGCAAGAGGGAAGAGGAAAGAACAGAGGAGCTCCAGTATTTCTCCTCTATTAACCAGATCATCTTTCAGACAAGAAAAAATGCTATGACCAAGCCAAGGCTCCTGCTCAATGAATTAATGCAAAGCCAGAAAATTATGGCAGCAACTGCTGTCTAATCATGACCAGAATTTGAACTGCTTAATATGTGTGCATTGCTGTACACTCTATTTCAAAATAAGCTGCATTTATAGTTGTGGGTATTGCTGTGGGGAAGAGGGTTGCTTGAAGTCCTGAGTTGTTAAGTTCCTTTTTTTTTTTTTTCCCTTAATCAGTGATAAGTATTTGGAAGATAAAAACAACAACCCAAAAATGCCTTCATATTTTCTCTGTGCAGAAAAATATAATATGACATCAGAATGTAGTTTACATGGTGAAGGGTTATAAGAAAGAAAGAAACCAGTAAAAAGATGGTAAAATGTCACAATCAGTGATTTTAAAAGCTTGGAATACAAATTATTAAATCCTAAGAAGAGAGTCCTTTAATTGGCTGCTTGGAGGCAGCAGCTGTCTCTGGAGACAGCAGACTGAGATGATTCCAAATCCTTGCATGTCCAGTGGCTGAACCTATCTGGTCTCCATGCAAGAAGATCCCTTTGCAGGGGTCCTCCTGCAATAACAATTACAAGCATAACAATAATCATCATCATCACCAAGTTGTCCACATTGGGCAGCTGAAGTCTTGTACATCTGACTCTCCCATCACATTTCCCTAAAGCCTGTATCTCCTTCAGCAGCAGCAGATGTGGCATTGCCTTTTTCCTGCTCCATAATCCCTAAGCTAACCTTCTGCTGAGGTTATGCTTGATGTGTCCTCCCCAAAGTGCCATCCAAAAGGTCTTTCTCCATGCTCAGAGAAGCATGGAGATGGCTCAGACCTGGATGCAGAATGCTCATATGGCCTAGCTGTCTTATTCTCCACTAGCACAACTTGGTTCATGGGGTCTTCCACATTATGAAACCAGGGAATGAAAGTAATTCGTGGTATGGAAGTAAAAGCTTTTTTCCCGTGATGTGCTGCCATATCTCTCTTAAAGTCTTCCTTGGCTGTTTTCCGGCTTCTTTGTTAACCATTAAGCTTCCATCTTCAACACTTGTTGATGATACTTCCCTTTGATACAACATACCTAGCACCTACCTCACTGCCCAGAATTGATCTTCCATAATCTTCAATCTTCAATACACATACTGAAAATATAGTTTATAATTCTTTTGATACCCTTCACTCCATCCTTCACCTCATTGCCTGGCTGTTTATCTTCTCTATCAGCTGGTTATACTGGTGGTATTGTTTGTTAGTTAGCTGCCCAAGTTAACCCCTGTTATTTTTTATATATTTAAGGGCTTAAAACATTTGCAAGCAGGCTGGTCAGAAAATAACCACTCGGTCCCACACTGATTATTAAATGTTCAAATATATTGTGCCAAACAAGGAAGAATGAGATGGAAACTCCACCAGAAAACTTCTGAGGGAGCTGTCATGTTATGCCATGTCAGACCCCTTGCTCAGATCCTGCTGTAGTAAATTGTCAGAAAGTGCTTTTGAAAGAAAATTGTGAGGTTACAACATCAAAGATATGACTTAAGTGTTAAACAGACCCCTGGAAGGAAATAGAAACATTGGACACCAAAATGACAACTGCAGACACTGAAATACATAATTCTCAGGCATCAATGTTCTACCAATGGAAAACAGAAACTGTTCCCTGGCATCCTTTATGAAGAACACCTTTTCTTGTTAGCTAAAACCAACTTTACTTCAGAGCAGTCTCAGTGGAAAAATACTTACCAGTGCTACAAAAAAAGTGAAGCTTCTCTCCAAAATGTTTTTTAAAAAGGAAAATATGTGTAAACTCAAGTACCAAGTATAATAGAAAGCAACAAATGGCCTGTCAGAGGTCCAGGACTTTTGGTTGACTTTGCAGACATGAAGTGTATACAGCAGGGTCTGGAAAGAAGGAAGGAAAGACAGAAAGGAAAGGCACAGATTTGGAAGTGTTTTGGTGGTTTCGTTTTTGTTTTGGGTGGTTTTTTTTTTTTAATTTCTGGGTCAAACCAAGAGTCTGGAGATCTCAAGGCCAAATTCTTGACTGATATAAAAGCAGCATAAGCCTCATGTCAGGCTTGAGTAGATCAGAGAGTTGGCCTGACTTCATTTTCCTTGCACTGCTATGAAGCCGTACTAACTACCCTGGAGCCAGTTAATAGGTTTAAGAAGAGTGTCAGAGCAGCGCCTGCAGATTTGAGAGCGTTTAAGGGATAATGAGTCTTGGAGCAATTTCGGCTCTGGTAGCTATGCAGTGTGATGGTAGCCTGCGTGTCAAAAGGACAGAAGCAACAGTGTACTGAGAAAGCAATTAACAGCAGGGAATAAAATAAAGTAATCAGAGGATCGCTTTAATTCTGTGCTCTCCTTTTGTTCATGTTCTGGACAAATTACACTTGCTTTTCCTTTCCAATGACTGCTGTGTTAATGTACGCAACATCAGCAGCGGTACATGAACTTGTAACATCAGTAGTGGCGTAAGCACTGTTTGCTTTGGCCCAAATTACAGGACATTGAAAAGCAAAGTGAAAAGGAAGGATCATTCTTTTTTTTCTAATGCAACATTAATTGTCCCCCCTCTCCTCCCCCAGTATGTTCTAGAGAATCCCTCTTGCAAAGCCCAGGATTAAATTTCATGTTCACAGTTGTCCTAAACCAAGATACTACCCTTCGACTTTTTTTTTTTTTGTTCTTGCTGGACATATCAAAGCATTTTGATCAGGCCAAGTCACTGAACTTAGGAGTGCCAAAGTAAATAGAAAAGTTTAAATTACTGCAGCAAAGGGACCAAAATTTCAGCCAGGACCCGACTTATGGGGATTTCCAAGCTATTCTATAGGGCTCCAGTATATAAATTTTCTAGATTTGACTTAGCCATCAATTTTGATTATCCTGCTGATTTATTGCTGATTACCAAGGTCATCTCCACATTCAAAATGCAATTTATCTTGTCAGAAATGTTACTGATGGGTTTTTTCAGAGACTCAGGCCAGCTTCCAGCTCTCAACATTTTGAAGCTGCTGGCAAGGAGCCCACTGGCCCCTGCCGCACCAAGAAAATACCCAGCTGTCCACCGGGACCCGTGGATGCTGGTGAAAACTTTGCTCTCTCAAGCCACCTCTCAGGCTGGTGGCTGAGAGAAATTGGTGGCTGCAGCCCCTGCTATGTACCCTGTAACTCTCTGAAATGATCATGGGGGTGAAAGCAATGCTGAATCCACCCTGAGAGATGGCAATGCCTTCCCCATCACACCCCCATCCAAAGCTGTGGGACAAAGATTTGCACGTTGTTCCCTCCTAACTGGTCAAGAGGTTCTGGTTTTGCACCAAAACATTAATTAAATGATGTAAAATAGTCAAGATTTAGCTTATTTGTTGCCTCACACTTCAGGCAATGGGCTCTTTATCTGAATGTGTTCATTTCTTGAGCTAATAAATATTTTTAACATAAAGTATTACCTCCTTCAGATTTTTGGAAACCAACCAGAAACTAAACACATCCGTTTCCTATTGTTGGTTTAGAGATATTTTAGGGCCCCATCTTTATTTTTAACCCTGACTTTTTTCCCCCTATCCAGTGGTGGAAAAAAATTAGGAGTCAACAAGAAAGCATAGGCAACAGAATACTTAACTTTTCTCTAGGTGGAAAATTGTAAACAAACAAAACCAAAACCCAGGCCAAAGCTGGAAAATGAAGCATTTACTTGTTAAAGAAAAAAATAAATCTCAAACAGCAAAGGAAAAAGATCACATGAACATTGCAAAATCAAAGTGTTTTCTAAAACATGTAAAAAATAAAGACTGAACATCTTGGGGGCAGAAAGGTTTAGGAAAAAAAGATGCCCCAAGAATCAGGAAAAAAAAATCTGGGTTTTGGGGTGTTTGCTGCCTGCATATGAGCAACCAGAGTTTTGCCAGCACGTAGAGACACTTCTTCAGGCACAACATCTTCAATTCATAACTGCACCTGCAGGTATGATTGTAAAGATGGAACTGTGCTCTCCACAAAACCCAGTCACTCTCTGAAGGGTCGAGGTCATTCCCATGGGACAGAGGAGGTATGTCTGAACTGGGCAAACTGGGACATTGCCAACTGCTGTGACAGGGAAAACTCCATGTGTAATACCAGCTGAAGTCTTATGAGGCATATTAAGAAGAAGCTGAACTGCAGGTGGGCATGAAGAAGAGCAAGCACTGGTGAGTAAGTGGTAGTTACTGGCCAGACACTGAGGAACAGTTGTCCTGGAAGAAGAAGAGAATGAAACAGGAGCCATGGTCACTGATGTCATCTTCAACTCTTGCACTGAAAGTGAGCAGAGCCAGCAAACCCTGATCCAAACACTGCCCTCCGCAGTTAAGTGAGGGGGGGGACTTTGTATCACTTTCTCACTTAGGAGCAACATCCAGAGAAACGCAAAACACCTACTTGGCTGCAGAGATGGCTCGCAACAAGCTTGAAAACACCCTTAGGAAATGTATGGTAAGGAATGGACAGAATAAGGGTTATTTGTTCTGATACTTAGCTGTGTCCCCATTTGCCCAGTTGCAGCCCAATTTGTGGGTTTGGCAAGATTGCTGTAGGGCTGGCTGTCTTCTCTGCCTAACTGAAAGGGATTTTCCCTGCTTTTAGGAAGAAGACTGGACTTTAAAACTATTTGAATAGATAATGGTTTGAAACCACTAATTTTTTTCTAATGTGGAGTGTGTTTCTTCCTTCCCTGCTTTCTATTCTTTAAATACCTGTGGAATAAGATAGAGGAGGTTATGGCAAACTCTCCCAGCAAAGGGTTAAGGGCACTGGCCCTGAAATTTGCACAAATTCCCACTTTGTCTTTGGAGAGGCGGGATTGATCTCTGAGCCCAGCTTCCTCACTAGGATTTCCAATAGCATCTCAGGACTTTCACCCCCACAAGCGCTAAGGGTTTTGAGATGTTTCCCCATTGCACAAGTCCTATTTTCCTTTCCTGAAGGAAGGTCCTGTTTTGTAGGCCCTGAATGCTTTTGGTCCTTGTGTGGTATCATGAAATAGCGCACTTTCAGGATCACAAGGTACAAAGAACATGAAGGCTGATAGAGAACTGAGATGATAAACTCAATTTTGTTTCATTGGGAAATTAGGATGCAGTGCCCCTATCAGTACAAGGCAATACCTCTTCATGCCTCTGTTTAGAGTGTCAAAGAGCAAGAGAGATCAAATGAGTAAGCAAGTGAGAGGGAGATTAACGAAAACAATATACAGGAGCCTAAATTGAAACATCATTTTTCACAGGAAGAAGGCTTTGGCAGGGCTTATGCTGTTTCTGATGTAGTGTCTCCAGTCGGCCCCAGGAAAAGTTGGCTGCAGTTTCTCAGAACCTGCCTTTTGGGACTCAGCAACTGCTTTTCTTCCCACAGATCTGATTAAGCTAATTGCACATTTTCTTTAATTAGAAGAACGGAGGTCATTTATCTGCAAATAGCCTGAAAAAAAATGGATGTTGTTTTAATGTGGCTTTCCCCCCCATCCCCCTTAATCCTTGCTTTTACTAAGGTGTTTGACTTCTTTTCACTCTGCTGCTTTCAGCTACCCCATTTTGTGAGGGCTAGGTCTGCCAGACCTGGCATCCTGACAAATTCTTAGGGAGCTTATGAGACTGTTTTATGGGATCCAGTCACAGGGATTTATACTGTGAGGAAAACCTAGAGCTGAAGAGATCCTCCTCCAGCCACAGTCTGAACTGAAGTCTAAGCGAACTGAGACTATATTTGTGCTTTTTTTTTAAATTGTCTGCTAAGCCTGTCCTGCTTAACAAAGCACACAAGTGCCATGTCAGAGAGGGCCTGTAGGATAAAAATGGGGTGGTGGGGACCCGGATTAGGGTTGCCCTCCACTCTGCAGGGACTTTGAGGTGAAATGAGAACAACAGGGGGAATCTTACATGTTTGACATGGTAAAGACTCCCTGAAAAAGGAAAAATGACAGCACCTTCAGACTTTTTCAAAGGCCTCATGCCAAAGGTGTATGCTCTCAAATCTGCCTTAAAGACAAGCCACTATACCCAGATGTTTTGCAGGGTTGGATGTGGCAATCACAGAGCTGTGCATGAGCCAGTAGGAATATGGAAAAAAAAAGAAAGTACATTTCAGTGATTCCTCAACTTCTGCGCTGCCAAAATATCAATCTCAAGAAGGCTGTCAAGAGCAGATCTTCCATCACACTATCCCTATTTGTTCTGTAAACCAAATAAAGAGGACGCACTGGACATTCAGGGCAAAGAGTCTCTCTCATCAAGCAGTGAAAAATGCTCAAAAAAGGCAAGGAATTAATGTGTGGGGCTTGAGATGAGTGAGGAGAAGGGAAGCTGCTAGAAATGTGATTTAGGGGATTTCCTTGGGCAGTGGACAACTCATCTGTGTCTCTACTATGTCTGATATGCGCTCCATCTCCTGCAGACTGCAGTGACTTTGAAGACCTGAACAAGGGGGAGCTATCAGTACCACCGTGTGCTAGTACCACCATGGTACTATACCTGCTGCTGCTGAACACCCTAGAGTACTTATATAGGGTTCACTGGCTCTCCATCCCGCTGAATTGTCAATGTGGCAAGGAACAAGCCCAACGAAGACTTTTCATTTTGCCTTGGAAGGCAGCAGTGAATATTTTGTTAGTTGTTCCTCTCTCCCTGCCTGGAGATGGTTGTTGCTGACTTGTTGCCCAGCAAATGATCAAGGTGAAGACCCCACCAGGCTCAGGGATATTAAAAAGGAAAGATAAGGAAGTCAATCCATATGGTCACAGCTATGGCAGCACACCCAACTGCCCTTACCTCCCTACTCACTGCCAGGGACCCTTGGGCCTAGGTACAGCTGTCCCCCTTTTCTCTTTCCAAAGAAGATATTGGGATTTTAATACACCAAAGTGGGATCAAACAGCTAAAGAAACGGTCTCTATCATACAGGGTTTGCCACAAAGTAAAGTGATGACATCTGTCAGCAGTCTCTGACCCCTGCTGCATCTGGTGCCTCCCAGTGCAACAGGAGCAGCTGTCCCACAGCAAGATGGCGTGCTCAGCTGGACCTGGAAAGTCCTGGCCTTGGCCACTGGGATTAACCCCCATGGGTTCGTTCACCCTTTGGTGAGGTCTTGCCTGGTGCTGTGTGTATGAGCTGTAAGGGGTTATGGCACAGACATGACCACAGCCTGTGTCTACCCCGTGTAATGTCAGAGGATGTTTCCACACAGATAGAGCATCACCCGCCCTTTTTGTACCATCCACAGTCTATCCATAATCTCTGTGCCCCTCGTGCCTCATGTCAGCTGTTAGTCTGGTTGAGATATACCGTGAGCATGTCTCTACAATTGCATTTTCATACTTCTCTGGCCTGGACATCAGAGGCAGGCTACGCACGCACATCTGCACCCATCCCTGTTCATAGTGTCCTTTCTCTCCTTTTTCCCTCTCTGTGACCTCCCACAGAGACATGCCATGTACTTCTCTGACCAACCATTGCAAAGGTGCTCAGCAAAATTAAATTAAAATCTCCCTTCTCAGTGGAAAGGCAGAGTCAGCATCCTGCAGCAGCCAAATTTTCCAGGCAAGGCAAGTTTTTGCAAGCAGGCAGGGAGGTGAAGCTCTGCTGGCATTTGCTCTTTATGCCTGGTGTATGCAATGGGCACCAAGTCCCTCTGGATGCATCCTGTTGAGGAGGCAGATGTGGCAGAGGGGGCTGGCAGGGAGATCTGTGATTAACCTCTTCCCTATGGGCTGGGAAGAGGTTAATAACAGAGCAGGGCAGAAGAGGCCATTGGGCAAAAGATGTTGCTGGCTCACGTCTGGATGTTTTAGTGTAGAGCTGTCGTGAAGCCTCGCAGAGCTGAAGGGTCCCTCAGTGGTTCCTATGGCTTTAAAGTGCCCGGGATGATTTAGTGGAGGGGAGGGATTCCTGATCAGAGAAGTGCCTTTTAGGTTTTTTTTTTTCTTTTTTTTCTTTTTTTAAACATGTCGCTGATCAAAGCGGTGCCAGGGAGGCTAGGAAGAGCAGGATCCTAATGGATCAGCTGTGTAAAACATGTCAGCAGACAAGCCCCAGTTCTCAATGTGTCTCTCAGGGAACAGCTCACAGATTAGAAAGAAAACACACACACACACACGCACACACACGCACACACTCACAACCCCACCCCTGACCTCATGTCAAGGAGTTAAGTGTTATTTGGAAGTGATTAAAGTCAGCATATTTTTTTTTCTTTATAAAATGCTAAAAGTTGTTTTCCCAAATATCCAACAATAATTCAAGAAATGATGGAAAGATTTATGCAAACTAGACAATAACTTATTTGAGGCAAACTAAAAACATTTGGTAGAAAAGGGCATTGGACTCCATTGTTATCCAAATGAATCATACCCCCCACTTACAGACTGCCTTCTCTCCCCACTACCCTTACAGTCATGACATATCTGGATTTACATGACCCTGTCACTGCTTCATTTTGGACAACTTTTGGTGAGGTGTGAGAAAAAAAATTTTTTTTTCAGTAGGCAACCTGTTAAAAAGGCAAGCTATTGTTTTAGAGGATAAATGCAAAAAAACCCGAAAAATTATGTTAAAACTAGAGACAGAAAGAAGTACTTTTGAATGAGTGGGGCAGTAAGTAGTGATTAGAGATATATACACATGAAAGGTGGTTTTACATAAATGTTGATAAAAATGGTGTAAGATTGCCTTGATAGTGCTTGCTAATCCCTTGTTTAAAATGGGCTCCAGAGTTTTGCAGGAATTGTACTTGTTGCATAGAAAAATTAGGCCCTAATTCTGTAAGACTTTCCTGTGTAACCTGAATGGAAAGGAATTGTGTTTTTAGCTAGGTGGGCAGAGTGAACCAGAAATGGTCACTGCACTCAGAACACCTCTTCTGTTGGTTTGGCCCTTGGCACTCATCCCATCTTTAATTATGGGTCCACACTGGCCTGAATCCAGTAGGGTTGTGAACAGACAACCTGCATAGGGAGTAAGCTCGGGGGGATGGACAGTGTTACGCATCACCTTCTGCAACACTGGCGTTCTGCTTGCACTCACAGGTCCTCTTTTCTAGTGCATAAGTGACGTGGTGACAATGGAAAGCAAAGTCTCCTCCTCAGCCACTGCAAAAGTATGAAAATAAAAACTCTTCGTTTCAGGAGGTCATGTCATGCTGCACCACAAGGTAGATGGTAAATAGAACAGAATAGTTCCACTGGAAGGGACATGCAACCTTTATCTAGTCCAATTGCCTGCCTGACCACTTCAGAGCTGACTGAAATTAAAGCATATTATTAAGAGAATTATCTTTTCAGAGAGGAAAGCATTGTACATCTGAGAGTTTTTAACTACCACCTTCCCCCTTCCTCCTTTGTGGGAGATTTATCCCACAGACCACACCACAGTTTGCTGCCTTTAGAGATAGGAACCCTCACAGGGCATTTTAGCTGCTTTAATATCCCCTTAACCATGAGCTTTTTGTATCATCCTGACCTTAACTAGAGCTGTGGAACAAAGCTGAGCGTTTCTGCTTGCCAGAAAATATGAAGAGGTAGTTATTTGATAAAGTAGCTGAAAACCTGGGGTTACATAAATAAAGGAGTTCACTTCACACAAGTATCAGCATTTCCACTAGAATAAATCTGTTATGATAGCTTTAATCTCAGTCTGAGAGAAAAAAACACCCAAACCAAAACAGCCTGTAGAAATATACAATGACATATAATTATTTGCTTCATATTTTGTACACATTAAGTATAACAAGATTTCTTATGAGGTGTATATTGATTTATGATTACATCTTCCAGTGGATCTTGTATCTGCATACAGTTTCTAGGTTTCTTTTTTACAGCTTTCCTGCAATTTAGTATATTTTGATGAGTTATGAGCCCAGTTTTATCTGAGGAATGTTCTCCAAGGAGCATGAGAGGCAAATATCCTCCTCTGCCCGGATGGGGAGCAGCAGCTGGGACACCATTCCAGGCAGCCATGCAACACACACCAGGACAGAGAGCATGGCCACGGGGACTGCTTGGATGCCAGGCTGTCCCAGCATGAGCTTTCTCTCCAGAGCATGGTATTTCATGATGGATTTAAGTTCAGAGCTGTCCCACACCTCTGTAGTGTCTGGCAGTGAAACACCCTGTTTGTCCTGTTCTCAGGGGTGCAGGGACAGGGATAGTGAGTGGACATCTCACTGTGGTCACACCTCCCAGCAGCTGTGCTCCAGCCACCTGCCACAAAGGTGAAGTGCTGTTGGACGGTTTTCCACCTTAAGGTGGGACTATGATGTCTTGAGGAAGGCCTGGAGGAGGGAGGGAGGGAGGGAAAGGGAGGGCAGAGCTCTGTGAGTAGAAAAGGCTCCTCTGGAGCTTCAGTTTTGAGCAGCAAGGTCTTGGCTGTAATGTGAGAGTCTGCACCCCTGAGCAAATGCCGGCAGGGGGGATGTCTGATGCATCTCTGTGTGCTGGTGCCTCTCTGGGAGGCAGCTTTGGCCACACCACAGGGAGGAATGCTGGGGTGGTAGCGAGTCAGTCACCAAGTACCTGGGCCACCCTCCAAGAGGAGCTTAAGGGGACGGGTTGGTAAAATCTTGGGAAGCTTGAGCAGCAGCATGGGGGAAGGAAGCAGTTTGGCCAACAGGCTCGTGCTTTAGTCTTTCGGATCTTTTGGAAAGTTTGAGCTGGGCAGTGGGAACCACCTGTGGTTCCCAGTAGTGATTGATCAGATCTCTTCTGCCTCTGCCTCTCTCCTCCACTATTGAGTATTTGGGCCTCCTGTTAAAGAGGAGATTAAATCCTCTAAGAGTGTTTGGTTGGGGTTTTTTTTCCCATCAGAAGAGATTTTCCTCTCATTTTGATAATCTGCTTTTGGTATGATAATTAATACTGTGTGCTATGAGCGAACAGCAGTGTACTCTTAACAATACCTGGAGATCAATTCATTAAACACAAATCTCATTTAAAATGCAGCTTTATCATCATAGCAAAAATATTGACTATAAGTGAGCACCATGAAAAAATAAGACAGATGCTCCCTGCTTCATCTCTTTCCAGTCCTGATGACATTTTAACCAGTTTGACACTTGATCTTCAACCTGGAAATAACCACGCTAACCTCAGTATTTCTACTCAGCTAAAAATAAAGCACCTTCTAGTGCATATAGTATTAATGATCACTTTTTGCATTCAGATAAAGCATTTGCTTGCTCAAAGCATGTTTGCCAAAACCTCTTCCATTTATCAAAAGGCTGGAAGAATCTCTTGCTCTCATGAAAGGTGACATGGTGGCCCTTCTTCCAAGTAGGAGCTAGCAAAGGGCAAGTCTCTGAAGTTCTGTGAGTTTGGCTTTTGAGATCATAGAATCTTCTATGTTGAAAAAGAGCTCTAAGATCATAAAATCTGACTGTTAACCCAGCACTGCCACGTTCACCACTAAACCATGCCCCCAAGAGCCACATCTATTAAATTGCACCAGGGATGCAGCTCAACCACTTCTCTGGGCAGCCTTTTCCAAGGCTTGACAAGATGATGAGAGGAAAGTTCAAATGAGGAGTTGGCTTTGTCTTTAGCCTTTGGAGATGGCACAATTAGCTTGGAGTTTCAGATAATGATGGGGAAGACACCGCTTCTGCAGCAGTTCCCCTGCCTCTGGGAACTGGCCTTTCCTTTCTGAGGTGACTGCAGTGATTGCAGCAGAGGCAGCGGTGATTTACAGCAGCCTGTGTGAGAAGAGAACAAGGATATGCATCTGCAAATAAACGCTAATGAGATGTTAAGATTATGAAAAGCCAGGAAATTCCAGAAGTTGGGGCTGCTACAGCATCATTAGTTCTCCTGCAGTGCTGTCCTTATCCGGCAGGGAGGGGGCCTGGGGGTACTCCCGGCCAGGCTAGTGCCACTGAGCTAAAGGCAGGCTGCCTCCCTGATCGATTGCTTCCCTGCAACTGAAGGAATTACCCCTGTGCTGCGCAAAATGTCACCTCTCACAGGATGAAGCTGTGCTGGGAAAGCTGAGGCTGTGCATCACCCCAGAGGAAGCCAAGAAGCCAGGAAGCCATGTGACTGGTGGCAACTAGGGAATGGAGTAAAAAGCAGCCTTTGTCTCATCTTCAAACGCTTATAAATCAAAGTCTCACTGGTTGTGATCCCTGTAATTGCAGAACTGCATCAGTAACCAAATTATCATTGCTTTCAGCATGTGATCCCTTGGGATGGGGAGTATGAGGGAGGAGGAAGGTCTATTAGCTGTCACAGTGATAAGAGCAAAGAAAGGATGAACTGACTGAGTGCCACAGTGGGCAGGGGCAGAGAGGGCACATGTGACAATCAATGGCATGGTTTTTTAGCAGGATGGTAATGAAACTGTGCTTGGGGCTGGAAAAATTTTCCGGTGGGCATGAGAGATGGAGATGTGGCAACCAGCTGGGTCAAGAGCTCCTTTAATTCCTGGCCCCTTGTAATGAAACAGCCCTGGATGTGCCTTGGCGTTGGGTTTTACAGCCTGGCACTTTCTGTGACCTGTGCAAACCTGGCAAGCAAGTCTTTGGTTTCAGAATCCACTCAATGCTGAATAGCAGTATCCTTGGTGAGGGGTCTAATGTTCAGCCCCAGCCAATGGTCCCGCCAGCAGACAGCGTGGCCTGTGCAAAGACGCAGCCTCAGGACATAACCTCCTTCTCCTTTGGTTCCACATAGTCTCTTAGAGAAGAATTATTGCATCCTACAAGACCTTCTCCTGACTTTCTGTTAACCTGTTACCCACGCTTGGTTGAAGACCAACTTCATGTCCAAGAAGAGAAATGGCTCAGCAGCCAGAGGGGTGTCTGTTCTCTGCAAAACACTGAATGGAAATATTTGACTTAACCTGACCCACAAATTGAAAGAGCATCCTGAAAACAAAAGCTGGAACTAAAAATATGCAATCTTTTTGATGCGCTATTTTTCTCCCTGTACAGGAGAAGTTGTTTGCATCCTGAGCTGTTGCTTTTTGGGTTGGAGTAATTTGTTCATAGAGGTAGGGGCAGGAGCATGTGCATGTAGTAAATTTCCTACCCCTACCCCTTTTTTTTTTTTTTTTTTTTATAATGGATAAACATAAAGGCAACTGAAGGGCTGAAGGACATGTGTAAGAATATTTCTATTGGCAAAGATTACTGACACATTGCAGAGCTGGATATTTTACAATGTTTGTTCAAACCAGTTCAGCCCTGGTGTCAACTGACTTCACTCCACCGACAGGGACAGGACTGTACCCCAGTTGGGGAAGCACTACCTCCACTCAGGTTCAGGGCACTAGGGATAGCTCTCAAAAAGACCTTAGAAATGCCTGCTTTAAACTGCCAAAGACAATTCCCTGGGATATGTAAGAACTGTTCCTCCCTAGGCACTTGACCTGCAGCACACGAGACAGTAAAGTGTCCATGAAAACCTCACGGACATGAGGTGCAGGGGAGCAAGTGGCATTTTGAAGGGTATGTATGGCTCCTGTATAGCTAAAATGATACTAATACCTTTTTACTGACATGGGAGTAAGCACAGGACTTGGGTTTAGGATGATCTGGCCTCCTAGTCCTCCTAAATGTTGCAGCAGCATGGGAGAAGGTATAGAGACAGTGAGAGCCTGAAAGTGCATTAAAATACCATTCAGTCGTAACGAGATCACAAGAGCTGTTAAGGTTGCACAAAGAAACAAGATCCAAACAGGGCCCAATCCAGTACTGTAGCAGAAACTTGACAAAATGTTTCTTTTAAGATACTAACAACTAAATATTAATTAAGAATATCGTGACAGGACAGTTAAAGGAAATTTAAGCCAGTACAAATTATTTTAGCATTCATGATGAAATGCTGTTAGGAACAGGAAAGTTAAATATGCAGAGGCTGCACTGAGGAGCTGTAGGGGAGACAAGACTTATAGACCCCTTTCCCTAGAGCTTTGGGCTGGGAAGGGGCCTCCATGCCATACACAAGTGACTGGGGAGTGGTGAGTGCTTTCCAAATTAAATGCTAAGCTAAATCCCCTGCATGGTGGGGGCCTCAGGTAGCACACAAGGTCTAGCAGGACCAGTTTGAGGAGAAAGGAACTTTGTGTGCCTAGAAATGCTGAGGAAGAAGCCTTCAGACAAACCTTCACCTCTCCATAACCTAGCCCCCACCTCCCCGCCCCTGCCCCCATCTGTCCCTGAGTTATTCATGTCCAACAAGGCGAAAAGGTTCTGTTTGGCTGTGGCTCAGCAGATTACCACTACATTTAATAGCTGTCTTTGGTATGATGTCGTTCACCTTATCTCCTTTCTCCTTTGACTCGGCCTTTGAACACTAATCCACCTTCTAGTGCAGCCTGCACCCTGCTTGATCTTTGTTTGCCATGAATGCATATGGCTCCAAGGATTTTAGGAGTGGTGTCTTTGCTGCTTGGGCCCACGCTGTTGCAGCACTGAAGACACATGGATCTGCTAGCTCGCATTACTTACTCCTGGGTTTACCCCTGAAATGAGTCAGTTTTCCTTCCAAGAGCCAAGTTCTGGTCTCAAGCTTTGGTTCAGACTCTTTCTTTTTTTTTCCTTTTTCTTTCTTTTTCTTTTTCTTTTTCTTTTTCTTTTTCTTTTTCTTTTTCTTTTTCTTTTTCTTTTTCTTTTTCTTTTTTCCTTTTCCTTTTCCTTTTCCTTTTCCTTTTCCTTTTTATTTTTATTTTTATTTTTATTTTTATTTTTATTTTTATTTTTATTTTCTTCATATATATTTATTTGCAAGGCAGTGCAGTACCTGGAAAGACTAGACAACATGAAAGTCTTTCAATGGATACCCCCAACACATACATATTTACTTTCTCCTTGCACATGCACACACACACAGAGGAGCAAAGTTCAACAGCCCAGTTCTAACAGTGTTTAAAGCAATTTGGCCTCTTTTAAGCCTTTAAATAAAATCTGTTGTGTGCATGTGTGGTTTGGTTTTTTTCCTTTACCCCACTTCTTAGGAAGGAAAGCAAATGTTTCTGGCGCTCTGCTGCTGGATTGCTTGCATATTTGCTTGAGGAAAAAAAATTATAAAATATGTTTGGCATAGTTTTCATTCAAAAAGGAATCCAGTGCCAGATCCAAGCATTGAAAACAAATGTGTGGCTTAACTGTCATTTACTCCAGGATCATGGGAACGGCTGCCTGGCTTTCCAAATGAGCAGCCGCTAGCTCTCCCGTGGTATATGGAGCACACTGACTTGACCAGCTTGATGCAGCTTGAACATCACTGCTGCGCCTCTGCGTGACAGCCTGGGCGCTGATGTCAGCACAGCCACGTCCCCACCGCCATCCCTGCTGACGAGCTGTCACACACGTCTCTCTCGTGCTGCTGAGAAATCCTCCCCTCGCCTTTTGATGTGTTGTGACCAGACAATGTGCATTTGTCCTAATAATGTGAAGTTTCAATGTGAAGAGCTCCCCTGGCTGATGGCGCTGGTGGCCCTGATGGAGCGTCATCCTGGTGCTTCAGGCATTTGGCCAGCAAATTGTTTTCTGGGTGACATAAGTGATGAGAAACGCTTGATGTCACCCAAATCCCAACCTCCCTGTGGTGCGCAGAAGCTCTCACAGCAGGTTAGGCCTTTGCTGCCATCACTGCTGGTCCCAAGAAGCTTTGTGACAGAGAGGGACCCTCACCCTGCCCAGTATCCTCCTCCTCGATATCCTTCTCAGTCCCTTGGAATAACACACATTTTGTGGTGGAGGGGGAAGCTCACCCCAGCCTGTACCTGAGGAGCAGTGAAAGACGATCCTAGGGCATCTGAAACTGGCACGAAATGGCACATTTCCTATCTTTATCTACAAAATGAGTCCAGGATCAGCTCAAAGCTGGGTCCTGGTCCCACATTCCTAATGCAGCATCGCTCCCAGAGGTACAGTCACAGAGGCACCTGGCCAGGTGCACTCTGCAGTTCACTGACTGTCTGCTGTACTTTAATCAAAGAAGGTTGCTTTGGGTTTCACCAGCGTTTTTGTGAAAGAAATATTTGGTCTGCAAGACGTGCATGTAGTCCTCTGGCAGCTGTCAGCTCTGCTGTAATGCCCGGCTTTTACTGACTTATGTGCAGAACTCGGCAAGGACCTGAGCTCTTATCCAAGGGCAGCGAAGCAGGAGCTAGCTTTAGAGACGTGGTGATAAAATAGAAAATTATGTACAAAGTAAAAGGGTCAAACCCCTAATCTGAAGTGTTCTAGTGAGCTTGCCATGTTGGGTGTTCCTCCCGGATCAGAGATAACCCCATTTCCAAAGAGTTTGGGAGAAGTTGTTCAGCAGAGAGGAAAAAAAACTTAAAAAAAACCACTCAAAAAACAAAAAGACCCCCCAACCCATAAAAACAAAAATAGAGTCAGTGACTCCAGAAAACAGCTCTTAGTCTGTCTGTTCTACTCTGAAATAAAGTCATCCCTCTTAATTCCCAGCGCATATTGTTCCTACCAAAGAGCAAAACCTTAGGAGGAAATCACATCAGTGAAGGGAACGCCAGCTCCTTTGTACTATTTTTCAACCCTGCCTTGGGAGCCAATAATCTGTCATCCCTTGAATAAACAAGCACCTTATCATATCACAAACATTTATTTAACCCTTTTCTCCTGAGCTTTTACCAGCCAAGCAAAGTGGCTGGGGAGGGGTGTGGGTAGCCCTATCCCTAGACTGCTCTGGCAGAAAGGACAAATTTCCTGTGTATTACACCCAATCTGTAAAGTGTCAGGCTGCCCTTCTTCAGCCTCCATGAAAAGCAGCAGCTTGAATCCCTGCATTTCACATAGCACAATCAAATTTTCCTGTCCCTCCACTGTTCCCTCCCTCCCCCGGTACATTAACGCCTCCCTCCCTGGAGACATACTCTTGATTCCATCTGAGGGTCCATCCAAATAGAGACAGATTTAATTTCTTGGAGGCTGGGGGGAGGAGGGGGGTGGCAAAGAGAGTGTTTACATTTCTTCTTTTAACAAGAGACTGTGATGAACAGAGCTTTTGATTCCAAGTTGCAGAGGGCTTTTTTTTTTTTTTTAAGAGATATTCTTTGACTCTGACATCATCAGAAAATGGAATCAGCAAAGTATGTGCATTTCCTCAGCTCCCACAATATCCATTTTCTCTCAGTGGATGTTTCTTGTTTTTCTTTTCCAGTGTTGCTCCCACACAATGGGGCCAATTTCTGTTCAGGACAAAGAAAATATAAACAGAGCATGGATTTGGAATATGAGCAAGGCCTCCAAGCTTACAGAAATTTTTAGCCATGGGGAAGAGCCATGCTATGTTAACCATCTGCCAATAAAGTCTGGCTAACCAAGTGTCCCCAGTCACTTTGCTGGTGCCTCCAGAAGGCTGCAAATGCTGATGGGCAGGACTGGCACTATCTGTGAAATTCTTGATGTAGACTCTGTGGAGTTCCTGAGCATTTGAAGACCATGCCTTGCAGGTGAGGTTGGCTGACTAAAGCATGTGAGCAGGGAAAGCGTTTTCTCCTTTCTTCTGTAGGGTATCATAATCATTGAGTTCACCAGGCAAAGTCCAGCCATCAGAGAAGGGCCCCACACAGAAGAGAGTCTTTTACTCCCCTTCTCGTGGGGCTTGGCATATTTGCCCTCGTAAAAGTTTGTGACATGACAAACTTTGTCACATAATACATGACATGAAAAAAAAATACATTAGTCTCCTCAAGTCGTCTCCTAGCTTAAAACAAAGATAAATATCTAGTGTTCAGTCATGGAATAGAAGCTTCTCTTCCAAACAACTTGTGAAACATGTGCCTTGAAAGGTAGATAGTATTTTTGGCATATTATCTATGTTTGCTGCTTATGGGTAAACAGCTTGTGAAAGTGTCCCCTCATGCAGCTCCCCAAGTGACCTGCTCACACTGACCTGACCTGACCTGACCTGGCCAGCACATCAGCCAGTCCCTGGAAGAGAAAGGCAGCTCATTGGGGGATGCCAGAGCCAAGCTCTGTGGTGTGAACCCTTGGGACAGGGCCAGGAGCAGGTCCCTGAGCAGCCAGGGCATCTGCATTCTCATGGGTGAGTCTCTGTGACAGCAAGTCACCCAAGTCTGCATAAATGACAGCACTGAGCTGTGACAAACTGATTTACACTAGAAGAGTTGATTTATGATGGGTGATAGAAACCAACTCCAATAAGGGCCTCATATCTCTGGACTCACTGACTGCAGCTCAGAAGCTGGTGGGAAATGCCCTGTGAAACATTTATTTAGATAAAATAATGTTCAGCCATCAGCTGATGAAATTCATTGACATCCTCTGAATCCACGGCTTGACACACCTTGTACCAAGTCGCAGACACAGAAGTTGGCTTGTTAAGAGGCTGAAGTCTACAGACTAACCCTGCCCCCACCAAAATTCCTAGGACTATGGTTCAGTTGGTCTACTCTGGATCTTCTCTGATATTACAAACTTGTCTGCTGAGATCAACAGTCTGGCATGAGAACCAACCCAGGGCAAAAGGAATAAACATAAGCAATCAACAACTTAACTTTCAAAGGCTGGTTTTGTTCACAATATTGAAAAGGTACCTTCTAGCTCTTCCCACCGCCTAACAACTAGCCTGTCCTCATGAACTATTTGAAAATTTTGGTTTTGCCTGGAGATTTTTGATTCAGATGCTTCCACTCATTAGCAAAATGAATACCCTTGCAGTTAAGCAAGACCCAGAGGAACCCTCAGCAAAGAGGGCAAACAAAAGCTTCACTTGGATGAAGCTGGGAGATGCCTACAGAGTGGATCCAGACATTCCAAGACTGTTTTCCATGATTTTTAAAACACCATGTCAGCATTTACATTCATCATTGCTTTCAAGTCAGCTGGCCCAAATATCTGATTGGCAAATGCAAACATGGAGAGGAATTCTTAAAAAATATCCTGTGAGGTCACCAGATGACACCAAAAATCAATCTTTTCTAAAGAAAAGAAAAGAAAGCTTAGGATGGAGTGAGGGTTTAGGCCTGGAGAAGAAATAGTAGACAGAAGCTGCAGAAAGGTTAGGTGGAGTCTATGAAAGCTGAGTTCTGCTCCTGAAATACTAGCAATTTAAAGGAGAAATGTTCTTCTTTTTCCTTTGGAAGCTGCTTAGCCTCAAAACTCCAGAGTGGTTCATGATCACTAAACACTGCAACAGAATCAGTTCCAGAGCCAAATTCATGCTTAGCAAAATGCAAATTAACTTAACCTTACACTCTTAGGAATAAAGTCAGCGCTTATCAGAAGCTGAAGACATGCATTGGCTTGTCAAAGTCCTTCCCCCACCTGCAGCAGGGAGAAGCCAGGGAAAAAGTTTTGATGCTAAAAGGAAAGCAGAGGGGAGCGCCTGGCTGGCGGACTGTGGTTTTACTTCAGTTCTCACAGCCGTGCCTGCAGAGCCCCAGGATGCACAGCACAGCTTCTTGCAACCATAGGGAGAAACGATAAATGGATTATTTTGGAGTGATATGCATGTAGAACTCATGCCACTGGAGAATGCAGCCAGGCTATTTTTAATGTACTGCTTCATTTTGCACCTGCTACCATTACAGAGTTGGTTTTGTTCCAGTACAGCCACTTGTCTTGAGGAGTTTATAACTCCTATGAAATGTGTAGTTCTGGGCTGGATGCTCGTCCTTAGTTAAGGAACAAAGATTCTTATCATTAAAAACCAAAAGGTTAGCATGACAGCATTAAGAGTGTATTGAGGACAATTTTGAATAATTTTACGGGGTTTTCATAACTGTAATTCCTGAAGGTCAGTTTAATATAGCCTCCTTTATTTATACTGAAATGGAGAACACAGGCTACAAGGACCTGCCCCTTAGGAGCTTGCAAAACCAAAATTGCATGAAGAGTCAGTCATTCTCAAGTACTTAATCAGCCACAATATTTCAATAAAATTATGAAATAAGAGATAAGGAACCTCAGCCCTTTTTCCCACTCCCACCATGCAGAAGGCCAAGTGGAGCTCAGCATCTCTTTGAGAGGTAGGAGGCTGGTGCCTGGCGCGGAGCTGCATTGCCTTAGATCACACACTCCCAAATACCATCCCGGTGCAGTGCCGGGGAGGAAACTCACATCAGCAGCTTGCCAGGGCCTGCAAGGAAGGCAGATGTAGAAACACCATATTGTTTGCTGCTTGCCTCCTGCCACCATCTCTGACAAACACCAAAAGTGTTATGGTTTAATTGTGCTCGTATTGCAGCGTGATTCCACTGAGAACACCTGCGGGCACACCAAAGCCCCTAAAACCCGGATGTTTGCAGCCTTTCGTGGTGTCTCCCCAGCTAATGCCAAGGCAAAGGCTCTGCAAATGCTGCCTGGGGCCCAGTCCTGTGCCACAAGTGTTCCTGTGTTCAAACAGCAGCCATTTGAGCAGAGTCGTGCTCTCTCCACAAAGCATAGGGAGCAGTAAGATGATTATTTGCAGGTGTTTTCTTCCTGTCACAGAAAAGCTGCTAAAATGGCTTTGAGACATGAGATACTTTACATTGCTATACAAGCAATGATCAGTCTGGGGGCAGTGGACAGCACCTGCAAGTCACCTGCAGCACTGCAAAACACCCACCAAACCTGTTGGATATCTGGGCTTTTCAGACCGGGCTCCCCAGAGACCCTTCTCAGCCAGAACCCTGGCAATCTCAACACTGTTTGCCTGCTTTCCTTTCCATGTTCAGTCTCTTGACCGGGTTGTTTTGCAGTCAGGATAATAATGGTGAAGGTCTTATATATCACCTCCTTTATTAATAGTCCTTATGAAGTCTCCCCATCCCACACATTCTTGTGTAAAACCAGGAACCGGGGAAGGCACGAAGCAGGGTAACAGTTTGGAGAGGCTGCTCAGCCCTGCACCTATGTCGACCAACTTCAGGGGGGAACAACACCCTAGATTCCCATGAAAACAAGGTCTGGGAGTGTTTTTTGCTCTGTGAGGCACAGGAGAAGTCAGAAATAATGATGCAAAGCTTCAGTGTTAAATATATTCAAGATGATTGGCCCAATGTCGTCATAAATCAAGCCAAATCCCTAAATCCAGAGTTTTCTGAATTGAAGTAAGGGGTTTGGGTCCTTTAGCTATATTCACTTGGTCAGTAAAAGTGCATAATTTCCCCCCTGAATATTAATTCAATTAATTCAGACTCCTAGACCAAATTTATTTTGACAGCCTTTGCACGCTTTCTCCTTGGCTTTCTGCAAATTCCTGACCAGCAGCTTTGCCGGCAGTCATCTCTCCTGGACCAGAAGCACAAGTGCTTAACCAACTAATTGTAACTGTTTCTGTCAGGAAATCACAACTAATTACACCAGCGATTGCAAGTTTGCACACATTTGAAGTTTGCAAACATTTCATCCAAAAAGTGTTAACCTAACGAGATGCCATGGACGCCTGCCAAAGGGGGCTGCAGGCTGCACTCCCACTGTATCCTAGTAAGGGAATCCTCACACTGCAGCAGTCCCACTGGGAGGATCAGACGCGGGCCACTGAGTCCTTCTTATCACGGCTGCCTGCCAAATTCTTCTCAGGAATAAGTGTCACTTTGTGGTACCTCTGTTTTCCTTCCCAATAAAATAATAATTTGGCAGTGCCTGAGATGATGATAGTAAATCAGTGTTAGACAGCAGAGGTGACTGATAAAATTCAACCTATTTATCAAGCCACGTCATTTAGCTATGTTAGCTGCAAGCGGGCGTAGGCTACTGTGCTCTTAAAGTAGTTTGTTTCAGAAAATGAAGTAGGTAATGTTCGCATAAAAAGAGGGAAACATGACCTCTTTTCATCTCAGAAGGGAATTACTGAGGGCTGATCTGCCTCTGTTGTGTTAGCATTGCACACCGGGGCTGAATCACAGCTACCTTGCCTTGTGTATCAGTGTGGCCATCACCTGGACCAGCCACAGCCCACAGCAAGAGAACGCAGACATCCATTTCTCTTTCTATTATAGCAACATACTTTGCACTCCCCTGACATGAGCTGTTGCCCAGCACCCTGGGGCATTTCGAGTCTTTCAGAATTTCAGGGACAAATCAGTATGGAGACCAGACAGTCCTGCCCAGGATCATCCTGCACATTTGCACTAGCAGCAGGTTTCCCTGTTGTGCTACTGAAGGATGAGTGTCCCCAAAGGTCTTGATCTCCATCTCCTTTCATCCGGCAGTGACATCCACCTGGTTGCTGCTGAACCCCCATCTTTATTATGGGATAACAACATCATGATGAAGATCCTATAAAAATTAGCACATCAAGTCTAAATAATATGTGAAAATCATACTCTCTGTGTGGATTTTAGGGTGTAGGAAAGAATGATTTCCCTTGAATTTGGGATTACAATTTTAATATGTATTCCCTCCTCTTCTGGTTATACCTTTATTTCCCTTTTCCTTGCATTTTCCCACTGTATTGTAGTGCTTTTCAAAGAGAGAACTTACAGGTTATCTTAAGAACAGACCACAGACTTGAAATCTGCCCTCTGTTTTCATAAAAGAGAAAAGTTTTTAAGGAGGATAATCATATTCGGAAATGATGTGACTAAATGTTATCAGGTTGTCATGGTGATTGCAGTCTTTTAAAAAATGTCTGTATTGTGGTTCACTAATGAGCAATATATTAACTAAACCAAACACTATTTGTCTTTTCAAGTATTACTCATATGCACTACTGAATTAAGTCTTTTTTTTCTGCTTTTGGAATACTGTTCTTTGTCTTATAAACACTGGAACTGAATTCAGGCAATAAACAAGGACAGAGATAACTTTGTCACCTTTGTTATATTTCATATCACTGTGTCAAGCTGAGCCTCACATTAGCCAGTCTGCAGTTGCACATACTGAGCATCACATTTCCAGCAAAACTACTTGTGTAAGGTAGAACTTCAGGCTTATAGTTTCTAACACTTGAAATTTAGCCAGTCTCAGTTATAGTGCAATTCCCACCACATATCTCACCATTGCTGGGGTTTATGTTTTTTGTGTGACATGCAGAAGACAAGCTGGAACACTGAAGCAATGCCCAAGTTAGAATGGTTCTGAGTTCACCCCATCCCTACTAGCTCAAACCTTTAAAATTCACCTTTCAAGTCCCCTAGACTTCATGAGCCATCTGAAGGATCTTTCCTTCTTCTAAATGGACATGGAAATGGCAGAGGTTAAAGTATCTTTTGCACTCATGTACATGTCAAGGCATGGTTTGCATTTCAGAAACTCTTTGAACTTTAGTGCTCTTCCCAGCAGCTCCATTAAAACCTCTCACAGAGTGAATCTACCACAATCCAAGAGGATATGCTGGTTTTAGAGGGTCAGTGAGGTCACACCAGAGGGGAGGTGTATGAAGGAAGATACCCTAAGAGAGACACTGAAAACCTTTGAGAGTCTAGAGGTCTTCCCGTCCTGAAACTGTGCCATCCCAGGTTCAGGCTTGATCAAGACCTTCACTACCCTCTGAGCACTCTCCAAACCCTGCATTGACACTGGAAGTAGCTCCAAATGATGCATAAGATTAGCCAGAGCTGAGTCCTGTCAAGATGAATATAAATCATAAATCAAATATTTGCAAAATTATTTCAGGTGGTACTTTGTTATTTTACTGAAATGAAGGCAGTTTTTATGTCCCTGATCCTTTTGACGCAAGCTAAGATGAAAATTCCAAGTTCTTCAGACTTCCCTGGAGCCTGTTGCTGCCCAAGATCTGCAGGAAATCCATGATTTTGGCTATGTCTCCTTGCAAAGCAAGTTTGTGTAGGGGATGAGAGAGGTGGAACCACATTGCTCAGATGTTCTGTGGGGAAAAATGATATTATCATGCACACTTAGCCCTTACATTACATGTTTTTCCTCTGCAGTTCACACTAAGGTCCCATTGGTATCCCATTGGTTTTTCAAGCCTGCTAGAGAAAGACCACACGAGTGGAACATAATGCCTAGCCATTGAATTAGTTAAGTCTTCCCAGGCATTTTGCAACTTTTGTTTATGGAGTTGTTTTATATGACTCATTCGCTTTATTTTTGTTCAATGAGTAATATTTGGTACTTGCACGTGCTTTTTATTTTTTGTAACATGCACAGTTTGGTAACACATCTTCTCTACACAGAATCTCCCTTGTTTCAGTTTTACTTAGACAGAAGCTAAGCACATAAACCCTGCTATTAAAACTCATCATTAATTAATTATGCCTCACTACTCTCAACACAGGTTTTGTGTGTCAAAAGAGTATTCCTGGCTCTCCCCCTCTCCGACATATTTCCCCTCCTTCCCCCCACCACTGCAAGCCTATATTTAGTTGGAGATTTCGGTCGATCTGCAATTCCCGCTGCAAATTCCTTTCCATCATCAACTACAGCCAAAAGGTCCGAATAAGGGAAAGGTTTGCACTTCAAGAGGCTTCCTGTTTCCCTGGATTTTCAGGTTTGCTACTGTTTGTAAAATGAGGCTGGTACTAGACTTTTCAGACTAAGTGGCTGCTAACTCATTCCTGTTCCAGCACTGGCATCAGACTCGGGTGCAAAGCATTGTCTGGTTGATGGACCTTCCAGAAATATAGGCAGCGAAAGCAAGGAAAGCATGTCTGATCCTGAAATATTTCCAAAGCAAAGTGTCAGAGAGGATAATGCTGACAGGACTGGCAATCTCCCCAAGAAGGAGAATGAAGTAGAGGAGAGCAGCTTGTAAATCACTGCAGAGGAAAGTACAGCGTGGGGAGGGCTCTGTGCGTAGAGGACTGAAACGCTCAACCCTGCTTCAAATGTAGGCAGGGAAAACAGGAAGAAAAATATTGCATACTTGTGCTGGGTTTTCTCTAAGCTTTCCAATAGTTCTTTTTCCATAATGCTTGCCCTCCTGGCCTTGTTCGTGTCCTACCCTGCAAGCTCCTTCTCCCTTGGCTTTAACTTAAAGTAAAAAGAAGCAGTGGGACACAGCCTTTGCTTTTTTCAGGATCTGCACTGCCCAGTCTAGGATGAGAGCCTTGCTTGGGGGCTTTGGAGACCAGGGTTCAACCACAAACATCCTGGGCAAAGCCTGCCACCTGCATGTCTTTTACTCACCTAGCTCCTAGGCATGTTGAGAGGACAAATAGTTTAAAGTTCATGAGATGCTGAAATATTATGGTCCCAGGAAGCTTGCTGTGCTGGAGATTAGTTGGGTTTGCTATTGTATTCCTCTCCTAAGATCTCCATTTTGCTAACTGATTTCACTACAGTTCACACTCATGTTTTTACCCGCTGTTGAACTGTCAAAACATAACCAGTCTGGATACTTTCAGTTTCAACTGTGTTTTAACACTCCAACATTTCTTAAAATGAAGCCAAACACTTGCCTACCTAGTTTGGATGATGTCAATGCATGTGTAAAATGAACATGATAAGGAGTGTAATATGGTGTATGTCCAATAGCTGATTTTTTTGCCAACCAAAAGAAACTAGATGAAGGCATAGAAAAGTTATCCCTAGAAGAAGAATCAAAGCTGAGTTGCAGCAAAAAGATTAGCTGCACTTGCTCGCCTATAAAATGTTGCTTTGTGGTATTACATTCTTGTCACTAATTGTAATAATGACTCTAAGCCTGAACAGAAGCCAGAATATGTTGATGAAGTCTTTCATGGAATTCAGTTGGCTCAGGAACATACTCTACATTTATAATTTTTTTTTTTGCCTTTGCCTAATATTTGTAGGCTTGAGGCCAAACTTCTCAGGTGTCTATCACAAGAAGCCAAATTCTCTATGAATGTCCCCGAAGGCTGACCCCAAGGGCTGCCATTCCACTGGCCCTAGCAGGAAAGGCCCTTTGAAATGATGACTCCAACTGTCAGACTTGTCTTTTATTTTCACAGTGTGTGCTGACTAAACAGGGCTGCCATCGGCTTCCATCTCTCTTCATATTTTCTACTTTCTGTCACAGTTCTGTTGTCTCTTGTCACCTGACATTGCATAATCTATACCTTAGTGATGTGGTGTTGCTGCATATATATATGTGTATATACACAGAATATATATTTTCTGTTACATTTATTATACTAAACAAACAGTTTTGAGATACATCTTATTTTTTAATTATATACTTGCAAATATCAAGCAATATTTTGTCAAATGTCTTGTAATAGTAACAAGTATAGCTAATTGCCTTTGCTCTTGTTTTTGCCCCAAACTTCCTGCTTTAGCAGAATATATTTATAGCAGATATGTAATAAGTGCATTGTGCTGATTGAAATACTGGATGTGTTTCAGTTGTTAATGCTTTACTATTTATTTTCTTTATAAAGAATTGGAATTGGAGATATTGGAGATTCAGGCTGATGCAGCTACAGCGACTCCCTAATGTTCATTTCTCTTTTTATTATGTCTATATCTGCTGTGAAGTTTAAAAGACCTAGTATCAGGGATGGGCCCTTTCCAAAATGATGCAGCCAAACACTTTCAAATCATGGAGAAATTTGGTCCAGATTCAAACTTCACAGCTTGGACTTACCTCCACAGTGAACTGAACCAACACCCAAGATACAAACAGGCTTGAACTCAGATCCCAGATAAGGATGTCATGTGCAAATTCTTCCCTTAAAGCTCAGATTCATGATCTTTTCAAAAAGAGGCTTTCCTAAATTTAGATATTACTGCCTATCTCCTTTCTGTAACTGCCTTTGGGTGGGAGGTTGCCATGTCCTCAGCTAAGCCAAGTGAACAGATCTGGTGCTAATCAGCTTCAGCACCAAGTCAGCAAAGTCACTTTGAGCTGCAGCAGAAGGTTAGTTAAGCCACGCCGGTGGTTTTCCCGGACGTGCTTTCCATTTGCCTGACCGGATGCTGATGTGGAAAGGGTAACCCCCAGTGCAGGGGCAGAGGATAAGGGCTTGTTTCATTAACTGCTTCAGCTAGACCTGCAAGAACACCTCTGCCTCCATGATGCTCAAAACTATGCCACTGACTTACTCCAAAGCAGAGTTTTGTCCCGTCTGTAACTGACAGGGGGCTGATTGACAAAGCCCAGTCTATTTGTATCCCTAAGTATATTCACATGGTTCCTTTGCAGATACTTTTTACATGAGTCAGTTTCTGCAAAAGGAAAAACACTGGTTTCACCAAGAAAATACAAAAGTTTGTTTTTAATGCCATAAAATGTCTCTCCACTTAATTATTTCTGAAGAGCTCAGACTTATTAATAAAGGGCCTAATGAGGAGCTGCCATAGCTGGTATGTCCCTGGGATCTCTCTTTACTTACAATTAAGTGGGTGGGATCAGGATGTGACCTGATGGCATGACTGCCAGCATTGCTGTAAATTCCAGTTGCAATTTCTCTTTCACTTGTAACATTGCTTTTCCCAAAGAAGCCTGTCTGGTGTTTTGTTTTTGTGTTTGGGCAGACTGGGGTGCTGTCTCAGGCTTTATGAGGAATGCCGAGGTGAAACAGACAGAACATCAGCTCCAGGGGAAAAAGAAACGGCCATTGCTTTGGCATAAGCCTCCTGCATTTCATCAGCTAATGTCCTACCTCTGGTAAAGGGGCATTTTTTCCCACCCACTTTGGTCTTGATGGAAGCTGAAGGAAAACAAAATAGCTTGGTATATACCTGGTCTGTAGATCACTGTGCCCTTCTCCTACTTAGTAAATGTTTCTTTAATTGGCTTAGTTAGCCCTTCTCACCTTTCAGCACTTCAGGAATGACTCTTTGAAGAGAGCCATGTACAGAGATTTAGTTGACATTTAGTGACACCAGGCTCTGCAGTCTCCAAAATATGACTGATGTCACTCGTTATGTTCCCTTGGGTCTCTGGGGACAAAGTCACTCTTACCCTGAAGCATGCATTGACAATCTCAAGATAACACTTCTTTGACAGAATCAGGGGCCCTGTTCCAGGGTCTAATGTAATCTCTAGAAAGTTTCCAATCTGGGTATTGTTTGTTATTTATATTCCTTATCTGGGGTTTGTGTTTGACTTTGTGTGATTTTAGTATGAAAAGCTGGTAATAAGAATAAAAATTCCTACCTTTTTCCGCTGGACGGGTATGCTGGTAGGTCTGTGCTCAGATGCAAGAAACCTTGCTCAAGGTGAACAAAGTCAAACAAACCTAGGAAAAATAATCAAGAGCCTGTATTCTTATTCTGCAAACAAAGCCACTGGCACCGAGAAGACTGTGAATGAAATTGAGTTTTACTCTAACTACATGAATTTGTTAAGACCACCTTATTGTGTAGATACCCTTCACAGGACCGGGAGAGGAGTTTGTAAGCAGACCAAGATGCTCTTTGGTTTGTCTTTCACCCTGAAGGGAGGACCAGTTTTATTGCCGCTTTATTTTGCTTTGATCCTTTACTAACTTCATTTTTGCTTGCCTGGACACAGACCAACAGTTCTGACTCGGGCTCGCCTCTCGGGAGGGCACCCGAAGGAGCCGAGGGGCAGAGGCGGCGGGCGCGGCGGGCGCTCACCCGCGGCACGGCCCCGCGGGGCGAGGAGCGGCGGGGCAGCCGGCACACGGGGGCGCTCGGCCCCGGCATCCCCCGGCATCTCCAGGCATCGCCAGGCATCGCCCGGCATCGTCCCGGCCCCGGGTGCCCCGCCCGAGCCGCAGCGCTTCTCTGCCACCGACGACTTCGGTCTGATTTGTAAAGAGGAGTGAAATAATGGCCTGCCTCTTGAAGACCAAAGGTGCTGATAAAATTCGGCTTCTATCAGGCATAAATGCAGCTGGAACTGCCAAGACGAGCCTGACCTTCCTCCCTGCCCTTGCGCACCCAAGGGCTTCGCCGGGAAGTCAGCGCTCAGGGCTGGCACTGCGGGAAGGAGGGGGTGTGCAATGAGGAAACCCGGGAGAAGGAGGGGATGCGCAATGAGGAAGTTGTACTACAACAACTAGCCCATCTTTACTGCTTTAGTGCACTCTTTTAAATATTAATTTAATCATCGAGGTTAATAATTTATTGGTGGCAGTGAGAACTTGAAGAGGCAACACTATAGAAGTTTTTTATTCTTTTTTTCCCCTGTTTTACCTTTGATGAAACTTCAGGTTTGTAACTGCCATGCCCTGTCACTCTCTCCTCTGGGCTGTACCACAGCCTGAGTGCTCACCTGTGGAAGCAAACCTTGGGCTCCAGTTCATGAGGAGCAATTAGTACCCCCAAACCACCAACCTCTCACCAAAACACCAGGAAGCAGCTGGAGGTCATTGTGAATCCACAGAACAAAACCTAACTTTCTGTTTGAGAGCTTTTTCAAATAAAGTATTGGAGCAGCCTGGGATGAAAAGAAGGCATTACATGGAAAAGGAGGACATTAAGCAAAGTGATTCCCTGCCTCTCTTGGAAGACAGGTTAAAATTGGTTCTGTGTTGTAAAGTTTAAAATTACCCTATTTTTTGTCTCTTGTGCAGAAGCCCAAGGTCTGCCTAAATCAGAATCTGAAGTAGTCTAGGTAATCTGGGTAATATGAGGTAGCACTGACAACTGAGAGCAAGTATTAAAAATGGTTCTTGTGCCTGCTGCCCGGTGGAGCTCAGGTGGGATATTGTAAGGCAGGGCACCTGGGTCATTGCTGTGAAGCATCATCATCTGAGCAGACATCCTTCCAGGTGAGTATCAGTTATACCTGGGAATGGTAATAAAAGCTTTCTGTGTGCACACAAACTGTTCACACACACTTGTTCCCAACTCAGCCCACAGGAAGTTTTGGGAAAGACGGGAGCAACTTGTTCCTGCCACCTTTACTTGGGTGCTCCTCAGATCCAGGCAGCAACTCAGGCTGCAAGCAAGGAGCTACCTGTGCCATACCATATGTTCAGGGTAAGGTCAATGTTTCCAAGATATGCTGGGTCTCCAGCATGTGGGCAGGCTATTGTACTGTTCATGGGATGGAGGTCTGGACAGGATCTCTGACCTGCCCTGCCACTGGATGTGGAAAAGTTGATCACCACTGATTTAAAGTCACACATCAGGTGTGGAAAATATGTCATGTGCATTGGATGACATGAAAACAAAGGAAATTGGTGCAGAATCAGAGGCACTACAGTGTTTATTTACACTTGAGTCATGAATCAGTGCTCAGTGTCCCTGTGTAAAAAAAAGGAGGCACACATACATGCAGTAATGAGATTTTGAAACAGACATGAGTGTGGACCTAAGCAAAAAGTAAAATGAAGCAAGAAGCAGGACGTGAGAGTGTGATATTGTTTACTTAGTCAGAGATGGCATCTCCCCCATATTGAACTTCCAAAGCAAAAATCCTGCTGCAGTCTAAGTCTGGTCAGCTGCTTGTATATGACATTCCTCTTTTCCACCCAGTGAAACAGAAATGGAAGGGCTAGTGTCACTGGATGAACTGGTTGAGAATACAGAAATTACCACCAATAGAGTTTTTTGTAGGGTGGCTTTTGTATGAACGTGGTTTTGCGTCACCTGAAATGGAGCAAGACAGAGGACATAATGGTCATCAAGGCATTTAAGGGATCCAGACACTCGCAGGATTTGACAGCCCCTGGGATGTCTGTTGAGATGCCAAGGTATTGCCCAAAGGTACAGAAGAGGCACGTGGGTGTGTCAATACTTTTGCAGGTCAAGGTCTTAACTCCCCAAGTAAGTACTCCAATAATAATTCTGTCACAGAAGCAGCTTGTATCCACTTAGGACAAGTCTGTGTGCCTAGTATGACTTACTTCTTGGGATTGCCCTGGCTGTCCATTCCCTGTCAATTCACTGCCCTGGCTGTCCATTCCCTGTCAATTCACAAGCACCAGGTTTGCATCTTCTTTCTTCCCAAAGCACCTAAGCTCAATGTCTGGAGCTGATGTTGCACATGCAGTGCGTAACTGGCCATGGGTAGGAGAAAGTCCCTCTATTCTATATGAGTGTTAGACCTTTGTGTGCATGAGATGGACAGAAAATCCAGGCAAAGACAATTTAATAGTGTCTTGGAGTAAAAGGAATTCCCACTGCTAAAAAAGACTTTTTTCACAAGGAATTCAGGGTTGCCTCTCCCAGAGATAAACACATAAACTGTGAACATTCTTTCACTTGCCTATTGCCACATCAAAGAAGCAGCAGGAATGAATTCCTAGTTTAGTTCATGTTAAATTAAAATACATTCCAGTAAGGTGTCTCTGTGTGTAGTTTTTAAGTTGCAGTAATCCCACTGTTACTACAAAGAGACTTCGCTCATAAATAAACAAATTCCCAGCCTTGCTCCATTGCTTTCTATGGACACAAATGCCAAGGGTTGCATTTCTGTCAGAAACACTCCTTATTACACTCTGTGGTTGTTTCTGAAGAAATCTATTACTTTTAGGATGTTGATCTTAGAAGGATTCTTTGCATTTTCTGGTAAACATAGCACATCATTCTTGTATGATCCTGCAATTAATGTTTGTAAATTGTTTGGGAGACAAACCAAGCTATAATTTTTAGGTGTTGTCACAATAACAATCTATAATGTCAAAACACCATCAATTCCTCATCATATACAAAGTGAAACAATGGAATGGTATTAATGTTAGCACTGTTTGCTGAGCAGACCACCATCTACCTTGGTAGTTCATGAAGGGATGCTTTAAAGAAGCCTTTTAACATTGGTTTTTGCAACATGGGATATGCCAGGAGGATTTACACTATGGCTAAAGAAGCAGAGTGATCAGTTGTCCTCAGTGCCATATCTAGAATACGACAGCAGGCTGCACTGGTTAGTCTAGAAGCCATATATTTAGTCAGGTTATAAAGGTTTAGTGAGGTCAGGATCAGTCACCATCACTCATACTGGAGGGAAGAAAGGGGATGCTGAAGGGTCAAAAGTAAGTGGCAGAGAGATGTTGACTGCTGCTTATGGGTTTTCTGTGTGTTAAGTCTGCCATACCCAGAGATGGATGGGCAGGCAGGGAAGTGAGGAGAAGCAGGACTCACTTCATACTGGTAAGTTCAGCTGAGACTCAAGCACTCAGCACATCCGGACTTAACAATTACTCAGAAGTTGACCTTATCATGCTGGCCTAGTCTGAGGTACTCAGGATCTGGTACTACTGCAGGGAAAACCATCAGAAGTAGCATTACCACTTATTCAAAATAGGTGTTCCTCTGTAATGGTACTTACCTCATGCATTTATATGTAGATGTTCCTTGTCTCAGAGTTCTCCTGCTTGTCTAAGTAGGCTCTTTCAGTCTTTCCTCAGAAGAAGAGTACTCTGTTCCCTGATTGCCCTCCTTGCCTTTCTTGACCTTCCTTACTTTGAATTCATCTTTCTGGGCTAGGAGAGGCAGAATGCACAGAAGGACTTTTCATTGAAGTCCTACAAATGACTTGTTCAATAATAAGCGAAGGTTAATTTCAGTTAATACTTTACGATCTTGACCCGAAATATGTCCTCAGTTGCAATTTAGAGGGGCAGTTATGTTTTTGCATCTCCACCACAATCTCAATGCACTATCATCCCAGAAAACCTACCATCTTTGTCACTAGAACAGTCCTTTAGATGCAGCATTTGAAAGACAACCCTTACACATACTTAGGAGAAAATCATCAGTTCCGTTAGACATCTGGTGCTAAAGATGTAGAAGTCCTGTTTCCCTCTCTGTCCTCCTGGAGGAGGAGAGAAGGAACACGAGAGCACTGGATTAAGAAAGGGAGGTGAGCAGAAGGCCAGGGAAGCTTCAGTAAACTTCTGAAACTCCTGCAGGAAGCTCCCTGCCTATGGTCAGAATGAAAATATCTGAAGTGTTGGTGTCTCACCTGTCTGCTTTGTTCTCCACGTTGTGGAATTATATATGAAACTGCAGCCATGGGTCCAGATAACAGTGTATGGCAAGAGGGAAATGTGATGAGTACTTCTGGGTACTGTCCCCTGCAGCAAGCAAATCCTTTCAGGTGTTAACTTTATAATGAGTGGAGGACTGACCTGTATTTGTCCCACAGTCACTTTCTAAATATACAGTGCTTACAAGATTTTATTTTCAGTGTCTTATCTATGACTAATTCATTTTCTGTGTCTTGGAAAAAGCATATTATTAATAGGCAACAATAGTGAGGGAGTGAATCATAGGGCACCAGACTAGGGCCAAGTTTGGACTATCAGCAGTCTAGTTTCTGCTCTTAATTTCTGCTCTACCCCAACATAGTCATGTAGGCAGTCGGGGTATCACCAAAAGAGTGATGCTGACAGCTAGCTAAGGCATACTGAAAAGTGTCAGCTGTAGAAGTGGTGAGGGTGGACTTCAGCAGGAGCCAGAGCTTGTCATACCCACTTGCTTTTCATTCTTGTTGCTGTCTGTAGCCTGTGTCAACTCCATGTCACAGCATTTTTGCTGGGCTTAGCAGCAGCTGAGGACTAGACTGTAAAACCTGATGGAGCTAAGCCGTTTGAGAAAGGGTTTATACATCCCTCATACAACAAGCAGACCTGGGCTTTTTGAGACTTCAAAAGTTGGCGGTTTCTTAGCATAACCTTGAAGACTCACAATGCTAGGGGTTGTTGAATGTGATGTTGAGAATAAGTTTAGAAACACAGCAAGCTAACAAGATAGATGCATTCTGGCAGTTTATTTCACCGGGGACCAAAATTACAACTGGTGTGAATCCATAAAATTCTGTATCCTTCAGATGGGGAAGAGTTTCAAAATGATACAAGGATATATAGTTCTCCTAATGTGTTTTTAATCATCAAACTTTAAAGTCTTGGCAAATGGAAGACTGTTTGCCTGACAAACTATCAGATCTGTGACATCAGCAGGACCGAAGATATTCAATGAACTGGTCTATCAAACACATTTATGGAGTTACAAATAACATGCTACATATTACTTGGCAGATTGGGAAGCAGAGTATAAAACTATGGGGGAGTGTCAGCTCTTGAGGAAAAGCAACCAATGAGCAGGAGCCAGTAGAGACCTCCATATGTGAGATAAGATAAACTTAGTCTCTGGAGCAAGAAGCGGAGCCAATTGAGAACCCAAGCAAGAGTTTAGGAACAGAAAGGAATTGCTCCATTAGGAGCTGTGCATACAAACTTTTAGATCCAGAAAGCTTTGAAAGGCCCCCAGGAAAGCAGGGTGAAGCCATGGAATTTTGATGTAGTTTTAAGCTTGAAGAAGAGTCAGCTGAACCAAGGAAGAATTTAAAATTTCCTGTTAACTGAATGGTTAACCAGATGCGAAGATCCAGAAGTCCTGAGAATTTTTCAGACTCTCTGCTTTTTTTTTTTCTTTGGGGTTTCTTTGTGTTCTGGTGTTGTTTTTGGTTTTGGTTGTTTTTTTTTTTTTGTTTTGGTTTTTGTTTGTTTTGTTTTGTTTTGTTTTGTTTTGTTCTGTTTTGTTTTTTAAGGTCCTGGAAGCATAGCTTTGGTTCATTTTAAGGCTCCAAAACACTAAATTAAAAGCTCATTATATTCTTCAAGTAAGCATCATGACTACAGAGTAAAACAGCTAGAAGCGTGTGCCTCATGATATTTTTTTTTGTCATTTAGAGCTGACAGTCCTGACATTGAGACAGGAGCTGCAGGTGATTAATAATTATCAAAGCTTTTCAAATGCATGTTAAGAAAAGACCGGGTGCATTTGAGTCATCAGGGAGCTAAACTTTCAGGTCAGAAAAAAAAGAAGAGCTTAAGCCATCTGGGAATTTCAGATTCGGGGTCAGAACTGCATGAACCGTGGTGTGTTGTTGGGAATTTCTAGCTCAGCAAACTGTCTGGAGCCTGGAGGGAGTGTATCGGGGCCGGCAGCAGAGAGGGCGTGAGGAGAGTGTGAGTCATCTGGGACTGCAGACAGGAGAGGGCAGCTGCCAAGTGAGTGGGTGCCCCTGGGGAGGTTTGCATTTTGCAGGTCTCCCACAGCTGAACTCAGCGGTGCTTGGTACAAGCAAGAGAACTTTCCTCTGCCTGAATGTTAATATTTCCCAGACACACAATGGGAACTGCACAGAAAAGTCCCCCACCTTGCCAGTTCTTAGGGCTTCATCCTGCAAACATTTATATCGAAGTCACTGTTTATTGAGGCTGCTGGGTTTAACAAAGCTACTCCCTTGTCCATAGGAGGTGAGTTCTCCCAGCAAACCATATTCATTCCTGGTGGACTGACCTGGCTTCATGGCTGTTTAAATAAGAGATAAATGTTCCCTTTCCCTTCTGTGCTAAAAGATGTTTGTGATCATCTGGAACAACTGCATCCATTAAAGACAGCATAAGCCTCAGCTTTGAATATTTTCACCTTGTTTTCTATTATACAATTTATCATCTTTGCCTGTCAGCACAATAACAGTATACCAGTTTATTCAATAAATATTTTCTCATTTTCCCGATGAGCACTCATTATTTATGACTAGCAAGAAAACCTTTGCCTCCAATGGCAGAACGAGAATGTCTCCTTGTTTAATTACCATGTATAGTTAGATGCACGGTGATTGGGATAAAATAATTCACTTTCTATTCCCAAAAGAGTTTTCCTAAGTGCCTTGAGAGGCGAGGGGGAGTATGGCAGATGAGTGCAATCTCAAGAAGCACACTGTAATGGAATCCAGCACTAGGAGCCAGATGGCAAGTTTGCACTGAATAGCACATTTTTTTTTAATAGCTGTGAAAGTTCTCTGTCTGCACGTGGCTTTGCTGAATGACAGCCGAGAGCACTTCTAATTTATCTGGTGTTACACTTAGGTTATTCCTTTAGAAGGTTTCCCTTCTTTTTCATGTAAGATCTGGGCCCAGTGTCAGTACCAAAGCTAATGTTTAAGTATCTGTGAGAGTTCAGAAAGCAAACAGGGCAAAGCTGTGGGAGGAGAAATGCTAAAAACAAATGAAAAGAGAAAAATTAATTTAGGAGACTGCTAACAGCAAGCAGCACCCCAGTCTTGCTCTGTGCAACCCTCTGCAACATGGTTCTCTTGTGCAGGTCTCATGCAACATCTGTTGTGTCTGTTGGGATTTGCATACACATTTCAAAGGATGGGAATGAGAACCTGAGATGGTCAATGATTTCCCACCATGCTTTAAAATACAGTTGCAGTAATAAATGCTGTGTAAAGAATGTTGCCCTAGCAGTATACATATGAGTTTTATGTTAGCATGGTTCTCAGAGTTTCACTATAGTATTAGAGTCCACTTGGAATCTAATGATTTCCATCCATGAAATGATGATTGCACCCCAGATTTTTAGTTTTCTGACTCCATTAAGGCATAAAAACTCTCAAAACCCTCATGAATTAACATGATCTGTCCAAGTACAGTACATTTGCAAATGCCACTTTGAGTATGTAGAATCAACTGTGGTGATAAATGGAAGACAACACAAACCTTGCTGCTGTCTTCAGGCAACCATCTGACTGGTAATGCTCTTCTGGGCAGGGGTGATGGCAGCATTTGCAAAGACCACGAAGAAAACACACAATTTAAGAAGCATGGGCTTATGCACTGTTCTATAAAGCAATGAAGAAGGACTAGACTGAGACTTTCTTAGAATCAACAGATACACTAAATCTCCCCTGGAGTGGACATACATGTCACACATCCCTGGAAACTTGGCCTGTTATGATAATTGTGTATTGCTCTGGTACATACATTAAGTTCCTCTGCCTGAAGTCAGACTTGCCATGCAGCTCCTGTGTCTTTGACCACAAAAGTCTGTGACACTTCTTTCAGTGGAGCAGAACCATGGGTTCCATCTTGCTCATGTAACCTGTCTGCACCTGGGAAATGAAATCATGAATCTATCTTTGATAGCTGTTGTGCTTGGAGATGTGGTAACAGAGGTGTGACTCTAAATCACATCTCTTACCATGTGCCAAGCACATTTGTCAGCATGAACTACTAAGACTAGGAGAATTCAGAAACTTCTGGAATACAGTTTTTGAGTTAAACAAACCAAAACAAAGTCCATGTGTCCCCTATTGTCTATCTCTGCAGCTTTTTATTCTCTCATTGAATACTGACTGCCCTGTTGTTACAGAAATTGGCACTAAAAGCAAATGGCATTCTTCTAAGCTGTCTACATATTTAAAACTTTATAAATGTAAAGGCCAATAAAAACCTGCAAGCAAAGCTTTGTCTTGTTGGTATAATTGACGCTGTACCTAGCCCAATGGGCCTCAAATCAAACCCGTGATATGCACCCAAAAATAGGAAAGAGCATCTTCAGACATAGCACTTCTGCTAAGATGTCTGTCTCATCTTAGATAGGGATACCTGCATCTATTTAAACAGTAGAATTCATCTTTTGCAAAAGGCTGCCTTCAAAACAGGACTACTAGTGTCTTATCTGAGCCTCAGACATTGCTTTGGATTTCTGGGGGAGGGTCAATTCTACAAAGTCATCGCTATAACAGGCTGAAATAATTTTGCATTGCTTTTGCAGATAAATGCGTGTGGATAATGGAGGGTAAAATATCTGTTTCTTCCAACATTTTGGGGTATATTTCAATGACACAAATCACTTCTGTTTCTTTTTTCACTTTTTTTTCAAGTTCTATATATTGCTCAAATTTTTGCTTCTCATCTCCCATGGCAATGTGGATGAAATAATTAAATAAAAGGATGAATTTACTTTCTGTGCCCTTTCCAGCAGTCCTTTTCCTTATCTGTATCAACATTTTATTTTCCAGAATGATATTTAATTCTTCTAAGATGGGATTAGTTTTTCTTTAAAAAAAAACAACTCTAAAAAAACAGAAGAGGTAATTGGATCAGCTCAGTGCAGATAGACATGGTGAGAGCCAGACTGATGATGACTTAAAATCATCTTTTTACTCTTCTTTTTGAAGACTGCATTTTTAAATCATACTTCCCTGACAATCAATAAATGATTTTCAGGTTGCTTGTCAAATATTCCCAATTCAGATGTAGAAACAATCCCAAGCTGAGCCCAATAACTTATCATGTCTGACACAAAATTTTCCTGAAGGATGTCCAGCCTTGATCTGATGACATCAAGCTTTGGAGCACTCACCATTTCCCAGAGTAAAACATTCCCAGTGACTACTCACCCATGCTCTTGATAATTTGTTTCACTAACTCAAGATGATTTTAAAGCACTTTTTTTTTCTGATTTCCCAGATCAGCACAAAACCAATAGCCCAGCTCTTTCGGAGGCCTGACTCGACTCTTCTCTTGCACGTCTGAAATTTTGCATTTGAGGCATAATTTATCATTTATAAATTGTCAGCTTCTTAACTAGTTGATTACACCTACAGCTCAGGTCTAACTACTTCTACTCTTGTTCAGGGGCACAAAAAAATGCATCAAGATAAGTACCTTTGGAAATGTTTAAATGATCCTGATGTATATGGCCAGAACTGCTCCACTTGCAGACAGCGATAATCTAGCTGTCATGGACTAATGAACTGTAACCTGGAATTCTGGTTGATCCTGTCACCCTTGGCCAAAATAGTCCAAGGAGGGACGTGACGCATGTTGAAATCTTGTTTTGAGAACTGGACATTCGGATATCTTCCAGGACTGCTCTCAAGGTTGTGTTGTACTCACAGTGAAACTGTTTGGAAGAATTTAGAAAAACTTAATGATGGAGGACTATTGCCTGGACTCTGATGTGAAAAAAAACAAAACCTGTCCTAACTGCAGAGGCATTTCATGCCTTTTGCAAAGAATCCGCTTGGCCCTGGGGTTCACTTGCTACAGCATGAGATACCCTGTGGTTTACAGCTTACAGCCCTTCTACAGGATTACTTTTTTGCTTAAAATTAAGAACATACTTTTGCTTCATTTCCTTTTTCTATTGTCTGTGTAATTGAATGTGGCAGGTTTTAGTGGTTTTTTGCCTGAAAAGGCTTTTTAAATAAGCGTTTTCTATTTATTTTAGTATTTCTTCCCCCAGGAAACAGTATTTGGAACCATCTGGGAAATAATATTTTAACAAGCATTAAGTTGCCATCATTGAGACCACAGAGAGAAGCTGATGGAGGAGGGAGAAAAAGTGGCTGCTATGGGCCATCCTCTAATGCCATTTGTAACAACATGTATCCTGTCCTAGCTGAAAGGGTAATTCTCATGCTTCTCCAGATGAAAACACAGGGAACGATGAGTTCAAATCAAACAAACTGTCATTAAAATCACTGTAAGCCACTTAAAATTAGTGAAAACTGAGCTTAAGTCTAAATTCCCACCTGTTTGTTCTGGCACATCATGCAGAGAAGCGGCAGTGTGCCGTGCTTTTATCAGACTTCACTTTTTGCCAGCTTGCCTTACATAGAAGGTTGTCTGCAACTGGAAAAACCATGCTGTGAAGCTGAGAGAGGAGCTCTCAGTTTGGTAGGAAATGCCCCAAGAGTCAGCTCTAGGGCAATTTTGCTGCTTCCCGTGGCTGTAGGTACCTTCTGCTGCCCAGACTACCTGGCACGTCAGTGAAGTTCACTAGCAGGAGACATCACCTCGGAGTGCAGCTGGCATATTATATTTCCTTGCTCTCCAAGAAGGAAAGAAAATGTTTTAGCCAGTTAAAATGTTAAAAATAGCTTTAGACGTGAACAAAATTTTACAGGGAAAAATCAGTGAGCTTAAGAGAAGAAGGATGCCATGCTCTGTGTGCTGGCATCTGTGGCCAACAGCCCAGATAACAACTTGGACAGAAATCTGGGTAGGAGCAGTTTCAGTGAGTAACTTAACATTTCTGGCGGGCCAGCTAAATCAAAAGTCACACCTCTTCAAGCAGGATTGTCGTTCAGAGAGATTGGAGCGCCCGCGTTTAGCACTGCCTGGGGCTGTTGTGGACATGCTAATGGCTGCACACAGAGGGTATCAGCCAGCAGCTGTTTTTCTAGGTGCTTGAGAGCTGCCTGCCCTGAAAAGTACCAATTATCACCATTTAATGGGGCAATGTGGGGTGTCTAAAAAATACTGCAACAGAGATTAAGTCCTGCCAGACATTTCAAAGTAAAGGCCCAGACCAGGGCACAAACGACTCACTTCAGACAATGCTGTCAGCAATCCCAAGTAACGATTGCCCTGAAAAATGTTGCCAATGACAATAAAAGTAACCCGTTTGCCACCTCCAAAGTGCACAGGAGTTTCGTCTCCACCAACAATGGTACCACCACTTTATATTTCCATTCTGAGCCTAATGACTCTGACATCAGGGCAAAGAGTGATTTAGGGTCAAGACAAAGTGTAAATGGTACAAAGAGAATTGTATTTAGCAATTTCACCAAAGCAGTGAATTCATCAATTTATCAAATAGTCAAGCTGAAGTTAATGCCTGAGCATGCTTCTCAGCATCTTTTGGAAGTGGGAGTAAGTAAGCACGTCTATCTTTGAGGAAAACACTCCCATTTGTGGAATATGATCTCTGCAGAGAGCTCCTGAGCATGGAGTATGTGGCTGTCATTTCAAGGGATCTTTGTGCAACTGAGAGCTTCTCCACTTTCCAACTGAGTATGCAGACTGGCTGTGCATCTGCAGGATGAAACACGGAGAAAACCTCTCACCAGTTCTGCAAAGGTGCCAGTATGCACTGGTATTGTGGATGCTGTTTTCTTCTGCTTCCAGCAGAACATACTTTATCTCAGCTACTGCTCTGAGATGTTGGTAGGCAGATGCAGATGTGGAAAAGTGCAGTTTTTCTCTCCTTGTCATTTGTGGGTTTTACCTTACAAAAGAGATGTGCCACATTGTATTTCTAAGGTTTGATTTTGATTATGTGCTCAGTAAACACAACGCAGTGATGTTATTTCAGCAACATAGAAGGCCATTATCACCCGTGCCGATTGCATATGATGATGTTATACATTACATAGCCTATCAGTGTCTTGCTGTGTGGTTTCTTCTGTCCTTAAATTGTACACACAGTTTGAACTGCATTCTCCCCTTCCATGTTAAGGAGGAAATGCTCTAGGAGTCTTCAAACATTTCCTAACCACTTTTGGCTTCCCTTCATCAGTCGTTGAGTCAGGCCTTCAGTCCTTGGGCATCAGTACCTCACTTACAGGTCTGTGATTCTGCTACAGAGCTGCTCAAGGGGCGCTGCCCTGGGCTGTCTCTGCCAGCTCCACAGCCACAGGATACACAGAGATGGGGATTCCAGCCTATAGGTACCCCCACCTCTGGATGCCAGGCAGTGCAGATGCAAGGGGACACAAAGGCTTGTGCACGATGTTAGAACATCCAGGGCTGCAGAAAAGGCAGAGTTTTCTGTCTGTAAATTAATGCTCCCAGTGACCTTGCCATGCCAAGCAAGATGTTAAACAGTGCATGATTTCACTTTCTGGCCTAAAGCACACATGCTGGTAGAACTGAGGCTGCATGTGGGCAGACCCCACTTAAAGCAGCACAAAGGAAGAAGAGGGAGGTGGGATCACAGTGTAAGGATGGCTGGCAACAATGGGGATGCTCAGCAGTTCATTCTAAAGCTTAGTGAAGCCATTGGATTGTTTACGTGGTAAATCTGTTTTTTTGTTGGGTTACTGTGAAACACTCCCAACAATGTGAATAGCAGTTCCAAGCCAGTAGTTATATTGAATAGCTTTGTGCCAGCGGAAAAAACAACGAGAAACTAAACAGTTTATATAGTTGTAATCAGGAAACATTAAAATAAAATGGACACAAAACAAACCTCAAGTCAGCTAGTGATTTTGCAATTACCAAAGAATAAATTCAAATAATATAAAGGGGAGACGGTACGACAGCCCCTCTGCATCTGGCATTGATGTATAGAAACGTGTAACTGGTAATTAACTCTCTAAATGAGAGTTCATACTTTTTCACTTATGCATTGAAAAGTTTATCATATTTCATATTTGACGTATATTCACATAATTTTGAAAAAAAAATCACGTCTAAAATGCTCCATTTTAATTTTTGATTGTTCTGTAATTTTTGTGTTCCATAAGCTATGTGCTGGTAGCTAGCCTTGGGAAAAGCCTTCTTAGTTCTTTACAATTTGCTTTGTGGCCAGCACAATAAGTCTGCCCATAAGACTTTCCACTGCCTGAAGAGTTCACACTAGTGACCCTTTCAGGAGAAACAGCCAGTAATTCCTAATCTAAGGACAGAAGTGATAGATGATCTGCTTGATGAGCCCGGTTCAATCACAATTTATTATACTGGAATTCACAATTACTTACAAAATTAAGAGGAGGAAAAATGCACTCATTTATGTGAACTCTTTTTCCAAAACTCTGGAGATTAAAACCCAACAAATCTGTGGCTGTTCACTTTAAAAATACTGCTGGAGGAGGAGGAGGAGGAGGAGGAGGAGGAGGAGGAGGAGGAGTATTAGATCCAAGCAAAGAATTCATTGCAAATAATTTTTCCAGAAGGTCTGGCTAATTCTGTTTGCCAGTTTTGAGATTTTTAAGAACCTTTTTTCAAAATTATTTTCTGTATGTTTTTAAGAAACTTTGATCTCTACAAATATTAGCAAACAGATAATAGCATAGCAGCAAATATGTGATTCCACTGCAGATCTGCCACTAGATCTTATTAGTTCTGGCTAGAGATTTGCTGCTGATTTCTCTGAGCCCAGGTTAGGAAAAACTAAATATTGTCTTATTTTCATGTGATGGTCAGCCTAAGTAAATTAAAAATTGCCTTTCCATCAATAGTACCATAAAAAAATTACTGTTTCAGACTTCTACTAATTAACTATTTGTTAAGCTATTAACATTGAATAAATGCAAAAACCACAAAAAAAGGTGAACACTTCTTATTTACTCAAGATAATTTTTAGGTATTCAGGCATCTCTGGTGATAAAGAAGAGGGCACATTGTTTCTGCACGAAGTCATTCATGGATGCCCGGCATTGAAAAACTGACACCTTATCACTGCTGCAAAGGTATTTCGACTGTGGGATCACTCAGTGGGCTGAACAGTCAGACGCCAAGAATGGGATGTGCAGTAGGCAGGTTAGTAAAGTCATTCTCCATGCCCTGGAAGGGAAGGAAACCATCTGGTCTTATAAAACAGATGTCCTAAAATCATACAATCTAGAAATTTCATCATTAACTACACAATTAATGTATTAGGGATGCTGGAATGACTGTGTTTATCCTTTAGGAAATCCTTCCATCAAAGGAATCACAAGTCTGGCCAGATGAGAACAGATCCTCCAAACTTGGAAATGGGCATTTCCCTCTGCTCAGTTAGAGAACTACATTTTGAGATCTCCATTTATACTTATTTGGATAAAAGGAATAACATGAATTCTATAAAGACTTTTGGATTCCTGAGTTTGTTCTGCCTAATTGATGAATTTTTTTCATAATTTTTTTTTTTTCTACACGACTGAAAGACTCCAGCTTTTCATCTCTGGCTGAGAAATGTGGATTGCTAACTCCCTCACTGCTTGGTCATGATTTGGGCTCCAGGCCTGTTGGTTCCACGACTGCCATCACATCGCATATAAATGTATTTGAAGAATGAGGGCTAGATTCTCAGACACTGGAAAAATGATAACTTCATTTGACCTCTGACTTTTGACACCTATTAAGCAAAATTCTCTCCTTAGTTAGCCAGCTGACTCCCTAAAATAGAGGCCTTGAAGGCTGTGAAATAACTCCAGATACATAGGTAGAAGTGAAAGCAAAACTCCTTTGCAATAGTAGCCTGCTATCTCGCAGCCATGGATTTTTCACTTCCCACAAGCCTATTATGTATGGAGACCAGTTAGAAACCTCTCAAGATTTGCTCTTGATACAAATTACTTCAGTTTGCCTGGGAAAAGACAGCATTCGAGATGAACAAAGCTCCCTGATTGAGCTCTCAGTGATTAATCACTGCAAGAGTGTGTGGGAGGAAGGAGCTGAATACTCTGACACAACCCTACCTAGCTATTGAGACAACTGGGGGGAACTGGAAAGGGAACAAGGGAACAAGAGGGTTTCTGCCCAAACTCTCATCCTGGAGGTTTACGGAGAGGAGGTTTGAGGTATGAAAATGCCGAAGGACAAATAGGAAAGATTAGCCAACGCAATCTGGCTAATGGGTTTGCACTGTGGCACATGCCGTGTGTGCTCTTGGAAGGAGATCAGTTTTGCAGAGGAGAAGAGGCTGATGTTTGGTGTTTGCCAGCTTTGCATTAGCATATGAGCCAGCACCACTCAGCCCAGCAGCCCGACAGCAGGGCTGCTTGTCCCCATAGGGGGGCCAGGTGGGAAAAAAGGAGTCCAGACCAGTGTCCATACACTTGGCCTCTGGGAATGGGCTTGATTACACGGGCCATGGCTGTTCCAATGGCTTGGTGCACAGACACTGCTAGGAAGAGACAAAAGCAAATGTTACCAAAGGCAAATAGAATAAGCCTGGGAAGCCTGAGATCTGGGTGGATGTCTGGAACAAAACAGCCTTTGGGATGTGGGATGTAGCAAAATTGGCTGAAGTCTCACCACAAAGGTTTGCGAGAACTCCCACTGCTGTATGGAGATTGCTGCCTTCTCCTGGTGAGCTGGGCAAAGCACAGCTGGAGAAACAAGCCCAGCACAGCTGAGAGTCTTGTTCTGAAAGGCCTGGCTCTCTCAAACTTCTGTGCCCTTAACATTATCCATTTTTATATTTTGTATAAAAAAAAATGACATGCAAACCCGTAGTGCTAAAACCAGTTGCAAGGACCTCACTGATTCTATTTTTGCTACACAGAGAATATCCCATGAAGTTTCCTCCTCCCCCCTGCAAAAAATGACTGAGGAGAGGGAAACAACTAATACCTTCCAAGGCATCAAGGCAAGCAAAATGAAGAGGACTTTGGAAGAAGTAGGATTTGGACATCTCTTGGTTACTAAAGTGCTGTTTTTCTGCCAGGGCAAACAGACAGAAGGGGGAAGTGGACGAGGGAAGTTTCTTTGCTGGAGCTCCCTGCTTGCTAAAACTGCTCCCGGAGATAAGACGTGGATCAAGGGAGATAGCAGGCTTGGCTTGCCTCTGCTGGGCTCTGCGGGGCTCTGCTCTGCTGTACGGAGCCTAGCCAAGCTGAGCGTGTGCACAGCTCCTTGTGAGGAGTAACCCACTGGCAGCTGGACACCCTGGAGGATTTACAAAAAAAAGTTGTAGCCATCTTTCCCAGATGTATTCTGGAGATGAGTTGTTTCACAAACAGCCTTGCCTCACTCGGACTATCTGAGCTCCTCTGGAGAGCCCTGTTGAAGGCCAGGGCCTATCAGCTGTCCTGGCAGGAGTTTGGAATTGTGCCCCCAGGCAGTGCCGAGCCCCACACCTCTGGCTCATCACACTGTGCCCCGGCGAGTCCACCGGACCTGCCCTCACACCACAGCCCTCAGGCTGCCCAGTGCCCTCTGGGAGACTCTCGCCCTCTCCCGTCTCCAGTGGTATTCTTCTGCCGAGACTGTTTTTTGCTTTGTGAGAGATCAAAGGAGAATAAACATCTCCATCTTCCCTCTGAATATATCCAGCCTAATATGCATGGTATTTTTATTGTGGAAGGGAGCGATTTGTAAGAAGAAATGAAAATCTCCAGCGTGTCAGCTCATAGGAGCTAATGATGTTTACACAGACATACCACACTGATGGAATAGTCCCAACATCCCCTTCTCTGGGAGGGGGGAGGGGAGGAAAAAAAAAAGGGGGGGGGGGGAGGGAAAAAAAAGGGGGGGCAAAAAAAAAAAAAAAAAAAAAAAAGAAGGAAAAAGAGAAAGGGAGAGACAGCGGAGAGAGGAGTGACCCACGCTCCCCTCCCCCGGCTCTTTCCTGCGCAGCAACCTGTACTTGACCCTCCCGAGCCTGGCTCTGCTCAGCCTCCATCCCGCCCCGCCGGAGCCGCAGCGCTGATACCAGGCAGCTGATGCGCCGCCTCATCCAAAACACACACTTGGGGGAGGCGCACGCCCACGCCAAGCTTCGGGGGGGCTTGGGGGCCGGGGAGGGACGGCACCCACTTTCCCCAGTCCCGCCTGGCCGGGCCGGGCTGTGCTGGGCCGCCGCCGCTGTTTGCCAAGCACTACAAGTGGCGCGAGAAACGGGTCCACTTCAGGGTGGAAATATTTCAAATGCTTCACGGGATGGAGCTGGGGGAGAGGCTGCGCGGCCAAAATTTGCAGGAGGAGGGACCGCCTGTGCCCCCCTGCCCTGCTCCCTCAGCCCCTCCCGGCCTGTCACCCCCGCACCCTTCTGAAGTCCAAATTCACGCGCATTTGGATGGGCTGGCTGGCGCACCCCGGGATCGGGAGCTCTGGGCTCCACCGGTCCCTTTGCTTTCTCATCCCTTCAGCCCTCCATGCACCCATGGGTGCATTAGATTATCTCTGCGGGGGCACATCCCAGTGGCTGTCAGCTTTCTTGGGCAAGGAGCATGGAAAGGGGTCCCTGGAAAACCTTACGTGCTTATAAAAGGCAAAGGAAACAGAAGGTGAAAGGTCTCAGAGTTAAAAAAAAAGTCCTCTATGAGTCAAATTTTCACATTCAGTCTTTCAGCCTTGCTAGTTCCAAGTTGTTTCTGTGTTGTCTAATCCCCGGCATCCATGTTTCTGTTGCTGCTCAAGGGTGAAGCAGAGAGTAGCTGAGTAGCCACTCTCTACCTGCCCTGTGTGTTTCCCTCTGTTTTTGTGTTGGGGAAGAACTACTACAATGCATTTCTGTGAAATAAAAATTCCCCTGTTAAATATTTCTTTTATAATCCCTGTAATGTACACAGTTTTTTTGCCACAGATTTTATAGAAAATCTTAATAGCAAAGCCTTTTTTTCCTCCTTATTCCTTGCTTTCTAGTTTGTGATTATAATTTTTTTTTTCCCCCAGTGCCTTTGTTTCCTGAAGGACAGGGCTTGCTTCTAGCAACAGACCAGGTTGCTCTGGACTGACCTGTTTCCCTTGGAGCTGATATGAAGACCCTGGCTGGGTTAGGGCACCAATGGAAATTTCAGGCTGTGCACAAAACATCGAGGCTGCAGGAAAGCCAAAGTGAAAATTTATTTGTAAAAAACCACTGTGGATAAAGCTGTGTGGAATAGTTCCTCAGCTGTGGAACTGCCAAACACTTACACAGCTTAGGTAGCATTGATCAGTTTGTAAACCCTGTCCCTGTTCACACGGTCACTTTTTGAATGGTGCTGCTGGTAGAGAAATTGGTCCCAGAGCAGCTGGGCACTGAAGGGGATGTGTTTATACCCAAAGCCATAATGATTTTGTCTAGAAAGCACCTTTTATCTGAGCCTGCTCACAGTATGCATTGTAGTGAGGGTGTGAGATTAGCTGCTTTTCCACACTGAGAGCTGAGAAGGTTGCCAGTCTCCTAAGCTTTGGAGCTAGGCATTAGTTTTTTTTTTTTTTTCTCTCTAGCAGCTTCTATAGAAAACACAGATTTTAAATCCAGTCTCTATCTTGAGTTTACTATTGTCTTAGTGCATCTCTAAAGATAGGACAAGTGAAATATGATGGAACAAATGGCCACAGAGGATCTTGCCGTGGTGTACCCAGTCAGTCCCCTCACATGGCCGAGTGCAAGCAGCTGTGAAAATAGCTATTGAGGGAAACAAGTATTGCCCAATTCACCTTATTTTCAGGGTAAGGCTGAATGATTTTCTCTGAAATCAAGAAACTGTTCTCAGCATTCTGTGCTATATTTTTAAAACAGTGTTGCTGAAGGCTGGAAACCACATATAGTCATTTAATTCTGAAACATCACAGAATCAAGGGGTGCTGAGTTTCAGCTGTGTAGGGGATGCAACTGTGGAACCTTTAGTAGGTTGTCCAGTACTTTCTCTAATTTACCTGAGCCAGTGCCTCTGCACGTATTTGCTGAGGAAAAGCTCCAGTCCCTGGCTCAGGACAAAAGACCAAACTCATCTGGCACTGCAAAAGAATGGAACTATTATTTTTCTGCTTGGGAAATATAAGCAAATGTGTGCCAAATACCCAGTTCTGTGATTCTAAGCATTATACTCATGAATGTCCTTACAGAAATAATGTGGTTACTGGTGTCCAGACCTCTGTCTGTGATTTAGTGTCCTGTAGCTGGGCTTTGCACTTCTCTACAGTTCCCCTTATCCATAAGCCTTCCAGTTTTTCAGATTTCTAAGCAAATACACTCCAGAGTAAAAAAATGTCGAGTAGTCCTATTTTGAAGGCAGCCCATCAGTAAAACCCACTCAACATCAGATAACTTGAACTGTTCTGATTTAAATCAGCTCCCAAGGCCCCTGATTCTCCCATCCTTAAATACACCACAGGGCATCTGTTTGTGTGCAGTGTCCTGGTGTTGTTCACCTCACCAGTGAATAGCCTTGATTTTGTGCTCCACTTCGAAGCCGGTAAAATCACTTACCTTTTCTCATCATCCTGAACAAGGTATAAGGAAACAAACAGACAGAAAGCTCCTTATTAGAGAAAAATGCTCTTGCATCAAGTTTCTCTCCCATTTAAGACCTTGTTTTCAGTGTGTAACCTGATGCTGGATGCTGCTTGGATTATTGTAATGGCTGCATACAAGATTGAGGAGTACTATGTTTCTGCCCTCCCTCTTCCCAATTTTTCCCCATTTTTACCTCTGTCTTATTTTTCTTTCAATTCAAGTTCAGGAGCTCAGTTGTAACTTATGTTGTTGACATTACATGCTTGCCAAGTTTGGGTATTACAGCACTTGTGCAGCTCCAGTTTCATTCAGTTTTCCCTTTGTGCTTTATCCCTTTTATCTTTGGCCCTATTAATGTGATTGCCCTATGACAACAGTTGCTGGAAGACATACAGGAGGGCTGGATCAACCCGTGTTTCCCGGTGGCTGCTGAATGAATGCTGCCTTCACATTGGTGCTGTACCCCGGCAGAAGAGGGCAGGAGAGCCTGTGCAGCTCTGCTCCTGGCAGGGAGATGTGTGTCTTCCTCGGGGAACTTAGCTGGTCGTGCTAAGGATACTCCAAAGCAGCCCAGCAAAGCAGACTTTTGCAGTTCATTGAATAGCAAATGGGCAGGTTTGTTTTCTATTTATTTCTCCTTTTATCCTGCTAGTGAGGGATCATCAGCATGCAGACAGTATCTAACACTCCCAGATAAACTGCATCTGTACAGACTCATTCAGACACAGGCTATAAATACTCGCCGCCTGTGCACAGACTGCCGCCACGCTCCCTGGGTGCCTCTTCCAGGGCAGACTTTTCCAAAAGGTTTTTGGAAAGATCCTTCTGCAGTGCCCAGACCATGCTGCGATGAGACCTGAGAGCTGTGATTAGCAGCATGTGAAGGCTGCTATGGCAGAGGCACGGACCACTTACCTTCTCCATTTTATACCTATATGGTGTCAGTGCTGTGATTTAAGTAGGTTCCCTGTCATCTGCGACATAAATTACAGCCAGCATTCTGGCGCAGGACTCTGGGAGCCATTCAGGGCATTTCCCTTTCCAGAGATTTGTTTCCTCCAGAGCAACTCACTAAAGTAATGCCTTCCTCCTTCCCACTGCCCTCGACTTCATGTTATGGACACTGTTAACCTGGTGCTGCCCTTCTCTTAACCCTGACAGAGAAAAACGGAGCAGGATGGTAAGGAAGAGTTAAATAATTAATGTAGAGGTATCTAATTTTCCAAATCTTGCCTAATCCGGCTTTCCAGTTTAGCATTCATTTTCCCCACCCTTTGTATATACCAGTTTCAGCCCTTTATCTCTCCTACTTCTAAATATTTTACTGGGGTTTTGTTTTATACAGCTGAGAGGAATGCTGTTCTGATAAAACAGGGCTATAATCTCCTCAGGCTGCATTTCCTTAGTTCCCACTCTTCATCTGTAGCTTTTAAACAAAAAATCTTTACTAGATGAAAATAAAGACGGTGAATTTCAGTTGTACATTTAATAATTCATAAATCAAATGAAGTTCAAACAGGTTCAAAGTTTAAAAGTTTAAAAGTTTTGCTGAAGCTTTAAAGTTTAAACTGTCAGAGACTTTGACAAAAAACTTTTCCTGTCTGGAATATTTAAGATTGTTAAACCATATTACATGCATGGCTATTGCTACATCTTTTCAACCATAAGTTGTCTTCTAAAAGAATATTAATTTTATGTTTTTTTAAACAACTAATACATATGCAGTATAAAGGAGCATATTATTAGGGTAAAGAAGATCACAGCTTTATAACCTGCATATTATACAAAGTTTTTTCAGGCCAACTTACTTTGGCCAGCAAGAAATCACTTGATTTATTAATGCTGCTATGAGCTAGAGGGGTAGGAAAGGTCTCCTTTTAATGGCTTGGCCATTAGAAAAGAAGAATTCAGGCGAGTGTACACAACTACAAAGTCTGAAAAGCATTAAGTTTTATGCATGATGTCCTTCCAAACTTTGGAAAACATTGAGGATCTGTTTCTGTTCTTGCTTACACCAGTATCAGTATTGAAGTCTGAATGCCACCGAAACCAGAATGCCACTGAAACTAGTGAATTTGTATGTGATCTTGTTTATACTAACTTAATTTCCATAATGTATTCAAAGATCCCTTTATTTGTATTTTTATCATTCGCAAAGCATTTAAAATATTTTCAGAAATATATTAATTTCATTCATTGCATTTCTGAATGCAATTGCAGCTCTAAATGAGATTCTGTGAAAGAAATATAGCACACTAGGCAGATGCTTACACCTAAAAGGAGGAACAAATTTCCTTGGGGAAAAACTGGCATGGCATCAGAGGAAACCCACCAACATCCAGTGGCTGAGACCCAGGCTCAGCTGAGATGTAAGCACCATCAGTAAGCCTAGAATTTGACATCTTTCCTTCAGTAAAAATAACACACACTCTATCTGTCATTATTAGCCTCTAAAATTAATTTAGTTTTCATGAATGAGCTCATGAAGTAAGCTGCTTGTTATGGTAAAAGCAGAAACATTAATGGCTCTAAATGGTTTTAGCTGATAATAGTCTGATAGACGGGGCAAATGGAAATAGGCATCATAAGTTGCTTGGTTTCTAAAGGAAGTAAGGATTGGAGAGAATAAAGTGAGGGAGAAAGGCAGTTCATGGTTCTTCTTGTAGCATAAAGTGGCAGTAAGAAAGGTATGCCTCAGAGTTATTTTTGACTCTTTAAAGCAGACTAGTTGCAATGCTAAAAGTTCAGCAGAGAGCAGAGTCATGTTCTTCCATCAGTCAGGAATCCCGTACTCCTTCTAATAAGAGCAGATTTTTTCCAGCAAGCAGCACAGAATATTATGCACATGTTACAAGACTTGTCTTCGGTCTCTCAGACTGCCTCACCCTCACTGAAGTTAACAGTGAATAAAGGACAGTTTCCCAGCATCCTACTCCAGTGGATTTTCTGTCCCCTCCCACGCCCCCGGGCTCATTGGAATAGCATGTGAATTGTGATGTGAATGAACTGCAATGAAGGCTTACAGTGTCATGTCATGTCTCATTTTTCCTGCCAGGAGATAATTTACAAAAAGTCAACAAAGGGGAGATACAAAACTTGCCAAATAAAGTTATTTAAAAACATATTTGTGGTATAGTGTTCACACAATGCAATTCATAAACCTTAGCAAGCACCCAGGACTAGGTGCCCACAAGTATATTTACCAAGAACCAAGCACTGGGGATTAAAACTGAACGTATCATGAGGGAAGACGACTAGAACTTCCGAAGTACTGTCCAAAAATTCCTTCATCCTGAGCTGGAAGATGCCTGTGAGCAGAAAGCACTCGCACAAGGTGGATCCAAACCCCAATCCACCACCTCCCCCCCATCTAGAAGGTTTAGGTATCTGGCTTAAGGTTGGTTATAGGGTGCTGCTACCCCCACAGGGACCTGTTGAACCTGTGTGCCTGCAGATTTTCAGTGATCTCTAGGATTAAGCAGCTGAATACATGTTTTCTATTTAAAGATTTCAGGCTTAAAAGCTTCGGATCCTCCTGTTCATTTTGGAGATATCACTTAAGCGTAATAACATGACTTGGCAGTGTCTTGCCCGTAGTGAGTTTGTTCTCATTTCTGTGATAGTTTAGCATCATCAACTTGGAACTGACTTGCTTTTTATCCTAAATGGCAAAGAATTGCTGAATGACTCTTTTATAACTTGCTGAGAAGAGGCAGTGGTCATCTTATGACAAGGTTATAAATGAATTGCAAGTCATGATTTCTGTTAGCTTAAGCACACAACATCAACAGGTTGTATGGAGATTTTATTTCAGGGACTGCTAACTGGTATGGCCAATGCCCCAGATGCTCCTTGCTCGTTGTGCTAAATGAAAAGCTGCAGCAAAGGGAAATCCAGCAGCCATACCAAGCAAACAATGCTACAAAATATCTATCCTCTACTTAATTTTCAGGCCACAGCTCTTTGGGGACTGCTCTGCATTCTTCTGGTGGCTTTCCTCTTTAGTACCCTCCCTGCTGGGCTCATCTAGGGAGAAAAAGAGCTCGTTACTACACAAAAACGTGGGTAGGGCCACACGAGAAGGGACATTTTCACCAAGTAGCGCTAAGATATCTTGTCTTGGTGGAAAAGAGGACCCTTATATTCCTCTCTCAGATTATATCTTATTTGATTCCCGTGTTTAAAATTTTAGGCAACTTGTGTCCAAGGCTGAACCACTTAGTCCTGTGACAGGTACAGTGCCAGAAAGCATAGAAAGGATGGAAATAGCTCCAACTGTGAAGAAGTTCTGGCAACATCATTTGCAATTGTTACCAGCCTGGACGGGCCTCTCAGATAGGTCAGGGTACAGATCCAGTGAGGTCAGGGTGAACAGTTTAGGGATGAGTAAAAGGCTGACCCCAAGAACTGTTACACAAATGACTTTCTTTCAGCATGTTGGATGAGGAGTCAGCCTTGGAAGAATAAATAAGGAAAGTAGCTTCCCTATGTGCTAGCCAGCACCCTGCTACCAGGCTGCAGAAAAGAGAAGCAAACACCTGTTTGCTAGCCTTCAGGAGCACACAGTTTCCTCTGGGAGGTGTTTTTCAAAGCCTGAAAGCTCCTTCCTCACATACTCCCTGTTTTTAATGATGGACTCATCCATCTAACACGTGTGATGCTACAGGGCATGCAGGAGGACAGGACCTAGCCCTCCTACTGGGCTACTGTTCGCTGCCTATTTGCAAGGCTTACCAGATCTGACCACCAGATCTGACAGATTTCAGCAGATCCTTTGCCTACATGCAGCAGTGGTTTTGCAATTGTTCCCAGTCACGGATGTAGAGAGAGCAGTGGGAGACTGAGAAGCCGAAGTGGCCCTTGAGCAGCTGTTTTGAGGAATTCTCCTCAAAGCTACTCTACTCACAGTCGCCGCCACTGGAGTGAGTCTGGGAATGTTCCCTGCCCTGGGTAAGGAGCAAGAGGAGCTCAGCTTCGCACTTGATGCTGGAAAACTTCACAACGCTCAAATTTCAGCTCACTGCGTGCATTTAAAAGGGTTTCAGGATGGGACAGTTCAGAACTAATGAGGCTACTTCGGATGTCCCATGAACAGGTCCTTTAATGACCTAGCAGATATTGTTAGTTCACTAAGAGGTATATGTGATGCAGGCTTTGGAGTGTTACAGTCTTTTCTGCATCACATGCCAAGCCAGAGCTGTGCCTTCTGACTACTTTTAATGAAGAGAATGTCTGAGGTCTTGTTTTGCAAATGTTTAGCCTGTTTTAATATAGAGGACCTTTGGGTTTTGAAGACAAAAGGGGAGGTTTCCTGGGAAGAGTTTTGATTTTACTGGTCTTCTCAAAGGAATTAAAAAACGAAAGGAAATAAAGGAAATAAATTCTGCATTTTGTAACCACCGTACTTATGTGACAAAACCAAACAAAAACAACCCCCCCAAAATACGGAGAAAAATCCATCAAATCTGAGACAAAGAAAATTGGAGTGACATAGTTTTCTAGATCTGGCCCTCAACCACAGTACAGCTTGGAGTGCCTTATTATACCAACTTATACCATTGTATTTTAGCAAGGAAATTTACTGTAATGACATTAGGTTAGGGAGTTTTCTTATGGTATATTTATACTGCAGCAGAACCCTACTTGCACCCAAAGACCTCTATGTCATCAGACATAGGATGAAGCTGAATTAAGGAGGAAAAAACTGCAGAAAAAGGACTCACAGAATTTTTGTGTGTGTCTTACTAGAGTGAAACATCAGAGCAAATAAGAAGAAGGTGCCAGTAACTATGGCAAGTGTCTGAACTGTCCCACCAGAAATACCCTGGCCTGTTACCAAAGGGACTGAGGCACAATGAACAGCAGATATCTTGCTGATATTTTATGAAACCATCCTTTCTCAGCATAACATATCAGCTTTCAGAAACTGGCTACTGGACACCTCCTCCCTGAATTTCTCTAACCCTGCCCAGATCTGTAGACTTCATCCCTTCATTACACTCTCAGAGAAACAAGTGCCACCATTGCATTCTGGGTTTCTACAGGAGAAAAGGAATCCCTTTTGTTTGTTGGTTGATGGACTTTACACCGGATCTGCCCAGGAGGTTTCGCTGACATGGAAGGGTGGGCAGGTCTCATCAGCGGCAGGGGGTGGCGCCAGGGCTGTGATATTCTGCCCTTCTCCCTGGCCCCAGCCTTGGCCTCACACAAGCTCAGGAGGTGCTCCTCCAGCTCTCTGATAAGCTGCTTCATGGAGCTAAACCAGCAGGATACTATTCAATTGACTTCATTTCTAACCTAGGAGAAGACTGGATGGCCAAGGCCTGTCTTAGGTCAGTTTAGGCTGCTGTGGACGTGTAACTTCATTTTAGAAACATGATAGCTGTTCCCATTTCACTTTCTTTACATCAGTAACTTTTCTGTAAACTAGTAAGTATTATCTCTCTTACACTTGCCTGTGTTCCCACTGGATGCAAATAGATTTCAGAACACAATTCTTCTGAAGATTGCTGGTTTAATCTCAGTGCAGTGCTGTCAGTTATGACCTTTAGTCCCACATGCTGAAGATAACCTCCTGAAATCAATGGGGTTCCCTGCAAAGTTGCGCTCTCTACAGCATTATCAGGATCTTGCTTGCAAATTACACCAGCAACCCCAGGGTCCAGCTACCTTAGCTTGCTAAAGCAGGTGACACAAAACCAGGGACAAGCCCTGGAGCTTCTTGCAGCCTTTTCTGCCATCATCTACCACATTCCTGATTTCCCCTCTTAGGAAAATTTGAAGTTGGGATGACAGCGTATGTAAGAAGACTTGAGGCAGTAGACTGTCCATTTCTGGGGGTAGGAGATAAAAAGCACCCAAATAGTTCTCAGTCTAGTTTTGTACTTGTAACAACATTCTTATCCTTTTCTTCATCTTCTAAATTATAAAAGGATAAAATCTGCTTTGGAGATAGTCCCTTTTCCAAACCACAGGGTGATTTCCCGTATCTCGAAATCTTTCTCTGCAATAACTTTGTGTCCTGGTGTTCAGGGCAGCTGAATGGAGAGGAACTTCATGGACTCCAGGTATCAGAGATCCCTGCAAGCCTGTGTGTCCCAATAATCTGTCTCCTGCTTTTTGCAGGAGAGTTCTGCCAGACCTTCTGGACCAGGGCCTGTGGTTTTGGAAGAGGAAACGTTATTTGTCTCATAATACAGACATCAAATACAAATAAGGGAGCTGCAGTTCCTGGCATGAGAGCTCTTTGTAGCAATTTACTATCCAACATCCTTATAATTAATGAGGGCTATAACCACTATTTTTAGTACAGCTAAAATGAGCTATAAGTTATTAGAGGGAGACGTGTTGTGTAATATGTGACTAATGTACCATTTTACCAAGAATTTGTATTACATTGCTGAAAATTGCAGGGAAATTACTTCCAGAGTATTCCAAGTGCTCTAGATGCTCTTTGAATGTACAGTAAAAAGCAATCTTCAGCTTAGCTGGTCTGACTGGCTAATTAAGTCAAAGCCTTCAGAAAATTCAATTACTATAATGTAAATTCACTCTGCATATTGCAAGAAAGAAGCGGCCAAATGTATTTCAGGTGTCACAAAATTGAAGTCATTGAAATTAGTTGGGACAAGAGGTGGAAAATGGAAATGGGAGAAGATTACCAAAGGCAGAATTGATGAAATAAGATGTTTCATTTAATGGGGTAATTAGCATAGCCATTAAAGCCTGTCTAGGGAACAGAGGCCACAGGCCCCTGAGCCTGCAAGGTTAGGGCAGAAGTGGAGGAAGATGACACGATGGGCTGCGAGGGGGAGGTAGTTGAAACCCACGCAGGTACTAGGAGAAAGCCACCATCTCAGAGTAGGGTTTCGTCTCTGCCACTGCTGAGCTAGTCAAGTATCTTGCATGATTTGCTTCTTACCTACCTTCGCTTAATTGCACTATCACACATTATCCACCATCAAAATCCTGACTTGGAAAATGGAGATCCAGAATCTCTGTGTATTTGACCCATCGTTTCGGTATGCCAGCTTCCCAGATACATGCCCAAAAACCCTCAACAAAAACCTCCCTCTCATGCCCCCACACCCTCTCCCCCAGGTAACAACCCAAAGTAACACCCTTCTTTCAAAAGAAGTAGTATAAAACTTTTTTTTTCCCCCTTCTCTGGAGCTGGGGCACATTCTTCCCTACATAATGATGTTGTTTTCTTGTCTGGCAATGTTGTACACACTGTCACATCTATTTGCTATGCAATTCAATTCATAAAAGTCAGCAACCTGTTGAAGTGATTACTCGTATTTGCTCAAGAGACGCCCAGTACTGGAATTGCAGGGAGAGTGCATTACAGGTTGGAGTTACAATATTGACCAGGATCTGGGGAGAAGCTTGTACAATCACATTAGCCATTCCTATTTATGACTCCTAAGCTAGTTAACCCTAATACAGCTACTCTTAAGAGATACAGATGGGAAGTAACTCTGTAAAAACTGCATACTGTATAAAGTTTATGTGCAATCAAGTTGAAGATGGAAAGATGGGGGAGTGGATCCTTGAGATGCAGATTACTTCAGCTGCTAGGCAAAAGCACTGGCGTTGGCTGGAACATCAACTGTTCCAGCCTAGACAGCGACATGTTCTTGAGAGAGTGCTCCAGCAAGGAGTATAAGGTCACCAGCACTGGCTTGGTGCCTCACTGCCTGAAGGATTTTTGTCTGTGCCTGGAGAATTTTCATCTGCATCTTCTAGGCACTTCCCAGCAAAGTGGGATAATGTGAGGCACGTTGAGCACAGATGCAAGAGGCAAAACAGGCAGGGAACCTATGTGACTTTTTCTTCACCAGAAAGTGAGACAAAGGTAAAAAGAGCCTGTATTCATTATGGAAGAAAAAAAAAATTCCCTGTGATGGAGCACAGCCCTCAGAACACAAACTGGACAATGGAAATGGCAGTGGGATTTTTCAAAGCACGAAAGTAACTTAGCAACATGTATTTATTTCCTGTTTTAGAAAAGGTGCTATGAAGGCATGAATTCCTAGGGGATGAATCATATATAAAAGATACACATTGTTTAGCTTTGAAATTGCATGCGGAATGCCAATGAGATAATTCAGCACATGTTGTCCTCCATTCATAAAGACCTCGCATATTGATCACGTAGCAGGTGTGCATCCAAACAGAAGATGAAGCTGGAAAGTCCTTGTGAAAGACCATTTTTTGTCTTTCCCCTCACAATTCTGTTAGTGGCACAAGTAGCAGGTATAGATATATCTTACAGAAAAGTAACTCCTGTCCAAGAGGTTATATTAGTACGTTAGGAAACTGAAGTTAGAGAGCTTCTCAGCGTTCCCAGTTTAATAAGCAATCATGTAATAACTTATTTCCAGGAGTCCAAAATCTAAAGAAGATGCTTTCTCTTTTCATGGTAACTTTCAGTTTTCAAAGCTGGGAATGCTTTTTCTGAAAAAAATCAAGTCTAAATGGGCATAGTTTTATGGGTTGCATTGATGACATTTATTGGTCAGCTATAAATGTGAGCTCTTTAATGGTCTTGAGTAAGCCAAACTCTATAGCTCTGTCCATAAGCGTACAAATATTGTTCCACCTGTGTTGAAAGTTATTTATTGACACTTAGCAATTTATATGAGGTCATCGACCTTTAAAACGGGTCTCTTTTTGAAAATTTTATTGCTGTGTTACATGGCATGACTAAAAATAATTAACTATCTACATTGTTTAATGATACTGCCAAACTACCAACAATAAGGTGAAACAGAAATATGAGACCTTGGAAAATTTTGCCTCCTGGTCACTGACCTTTTTTTTTTCTATTCCTGAGGGATTCGTATGGTCTAATAACTGAAGCATCCATGCTGCCTCCTAGTCTTTAATATATTTGTCCTCTGAACACCTTTACGAGAGAGCAAAAGGAGGTTTTTTTTTCTTTCAACAAATGGATATCTGAGACCTGGAGTAAATAGGAGTGGACATGACATGGCATGGACTGAATCATGAAGTGCTGCTGGCATTAGTATAGACAAGCAGAAAAACATTTTGGGAAAACAGTTCTTGCAGCAAAATGGCCAAGTATGTAACTAGTTTTTCACCCCATAGGCAACACTCAAGCAACTGTTGATAATTACCTATTGCTAAGTGTCTTGCTTTTCCTGTTGCAGTGATCATTAACACAAACAAATAAAAATCACCTGTCTACCCCTGCAGCTGTCTATAACTGGGAGTATCTGGGCACACCTTTAATTCTCTCACATCATGTTGTCTATGGCATCATGATGGGAAAATTCCCTGTGGCAAGCACTTGCAGGAGATTTCTGGAATAACCAAACACTGCCTAATGGATGAATTATGAAGGATGGAAGCACAGCCGGGAATAAGACTACGCTCAAGTATTTTAGCAACTGATAATGAATAAATATGATACCTTACAGTTGAGTGAGGGTGTAGACTAATACTCTTTTCAATATCTCACAGATGGTTCAGTCTCATTAGCAGTCTTGAAATGTATGAGAAAGTGGGATCTTTTCATGTCCTCCCTTTCTCAGAGCTTTCTTTATAAACTTGTCCTTAAAATGGAAATAGTAATTTGGTCTGTCTTTTTGATTTACCTTTTCACAGAATTAATAACCTCATCTTAAGTAATAAAGATTTATCCCTTCCCAACAACTTCAGTCTCCCTATGTCCGGTGGAAGATGGGAGATGGTTCAGCCCAGGACAGGGCCACAAGCCAGGGCTTGGGAAAGAGGACTGAGAGTTTCCCTTGCTTCTTTTTTTTTTTTTTTTTCCTCAGATCCCAGGTCAGCCATATGACCATTTGTCAGTGGCTCTGTATCCAGTAAAAGAGCTCTGCAGCCATTTAGAAAACCAATTCTGAGGGTTTCTAGCTTGCTTAGTTCTCTGCAAGTTAATGTGCATGCAATTTCACAGCTGATTTCAACCCAAGCCACTAATGATGGTAATAAATATCTTCCAATTTTATTAAGTCAGACGTAATTATATTTTTCAAAGAAACAAGAGGAATGGGACAGATTAGATCTATGAATATATGAGATTAAATTCCTCTTTCACTTGTGGCAGTCCTATTTGAGTATCAGAATTGGTGCCTGTATACTACTGATTTAAGTGTACCTCTTTATCAGTAAATTGAATACCTGTGCACATATATAACAGACCTCAGTACTTTTAAGAGCAGAGTTTGCCTTGTTCTCTCTTGAAGGAAATGGGAATTCATCACTCTGTTAGCACACGTCCCAGAGGCAGAGGCAAGCACTTTTCTTGGGGGCCACTCCTTGTTCTGCCTGTGCCCTTCAGCTGGAAAACACTTGCAAAGTGAAACTTGCTCTTTCTGACTGAGTTTAAGGGGAAAAAAATCCAGCCACAGGCTTTGCACATGTTCACAGGAAAAGCAGAGCATTGCTCTGCCTGTAAAGCATGCTCTGAAGACAAAGTGTGTATGTTGTGATGGGTATTAAAACTGACTTTTGGGTATTCTGGAAACACTCTGTGCCCCTGCCCTGCCTATGCCAGGAGTCTTTTCCCAGTGACTAGACACTACCTTACCCTAACCAAGAATGCTGAGTGGCAGTGTTGCAGATATCATATGCTCCTCCACACCACCATCCTGCCAAGGTCTGAGATTCCAATGCCTGTAAGAAACACATGAAATATTAAAATGCATAAGCAAATTCCCAGTGTGACTGTTGAAGCAGTGAGCATGACAATAAGTTGGACCAACTGCTTTCAGATGAACTGTCGGTCTTATCGTAAGTCATAACATCATCAAGATATTCATGTTCAAGATGATAATCATTTGAGGGTCACGGAAGAATGTGAGGCTTCTACAGTGGAGTCTGGACCGTCCCCTGTCAAATCCATTTTATCATCCCAAGTTGGAAGGACTTCTCATCCGCTTGCATTTTCCTTCAATGACACTGTCTGAAGACTCCAGGTTGAGATTTTGAGCAGGAAAAAAAAAAAAATTGGATGCCTCTAAAGGAAACTTATCCCAAGGGAGTTTGGTAGCAGATCAATATCCTATTCTGAATATCTGCCCAACCTCTTATAAGTTTTTATTATTTCAAATATATTGAGCTCACAGGAAGAACAGTTAGAAATTGTACAACTATTGGGGTCTTTTTCTATCTGTCTTCTTTTTAACAATTTTTTTGATGTAACATACGCACAGTTTTGTATTACTGAAGTCCAAGAGTGCACTGATCCATTTGTGCCTGAGAATCCTTCAAGGCACTGTGCTGAATGCAGACTAGGTAACATTTTTGCAGCATGAGAAAAAAAAAATGCAACTGTAAGGCTGATCACTCAAAAGACTGAATGTTTTGTTCCTCTTCCTTCAGCGTGAGCTGCTCTAGCCAAGAATATTAACCCGAATAACAAAAGGGATGGCTGAAGGGGAAGTGCAAGATGAGGCTTAACATCCTCCAGACCTGAAAGTACTTTCTGCAGCCGAAGCTGCTATTGTTGCTAAAGAGACTGTTGTCAGTTCAGGGACACGGGAGCCTTTATCTATGTTGCTTTGACTATATTGCTTGAAATTCAAGGAGAGTAAATTACTGGAGTTACAGTATGGCAAGAGTGTCTTGTCATATGGGAACACCCCGAAGATGTTCTCAAATGCATCCTTGTGAAGGTCCATATTTTTCTAGTTGTTAAGGATTCATTCCTTAACAGTGAGTGTCCTCTGAAAGCCCTGAAAATGTGTCCCTGAAAGCCCTGAATTTCACCCAGTCAGGCCTTCAGACAGCTGTGCTGTTTGGAGGAGGGGGAAGGAGCAGAGCAGCCAGCCTCACTGCCTTGTAGTGCCTGGGTCAGCTGAGCCTCAGGAGACCGCAGAGTAGAGAAAGTGTCTCTGCTTGCACAGCCCACAATACCCATGGGACAACTGCATCTTTCTGCTTTCTGTGGGTAAACTCAGGGCCTTTGCTCAGGCCCAGATGCAAGTTCATCAGTGTTAGATGAAGAACCGAGTCAATGACTGACCCAAGATCTGCCTAGTGTAATTGCCCTGGCATTGGGTGTTTGCCCCGGGGTGCACACATGACTGGCAGGCAGGGACCCACTGGCACCCTGACTGTGATGTTGAAAGCTTCTGGGGCTGCTCACAAACATACTGAAATGGGAAAAAATGGTGACTCATTCAAATAATAGCTGGCCCTCTAGTCAGAAGAACCCGTTACCAGACACAAAGAGGCAACCTAATGCATACACTTTTTTTTCACTACCCCGTTGCACAAAAGAAGCCATTTAAGGCTCAAAGAGTGTTTCCCACAAAAGCAGAGGGCAGTGGGTTAGTGGCTTCCTTCCTCAATGGGACGTGGACTGTGGGGCTCCTTCGTGGCAGGGGGCAATGAAGGAAGGAAGCGGATAACACACAGCCATCCTGCACGCACCAAAGAGGCACGGAGGAAGAGTTAGAGGTTGTGAGATGGGAATATCTGGGTTGAAGAATAAAAGCCAGGTGATCTCCAGAAGGGGCTAGAGATCCCCCCCACCACTGGTGCCACATCTGTGAGAATGCACAGCAGCTGAGTGCCTCCTGCACCTCTTAGGCAGCACCTATCATCCTGCCACCCTGCCACCCTGCCACCCTGCCACCTTGCCACCCTGCCTCTGACACGAGCCAAAGGGACAGGCTGTTCAGTGAGTGGCAAGTGTGTTGTGATCAGAAAAACCCAAACAGGAGATAGAGGGGGAAACTTCAAAATGACGCTATGCAGTCAACAGATACCCTCCTCTCTCCCAAAAATCTTGAAGGAAATAGTTGAATCCACACTGTTTTTCACCCTATCTGTGATTTTATACCTAATATCTGTCTTAAAAACAGATATTGTATAATTTATTGTCTTCTATACATAAACTTACTTCTCTGTTCAGACTAACTATTAGATGAGCAGGAAGCAAGAAACAGTGACTGGTTTTGGTGGGAATTTCCCAGTATTACAGTTTGGTTTGTATTTTAAATAATACAGAGACTTGGAAAAGTACTGTGCCTACAAAAACTGCTGTGAAAATCACAAATTAAGTATTATACTAGTATTTAATTACACTGAAATCTGAAGGAAATGATAGGACATCTAAGTAAGATGAAATCAACAATAAAACTCTCATTCACTCTTGTGGTATGCCTTTCTGAAAAAAATATACCAGATTAACTAAAGGATTAAAAGCAAAGATGAGGAAAAAAAGAAAGTGGGTGAAAGTGGCAGCAAATGAACAAAAAAAGCAAAGACAGTAAGCTCTTGTGCTTAAATCGAACCTTCCACGAGGCTACAGATTGGTGTAAGGTAGACTGAGAATACTTTTTTTTTAAATCCATGTGTCTCATGGTTCAAAGATGAAACACTGGAAGCATCTGTGCTCTTTTCTGCCCTATTTAAATCACTTCAGGACAAATCCATTCCTGTTGTAAGTGGGTGTAACCCTGTTCAAGCCAGTGGAGTTGCACCTGCTTACACTAAGGCAAAATTTGGCTCAGTTTGGATCCAAATTAACTCAGCATTTGGAAATAAAAATGAGAGGCTTGGCATACTCCTGTGTTTCATCTGGAATCTCATAAAGCCTGAGATTAGTTTATCTAATAGATTTACAGCTTGAAAAATATTTTATTCTGCTATCGACTCAGTCCAAAACTCTCCCTTTCCCTGCTCCCTTCATCCTTCCTCCCTCCTCTCTCTGGGCAGGAGGATCGGTCCTGCCTTGGCCCATGTTGTCCTGTTGCAGCTGGGGAGCACAGCTAATAACAGCACATCCTTTATGATCTCCAATGTGCTCCACAGGAGATTGTTCCTGTTGGTATAGCTGGCCCTGCTGCACTAATCTGCCAGCTTCTCCTCAGACCATAAGGATGTGAGTGCCTGAGGAAAAGGAATGTTTCCTGTACCAGCACTGCCAGTGACTGGGCCTGCAATATCTGGTATCACCAGGAAGGAGGAAGTCTGGTTTCCTCTCTTAATTACTAAAGAAGTGGTATAGAGAGGCTTGTGTGGGGAGGACAGTTATCTCTTTTTTATTATTTTTTTATTATTATTATTTTTGCAACTTAGTACACCTACATTTCTTTAGGAGTCATCAGGGACAAGTAGTTAAGCCTGGGAACTGGTAAGCATTTAAAGGGATGTCTTTCAAATAAATGTAAGCACAAGGAAACGTCAAAGATCCTCCACGACAAGCCCACCCGTTCAGAAAAAGCCTGAGTAAAGAGATAGCCTCTGCAATGTGTTGGGAAAGTCAACAAACTCGGGCTCTCTCACAGGAAGAGGGAAGTGAATCCCTGAATCAAGGATTCTCTCCTGAGGAGACCCTGCCCACTACTCTGAGAAGTATAGAGTTACAGCCTTTTAATACAGTGTCTTGCTTAGCCCTCCAGAAGGAGTAGTCCAAAAAAGCACCCTGGAGCCTAAGAGAATCTGGCTCAACAGAGGAGAGGAGCTTGTGTTATGCTTGGAAATGACCAGCAAGACAGATTAGTCTTTGCATTACACATTTGTTATGTTTGAACTTCGCTATACATGCATAGATAGGTGTATGATACCCCAGCCTTCAGGGATAACCAGGTGAGCACATTCTCATGGTCCAGGAAGGGCTGCGAAACCATTGGTAACATTTGCAGATTTGGCAGATGGTAGGAAACACTGCTTGGAGAAGAGGAAAAAAACATATGGCTCGACCAGGAAGGTAGTGGTCTGTCTTGGATTAAATACTTGCAGAATCACAGAATGGCTGGGGTTGGAAGGGACCTGTGCAGGTTTGGGCTGAGGTACAGTTAATTTTCTTCATAATATGGGGCTATTGTTTGGATTTGTGCTGGAAACAGTGTTGATAATTGAGGGATGTTTCTGTTATTGCTGAGCAGTGCTTACACAGCCTCAGGGCCTTTTTTCCTCTTCACATCACCCCACCAATGAGGAGACTTGGGATGCAGAGGAAGCTTGGAGGGAATACAGCCTGGATAGGTGACCCTAACTGACCCCAGAGGGGTATCACAGACCATGTGGTGTCATGCTTAACCTATAGAGCTGGGGGAAAGGTTGACCAGGGGCGTCTGCTTGGAGGCTGGCTGTTCATCACTTGGTTGGTCTTGAGCAATTTGTTTTCATTTGTACCATTTGTCTTTCTTCTGTTTTATTTCGCTCTCTCTCTTTTTTTAAATTTATATTCCTTTTCATTACATTATCGCTGTTATTGTTGTTGTTATATTATTATTATTAATATTGTTATTGTTACTAAATTGTTTTTACCTCAACCCATGAGTTTTCTCACTTTTACCCTTCCAGTTCTATTCTCTCTTCTCCTGATGGGCAGAAAGTGAGTGAGCTCCTGGGTGGTGCTTAGTTCCAAGTTGTAGTTAAATCACAACAGTACCTCTGGAGGTGACCTGGAGCAAACCCTCGGCTCAAGCAGGGCCATCCCTAAGTCAGTTGCCCAGGACCATGCCTAGACAGCTTTTGATATCCCCAGGGTGACAGACTCCACAACCAGCCTGTGCCAGTGCTTGATTAATACTGCCCTGGTAGAACCTCACAGCCCAGCATCTCTTCATCTTTCAAACAGGATTGCCATTTCAGCCACATCTCAGCCTAGCAAGGGAACTGAGTTGCTGCCTTGCCTGTGTGGGATAGCAGATGGGTCACCTGATGGGTCAGAAAGGTGCTTATGCCACCACAGGGTACAATGTCCCATTGCTTCCCATGTTAGCTTCGTATCACATGACTGTGATGGTTATATCTATCCAGAACACAGCACAAACTACAAAATTCAAAAGTTAATCATTTAGATTTTCTCTATGTGGAAAGAAAGCAGAAACTCAGAAGGAGCAGGATGAGTTTAATTAATAGATGTGTTCCTGTCATCTCAGGACCATCAGAACAGCATCTCATGGTAGATGTTTAAGAATTGGCATTCCCACCAGACCTTTATCTCTTATGAGATGGGAAGAAAGTGCCTGCTAGAGCATGCACATCTATAGGCACAACTGCAGCATCTACCCCTAATCTCCACTAGAATACGAGTCAGTTAAATGATCCACCTCATCTTTCTTGTATGCTTTTATCACTACATCGTTCTTACAAATACTCTTTTATTAAAACGTTTTTATCAAGCAGAGGACAGGAGCTTGTTGATAATGCTGTCCATGTCAGGATAAAACTGAACACATTATTTGTAAAATGGTGAGGCTTGGCTTTTCTGAAGGAAGCTGTCAACAGCTGTCACGAAAGCTGTTTGAAAGAAACCGCTATTTGCCTGTAAAAATTTTGTCAGCAATGAAGAATCTACTTTAAAACTGCAAATAACGATCAACTCACCTTCCAGTTCCTTCTAGAGTTTTCCTATTTAAAGCATACTGGATTAATTTCTAGCAGCATGCAAAGAGCAGAGTTTGTTGCTTTGTGATCTTTAGCTCGTTGTTGATTCAGAGAACTACGCCATCCAGATCAGGGCACTGAGAACCAAGAAACCTTATATTAAAGCAGATGTAAATTCTTGTTTCATGAAAAGAAGTGGGAATTTTGCCATTTACTTCAAACTGCTCTGCTCTGCTCCGTAAGAATTTGAATATAACCACAAAAATATAGCTCTAACACTTTGGACACCAAGGAGAACAAGATAAATTAGTCGTCAACAGACGTGAGATATTACATATTTTTTGGCTCTGTTTGGGATCTTTTGGAGCCGAGAACTTTGATAAGTATGCTTACTATTTTACTTTATCCAGGAAACAAGCTAGTTTTTCATTTTTCCTTCAAATGTTCAGAAGTGATTTTTACACTCGGTAAGTCCACAATATGAAGGATGAAAAGTCAAGTCTGTTGTGGTGTACCTTGGACGAAAGATTAGCAAGGATCAGCAAAAAAAATTTAAGGGACATATCAGATTGTTTATTCTATGATAATTCATAACTGGAAGCTAACTTCTTCCATGAAGAAATTGAGAAGTACTTCTTCTTCTTCTTATAAATGGTTTCTAGTATCTCTGAATTTTCCTCCTGTCACATGGACAGGTGGCAAGATCCAGCCAGTGTAACTCACAACACAGATTAATTGTGTCATCTGATACATAAAATCTAGAAAAGAATTTGTTCATCTTGGCTTCTGATGACTCTTGTACTGGTCATGTCATCTAACTTGAGGTGGGTTTTTTTGTTTTTTATATTTCCCCGAGATGCGAAATAGAACCATCAAGTTCCAGCTGTCTCTGGCACCCAGATTCCATTGAAGCCACTTATTTTCAAGTCTGGAATTTACCCAGAAAGCAGGAGTACTTCTGTCTTTCTTGCAGATGTCTGTGCGACAGGCCTATCAATCTGTATAGTTGATAGTGATTCCACATGCTTGTAAAAAGCATGCTTGTAGCTGCCTGTGGTAGTTATTTGCTTTGTTTTGACTAGCTCCATTACTAATTTTCTTTTGTCTCCCAGTCAGAGAAAAATAAAATTGCTGATAAACAATACTACAAGGAAGTGTTCAGAGTTGTGAATTAAAGAAGCTGGAAGGGAGGGGGAAATAACAGAGGGTAATTATATATCTTTGACCTGAAGCAATAATAAATGTGAAGTCTGTATAATCATGGGTGATGTTTTTATATACGTGTCATATTTTAGATTGGTTTGGGAGAGAAACACATAAAATTGATTGGCTGGTGATGTGGCAGTAATTATGCTAATAGAGCAACTTGACCATAAAACACTTAAAAGGGGAGAAGGTAGTTCACTAACAAGTAAGCATAAAAAAATGTGGATATTGCATCTGTCCTAATGCCCTGACATCTCTCTTGCCAAAGCATGAAAGGAATGGATGTTGTGTAACAAAATTAAGACTTTATAAAATGTCAGATGAAGGTCATAAATAACTTTTCCTTACAAAAAGCATGTATTTAATTGTCAGCTGTGTCTTTCTTACAGTTCTGTTCAGTCTTGGCCAAAGTTCAGTTTTATGAGACCAACCTTGTGCAGCAAACACACCTTTGCTCTGCTGCTTTACTGCAGCGTTAATGTTTCGTTTGCCTTTGGGGGCAGGGGAAGGTAAGGGCTGCTGCTGTTCTAGCCTTTCCCTTATGCTGCTCGAATGAGAACTGAGGTAATAGTTCATTTAATCATTCCATGAATTATTCTCAGTTCCTGCGATAGTAAGTAATGTCAGAGTGTTCCCTCACCGCCCACTACACAGTCCCTGCATTCTTCAGCTGCATGAATCCTGGTGCAAAATGGTGGATGCTTGAGAAGGAGGGGAAAAAAAGAAATTACACGCTTTTTCATCCTGATCCTAAATGAAGCCTGAATAAAAATAGTCTGCTTTTGTTTTTCCTTGCCACTCACTTGTGTCCAAGATGTTTTGACCCTATCCCAGGCCATAGGTATCTCTATATGTCATCCTGACCCCAAACAAACTCAACCCCATTCTACATTTTCATGTCCCAAATGCCCACAGCCCTTCTTCAGCATATGGACCACATGCTCCTGAAGGATACAGGTTTTGAGGTATTAGAGGCAGTCATTTATCAGAAGGTGCTTGACAAGGATCAGCTGTCCGCAGTATCTTCAAAAGGTGACCTAGGAACTATCAAATGAAGCTAATGGCATCAGGGTTCATGGCAAGCCAAAGGCAGAGGTTGTTCTGGCAGCAGGTGCTATACCTGTGCAGTTTCTTGTCAAAAGACTCTGTGGATGCACATGATTTACATGGGCTCAGGGAGGAACAGGACAAGCTCTGGACAAGAGATCTATTGCCAGCTAATACGTAAACAAACAGCAGGGGCTAGGCAAGTCCAAAACATTCTGAGCTGAAAAGTGTGTAAGAGAACTAAAAGAAAGCATACATACTTGTCCTGTTCCTATGCTTCCCACCCATGTAGCCAGTATTGGGCTGGAAGGATATTTGGTCTGAACCAGTACATTTGCATGGATGTTTCCCCTTTCCTTTACAATTAGACTGCTAAATGCTCTTTTGCGACCTAGACAGGATATAATCAATATATAAATAAGAGGGATTAAATATTGGACCTTTCAGTCTCTCAAGTAGAGAATCACTCCTACCCGCATTATTTTACAACTAATTACAGAGACTAGTTGAAACCAAGACTGAAAAGATGAAGGTGAGGAATCTCAGCTGCTCTACATGCTGTTATAAGGCAAGACCATAATCATGCTAAAAATGCTTGTGATCTTATAGTCCAATAATCAACATGAAACCAGTAGATGTTGATTTCTCCCATGTGTAGAAACAGTGATTCTAAAACTGTATGATGAGATCAATAGGTCACCAAGCAGCAAACAGCATGTCACGACATGTAAAAGTCTATCTGCTCTGGAAAACCAGGAGCTCCTGCCCTGTACAGCTTTCATGGTGACAGTGCACATATATTTATTCTTTTTTTCTTATTTCATTATCATGCAGGTTCCTGGAGCCCTTGTCAGGCATGAGGTCACACAGACAGACAGACAGACAGCCACAAGGGTAACAACTTTCATGGCTCCAGTAAACACAGTAGCTCGGTGTTACCAGGTGAGATGCACAGGACTTGGTAAGGCCATGCCTTTTAGGCCTATTATTGTCATCTGCATTTAGTCCAGTGTCCATCTGGACTAACAGAGAATTAGCTTAGGAAAGATGTATTTATTTTCTGACACCAACAGCCGATATAGTCAGGACATTGTCCTTCAACACAGGACATCAGACATCAGACACCGAAGAAAAGGCGTCATTTTAGCCCGTGTCCTGAAGCTAGTCCAAACACAGAAGCTAATTCCTGATGGAGTCATTTAGCACTTAAAGGTAACTAGCAGGCAAGTGAGGAAAAAAAATGTCCATCTCTGATTTAAAAGCAATGTTTTAACCTGGCACAGCAGAAACAATAGCCTGTTTCCCAAGTGGAGATCAGGTATGTTTATTTTACAGAAATATATGGGTTTGTGACAATCAAAAGCAGATGTTCATTAACAGGCAGGACGTAGGTAGGTTTCCAAGGCATAAAGCATGAGGAGGGCAAAGAGGCAACACATTCAGTCTCCTGCCTTGCACCTGAATCTGACCAGCCCTTAAAACAGCTTTCAACAATGGTTTTTGATTTTCATTTTTTTTTAAGTAACAGCTATGCAGATTCTGTTTCTACTAGCCTTGCAAAACACATATTTCAGAGATCATTTTGTTTCCATTTCAGGATATTTCTCACTTGCTTGCCTTTAACTTGACCTGGGATCCAGAGCTAGATTTGAAATCTGATGGCTGAAGATGTGCAGAGCTGAGAGACTTCTTTTATAAACCCACTGCAACCTTCAGTCTGGAGCTGAGTTTCTTCAGAGCCTGCACGTGCTCAGATCCCATGTTTGGTACAGAGGGATCCCTGTGGACATTTTACTCCTTATATAGCTTTTTTGTGTTTCCTAACAGTTTGAAACTCCCTGACTGGAGGTGAGTGATGTTGCATTAGACCAGGGCAACCTTATTTCAAGCAGGAACTGTCAGCAGAATCAGTGCAAGGTCAGCCACTCCACTTGTTCCTTTCAGGAAACTACTCCTCCTACAGACACCCTTACACTAAACAAACCACCTCAAACACATGTGCTGCAGCATTCCTCCATTCGCTGGCGTCATGAAGACTGGCAAAAATGCCATGGCAGCAAATGTTAGCAGACTTCCAGACCAAATCAAGTCCCATTTTCCCTCGTACAAGGACATCGCCAAGATAACTTGCCAGTTGGCTGCGTTTCTCTTCCCAAACAGTGCGACAGGGTATCAGCAAAACAAAAGTCTCAGGAGTGTTTCTGTGACTGATGAAATTGGTAACTGGATCCAGTACACCGGCAAATGAATTATTTTTATCAACTGACCCTGAGTACGCCTATAAGATCACGGTTTCTAATTTTTGTCTACAAGGGTGTCTGAATCAGAGTTCCAAATCAAACTGGGGTCTACATGTTGCAGATCAGTCACTTGAGTGCTTTAAAACTTAAAAAAAAAAAAAAGGCAAGAGAAACAGGGTGGATTTTGGCTTGTGAAAATTCCCCAAATGGCACACTTTCCTTCGTCAAAAAGCCTGAGACATCTCTGTCCACTCACATTGTTCACACTCCCAGAACATGTGTGGTCTCGGACCAAGAAGGTTGGTTGCCCACTAGACTAAACGTGTCCTATGAGTTATCCTCAGTGGAAATGCTCATAAGCCCACCTTGCAAAACAGCTCTGAAGAGGAAGGGACTCAGCTCCTTAGCTGCTGCATTTCAGGGATAATGGTCACAGTAGCAGAATCCTAGTCCTTACTCCTGCACAAACCTTCCAAACCTGGGCAGTTATACAACATGATACCACTAACATAAAGACAATAATATTGGCTATCTGAAGCAATAATGACCAGGCTGAGTCCTGGTTCTCATTTGCAGTGGCTCCTGGGTCCCCGGTACCCTGAGAGGGAGTTGGCAGAAAGAAGATGAGGGAAGGACTCCAGGCACTCTGGTAGGCCAAGGAGCTCCTCAACATCCCCCTATACATGGTGCAGAGAAGTGTTTTGGAGAGGTCTGGGAGCAATGGGCATGTAGGTTCCACTCCTGGCACAGACCTTGAGGCCATATGAGTGGTTAGTAGGTCTATCACCCACATATATAGGGGATGCAGGAGCTGGAGTCTGAGCCATGGAGAGATCTCTGCATCCCTGGCTCTGCTCTGCTTCCAGTCCCTACACTGCAGACCATGGGACAGGGCTAACAAAGTTAAAACAGGTATTTGACTCCACAAAACTTACTTCACTGTGTTATAGTAAGTCACACAGGGCAGTCTTTATTTCCTAGGCTCAGCATTCAGAGCAAACACACCGCTGTAATCTTTAGCAAATACATTTTTGCTTGCACAATAAATCTGTTCAGAAATCACACATTTCCATTCAAACTAGTCACTAAAGAGTCACGTGTTGGGGCCTATCTCTGCTTTGTGCTGACACTGCATGGGCAGTGAATCACGTGCCTTCATGAAAACATATCCCCAGTCTTGAGGCAGGGCTTGGCTCAGGGTCACATAAGACTCATCCATATTTCATATCATGTTTACTCTTCTTTCTTCACCAACCAGTCTTGAAATATGTCACTTCCGTGCCAGCAGACCAACACACACCACAAATACATGCCAAGTGGCTGTATCTATGCTGGGAAATAAAATGGGCCAGGGAACAGTTAAAGGAGGAGTACTGCAAACAATAGCCAATGTCCCTCTAGCTAAGCTCTCACCCTCCAAAGCAGGGGGGCAGCAATCCAAACCAGGAGCAGCCCCTGGCCCAGATGCTTTTCCCTAACCCTGGGCAGCAGTTGGGAAAGTGCTAGGTGGTCCCAACCAAAACCATGCCAAGTAGTCAGTAATCTAAGCTGTCACACACCATTGCCTGTGTCCTGGCACTGGTGAATCCACCATCTGGGACACCGTCTGAGACCTACAAGGTGCTCAGTAGATGTCTTCCCTATGAATGACTCCTGTGAACTTCTAGGGAAACTACCGAGGCTTTCTAATCCCTGTTGATCCATGAAATGGGGACAACAAACCCCACTGTATGTCTCAGCGGTGGAGGGAGGACAGAGCATTTTGCAGCTTAAAAGTAAAGGGAAAACATGAGAGCACCCTGGCTGTACAAGTAGGTTTATCCCATTGTGTTTGATAATTTTCATCTGGACAGAGAGCTAATACTGATTTAAGTGAGTAACTCATAATCAGAACAGAACTTTGGCTATTGCTTTAAATTACAAATAAAGCCAGTCATCTGCATTGGAAGTAGGCATCTTTGAGATAAACAGTAATATATACCTTTAAAATATACAGTTAAAAATATTTTGCCATATTCTGAAATGTTCTGCATTTTCTTATTGATATATATCTTGGTTTTTCTTCTTTCATTTGTGTGAGTGAAAGATTATTATCCATTCTATTTTTATGACCTACTTATTGCTGCTATGCGGAATCATATCACTACATGAACTTCAGTAAAGACAGACACAACTTTCTTGTATTGAAGAATCTAATAAATGGGGTGGAAAAAATTCAGGAAGTGGTTTAATTCAGTGCTGTGGATTTAAGGATTTTTCCAATCCCTTAATTGTCCAGAAAATACATGGGAGACAGACCTGTAGCTAGGAAGAAACAAAACAAAATGCACAGGATGGAACAGACAGGGAGAGGGAATAAAAAAGGGAAGGAGTGGAAGAAGGAAGGAGGCAAAGCAAACAAAAAGAACGAACCACCTGGGGTGATGTTCCCTTGCTCGCTTATGCACCCACATGCCACTACAGCATTCACAAGCCAGCAGCTCCACTGGATGCAAAGCACTCCTGATTTTCAGACTTCAGTGCTGAAGATCTTCCAAATTTTGCAGCCCATACGTAGAGCTACACAGAGAAATATGTTTGGAATGCCTAGTTTACCTAGAGACCTTTCAACCTACCTGGCCTTCCCCTTATGCATTAGATTTCCATTAGATTTTGCAAATTCTGATGTATGAAAGACTTTCAAATGCAGGTACTTGATGGGTGTGGGAAGCCTTAAGTGTAAAACTACATCTTCTGCTGCCATAGGTTCACAATACTGCAGCGATGCTAGTAGATGGACAACGAGCACTTGATAGCAGGTGAGGATCAGCTGCAAAATATGCTTTTCCATGTGGAAGAGTTAACTGGAAAGACGGTTAAAGAGCAATATTCCATGACGTCAGTGGTGTTTATGACATGCCCTTTAATTACCCTTACCAGTAAATCAGTGTGTGCACTTTAGTACCACAAAGTAGGGTATACTTCAAAGAAAATAATAGCTCTGTTGATTAGCTAATGAATATGCTATCAGAGAACTCTAGCAGCCTTTTCACTACTGCTCACTTTAAATAATAATGCTAACTAAAAACATATTGCAGGCCTCAAGTACGCTGCTTAACTTTTCAGACAGCAAATCTCTCACATTCATTCTTTCAGTTATCTGCTCTATATTTATTATTAGAAGGATGCTATCCTGTTCCCTGCCTACATGTCTAATTCAGAGGAGCACAATAGTACACACAGAATAGAGGAGTGAATCCATTCTGTGATCTTATCTTTGTCTAGAAAATGAACCTCCCTTCTCCATAGGGCCAGGGAAGCCCTCTCAGGATGCACACTGTCCAAGCTTGCTGATTGAGACACAGTCTCGGTGTTCACGTATCAAGGCCCATCCTGCAGCTGAGCATGACAGCTAAAAAGTTCCTTTTTTCCCCATTTACCTGCTGATGAGGCTGAAGATAGCATGGCTGATGAGGTTAGGTGATTAAGAGAGCTCAGATAGTCACTGCTGTCACTTCCAAGTGCTTTTACCTTGTCTGCTTACATAGCTAAGTCCTCTCTCCACTTAGAATGATTTTACCTAAAAGATCCATTTTATCTGGGCTATAATTCCTTTACACATTGCTAAACTCATACAGACTTTCTGGGACAGGTTATGTCCTTCTGGAGGACTCTCTTTTGGGGGCAGTTGTCTTCAGGACAGCACGTAGCCACTGTGTCAGTAGGTGTCTAAAATATTCTCAGATGTAATCAAGGGAAGTGCAGGCCATGTCAAAATTACTGCAAAATTACTGCAACAAGAAGTCTAGCAAATTATAAATTTCCCTTAACTCCACTAAGAAGTTTGCTATCAATAGAAGATACAAAGCCTGGCTGTAATGAAAATTATTATTTTTTTTAAAACCAGATACTTTCAACTCATGAAATTAGAACAGCAAATCAAATATCTTCAGAAACTTCTGCTGAAAAGACTTGATCTTCTAATCACACTACAGTTTCTGGTTCATCCTGCTTTTTCTCTTGTGCTGCAGCTGTCCTTAACTCTGAAATCTTCTCCCTGAAAAGGTATATTCCCACTGCTTTCTGTTGTAATGCTTTTTATTAGAAGAGCTCCATCTGACCCTTATTACCTTGCTTCCTTCCCACCCTTCCTGAGTAGGTAGCACACACTTTTTTTTTTTTTAAACACAGGGAGTATCCTTTAAACTGGCCATTTTTGCTCAAAACTGAATTTCTGGGCCCGACATGCAAGTGTTCTCAGCAGAATCCTAGATGAGCACCGCTCTCCTGCATCACCAGTTGGGTACTGGAGATGGGAGCAGGACATCTAATCCCCCAGCAGCGAAGGGTTGATATACTCTCCCCCAGGTACAGGTGGTAGTCAGGGCTTCTGATGGCCAAGATTGCCTGATAGCTCTGGCACCTGGCAAGCATCTGAACCACAGCCTTGCCGGCTCAAACTGTTTGAGAAAGCTGGCTGAAGCCTGCCCTGAATTCCTCTGCCTTTTACAAGGCTCCTCCCAATGACTGGGGCTTGATCTAAGTAGCTGCCTCATTAATTACAAAGGTGACAAACTTGCCTTTGTTGCTAACACAGCTTTCACGTCAAACCAGACTACTTGCTGCTTTCCCATGTGCTTGCCTGCTTTACTTGGCCATAATGCAGTGCTGGGCTTGTTTCTTTTAAAGGTTCGTTTTTAATTGGAATTCACCTATGCCACTGAGCTCTGTGGAGTTCCGCTCCCGACTGCAAGGGGAGCAAGAGCAGGCCTAGGGCTGGGAGGGATATGGAAGATGTCAGTGCAAATCTATGGGAATAGAGAGGCTAGGTTAAGATTTATCAGAGCTGTGTACGGCTGATACCTCAGAGTTAACATTTCACTCCCATGGGTTTCCCCATCAATGAAGTACATTGACTCATGAGTAAAGCATTCTGATCACCTCTGAGGTTGCCTGGAACAGGAAAAGTTGAGTGTACACAAACACCATAGTGCCTCAGTGCATAACAGGTGTGAAATACGGGTTTCTTTCAGTTTTTCCCCAAGTTTTCTTGTATGTGTCTATTTCAGAAGTGCTAATCCTTTGCTTTAGATAAGAAAGGGGTTTCTAGTGTGACAGATTTGACCCTGTTGCCCAATCCTGATGCAAGCGCTCCAGCTCACATCCCTAGCTACCTGCACAAGGGAAAACTGCACGCCAAAAACTAATCCTGCACTGGGATCAGGACTGGTTTACAATTGAAAAGAGGTACAGCACACCGCTGTCAGTGCCTGTCCATGTCTTTCCCAGTGAGCTTGGACAGTGAAATGGTAAGACATCGGTATCTTGTTCACAAAGCCTGAATCTGCTGGAATCTATGCTTAAAGTCTCTTACTTTTGCTGAAAACTGATCATGGAGGCTTAGAAAGACAAGCTGTTTTTCCTGAATTTCCTGCTTATACCAAGCTTTCATTTAGTCCCAGGAATTTTATTACTACTCAGAGCAAAGGATAAGACTAGGTAAGAAAGTGGGAGCTCTAAAGACATCCTTCGACTCCATCTCCCTAGAGCACATTTAATCCTAACAATGCATTCTGAGAAGTTGCCTTTTTTAATTTTCTGAGAGTTCCTGAAGTTTACAGAGTAAAATTGTCTCATGCCTATTCTGAGTGATACCTTGAAGGTATTGCTTGATGGTTGCAATAAGAATAAACATTTTATTGGTCAGACTTTTAAGCAATTTTTTCCCCCTTTCGTTAAAATTGTAATGCTATTTTCCAGTATCCAGGCTCTTACCTTGATCTGGGGAAAAAAAAAAAAAAAAAAAGACATGTCAAAGTTACTGGAAACTACAGGACATCACCTTCTTATAAAGAAGGGAGTATTGCTGTCTTTGGGAGACTGTTTCAGGCTGAAAAGTTCCTAATAGTTTAAAATAAAATAAAGTTAAATGAACCTTGTGACGTACTTCATTAACTCTGTGAAGAACAGAGGGTATGCCTTATTTCTTGTCCAAGTCACAAAAAGTCAAAGAGGTGCCCCAGGCCTGGTGTACAGAGTGTTGGGACAGGTGGGTCTGTGCAGACCTCATGGGTGCTGTTTTTTATCTCTGTCACTGATCTAGAGGTGTCCCATCATCTCAGCACTATTTTTAATAAGCTTTGATTCAGGTAAAATGGAACAATCACAGGCAATTGTGGATTATGGTAGAAAAAAAAACAGAGACAAAAAGATCTAATTTTAACAAAATGTAGACACGTGCACACACACACACACACACACAGAGACACACATTGAAGATGGGGTTCCCCAGCTTGCCAGAGGTCCTTCCAAGCCCGGAGAAGGCCAGTTTCAGCTTCTTGGTCCTCAGGTACCTTGAGTCACAGTGAGCAGAGACTGCCCATGAGCAGCTCCTCATGATGCTGCAGTTGAGGCACAGCAGATCTCCCCCCCACCAGGCCTCCTTCCCTCTCCCCTCCACAGGCCCCTGGCCAAACACGCACACCCTTTCCTGTCAGCAAGGCCACTCCTGGGAGGCATGTCTGCCAAGCTTGTGCAAAACCCCTTCAGAGTGGGAATGCTCACCGGGATCTTCCTGACTGGTTTGGGGCTCCTCTCTACTGCAAAGGGATCAGATGAATGACCAGCCAAACAGATAAAGCTCATCCACACCCTCTTGGGCCACAAGACTTGGTCCTCTGTAAGCAAGGCACAAAAAGCAGCATTATTTCGAGTGTTATTTATTCCCATGAGAAGAACAAGTAGAATTTGGATCCCAAGTGGGGTTCAATGCACTAACAGAAACCTCCCATCGCACAGTTTTTTTGTTGGTTTTTTTTTTTGTTTGTTTGTTGTTTGTTTTTTTGTTTGTTTGTTTTTGGTTTTTTGGGTTTTTTTTAATTGCCAAATTCATAAGATGACCCACATGCCTCTGTTCCTTCTTCAGGCTGTGGTCTTCACAGCATCTAAAGGTCATAGACTGAAGACCTGCAGACTGCAGTCTTCAGAGAAGGTTTCCTTCCGGCTTCTCCAAGAGCAGGGGCTGTTCAGCAGCCCCTGTTTGTGTGTCATGCCATAAGAGGGGACAGAATTTCATGTCTTGTTTGTTCAACTTTGAAACACAGCCTTTTCTTCTATAGAACTCAGGTTGTATTTAACAGGAAACAATAAAGATGTAGGACAGTTTTAGAGAGGAAGTAGGACGTTTTAGGTAGGCAAAAATATAATTACTTATGCTGAAACTGGGTCAAAACACCACAGTGCTTACCACGGCTCTCAGGAAGAGTGCCATAGTTTTTTTAATAACAACAAAAATTCAAGATCTCAGCATTGGGTCTCATCCCAAAAAGTAATACGGTTTCAAACCAAATGGAAACTAATCCGGCCTATAAATCATGATGCAGCAGACGTAACCCGCTCAGTCCTGAACCCAGTCACTTTTGGTCAGCTAAAGCTGATCTTCCAGCCAGCTTTGTTGGGTTGGCAACAACAGACTGAGCACTCGTCTTCTTCCCTTGCTATCACTCCAATCACTAATTAGGTTTGCTGTTTCAGCTTAAGTTAAATGATCGTTTTAATTAATCCAGCTTCACCTTCTGGCCACTAGATCTTGCTATGTTTTTCTCTACAAAAGGCATTCTAGCACCTATCATTTTCTCTCCATGAAGGGACTTACTACACCAGTCACATTCTAGTCTTCCTTTGGATATTCTAAGCAGACTGTGGTCTTTAAATTTATCAAGACCAGATATTTTCCCCAGTTCATAAATCATTTCAGTGGTTCTTTTCCCTACCTTTGCTAATTTTTAAACACACTTTTCAAATGCGGATGCCAGGTCTGGCACCTCCTTACTCCAATTCACTGTTTTCCGGATTCTTTGTTCAAGCAGTACATTAGCACTTTTTGTCACAACATTGCTTCGATAACTCTTGACTGCGTATCCACCCAGGCACCTAAATTTATAGGTCAATGGTTGGACTTGATGATCTTGAAAGTCTTTGCCAACATAAATGATTCTGTGATTCTGTGAAATTCTACTCCCCTCTCCTATAATGATACCAACTTCCATCAGATATCTTTAAGGAAAGATTAAGAAGTGTTTCCAAAACACGTTACAAATACACAGTGAAGACCTCAAGCCTCTTGCAACATGTGGAGCAGAAGGCACGTGAAACTGCTCCTCAAGCCCTCAGTTTTCTTCTCGCTGGCCCACTGCAATAACCCTTGCCCTATATTTTAATACGGAATTCAGTGTGTTTGACACAACCCTGGAATGTCCAGTGTATACAGATTTAGGAACTGGAGGATCTGTGAGGAATGAAGTTCATGACAGCTGGATAAAGGAAGATCTGGAGCTGTGAGCACACAGGAAGAGTTGAAGTCCATTTTGGGTTTCTGCAGCCTATGCTCAACTAAGGCTCGCAATAGCAGGGGCAGAGTGTTACTCCTAAATCTCTTCTTCTCTTAGAAGCAGAAGTTACATTATTTTTGAGCAGGAACAGACACTAAATTACCCAAGTTCTATACAACAAATGTTACAGAGCTGATACATGGCTTTGTCTAGCAAAGACAAAGAAGCAAAGACAGCAAGAAAACCAAAATCAGCTAATTTGGTCCCTTACTTCACACACACAGACCCTTGCCCGCTGATCGTTCACATGAAACAAAGTCCGCTTGAAGTTCTAGAAACAGCTAGGCACCTATTACTCACTTTGGGCAGCATCCAAGGCTGTTTTTTTTGCTTGACCAACCAAAACCCAGCAGCTGTTGCACCCCGAAGTACCTCTACAGCACTCAAACCACAGTAGTATACACCCTCAATGCTGTGCTGAAAAATACTACTCTGGACCACAGTAGGGATTTCAACTTATTTCAAGCACTTTAAACAGAAAAAAAAAACAAACAAACCAAAACCAAAACCAAAACAAAAAAAAACCAAAACCAAAACCAAAAACAAAAAACAAAAACAAAACAAAACAAAAAAAAAAAAAAAAAAAAAAACAAAAAAAAAAAAAAAAAAAAAAACCACCAAATTTGAGTGAGGGTATCAGGAAGATTACTAAAACAGAATCTAGGACCTAGGGAATACTGGAGGCCAGAGTAACACACGTGGCCAGGAGCAGTCTGATCCTGGGGGGCCAACCAAAAAAATTTGAGCCTTCAAGTATTGTTTAGTGGGGGACTGAAGCAAATGCTTTGGGACACTGGCTATTTAATTTTTACTCTTTTCAGAGAAAAGGTGCTTAAGTGACAAGTAGCCATATGCCTTCTTTACCTCCCAAATGTCAATTCTGAAGCGTCATTACAGTACTGAAGAGATGTTCTGGGGTCACTCTGGCTTGTTCAGCCTCACTAGTAACCAAAACTTATGGTCAAACTCTTTCTTTGTTCTTTCTCAGCCCACCCCAGCCCAGGGCTGTCACTGAAGAGAAATGGGGATAAGAGAGGAAAGCACCTGACCACACCATCTATCAATATCAGTGATACCGATGATGTATGAGCCACAGGAAAGTCCAGCTCACACTCAGAGCTATGCCAGCTCAGCAAGATTAAAATACAAAACTAAAAAAAAACCACAAAAAACCAACAACGACAAAGAAAACCCCACACCCAAAACCAAACCAAACCAAAAAACCAACAAACCCAAAGAAACCTTTATTTCATCTACGAGTAGCAGCTCCAGCAATCAGTACACTTGGAGAGCAGTTTTGGTAAGAAGGGATGTACTCTTCTTACAATCTTTTTCTATGTAAAATCCTAACAAGGTACCTGGCTTTGAGCTCCTCAGCACCTCTACAGTAGGGCAACGTGGTACTGCATCCCCCTTGACTCATACAGAGGATTGAAAACCTGACAGCACTACTTTTGGTCCAAGAAGAATAAGTATTACATTCTTGATTTTTTTGTTGATAAAAATATTGGAGGTTTTCTGCGGGTTTTTTTCCCCTAAAAGAGCACTTTCATGCTCAGATCCGAGAGGAAGTTTTATACATCCACTGCAAGACTTACTATCTGCAGGAACCACCCTAAGACAGACCCTGGGTCAAGGTGGTGCTGAGAAGGGAGCAGGGCCTCCTAGGAGCGCTCCTAAATTGTGCCACAAGGTTCCAAAGCAACGTGGCCTTCCACAGGCTGCCAGCAAGAGCATCAGCAACCAGCTGACTTTTTCTGCTGCGTCAGCAGCACAAAACTGGAACATGCTGGTCTAAACCTCCTGTATTACGATAACTCCAAGAAACTCAGCTCTGACATACCCAGCAAGCAGGAGTTATGTGCTAGGCTCTTCAGAACTGGCACACCAAATTTCACCCCAGCAAGAAAAAGGGAAATAAAAAAGGATGTTGACCCTAGCTAAGGCTGAACACTGCAACACCACTTAGCAACAGCTTACCGGAAAATCACAATCACAAGTAAGAGCATTTTAGTCAATAAATGCTTCAAAAGGAAAGATATTCACCCTCTTCTCCACATCTGTTGCTTTTTGAACCCAGTGTTTCTGTGCACAGCTCACCTTGCACTTAGATAGGTGTTTATTTTTGTAAATCACAAGATCCAAGGCCCCAGGACCAGCAGGGCTGGGCTACCTGATCACATCAATTAACAGGCAGGAAGGACATGAGGTAGCCCTGCACCGAGTGTGGTATGAGGGTCACTCCAGGAGGGGTGAGTCATCCCCACTCCTGGCTGGCCAGAGCAACCTAAACCCCAGGTGAGGCTTGGCCTGACTCCTTTTTGCTATTTCCCTGCTGCAGCTGTGCAGCAGCATTCATTCCATGGTCCTCACAATACCTCCGGGGTAAGGAGGTAGCCTCAACTGTGAGGTTTGGAAAACCAAGGGGCAGATTCTTGGCTGGTACAAGTCAGCATAGCTTGGAGGCCAAGGAGCTACCCCAGTTTACCTGAACAACAGATCTGGCACAGAGAGGCAAAAAGATGCATTGCAGCCACTCCGCAGGTCAGTGAGTATGGAGGTTGGGCATCCTGGCTTCCCAGTCCAACAGTACTGGTGACATAGCTGGAAATGTCATACATGGCAGTAAGTCTTGCTCCAGTCAGCTGAGCAATGAAGAAAGAGGACCAGTTCTCAGAGCCAGCAAAAATTTTTCCACTTCCCTTAGTATCTAAAATTCACTGTCTTCTCTTTTCAGCAGCAGTCCCATCAGTTTTTGCTGCCCTTCACCTTTGGTCACCGGAGGATGCCAGCAGGCATGCAAAGGCTCTGCCACCCAGCAGCTGTGTCTGCAGAGGGTGACATTCTGGTATTTGCTCACTCACCACTGGGGTAGACCCTTTAGCTATGGTGGGAAGGCCAAGAAAAACCACAGTAGTCCCTCATAGGGCATGGGCTCAGTTCCCCAGACTTTCATCAGAAAAACCTCACGTTTGCCCATACCGAGCTTATAGGCATAGGTGAAGGCCCTAATTTTTCATATTATCAGAGACCCTCTGATATACTGAGGGAAGCTGCAGAAAAGCCACACACAGTACAGACTTGGACAGAGCAAGCAATTCAGCTGGAGACCTTCCTTGCAGCCATCAGACATGCTGCCTGTATCAGGTACATTTCCATAGCTTTTAATGTAGCTTAAAAATTGTGTTGGAGACAAAGGAGAAGGCACACTGTACAGGAAAAAAAATCCCAAAATGATACCCTTTTATTTTTAAAGCTCTGATGAAACAACTTTCAAATGACATCCCACTTAAAAACCAATGGAAACCAACCTAACTATATGTCAGTCACACTATACAGATTGCATCCTACATTTTCAAGATGCCTAGATATCTTCTGTAGTATTTACAAATATATCAGTTAGGTAGTAAAGGTTCATTGCAATTTGTTTCTTTCCAGCACACTCTTATTCAATGGCAAAATAAGCCTTGGGGATGCATTTGCATTTTTTGTACAACACTTCTGAGCAAATGGTTAGGGCAATTTTCCTGAGAGAAGGCTTGTTCTTTGAAACTCTTGCTTTAACAACTGGAAATACAGAAAGTGGATGCATTTTTATTGCGCTAAAAAGCCTAAGGATGCGCCTAGTTAAGTTTGGGGTTTTTTTAAATTATTTACGTACCATTAAGTTAAAATGTTTACATTCATTCGTATAAAAACCGTTGTTAAATCTTATGCAAATGATTTAACACTGATTGCTGCAACGCAAATTGCACTTCTTTAAAAAAATTATTGTATATATGGAAGAAAAATATCTGATTGCTACCCTGTTTACAAATTTCGACTGACTCTATACAGTTCAGCCAGAAAATACGAACTTTCATAAATCTCAGTCACAGTGTACTTTAAAAGTTATATCGTAGTCTTGCAAAGTGAGTAAATATCTTAAACCAGAAAAAACCAACCCCAAAATCTCCTTAGCCAGCTGGACCTTGTGGGACTTGTACCAAACATTGTGATTTCTTCCAGGGGCATAGCTGGGCTCTGAGGAGCAGAGCAAGGCACACTGAAGATGGAGGGCAAAGGAGGAGAGAGGTCTGACGGGGCGAAGACATCAAATGTTCAGTGCAAGAAGTCTGTGCCGACTCAAGCCACATGCACTTCTCACACTCATTAAAAAAGTATCTCACTATCTCTGGTAATTAAAGTCTTTGTTACTTCCTCCCCGACAATGATGGCTTCCACCAAATTCTTAGGGGAAAAGATGATGAGAGAGTGAAAACAACTATGCAATCAGAAAGGCAGCGCTGCTGGGTAAGTCGAAGATGTATTTCTGGAATCTGTCAATAGGTCTAGGTCTATATGTTCTTTTTTTTTTCTTTTTCTTTCTTTTTTTTTTTTTTTTTTTAATTTGTTTTGGGGGTTTTGTGGGTTTCTTTGAGATTGTAATGCTGCATTAGCTATCCCCTGGTGGTCATTTGCTTTCCCTATATTTTTCTTGCATAGATGAAGAACTGGATGCTTTGGCAGAGCCTCTTTCTGAGGCTGAGAAACACCTCTGCCACCAAGGCTCAAAAACTATTTCAGAGGAATGGTCTTTGCCAGCACTCTTGCTGCCGCTGCGACCGCTCCACAGGAGAAACTGCGTGTGGACGTCCGGGGGCTGCCGCACAGCACCAGGATCCAGCTTCCCTCACACCGGGTCATGCCAGAGCCAGGGCACACCAGGGATCCTGTCTCACAGATGCTGTCACTTCGGCCGTGGAGCTCAGGCTGACTCCTGTGTACAGCCCATCTTGACCTGAATACTTAAGGTTGCTGCTTTCAGGACTGGTGCTCTCTCCTGGGCCAGACATCACTGATGAGCTCGCCTGGAGGGAGAGAACAAGGAGAGAGGCGTTGAGCAGGTGAGCTTTGCACACATGGGTGCAAGTGAGAGCACAGTGGGCACAGGGCACAGCCATTACCCCAGGATTTCTGCAGAGAAACAGGGTTTGCCCTCTGCTTGCCCCATGCCTCAAAATCCTGAAAAAAAAACAAATCTCATCATCAGCCCAGTGACTGAGCCCTGGGCTGATGGGAGAGATATCTGCATTTGGAGAGGTGGAAAAGAAAGCACGTGACGAGCAGAAAAACCTGGAAATCAGACCATGGTGAAGATGTGTGTGTGTGTCCCGCTGCCCCCTACTGAAGAGACATAAGTGACAACACCAAAAATGTGATCTGGGAGTGGTGGCACCTATAGTTTTTCTTCCACAGTGGGAGAAGCCTGATACATCCCAATTCTCCAGCAGCACATTTGGTGCACCTCCTGGAAATCAGCCTTCTTTGGGTCCCTCAGACCTTGAAATGCCTAAAATCATTCTTCACCCTTCAAAATGCTAGCCACAACCACTTTATCCCTGGACACTAAAGGAGATGCTCTTTAATCTCTGGTGGAAAAACATTATGCCTTGGAGGCAGGAGCCTTTTTGCTCCACTGCCTATACAAGACAACATGCAGGGGAGCCCTGGTAGGCACGAAGATGAACCTCTGAACCGCACTGGAACCAGTCCATTTATTTTAACAGAGAAATGGAGAGTTACAAAGACAAAGGAACAATCATTTTTTCCATGAGGCTGAGCAGATCTACTAAAGAGGAAAAATTCATAGTGCCAGACAGAGAAGGGGCAACATTTTCACCTGATAAAGGAAATGTTTAAGAGCTGACTTCATGCAAAATTAACCCTTGGATATGTCAACTTGAAAACCTTAATTTACTTGTTAATGGATAGCCTTCGGATGGAATTCCTTAAAAAAGAAAAAAACCTATCCTAAACTGTGACTGCAGAAGCTTCCTGCCTGCTGTTTAAGTGAAAAGTATACATATTTAATCATTTTACAAGAGTAGAGCTCCTGGGTCTCCTGGAGCTGTGCCAAGCTAGCAGTCCTGACACATGAAAAGCAAGGCTTCATTTATTCAAAGGTAATTTCCAAATGGTGCCATGCAGGGTTCTTTTTGCCATGTTTAACCCATGGAAAACCTCACCTTTTGAAAGAGATTCTCACTGTTAGCAGTCATTTTTCTCTGAAATAATGCAGACTGCAATATTTTCTTTAGCTTTTTATTAAAATGACTGACAGCCACTATTCTTCCACCCAGTCATCAACCCCAGTCCCACTCCATTAGTCACTACCCAGAAATGCAGAGAAGGAAGGAAAAACTGCCTGTCCCCCAAAACCAGCCAAACAGCTCTAAAAATTCTAAGAAATGTGTTTTATTGCTCTCTCTCTCAAATACACAGTTGCCAGTCAATGGCGATTAATCTCTGTATCCTTTCCCTGTGACTGCATGGAGAATTCAGTGAGGCAGATTCCATGCCGTGGTTTTCCTCTGGTTTTGGTCTTGTATCAGCCTAGCTTTCAAGGTCTTTTTTTTTTTTTTATTTCTAATACCACTTCTGTCAGCACAAAATACGTAATTTTTAACAGCTTCAGATTCATCTCCCCATCTTGGAAGAAGGATTTAAATTAGTGTTGAGCAGTGTTTGCTGAGCTAAAAATACTTAGAAGCTGCTTTGAAAGTTTCCCGTTTGCCCATATTTGCCACTGTTGTTCCGGTAGGCAAATACCTTATCACTACCTGTTTTTTCCAGTCTGGGAAAGTGTAATTCACCCTTTTCCTGATTCAGCCCTACAAAGGTGGGGTGCACAGACCCACAGTTTCCATATGGGGTTATCAGGTACCCCTCCCTTCGGCACCCCAGAAGGGAGGACATGGACCCACGTCCTGTTTGAAGACTGCCCATCCCTGCCCAACCAAGGCTGGATCCTGGCTCTGCTGAGCCAGAACGGGCAGGACCTGGGCAGGACTGCCGGGCCTGGAAACCCCACCCCGGTAATGTCATGACAAATCCAGGCAACTTGGGCAGCTCCCAAAGTGAGACATGGAAAACAAACTTTAGCTCATGAAAAGGACGTGACTGAATCTCGGCTCTGTTCCTGAACCTTCCTACCTCTGCTTTTACTTCTCTAGCTTAAAGGGATGAAAGATGACAGAAGTTGCACTTTGTTTTTAGAGGACATTTGTCACCTGGAATAAATAAACTGAACAATGCTGCTGAAGTCAGCAATATCTTCTAATTCAAAACAACTGTCTCTATCAGTAAAAAGGTAATGCATTTATTTTTATTGCTGAAATTTGATAATAAAAAAGGTAATTGACAGCTTCCTCAGGGAAAAAATGAATGAAGCCCACTGGGAAGACACTGCCTCCCAAACAAACCGGAAGGTTGTGTTTGTACCTGTAAAGGTTCTTTTTACCCAACCAGCAGGAGCTGGTCATAAGTCATTCCCCAGGTAGGTTGTCCAGACCAGAGGTGGCCTTTCTGTAGAGGACCTGCCCACCACGTGCATAGGAAGACTTCTGCCAGAGCCACAGAGGGACTTAAGACATGTAGTTTGTACCCAAACCTGCTCTCAGCACCTTGGAGCCGAATTTATCCCCACTAAAGCTACTCCAGATCAAAACCAGGCTGCTCAGCCTGTGCTGGCCATCACTTGGGGAACAGCATCAGCAGCTCTGGCTGGAAGACTCCTGCTTTCTTCTGCCCACTCCTTCCTGCACCATCAAAGTAGAGAGAGAAGAAGGACTCTTTTCCCCCTGGCCTTCCCTCACACCTCTGCAGGCAAGAGGGAAATGATCTGGGCAAGGACAGCTGGAGGGGGTGGCGAAGGGCCTTGATCCAGACCTTTGCTCTACCAGATAGAACTTTGCTCTATCCATTTCACAGGTTCAAAATGCTCTGTGCATTTTGGACATTACACTAAGCCTGTAATAACGAGAGTCTCAACTGAGACTCTTCCTGCTCAGTTAGCCTACGCTTAAATGATCACCATAGTCAGCCAAAACACATTTGCAAAGACTGCTTTTGCATATAAGATGCTGTGCCAAACATTGGAGTTCTTAATTTTCCAGCCTCGGCCTCCCTGCAATAACTGCCATCCTCATCAGGAGCACATTTTCCCAATACTGTCACTCCCTGGTTTCTGAAGAGCAAGTCTCAGCACTGCAAAATGACTTTTTCTTTTCTCATGTAACGACCCTCTTAGTACACAAAGTTGTCATTTCTCATTAGTCCAATTGATCCTTTTGTTTATACTGCAGACGTGTAAGTTTACACATCTTCTAATCTCTCCTTTGTATTATAGCAACATAAATCTGTGGTTAATACTTCATTAATTTCCTAAGGGAGGCAACTTCCAGCATGGCTTGGAAAACTGATGACCCCACTGCTGTCAAGGGCTGCATGAGTAACTGACTTTATTGCTTTGGCAATAAAACAAAACCAAGCAAAAGGTATGTGTCCATATGCATATAGAATTTTGGAATAGAAGCAAAAATACTTTTTCCTTGGTTTTCCCTACTGAAACAAAAAAGATGGATTGCTTCCTTCTGTTTCATACAAAAATGAAATGCTCTCTTTTGGATTCAAGTACACAGAGCAAAGAAAATTAATGACTCAATGTATGAAACTGGGGGGAATAAAGTAGCTTCCCATTTTGTCCAGGAGTGAGGACTAATGCAGAAGGGGTAAGAGACCAAGAAAGATTTAAATGAGAGTGTCAGATCTCCCACCATAATGCCGTGTCTGTCACACTATTTGATATGACTGGCATGTTCCTCATGCCTCCTCTGGATCTTATTCCACCTGGTTTAGATAAATATTTACTCATACCAGGACTGAGGCACCGTGTTCCTATTTTCCAGGTGAAAGTCCTACCAATCACGCTGGTGAGTCTTTCCCATGGAAACTGTCCCAGCGGCTACAAAATTATTCTGTAACAACTGAAAACTTATCATCAGATAATCTGAAGAGCCCTCAGACATTCAACTTCCCAATATCCGGGTGGCTAATATATTGTTTTAAGAGATCGAGTCTCTGGTTCATCCAGCCTCTGGCACATACTGTATGGAGCCTGATTCCCCTGCATGACTGTCCTACATACGTGCTGCCTAAACAGCAGCTAACAATACCACCTCTAATCAGATCACGAATCTTCTTCTAAAAACAGGAGAAAGCAAATGCAGGAGAAGCTGTCCAGATAATCCAGGCCCATCTGTCTGGCATTTTGGGGACAGTTAAAACTGCGTTTTAGTCCTAGCTCACCACCTGCCGAGGCCATCTCACTCAGATCTCTTACTTCCCACCCTAAAACACAGAAGAGCCAATCCTGAATCACTTTTCAAGGTGAACCTCCAAGGGAAGTAAGCTCTTGTTTTATCTCCTATGTTACTCTGTGGTGTGTGATTATGGTCCTTCTGAGAAAGCTCCAAGCTGGAGGCAAAGGACACAGGAAAGATTTCTCAACGAAGAGCTCCCCTGGTGCTGCTGAGCCTTTCCTGACACCAGGCCTGGCTCAAGGAGCCTCCATGTCCTGCCATAAAAAGCAGATTTTACAGCAGGTTTCATATAGCCTTTTATCCTAATATGGGAATAAAGTCCTGCTGGTTATCACAGTTGTTGAAACTCCTGCATGGAAATGGACAGGTTTGCACTACAGATCGTGTCCTTTGTTTAGCAACTTATTTGGTGGAGCTTTTCTCTGTACAGTTTCAGAAGCATCAAAGGGAGACCAGGTATAGATGCAGATGCAGACTGTCTAAAACCTTCAAATCTTCTTTTTATGGGGTTGTAAGGCAACTTCATACATCACGAAGCTGGACCCTTTCCATATTAGTAACACAGGACACCCAGTACTTATACTTCTTAGGAAAACAAAAATGGGCCTAAATCCTAGATCCAGATGTGAATTTGGCAAATAGCCCCTTTACAATGGGACAACAAAATGTCTCCATTCCAAACACTTCTATACTTTTGGATGTTTGAAATCAACTTTGCCCCCACAACAATTCATTAATCATATCTTTTAAATGTTTAAACTTCAGCTAGAACATAAAATCAACATTTAAGGTTCTTGCTAATTTTTCTCAGAATTGGCATCATATAAGATTCCCTTCATGAAATGGATAGTCTCAAAGACATTGCCAAGAGTAATTGCTGCCCTTCTCTTTTTCTGCCCTCCCTTCTTTATTTTACTTTAACAGAGATAAGGAAAGGTAGGGCAAAAAGTGAATGTTACTGACACAAATGAATTCTGCTGAATTTCATTTCCATTAGATTTCTACATAACTAGAAACTTTTTTGGCAGCCTCCCATAAAAGGCATAATAAATTGCCTTTGTACCAGTAGAGGAATTCGTTTTCTCTGTTTCATTTAGCAATGATATTGCTGTGAATTTCACACAACAGTTTCTAAATCGTCATCGGATTTCTCTGCCTAATGTCAATTTGGCATTTTTCCCCTCTTCACAGAATAAAGGCTAGAGAAGTGAAAACAGAGCAAAACAAAAACCAGTTGCCATCCCTGTTGTGTAACATGGGGAATGAGCCAGGTTTGCTCTTCCAGAAGGTGCCCATGTTTCGGCAATGCCACCAGGACCACTGACTGGAATCAACGATAGTCTTGTTGAAGTGATCAGATATTAAGAGACTGAATTCATCTATCTGAGGGTTTTTTCCATCCTGACATAACCTGGGAAAGTTCATTCTCCTTGTGTAAAGCCATTGCATGTTCTAGGAATAATTACAAACCTTTAACCTATTGATGGATCAACTCAAAAAGGAAAAGAAAAAATAATCAAGGAAAACAGAAGTTTAATAGAGTATCTTTACTTCAGCATATGATCAGATTACAGGCTGCCTCACTCTAAAATGTTGACACCCCTTTACTCATGACAACTTCAATGGGCTTTGTGAGTGCTCAGTCCCTTTAACGGGATTTAGGTCCCTAAGAAATTCTTTTGCATCCTTTGCAGCCCATTGATGTCTGGGGCAATGGGATCCAGTCTTAACAGCCATGTCTTTCTAATTTCAACCTCAAGTCTCCCCAGTCCTCATTGCTTTCAATCACAGATTCCTGAGCAAAGCCAGGAGCTCAGGAGAAGGATGTGACTACGATAACTGCTCCCCTGCAAATCCTGTCTTCATTTACATAGATGCGGGGCTGGGGTGCGGGGGGTGGGAGATCAACAGCCTTTCACATAGTTTGGGAGGGAGTCAGGGGGATGCCCATATATCAGGTTGCTGCTGCAAATTCCCCTCTTCAGAGTGTGTCATAGCCTCTCTCCATCACTTCCTTTCATTGAAATTTTTCACAAAAGGGAGGGTATTTGCAAGTGCTTTGCATGTGCAAGGCACATCTGATCAAATCAAGGTGGGGAAAAGGCTGTGCAGGTTTTACTGTGCTGCCTGCTGGACACAAGGGGACAGATTTCCCCAGCTGTTGTGCAGGTGTCCTCTCCCAGTCTGACCTACTATGGAAAAATCAGGAAGAACTGAAGTCCTGGCACTGAGGATGCCATAATGTAACTAAGAGCAGCCTCAGAGTCCCTGGGAGTTGCTCTTAGCTGCTAACAGCTCTCAAGGAGCCTTTTGGCTCACTAATCATGGCCCCACCCACTCTCCTCTGATACCTACAAAACTCCACACAGCAGAATCATATTAAATATGGTACTACTACGATTCTAACATAAAGATTATTAATAACATATTTGATATACTTTTTTAGGGAAAAGGACTACAGAAAGGAAGTCAGGCTTTAGCCATCCAAGAAGGCAACAGCACGGTGGAAATGGGATCTCGCCCATACGGCCTCTCCATCCCCAGGCAGCACATGGCTGTGCTGCCACAGCCTACGCTGCTGCCTCGTGCTCAGCTGGGATTGTCCTTCCATTTCTCTCCATTATATAAATCTCACCATATTGCTCAGGGTCATTAGTACTGCTTAAGGTAATGAAAGGAAAACTTAAGAAAAATTTGAGTACATTTTTTTATTTGCAAATATTAGGGGAGAGCCTAAAACAGTGCATAGTAGTCCACTGGGGAAGTCTGAAACTCACTTCTGAAACTGAAACAGTTCACTTTTCATTTGGTCTTTCTCTTTTTTTGATGTGATCTGTTTATTTTATTGGATTGACAGTGTTTTCTCATGTCAAAGACAAGCCCTTTTAGTAATATCTTAGTCTCAAAGGATTCAAAACCCAAACCCAGTGTCTCTGAAATTGGGTGGCCCTGTCAGTCCACAAACAATCACATCTACTAAAAAATGTTTTTTTTCTTCCCCTTGTACAATGAAACTTTGTACATCAGAAATTAAACTATTGAAAGTAATTTGGATGTTGGGAACGCCAAGACATTGAAGAATAGTTATTATAAACAATGTCTTCATTTTATTAATAAAGGACTACAGAAAGCCACATTAGGAAAGCTTCTCAAAGAATGATGTGGCAGATTAAGGGATACAGAAGGCCGAGAAGTGAGTGTGGATACAGATAAGTATAGCCAAGGGGTTAGAAATTAATCTACATGAAGCTTCACAACTTTAGCAGTAGTATTTATCCCACATGCTAACTGAGTGAAGAAAGGAAGTTTGAGATGGTTGGAGTACAAGATGTAAAATAAGGATAAAAACTAAAGCAGAGGATGATTAGCAGTCCTCTGGTGCTGCTCTGGAGCTCAGTGCTGCCAAACGCTGAGCATCTGGCCCCTGAGGAGCCGTCTGCAGGGAGAGGGCTGAACCCCTGTGCACTGCAATCAGCAGGGCACTCCAGCCTGCATTCAAATGAGTCTGGACCCGGATTTAATCCCACATTTTAGTTTTTAAAAAAAGTTTTTATGATTCACTTCACACAGCAGGATAACATTTTGCTGGGGTTTACCAGGTATTCAGGATAATACATAAAAATGCATATATATATAAATATATAAATATATATATAAAATAGCTTTTGAAAAACATGATATCAACAGCAGTGCCTTGAACTATAAATGCTTATCGTGTCATTTCAGAAAAAAAGGGGTACATGCACAATTGTTTCTTGAAAGGATTGTCTGGGCATGATTTATTGTCTTCCCTCCAAAAAAACCCACTGAAATTAAAGAGCCTGAACATCTCAAAACAAAATGTCTGGGGTTAAGCTGTGTCTAACCTAATCATAAAAATTATATAGATCTTAATGAAGAGGTTTGTAAAGTACTTCAGCTTGTCGTTCTGTTTACAGCTATCTGTGATATCCTCTGAAAATCTTGTTCCAGTATCAGCTAACAAAACTGGAAAGTTTATTTAGATTATTGTTCTGCTAGATAAGATAAAAGCTGTGATAACATTGCACAGTGATCAGCCTGCTTACAGATATAGACACTCACCCCGGAGGCTGCAGTCTGTGCGCTGGGAGAAGCGGTTTTGCTACAGTCATCTGAGTTAGTAGAAGACGTGGATGTTGGAGTCATAGGAACTGCAGTAGTAGTATTACCTGAAAGATGGGGAATTGGTATTAAAAAGAAATATTTTCTAGCCAGGGAAGAAACAAACTCCCAGAAAATAAACAAAACAAAAACAAAACCAAAACCAAACAACTATAAACTATTGCAGCTATACTTTCTTAACTTTTTATATTTACCAGAGCATGCCTTTGATTTATTTATGTTCTTAGGTTTTCGCTTCCTCGTCTGAATTCCTTCTTTTTTCATAGCAAGAGGTCGGGGAACCTGAAAAAATTAAATTTCCACACCAATCATAGAGTTGTTTATGTACCCTAATATCAAAAATCAAAATTCACTACAAGATGAAGTGTGTTGTTTGAAAACGCCTCTATAGCAACTCAGTTTTTCCTATGCCACAGTGCAGATTTTATAAAAAGTTTGCATTTTATTTGCACAAAGCAATGGTTTGATTCAAGGGGAGTTTTAGCTGAATATAAAAAATAGGGAAACTTCTTGATGTAAACTAGACAGAAAAACAGCATACATTTAGGGAAAACCAGCATCATTTGGGAATAGGGCATTAGAAATTAAACTGGATGGGGTATATCTGATCCTTGATTCCTTATTCCAGTCAGTTAGGAATTATCTCCAATGCCTGATTCTGGAAAGGGAGAATGCACATGAGAAGAAAAAACACTCCTCATCCTGTGGACCTGCTGTACAAACCAGATCATCACCATTAAAGTCTGAGGATGGAACCTTTAGACCACAATAAACTTAGTAATTTTTCTTCTAAGCAGTTCTACCCCAATACAGATTTATAGTTTCCAGATATATCTTTATACTGCTAAATTTATATGTTCTCAAAAATAACTTTTGTGTTCTGGGTCATCACAGTTATAATCATTACACAGAAAAAAAAATGGTTTAAAATATATTTTAACTTAATGATAACACCAGTGTGGGGAAGGACAATTCAGGTGCACGCTTACTATCATTATAATGTTTAAACCAGTGACATAATTTACTTTTTTCTTGAGGCCTAGACCACATCTCAATCACTTCTAACGCCCTTGCTCTTCCAACACTTTTTGCTTGACTGTAACGCAATCCACAGGGATCTCAGCAAAAACATACTCCATCACATTCGGGATAGAGCTTTTTTCTTCATCTTTTATTGCCTAACAAAGGCTGAAATTGCATTTAAAGTTTTGCTGGCATAGCTATGGCTTGAATTACATTTGAAGTTTTGCTGGCATAAGTACAAAAAACTGTTTTATTGAAGGTCTAGGGTTTTTCTCCCCACTGAAGAGCTTGTTTAAATCCCAGTGTCAAAAAAAGACCTCTGCTGCTCATCCATAGGGGGTTACTTTATAAAAAATCTGTTGAGAGACTACAATGGCAAACACATAACTTGTCAAAAGCATAGCATGCTAAAACAGTATAAGTATTTTCTCATGTCACACCTTTTTCAGTTGTTTTATCCATCGTTTTTTAACTCTATGGTCCAAGCCATGAATCAAAACCATTAGCATCAACAGAAACATCTCCCCAACTTGAGGATGCTTAGTGCCAGCCCCCAAAAGCCCCCAGGCACCTGCCAGCAGGAGGACCCTCCTCCCCTTCCCCAAAGGAGCACCAGAGCTGGCATGAAATCTCCCTCAGCAAAGCAGCCACTTACCCCATGGAGCTTCATGTAGAGGCCGCAGGCATTGCAGACGGGCTCACCCTCCGCGTTCCTGCGCCACAGGGTGGTGGTCGTGGTGTGGCAGTTGGCACACGACAAGCCCAGCCGCCGCGACGAAGGCTGGAGGTTAAGCACATGCAAACACGTGCATGAACAGGCAGGCAGGAGCAAATGGTTTATGTCTTTATGGATTATAAAAAGTACTTTAACACATGGTGGGGATGGTACGAGATTTTTTTTAGGTGGTATCTTAACAGCAACATCCCAGAATTAGAACAGAATTATCCTCATTTTGGAGAGTGGAAAGCTGATGTGAAGAGTTTGCAACCCCGGGCAGTCGTGGCAGAGGCAAAATTCATACTGGGGAGATGCTGACCCAGAGACCTGTGTTTTAGACCTCCAGGCACTGGTTCTTCTTCCAGCAGGACAGCTAGGAAACATCTCCACTACAGCACCATCGAGCTGAGGAGAAGGCACATCACTCCTACGCCGCCCCTCCAACCAGTTCAGTGTGTGGTGGGTGAAGAGGCAGCTCTGATCCTGCAAGTGATGCTCCCAACTTATTGGAAAAAAATCAGTCACTTTAATCACCTGCCTTCGGTGGCACTGCAGCTGGGAAAAACTTTCCTGGGAGTCCCAGGGGTAACATGTACAACAGCGTTATCTCTGTAAAAAGATCTTTTTATCATCACCCATCTTATCCTCACACAAAAAGCAACTTGCCTTGGGAGCGTGTTTTACAGAGCAGAGCTTCCCCTCGGCCAGCAGAAAAGCTGGAGGGTGACAACAAGGTCCCCACGGCAAACAAGCCATTTATGACACTCTTCCGTGGAGTTTGGAGCCAAGATGAAGCAACCTTGCATCAGAAATAACCGTATAACCTAGAGCTTTATGGCCGCAGGCTGTATATCATAAGCGAAGGCAGTGCTCATAAACATGTGAAATGAAGGTGAATGGGTTATAAAAGTCCCTGTAACAAGTGATCTTTTTTACGTTCATCACAAGCAAAGAATTCCAGCTACATCATAAATCTAGTCTTTTTCAAAGTATCACATTGTCAAAAAAAAATATAAAAAAATCTGTGCCTAGCTCTGTGTCTGGCAGCTGAACAAGTTTACATGGAGAAGTCAGTTTTAGAGGATTGCATTAATCTTATTCTGACTATAAAGCGCCTATAACTGAAATTACTAACTTAAGGGTGCAGTGCCCTTCCTCTTGAATCATTTACTGCTGGTTTGTTAGATGTAACTGGGTCACCTTTGATACCACAAAGGCAAAGCCTGCCACTTGGGAAACTGATAAAAATGTTTTGAGAACAAAGAATATTCCAGAGTAATAACTGAGTTTTTTTAATTTTATCTGTTTGAGTGTCTCTAGCAGTAAGCCATCATTTTACACCGCAGCTCAGAAAGAGCTCCAGATGAAATACAAATTTTGTAATCTGGAATAAGTAATCCATTATTAACTGCACTGGAAAAAAAACCAACCAAACAAAAAAACCCAAAAAACACAAACAAACAAAAAACCAAACCACCCAGCCAAGTGTAATATAGGCTGAAGTAGACACATAGAGTTTTTAATCTTAAAAATCCAAGTCTCATGAAAACAGAATTTTTGACCTCACTACTAAACGCATATGCACACAGCGGTCAAATCGCACCCTTGATTCAAAATGAGTTTTACGCGCATTGAGTAAAAGAAAGCTGATCTTAACACATATGCTTCATTTTCTTTCTTTGCAAGTGAAATGCTGTCAGATGTTTCACTCTGTTAAATCTTTCCCTTTCCTATGCAGTCTGGTATAAATCTTCATATATTTTATTTCAATAGCTTTTGCTTATTCCCATATCTAAACAAACAGGGGATTTTGGCATGTTTTGAAGCTAAAATGACTTTCCTGTTGCAGGAATTTTATCAGAAACTTCGGGGCAATCTAAACATATTTAGCGTTTTCAAAACATTTTCCCTTCTCACCTACATATTTCCAACTGTATGAACACACAGTCACAGTTGATTTATAGTTATGGCCAGGGTACTCGGTAGGGATTGTTACGCAGAGCTATTTCAGAGTTATTCTGCTGAGGTGTCAGGCTGAAATCGGGCTGTAGTTTGACTCTACTTTAGTCTCCTCACCCCCACCCCTCCTCAAAAAAAGAAACAGAGAAATGCTGGAGCCGAGTATCAGCTACTTGAAATCTGCCTTGGGCCAGGGTGCCACAGACAGTGGGGCTCTGATTCTTGACACAATCGGCAGATCTGGCCTCTCCGCTGCTGCCTTTATCGCCTGTGATAACACCTTGTGTCATGAAATTTACTGGACGACCCGCTAGAAAAAAACGGGCACCCAGCAGTAATTAGCCTCTGACTGAAAGTTAAATTAACTCTTTGGCTTAAAGAAAGGTCCTTCAGCAGGGGCGGGTTGATTCCTGAGTGCTTATTGTCTGCTCGGATCATCGTGCGTTTTGTTTCCCCTCGCTCCTAAATTCAAACGTTTGTGAAATGAAGAGCGGTAGGCGTTGTAACACAAGGGAAACAGTCACGGAGCGAAGCAGCTGGCGTGACTGAGAGGGGCTTGAAAGGCTGATGGGTTTGATACACTGTCTCCATACACAGGGGTCCAAACATCAGCTCGGATTATACCGGCGTGATTTATTGTGGCTCGCTCGGTTAACAGCTTCTTTCTCACTGCTGACCTCCACCCAGATTTGCTAAACATAATGTGCAGTTCCCGCTTGTTAAATTTTCTCCTTGCCTATTCAGTGCCAGCCTGAGTTATAAACAGGGGTTCTGGTTTGTACTATTTATTTCCCCCCCTAGTTTTAGGAGTATATTTTTAGAAAAATTGCCGCTCATTTCTTAGGAGTAAAACAAAACAAAGGCTATTATCATTGTTTAAACAACTGGTTTTCTTTGAATTATATACAAAACTTGCTTACATTCCCAAGGATCGAGCTGTCAGCAAACAAAGCAGGTCTGGAGAAATTCCTAGCCCTCTGAACAAACATTTTCCAACCTTGATTTTTTTTTTTTTTTTTTTTTTTTTTTTTTTTTTGGAAATGCCCAACATCACCAGCACAAATTTCTTCCAAGCCACTTAAGCCCCCCTAACTGATGGGGTTCATAGCTCAAAAAGCCAGGCTGGCCCATGCCCCGTGTGCAGCTCACTGGGGAGGCAGAGGGCGATTTCGCCAGCGAAAGGCCTGGAGGTGGGTCCGCAGTGGTTCCCAGAGGGCTGCCAGCCCTTTCGCCCCTCATTATGACCACTTTGTCCTGCTAAACTGGTCAGGAGCCCCGCTCGGTTTTGAAGCCGAGGAGATCACCAGGCTAATACACTCTGAATGTTCTCCCATATCCTTGCCCCCTCTTTCTCCATGGCTAGTGCTGACTAGGGGTTCCTTGGGGCACAGGTCCTCTCTCCCACCTACTCCCCTCACTCCCCACTCACCACTCTCTTTTGGGGCTTGATGAGGGGCCGGCTGAGGCCGTTCATTTTTGTGTAGAGACCGCAGGCGTTGCACAGGTAGTTGCCAGTGCCGTCCCTCCTCCACAGCGGGGTCTGGATGGAGCCGCAGTTGACGCACTCTCGGCTCTCAGACAGGTCCTCCAGCAGCTCTGGGGGGCAGAAGGGAGAGGCGGTGGGGCACGGCCGCAGGCGGGCATGGAGCCCAGCGGAGCCCCGTGCAGCGCGGCCCCGGTCCCGCCGCGCCAAAGGACTGGCCCCGGGCGATCAAGCAACCGGCGCTGTTCAGCCCTCGGAAAAGCAATTCCCTGGCAGTGACGGCGAACATGCGGCGATTTTTTACAAAATCTCTCCTTTTTTCTCCCCCTTTTTCCCCACCCCCCTTATTTATTTAGATGTACCATACTCGCTGCCGGCCCCGGCGCAGCCTTTGCTTTCCGAACCCCAGCGGAACCGGTGAGCCCCGGGACGGGCTGGGGGACACAGGCCCGCCTTGCACTCATGTCGGGACTTGGCCCTTGGGAAAGCAGGCTGGCGTCCGCTCGAGGGGCGAAACCCCTGCCGTGGTGCCCACCGGGTGGAAGAGGAGGTGCGCTTGGCTTGTGAGGGGTGCAGAGAGGGGAGTTAGTTGCCTACCAGAGTAGCCACTTGCAGAGTCACCCTGGGAGCCGCATATACGGAGTGGTCGTTTTGCCCAATATTCCCCAGGGTCGAAGCTGGGCAAGAACTTTTTACCTTGACTATTATTTTAAATGCCTTGCAACTAGTAAAGCTTTAAGTTTAGAGGCAGCGTTTGGGGGTCTGGTGTGCCAAGCGACGGGTAGCGAACGCTCTGCCTCGGCTATTAGGTCAAATTCGAGCTGGTTGGTAGGAAATGGAGGAAATGGAAAAATATGCGGTATTCTGCCTCCTGCTTTCATAGTAACTGAGCACTGAGGGGAAAATAAGGTCTAAATGCACGGAAAAAAGAAAAAAAAAAAAAAAAGAGAGAGAATCCACCTACAAAAGCTAACACCTTCACCCCTGCGAATCCTTGTTCTGATTCAACTCTCCATATTTCGAGGAGGGCGGAATAAACTCTCTTTTTACATAGACCGTGCCATGTTGTGCAGAAATAATAAAAGGAGATATTTGGATTTTTACAGCAGCTTTCGAGTCGAAGCTGGGAAAGTTTGTTTCAGACTCAGAGCTTCGTCACTGATTTTTTTTTCCTTTTTTTTTTTTTTCCCTCCCTCTGCTACCTGCCTTAATTCGTCATTGTGTTATTCTTTTACATTTTTCTGTACAGCGAGAAAAGACCTTATAAACCTCTAGCAGCTTTGGAGACTGGACTGAGGTGACACGGCGGGCATTGAGCTGAGAGAGAAACGGACTTTTGGCCCGCACCCACCCAAATACTTTTCTCTCCTCCCTTCGTTTGCAAATTATTAGGCGCTAAAGAGGGACGGGCACACGGCACAGTCCAGAGAGCACAGTTCAACTGACATTGTCAGCTTGTAGCTCTTAGCACATCGCTAAGATTAATAAATCTTTGCACTAAAAGCGCCATAGAAGAGTGTAATCAGGAAAATGCTTAGGGCTTCAAGGACGTTGGAAGTTAAACAGTTATTTGTCTCAGCTATTTACTTTATAACATTGCCTTCGTGCCTCCAGAAAGAAATTCTGCAGTGACCATATTTCTCGGGCATTTAAAAAATTTTTTTCTCTTACAGCGTAATACATTTATGTTCAATGAAAACAAAATAAAGTTTTAATTTTAGATACTGTTTCAATGTCTATGAGTAACATTAAAAGAGCTTTGTCATACTGTCTAATAGTTAGCCGTAAAAAATATATTTCGTCTACAATTTTCCTGACAATTTTCCTACAAGTTTGAAAAGGGAGCACACGTGGCTTCGGCTTTGCTGGCGCGTTTAGCACTGCAGGACCAGAAAACTCGCGTGGCCCAGGAGCTGAGGACTGCTTCGCCCCGCGTTACACCGCGATGCGGCTCCAATAACACCCGTCCTTTCCCTCATCGAAAGGTGGGCCAGCCCGCGCCCCACCAGCTTCCCAGCACCGGAGAACGGAGGCACAAGGGCGGGAGAGAGACCCTCGGGAGCAGGGGAATCTGGTGTGCTCCTCATCGGCTGGCTTGGCACTCGTGCCCCAACCTCCTCCAGCGCCCGGCTCCTTCCTTTCTCTGCCCCTTCTTACTCATTCTTCTTCTCTCCCTTTCGTGAGATTCTCTAATCCCACGTCTCTCCCAGAAAAAAAGGCAAAACAAACAAACAACAAAAAAAAAACCAACAAACCAAAACCAAAACAACAAACCAAAAAAAAAAAAAAATCAACCCAACAACAAAGAAAACCCCAACAGATTTCTTTTTCCTCCATCACCTAATTTTACACTGTAACTTTTGGAAATTGAGTTAGAAAACTCAACTTCCGTGTCGGCCCGAGACGCGGCTTCTCCTAGCACCACTAGTTCTCTCTGTTATGTTATTAAACACCAAGTGGGAGGCTTAAAATGCTTAAATCTACCGGGTATCATCGAGAGAAGGGAGGAGCACCAGGTACAACCCTACAAAAGGGTAAAAAAGCCATGGGGTAATCATCCGCAACACTGCACTGAAAGAAAATCACGGTGTCTATAAAATATACCCATCCTGGTGGGTAGTTTACGATTAAAGTGAGTGCTGATCAAATCTGCGTATGCGCGTGTGGATGCATATGCACATATACACAAATATATATACACAATATATTTGCAAAATATATAAAAATATGTATACATACACACACCTCTCTATGCACCTTTATTTATATATACATACATATATTCTAAGGCTGAAGAAACTGCAATAATCGTTAATCTTTATAACTCTAACTAAATTATCGCAGCTCAGCCTCCACTTCACCAATTAATTTAATGACTCCAAGAGCTTCCCAGACTAAAATAAAAAATAAGGACGGGACACCTCGGAAGCGAAAGCAAAACCCCATCAGGAGGTGCTGCATTTTAACAGCAGTTTATAAACGAGATTTCCTAGTTCATATCCGAGATTTTGCTTTGCTGCTTTTCTCTTTTAATGAAGCAGTGAAGTGTTCTGTATTCGAAATAATCCAAAATGGGTTAAGCGAACCCCTGTAATTTTCATTTACAGTACAAAAAAAAAATCAGTTTGCCGGGAATTTGACACCATTTTTCGGCCAGATGACCACATTTAGGAAAAGGAGGAACGTAAGGATCTGGAAAAATTAAGAACTAGGTTTAAACCGGGATCTCTGTGTTTGTAGCCCCTATTGCCATACTCCAAACAACGCCGCTTTGGGGGGATGTGTTCCCCCTTAATCCAACACATACGACGAGAGTTTACCTTCACTCCAAAAATCCACGGTCTCGGGACTGCCATCCTGCCACAGGCACCAGGGCCGCCCCACGCCGTACCGCCTTGCCCGCGAACCCCGCAAACCCCGCGCGCCCCGGCCCTCCCGTGGCCCCTCCAGCGACCCCCCCTGCCCTACCCTACCCCGCCCTTGCCCGCGCCCCCGGCCACGGGTCCTACCTGCGCTGGGTGCCCGGACGGGGATGGGGGCGGCCCGGCCCTGGAGGCAGTGCAGCATGGAGTTCTCGAAGGGCGCCGTGGGCCAGGCGGGGGTGAGCTGCGGCCCCACGTAGGACGTGTAGGGCCCCGGATAGGAGCCATTGAGCGGCCGGGCCAGGGGGCTGTACTGGTCCCTGGCGCCCAGGCTGTTGCTGTAGGCGCCGGGCTCCCGGGAGGCCCCGTTGGCCACCGGCGGGCTGGGCGAATAGGGAAAGCGGCCCGAGGGGTGGGATCCGCCGCCGGTGCTGTACGAGGGGCTTTCCGCGGCTGGCTGGGACCAGACGGCGTGGCCGCCGCCCGGGTGGCTTGGCTGGGCCGCCCCGCTGCCTTGCAGGTACGGCAGCGTGGGCAGCATGGAGCCCACGCGGGTCGTGGGCACGTAGACGGGCGAGCTGGGCGTGGAGTGCATGAAGCCGCCCGGAGATCCGTCGTAAGGCGTGGGGCCCTGGGCGGCCGAGATGGCGAGGGTCTGGTACATCTCCTCGGGTTGCTCGGCGCCGAGGGCGCTCAGCTTGGGCCCGCGGCTGGACCAGATCAGCTTGTTGGTTTGGTCTAAGTCCGCGAAGAGCAGGATGTCCTCCCAGCTAAACCGGCCGGAGGGGTGGGGGGCCCCGAAGTGCACGTAGGGGGCGAGCAGAGACCTGCCCTCGGCGGCGGGGGGCGGCGGAGGGGTCGGCCGGTGACTGTCGTCGGTCTCCGGCCGAGGAGTCTTGGAGGAGCCGCGTTCACCCTGGGAGCCGGAGGAGGACGAGGAGGAGGAGGGCGAAGGAGACGGGCGCGGCTCCCGGGTGGCGAAGGGGCAGGAGGGAACACCGGTGTCCGCAGCGCACCGCTTCACCGCGCACCAGCCGACTTCAGCCACGGCCATCCAGGTCCCCTTCTAGCCGCTGGGTGTGGATGGGGAAGAGGGAGGAGGGGAGGAGGAGGAGTGGAGGTGGGGGTCCGCAGGGCAGGGCGGGGAAGGAGGACACAGAATAGCAGGGAAGGGAGAGAGAGAGAGAGAAACAATAATAACAAAGTTTGCAAACAGGACAGCACGTCTCCCTCCCGTAATGAGATTCATCAGGGCTTATCTGGACCCTCTGAGCGCTTAATCAGTCATGTCGCCTCGGTGCTGTTGTCCCTCCCCCCGGCGGTATGGGATCAGGCAGACCAGGTCAACACGGGCCGGGAGTCGCCAGTCCCGCAGGGCCAGGGCTGCGGCTCCGACGCCGCTCCCGCGCTGCGGGCGGGCTGCTCCCTTCTCCCTTCGCATCCCGGGCTGCGGATTTGAACATGAAGCACGCCGGGGAGAGGTGGGCGGGAGGCGTGGGGAGAGAGGGGGGCGAGGGACATTTTTCCCTGTCTGTGCCGCAGCCCCTTCCTTGGCTGCTGTCGTTGTTATGATTATTTCAATGAATGAGTCATTTGACTCGGTTCCACCGAGAAAACAATTAGTAAGGCGATCCCTTTAAGGTTACTTCTCCGGAGAGCAATGTTAGCTTTTCCGCGCATCGCCTCGCTTGTTTGCTTATTTCCAGCCCAAGGTCACGGAAAGGAGGAGAAGGAGGAGGGAAAGGCACCCGGGAGACGGGAGATGCGCACGGGCCAGGCGCCGATGTGTGCGCGATGGGACACGGACCGAGGCAGGGGCCGGGTCGGGTGGGATGTGCCTGCCGCGGGGGCCGGTGCCAGTGGACAGTCCCGGATGACAGGGCCTGCCCCAAGTCCGAGCACAACTCTCGGAGTTGACACCCGTCCCGAGTCGACCGGTCTCAGTTCGGAGCCGCCGGCTTGAGAGAGGCCGGACAGACAAACGGACACGGAGCGTCCGATGCCCAGCCTCAGGGAGAAGGGGCAGAAAGCGAAAGAGGACGAGGAGAAGTGACAACAAGAGAAGCGGGCGGTGAGGCTCTCCGCTCTCAGCCCACCTCGGGGGTCTTCAGATAGCCATAGGCACAAGAATACAGGACACACACAGAGCCCCCTCGCAGATAGGCACCAAATACGTCTCTCCCTCCTGCGAGGTAACTGGGAGATAAGGCTTCGGCAGATAAGGGCTCCAGGCACCGGCATCGGATGTTTGCCCACACAGTCTCCCTCAGGCTCCCCCAGCCAGGCGCAGCCGCCGCCGCGCCGCGCTCCCCTCAGAGCGGCCGAGGGCGGAGAGGCAGGAGCAGAAGAGCGAGGAAGAATAAGGAAAATCGCGGCGAGGCAAGAAAAGAGAAGGAGGCCAAACCTGGTGCCGATGCCCCGCATGGGGCCGGGGCGCGGGGCCGCGGCGGGCGGTAAATCCAGTGCGGCGGGGGTGAGCAGCGGCGGCGAGTCCGGCGGCGGCGGCCGCCGGCTCATGTATAAAAAGGAGAGAGGAGGCGCCTCTCGCAGCCCTGCCGGAAAACTGCAGGCAGCCGGCCCTGATTGGGCTCGGCCAGCCCTAAACAAACACGGGGCTCTGCAGGGGTGCCAGTCCCGGCGGCCAGCCGGCCCGCTGCCCCGCTGCCCCGAGGGTGGAGTGCCCGCAGCTAGGGGCTACGGACCCCTCCTCGGGGAGCTGGAAGGAGAGGGGATTGTCCTCCCAGATGCCACAGTCTTTTATCTTCCTTTTTTTTCTTTTTTTTTTTTTTTTTTTTAAATAACTTAGAAATAATGCACAGTCTTCTCTCCTCCCCGGATAATATCTTCTTTATGCTGAATGTTCAACTTTTTTTTTTTTTTTTTTTTTTTTTCCCCACCCCTCCTGGCGTCGCAGTGAGCATCCCCTGGCAGTGGCCCGGAAGGATGTGTGCCAAGCTCTCGGCCCAAGCAACCAGGTCTCCCTCCCCCAAATATCCCTATTTTTGCTCGTTAAAATAAGAGCCATTCGAGGGTAAAAAATGTGGCTCCTCCTTGAGTTGACCCGATCGTCAGGTGAAGCCAAAGCAAGCTGTGGGATGTGTCCATCCCAGCAGCTGGCGGTAGGCATTTTCCCTCCGTTTCTTTCTTATCCCCCCCCAGCCCTCTTATCTCAGCTGTGTACAAACTGATATGGTACTTAGCAGGAAAGTGACTGGAAATTAAAATAACTTCGTTCACCAGAGGTTATCAGCTGGATATCTGTCATCATCAGTTTGTACAGAAAGAGTCATCGGCGGCAAAAGGCTGTACTAGAGCAGAGCCCGGCTCTCGGCAGCCGGCAGGCATGAGCCCTCCCGACAGAAACCGAGCCTAAAAACCTGCTGATGCGCAGTGCTGTCGTTCCTGGGGTAGGCACAGCTTTTCTTTCGGTCTTTCCAGGCAAGGTGAAAGGGAGGTGAAGAATTTGCAGTGCTGGGGGTACGGCAAACCTCTGGTTGTAACCGTCCACTCTGCCGGCTTTGGGTGAACCGATTGTGACTTGAAAGTTTTATTGTGCATGTTAATTTTTGTCGTATAGCGCGGCAGAGGTTTGGTCGGAAAATAACCAGTTTCTCGATAAACCGTTTTCTATTAAATTGTACGATTAAAGGTTATGCTTCTTTCTTGTCAGGTGTCTTTAAATAATATCGTTAAATAATATCGGTCACCCTGCCAGGTTTAAGTGATTTTCTTTTCTTCTTACTTTTAGGTGTGTTTTAGTGGGTTCAATATTAAATAGAAAATAAGCTTTTGCAAGAGAGGGCAGGGATTCGTTGTCTCCCAGCGTCCGGCTCGTTTTCCGATCCCGACTTGCAAAGTAAAACATTTTCCCATGGTTTTTGCCTGCAAATGCGCGACAAGAGCAGGGAAAGCCGCGGGAATAGATGCCTACGCCGCTTCTCCCTAGTTTGGGTGCTGCCACTGCAAATTTGTGTGCTGAAAATCGCCGAGCTATCGGCTTTAAACCCCGCATTTCCTTTCAGTCATTTGAATGCCTCTTCTCCATTTAAACTCGAGGGTATTTTAAACACGTGTAAGGGTGGATATACTGCGAGAAATACCGTAAGAGTTTATTTCAAGCGACCGGCACATGCCGGTGCCCACGTAACCTCAGGGTGAGGAGTGGGGACCTGCCCGAAAATTGAGGGTGGCTGTGAAGACGAACGGCCGCGCTGGCCTGGCAGGCGCCTCTTTCCCGATCTCTAAACTGACCCGTGTTTTACGCTTCAGGCGCCTCAGTTGTTTTTTTTTTCTTCTTTTTTTTTTTTTTTCCTTTTTTTTTTTTTTTTTCTTTTTCTTTTTTTTTTTTTTTTTTTTAACCACCGATTAGCCTGTTTACGTTATAGCCGGGCTACAAGTTTCATTTTATTTCCTCCAATAGATACGATAAGAAAACCCGGCTTAAACTGGGACCAGCGTGGGAAACCGTTTCCAATCACCCCTTTCCTCTCCGTTTCGGGTTTGCTCTCGAACCGCTCAAATTATATAGTCTCCGGTTCCTAACTCTTCATTGCGTCACTCCATTCCCGAATCCCACTCTTCTGACGTAACTTTCATCCCGGGGCTCCAGGAGGCTCTCAGGTATCTCCTGCCCTGGGTCTGGGTTAGGCATCCGGGGGTGCACGAGCAGGAGCATTTTTGCGGGCGGGGGGATGCTCGCTGTGGGAACACATCGCTGGGGAGATGGTGCCAGCAAGGTAACCATCTCTCCTGATGGTTGTGGCCAAAGAGGGAAGAAAGCAGATTGGGGAAAAAAAAGAGAAAGTTTCGTATCCAATTAAGGCAAATTCCCTCGTGGGCACTTCAGCCTCCCAAAAAAGGGCTGGGAGAAAGACATGTGCAAATGCAGAGCAGTTTCTCCTTCCCCCACTCCCGGGTCTCTGCAAACGTGATCGCTTTGCAGGGATGCATTAGGGAGGAGGGGCAGGCTCGGTCTGGCCGCATCCCCGCCGCCCCTCGGTCAGGGCAGCCCCGGGAGCAGCGGGCATCGCCCGCCGTGTCAGGCCGCGATGCTCCTGCGGCCCTGGGGGCCCGGCGGGTTCGGGTGTGAGGCGGTACGAGGGGTCACCTCGGTGACTATCGCAGGTTGGAGTGTATTCTTTTCCGAGACGTGTTTATGTAACTTAATGTACTTTAGAAACTGCTGGGGAGTTTAGGCCGGGCTGATAAGCACAAGCGGTTATTGCGGGCGACGTGCCGGCACCCCTCCGCCTCTCTTCTCCCCTTCGCTTATCCGCACTACTTAAAATATACTTTTATCAAGGCCACCCCACGATACGGAGGGTTTCCATTCCCCAGCGGCTGTGACATTGAAGCGGACTTATCGATCGGGGCACGGGCAGCGCTCAGGCTCGCCCAGCCCGGCGGGGAGCTGCTGGCCGGCCGGCTCCGAGCAGAGCTCACGCCCCCACCGCAGGCACCTCGGCCGAAGCCGGCGGGGCAATCCGCATCCACCGGGAAAGAGCGTTTCAGAGGGACGGGGGCCTTTGACATCACCCATCACCTCCACCTCGGGCTGGGCGGGGCAGACGTATGGAGCTCAGGGTAGTGGTTAGTCAAACTGAGCCCCAAAGCAGCAGCGTCCTGTACACACCACAGAAAGGGCGGGGACGGGCATGGCATGCCCTTTGCAATAGATCAGATGTGTCCAAAGGGGAAGGGGGACCCCCAAATTCTCAAGGGTGAGGAGGGATTCTTTTTACTTCCTCCGAAACTCCTAGCGAAGGGCTGCCAAGTGCTCAGAGGCCGGGCTTGAACTCCAGCCGGTCTTGCTGGCCGCAGACAGCAGACTTTGGGCCCGGCGGCTGCCCCGGCCCTGGGCAGGACGCCCTGACCAGGCTCCGAGGACCGTTTCCCGCTCCTGACCGGTGGTTGGGCTCTCCCCTGGGTTGAAGCCGTGCCCGACGGCGGGCAGTGGGACAGAATGTTATTCCCCACTGCAGTAAGCGGCCTCCCCGTCACTGGTGACCTTCTGATGCGTGCTTTTGGGTGATTTCCACGGTATCTTATAACTCTTGACACTCAAATAAGCATCAGGCAGCAGAGAGCTTATACGGACATTTATGCAATAGGTGCTCAAGCATGTGGTTGTTTTTTGGTTTTTTTTTTTGTTTGTTTGTTTTAAGGTTTTTGTTGTTGTTAGTTTTGTTTTGGGGGTTTTATTGTTTTGTGTTTTTTGTTTGGTTGGTTTTTTTGTTGTTGTTGTTTTTTGGTGGTTTGTTTTGTTTGTTTTTTTTTTTTAAATAATGATCTGCAACTTCTTTTTATTTGCCCACCCTCCAGTATCCGAGGTCTGGCTGGTTAATGATTTCAACCTTAAAAAAAAAAAAAAAAAAGAGAGAGAGAGAGAGAGATATTAAAATCAACAAAACGCGCAGAGGAGGCTCCTGTTGCTGCGTAACCTGATTCCTGGAGCCAGCGATCCGCGGTACCCGCACGCTGAGCCCCCGTGGGGCGCACAGGACTAAGGCGATGCCCTCCAGCTCTCAGGGTGGCATACAGGAGGCAGACGGGACCCACACAGCATCCTAAAAAAATTAGTTACAACTTAGATGCTTCTGTCCAACGGGCGCATAGGTGCTTTGTCTCTTTCCAAACACATACAGGGGGACTTGGAAAGTGAGTTAAGGATTAGTTGTGCTGCTTCTCGGCAGTTTTAAAGGTTTTTAAGTGTCAGTGACTAAAATAGCCTAATTTTGACGCTTTTATCAACTGGCACCTCAATGCCCTTACTACGAAGCGTTGGGCCTGTGTTGCACTTGTGTCTTGCGGTGAAGAATTATATATATATATATATATATATATACATATATATATACACTATAATTGCAGCCACCTCTTTCTGCGCACAGCTGTAGAGAAAAATCAAGTACCTCGACTCTGTGTGTGGATCGGCTTCTTGCACACCGGGTGAAAGAACCCGTTTCGAGACAAGGCCAGAAGGAAAGGCCCCCACCCCGTGTCCCGCCGCCTGGCCGAGGGGGACAGGGCGGCGGGAGAGTGAGAGCCGCCGCCCCTGGCCCCCGGGGCCGCGGGGCGGGAGCTCGGCGCCCTCCCCGGGCCAGAGCCATTCGGGACTCCAAGGATCACTGTTTTTTCCTGCCTGGGTGCTGGGGAATCCTTTCAGGGCTCTCCTGCTGGATCTGGCACGAAAAGCCCGGGAGAGAGTGTCTGAGTCTTCTTGCTGCGAGAAGTCGTTGCGGGAGGGAGGGATGCGGAGGGACTCGGAGCACGGCAGAGCCGCACTTCTCCGCAGCGCTTCAGCACTGGGCTTCTCTTCATCCTCCCCTGTTCCCTATCACGGATGTTAGGAGATATCAAATCCGATCTGCAATTAGCTATCCTACCTCCGCCTCTATCCCCGCAGCACAGTTTGCAGAGACTTCATTCTTTCTCACTTAAAAAAAAAAAAAAAAAACAAAAAAAAACAAAACACACACACACAAAAAAACCACAAACAAACAAAAAAGCAAACCAAACCAAACCAAACCAAAAAACCACCACTTCCCCCCCCCCCCCAAAAAAAAAAAAAAAAAACACAAAAAAAATCCCGCACACCCCACACAGGTAAAATCCAGCGTCACCAACTGCTCCCTGGGACAGTTTTCGCCCCTGCCACACTCCGTGAAAGAAATCGTTTTATGCATCGAAACCTGCCATGCATTTCGCCCCCCGCCCCCCCTTCCGGCTTAGTTGTCTTCTTAATTCTATGCCCAGGAAATACAACAAACAATCAGAACAGATAAAAGTCTTCCTGTGAAATGTTTTCCACAGGACAAAATGAATGTGTTCTCCTGGAAGCATTTTTCGGGAGTAATTCTGTTTCATGCGTGTCCATGCTGAGCTCCGGCGGGGCCACTCCGTTTCTCTTGGCATCGTGGCAGCCTCTTGCCTTCCTTTTTGGTAACCGCTTTTCTCACCATTTACCTGGCTGACTGAAAATGTCTGAGACCGAGTGCCGAATAATAATAATAAAACTCCAAACAACGACATTCGCAAACTTAGCTAAGCAAATCGCGTCCCTCCATCCGAACTAATAATGTTTTCACTTGTTGCTTTAGTGAGAAATGCCAAAATTTGAGGACTTTGTTCCTGCTTGGAATTAAAGCTGGTTTTTAAACGTTAAAATAATATCTTCCAGAGCGAGTCTGACCAGTTCTATAAATGAAAGCGCTACTGGATTGGAAAATCAAATCAAAACAACCACATCACAGAATCAGAGATTTCAGAGTTAGCAGATCGGGGTAATTAGATAGCCTATTAATAGCCTTGCTCCTCGCTGCTATCAAAAGTAAGTGGATGACTCCTGCCTTCGGCAGGTATGCGTTAAGCATGCCACGGGAGGTAGGATGGAGACCAAGGAGATGAGGAGAGGTTTCCGACCAGACGTGGGGCCCCACCGGCAGGCAGAATGGGTGTACCCTCCTTGGTTTTGCTTGTCATCCCAGCAGACGCTGGCTCTTCCCTTCGTTTGATAGATGGGGGTGTCGAAGGCAGCAGCGGAGGCAATTCCCAGCCAGGAGGGTCCCATCCCCATCGGCCCGAAGATAAGCGATGCTGCTAATTCACCTCCGGGACGCGACGCCGTCCTTCCCCTTTTGCTTTTCTTACCCTAGGTGTTAATGGCTTCGCGGACACAGTCTTCTATTTGCAGTTAAAAGTATAAATATATACGTTGGCCGTGGGAATACCGCAATTCCATTTCGTTCATGTAATCACTGGCAGTGTTTATCCATTTCACTTAAGCCTCCAGGACCAAAGAGGGCGTGCAATTAAGTCGCACTTTTCGATTACTTTAGGAAAAGTTTGGTTTTATGCAGCCGTTGTTGCTGCTCGCATTGAATATGTAATTCAATATTAAAGGACACCAGTATTTGCAAACAATAAAAAGAACAACTAAAAAGCCAATTGTCCCCAAAACTAGGTGCTTACAATGTACTGTTCCCCTGCCATTACTGACTGATTTTAAAAGGTCACATATGACTGAATTTTAAGAAGTCCAACGACTTTCTTTTAAGTCCACTTAGATGAACAAGAAATAGTCTGATATACATAAGGCTTTTTTCATGCTGTTATTTCTCACATTTTTTTACATACAAACACTTTATTACCTAATTTCCTAAATTATCTTTCTTAATGGACATAATAGATTTAGTGTTAAAGGTGGAACACTGTAACAAAGTAGATAGGTGTAATTGTGATGTTTCAGTGGGGAGTTGGTGGGTTTTTTTGTATTCTTAATGTGGATAGAGATAGCAGCCTTTTTCTAAAGTAAAAATTCTCGGAGTAAATCAGTGTGATGGCAGGCTGTAGGGTGACTACTATTTCCAGGGGAAAAAAAAAAAGGACCTCCACACTTTCAGTAAACTCTGAAGATAATGCTATGCAACAGTATTCCAGGATAACTTCAGAGGGTTGCTGCATGCATCAGTAACATGGATGGTATCTGGATCATGCTTTTAGTATTTGCCAGTGACCATCAAACATAAGTTAAGCCACACACAACTTTATTATTCATCTATGAAATAATGCAAAACCAAAACAAACCCAAACAACTCAGTTTTACTATAAGTCCACATATATTATTTTCAGCAGTGTATTTGCATTGTGATGTTACTGTAGGTTGTTTTTTCTGATAGTGCATGTGGAAACAGGGCTTACAAAGAAGCCCTGCTTCTGTGTCTCTGCTCATTTCTCCAGATACTAAAAATGTCTAAGGCTACTCATTCAGCTGGAATTTGTCCCACGATGACTTAAGCATGAAGAGCCAGTGCCACAGACCTCCATGGAAATTCCTCATGAAGCAATAAACCTTGCTAATGAATCTGTTCTGAAGTTCACAACAAGAATTGCCACCTGGCCCTTCAAGTCATGGTTTTAACTTACCTAAGCTGGCTTTAAGCAGATTCTGTTACAAACTCCAGGTGAATATTTGGTCAGCTAATGCCAAGTTTTCTGCTGTCATAGCTCGGAAGCTGTTGGTCCCAAACAAACCCAATCAGCACTAACGCAGCAGCTACCATAGTTCCTGTAATGAACTTAACAGTAAAGGTAATGTAGATGGTCTCTGTGATTTACGTCAGGCTCCGTCAGGTTTAACAGCACCTCTTTATGATGCAGATGTCGTGCTGTTGCACGGACATTAAAGATGACAGATCCAGCCCCATGTCCAGTACACCCTTATAAACTTACATTGCATTTACTTCTGGGGCCCAGTGACCACAGCAGAAAGGACAACAGCCAGCACTGACATCAGTGGCATCTCGTGGCGCCACAGATAAATCTGACAGAGGTGGGACTGTCAGAGCCGGGGAGTGCTGGGAGATAAAAACTCAGCAGTGCATGGCTGGATTGAGGACTTTTCCCTCACTACTTTCTGCTTTCCTCCAAGCACCCCATACGTGACACCCTATGCAGTACCACTCCCCACAGATCCCCAGCTGGGCAGTAGTGACCACAGCTTTATGTAGCACCACTTAAATCAAAGTGTTTCATCTTCTATACTAAGCCAAACTATTTGCCTCCAAAAAAGCTCATATCAATCAAAGCATTTCATTTTATCCAAAATAAAGGTTTTGTGATGTTTTTCAATTATTTAACCCTTTAAAGAAAATCAACTTTGAATCAAATTAGCAACAAGGTTCATCTTGAGAGGGCAGACAAAGTAGTTTGCATTTTCCTCTCTCTTTCAGGTTGATAACTGGGTAGGTAGGAAAGGTCTGTCATGCCTGGACCAGAAGCCAAGACCTCAGCTCCTAATCCCTGTTCAGCCACCAGAAACTACAGCAAAGCTTTTGTTTTCTGCTTGGTCAGCATGACACAGGGAAAGCAATAACCCCTGAACTGTTTGAAACTGCTGTCTGTACTCTGGGTTGAAATTTTAATTTTTTATTTTTTTTTTCTGGAAAAGATAGAGTCTAACAGGAATACGTTCCAAGATATTTCAGTCATGGAACCAGAGAAGTGTATAATTCAGCCTAAACCCAGAATTAATTCTATACTGTTATTTTAGTTCTTACTACCTATGAGAATAGTTCCTACTCATCTCACAAACTCTATCTGTGACCTGTGTTGTTTTCAAATCAATTTGGTTTTGCTTTTGATAGCTTCAATGGAATTGTTGAATGACATTTCCTTTAGAAGGAGTTTTCCAAAGAAATTAACCTAATTTCTGCTTCCAAGAAATGGAAAACATGTTTTCCTTATGCCTGCTTGGAACTACATGTACCTCTGAGGTCCAGAAGGTGACATATCTTTCACAAGTGTTTCCTTTAATAAGCATAGATAGGAGAAACTAATGATTGTGACCTGTAGCTACTGGAAGGTTAAAAATATTCTATACTGAACTATGCTAACCATGGCTCAGCATTTGGACTTGTGGAGCATGGAGCTGACTAGGTTGAGCCCATGGAGAGAACTGGAAAGCAAACAATTAAAGCTTAGCTGGAAAAGGAGGCCCTCTGAATTTAATGGGGTTGGACCAAGTCAGCAGGACAAACCCTACAAGAGCTTGGCTGAATGCTATTGTGAGTATTTTGGGCTGAATTCTTGATGTTGTCTGGGCCTTTTGGATACAGCCAGCATTATTACAGTGAAATTAGGATATGTTGGACATTTTGTTATGATTGAGGGTAGAACTGGAGAAAAATGGTGAGTGGATGGGAAGGGGAGAGAGTGACTGGGACAATCCTATCCAAGGCTCTGTGACTGTAGCTAAGTGAACTGAAAAAATACAAGTTTGAATTCAGCAAGTCAGAGCAGCAGGACAGAGCTGCAGTAACAAGGGGGAGTGCCATTGCTCAGATGCAATGCAAGGAGACAAGGACCCACCATTGTCCTTGCTGCTGGGAAGATGGGGGTTACAACTCAGTCCCCGCATCTCTGGATGGCAGCAGGGCCCAGGTGGAACCACGACCCCCAAATATGCCCTTCCTCAGCACAAGGAAGAAGTGCTGTCTTGGGTCCAGACCCCCAGAGCAGGCACAAAGCTATGGCCAACAAACCTACGGGGTTTCAGTGGCTCTGGCTCGCTCACAAGCTACCTTGAGCAAACCCAACTCTTTGCATAAAAGCAGAATCCAGCACACCTAGAATTACACTTTACTAAGAGGAATAATGATGCATATCTTTATGTTATTCAGCATTATGATACTTCCCCATATCTGTCAGAATAAATGTCAGAAACACACTGTTTAACAGATTAAATTATTTTATCAGTCCTCTATTTGGAAGGCAGAAACCTGCTGTGCAAAGAAGAAAATAAAATCTAGTGATGAAGTACCAGACTCCTGAGGGACTTTTGCTGGAGAAAGGCCTACAACAAGTTTACATGTTTAATTAGAATGCAGTAAAATACAATTTCCTTTACATCAGTACACTCCAATGTCAACCTTAGAATCACAAATTTGTTGAAAGCTGTGCAAAATAGTTCATCTGTAGTTAGCTCTTGGTAATAAAAAACCCCACAAAAATAAGCTTTTAAGGAAATGTGTTAATAATTAAAAATAAATTTAGTGTTCTAAATGAAGAGTACTGATGGCGCTAAAAAGGGCAGTGACTTAATTAGTCTTGTTGATGTCAGTTATTCATTTGTGGGCCATCAAACTATAAACCGAGGTACTTTATTGACTGCAATATTCACTGGATATGTGCCATATTATTCAAGCAAAACAATACACTGCAAAAACAATACAGAGAAGAGGTAATTTGTACAGAGTTCATGAGACAATTATATCATCTAAATACAAAACTGAGTCACTGTGCCCTTGGTTCTCTTTATTAAAAGAGAATTGAAGGATATACTAAACATACTCAGAGTCTAGTAATTTAAATTTGAATCCTGCCCATACACCCAAGCACCCAGGAACTGGTGTGGTCCAGCATATGGGTCATGAGTCCCGAAGAAGGACTTTGATCTGGGACTCAGGAAACTATTTCATTTTCTTGTGTGCTGTAAATTAAACTACTGCCCCATTTTCCTGAGAAGAGCTTTGAAACTCACTCAGTATCATAGAAAAACATTTACTAGTATTAATAACACACACACACACATACACAAAAGTACTTATTTCAAAAGAGGACAGCAGTTTGAAAGCTGTCTCTGTTTTACATGCTTTACTGGTGCAGAGCCTCTGGAGAAACGTAGCAGGAACATCTGGATGCAAGTGGATGTGTTTCCTGTTCAAACAGAAGCAAATCACTGAGGTGCCTGAACAGAAGAGAGAACCAAGGCTTTGCACATATCACTTGCTCGCAGAGAAGCTCATCAAAGCACAGAAACAACCAAGGCCAAAACAAAAGTAAGTTGCTGAATTACTTTGTGAATTTCCAGATTGTAGCTGCACTGCAACATTTTGAACCCTTTTCATATGTTTTTCCTTAAACTTTTAATGTTGTTTAAGGAACATGTAAGTATTTCATTTCTTGGTCATGTAATGAACTTTATGAAATAAAACCTTTTTTTTAATCTCTTCTGATGTTTTTTATGCTCAGTTTACTGTGCATTTTGTATTTGAATAGACTTTAATGTGTGACATCTAACCATACTATAGTAAATTGTGGAGGAGGAGGCTAGTATTCAGAATGATTATAAGGTGTATTTGTTTATAAAACAGGAAAAAAACCTCAGTTTCTCTTTGTTTGTTTTTGTTAATAGTAATGCTGGCTTGCATACAATAATTTTTGAAATGAATGCTAAGAGGATCTAGCAGACAGAATAGCAAATGGAGAGCCTGGGATACCCAAGTCTGGTTTTGAATCAGGCAGGGAAGATATAATTCTGCATATTGGAAGGTACAGTTCTGTAGCACGTTGGCCTTGATGCAATCCTGGCTTAAGAAACCCTCTCCCTCCCCCAGGAGGGAATCTTCTGCCTGAAGGAGTCACTCCAGTGCCAGCCAGTGCAGCAATCCACTGCCTTCTCCCAGTTGTGTTAATGAAATTCCTTGTGAGCCCACACTAGAAGAAAGACCATTGAAATGATTACAATTAAAAATAGCTCTCCCTCTCTTCCTCCCACAGAGAGTTTATTTTTAACTTCCATCACCTCAGTGCGCTGATTTAAGCACTGCTGTACACACAGTTGTTTTGGCACGACTGAGGAGGTGACAAACTGCAGGCCAGAGGTGGGAACAAACATCTGGGGCAGGAGCTGGTTGCAGCAGCTTAGCTGCCAAAGGCAGTGTATCATGGGACTATGGTGTGATAGTTCATAGTATGAACTTAAACTTTGCCTTTCCTGTCTGTTTTCATAGCCATGAGGCATCTCTGCTCCAAATTCCTAGTACAGAAATGCTGGACCAGTATTGCTTTCCTACCCTAGCCTGGTTCATTTGCATTAGAGATTTTCAGTCATGTGAGCTCTGTCCCTGGGAAACACAGTGCAAGTGAAGCCTCAGCTGAATCATGAGGCTTATATCCTTAAAGACATTTAGATGGCTAACTTTCAGTCAGTGGAAGGATTAAGTGGACAGGGTTAGGAGTAGGAGTGACAGTGTCCAAGGCCAGTGACAATGCCTTGGACACAGGACAGGAACCACCTAGGCTCACAGCCTTAAATGTTTTGCTTACATGCAAAGGATCAAGCTGTGTATGTGACTCAGGACTGAGTAAGAACTTCTGCCAGGTCATTTTGGCCAGGATTTAGGATTCTTCCATCTTTCCTTAAAGCACAGGCCATGAGTCACTTGCTGAAATCTTTTCTTATCTCTCCAACTTCCTGACATTTTATGGACCTCAGGCTATGGTGGCCCTTTGACTTCTTCAGTCCCCTGCCTGTGATTTTTGTCTTTTGAGGACTTGAAAGCTACAACCCAATTTAAATTTTTGTGAACACCTATATAAGCACTTGGGTGAACTTGCATAGACTTTAAGCATATGGGAAGTCAGATAATATTTGATCTTATACCCATTAGGGTAAAAGTGTGTCCCTAGCACATTATTAACCAATGCACTGTAGAGCAGACAACACAGTGTATCAGATAACCCATCCTACAGTTCCCTATATTAAAAACAATTATTTGACTGGTTCACATGTGACAGCATCACAGCACGACATCATCTAGAACCCACTGAACTCAGTGGAAGAAACACTAATTCAAGTAAGTTTGGAGGTCTCCTTTAATGCCTCAGGTAACCTACCTTACATCCACAGTCTGGCTTTTGAGCCTCCACTGTGTTCACAAGCCTTTATTTTTCCTGCCAGTCTTAATCTAGACTAGGGAACTGGATGATTTTGTTAATCATGATGACTGACACTTCTGGTAGATTTAAGAGTTCAGTGTCAAACTTTTCAATAAGAAGATCTTGTTTGCCAGCACAAGCATATGGCTTCTCTTCTGCTCCATGTGCACTGTCCCAGTCCTCCCTGAGGTTAGCAGACCTTCTTGTAATGCAAATAAATTTAAAATAATATAACATTGCCATGGCTCTAAAGGAGCACTTCTGTGGCACTCTACTTTATCCCAATGTCATAAACAAAATGCCGAATGAAAAGTCAACCTTGAAAATCATCTAGCTCACAAAAGCATGATTTTGTGATGAAATGGAGTAGCCCAAGCGTGGCTGGACCACAAAGACCTCCAACCCTTTAAGAACTCAGTAGAGTTTTAGTCTATTGTCTATAGAATTAGCCTTGGAACTATTTCTTCAAAGGGTCTTGCTGATTTCAGTGAGTTTACCTGCACTGGAGTGTTTTTCTGTTTATCTGTTAACCTCATTCATGACTTTTCTGTCCTCAATTCACAGAGGTAAGCACTGAACAACCTGTATGGAATATATAGAGATCTCCAGAATCTCACTCTGGAGAGCACGATACATGGCATGCAAAAAAATTTTTAAACCCCAGTGCATTTTCCTAGCAATCCTCATATATCCATCAAGCTGCAAGTTATTTCAGAGAATACTGACGCTACTCATAAAAAGCCATTACCAAAGTCAGCCAAAATTCCAAGAAAAAAACCCAACAACCAAACAACAACAGAAGGGTAGGCAGATAACTAATCCATTTTGGAGCTGTCAGGTTGTGACCTGCGGTATGTTTTCACAGGAAAGGCAAAAATGAGGTTCTTTCCCAAATGAGGAACAATATGGTGATTTAAATAAAGAAGGATAAATGATGAACAGACAGTTCTACCCCCACAGAAAATGTTCCCAAGAAGAGGACTGATCTGACATAGTCACAGTGGATGGCTACGAACTGCCAGATAGTGTTGAATCAGAGCTCCCACTCCTGAACTCCCTGTCCTGGCTGCAGCTTGTGTAAAAGACTATAAGGAAGGAAAACCCATGGAATAATGAAGATGAATGCAATAAATATACCTGAGCCTGTCTACTTGTTCTAGTGGTTAGTGTCACTGGAGAAACCCTGCAGGGCTTTAAGCAATTCTTAGTGATGAAGATTTATGAAGCCCTTTTAAAAACTTCATTAAGGGGTCAGAGAGATTTAAGTGGCCTTGCAAGCTCTGCAGTAAGCCAAGAGATTCTCTTTGCAGAAACTCAGCCAAAGGCAGCAAGGGCAGCACTGGCTTGCAAGGGCTTTTCACACACTCTGGCCTGGGAGGAACAATGCTGGGTGCCCCACATATCTGGGCAGTACAGCATAATGCTGAAGTCCCAAGCAGGGTTGTGGCAACTACGATGGCTAAAAGGAAGCTGCTTAGCAAAAGTATTTCCTCTGAATAGTGTTAAGGCCAGCGTACTCTGGTAAGCAAGCCAAGTCTGCATACACTGCTAGCATAACTTTCTTCTTCCAGTTTCCCTTAGTTTGTCCAAAATATGGTAAAACATTTTTTTGCAGTTCAGACGTGTTTTCCTCCTTCTGATGGCAAGTGCTGCCCAAACCTCATAAAATCATTGCCCAGAAACATACCTTCCCTACTGATGCCTCCAAGCAGTTGTTTAGGACTGTGATTATTTAGATATAAATAGCAGCGCTCATTAATCTAGCAATCACTCCCAGCTACGAAAATGCAAATTGGGTTGGCTTGTTTGTGTTTTCGAGAGAGAGAAGGTGGTGGTGGTGGTGGTAGGTGGGAAGGGGAATGCTTCCCAGGTGCTGCTGTTTATCACCTTTTTGTCTCACTGTGAGCCAGGGAATGTTTCATCTGCACCCTGCAGAGCTTTGCTGGGCTCTGTTCCACCACCACTGAGGTGGGTGTGCATCACGCACATCTTGTAAAAGTGGTTCTCGGACTGACAGATTGGGTCAACCCCATTAAAAAAAAAGAATTCTGGATTTTTTTTTTTTTTTTTTTTTTTTTTTTTGTAGGTATGCAGCAGAATAAGCTCTGGTAGCTGGCAAAGCCAGCAAATATTGACAGAGGAAGAGATGAAGGCTGCTTTGATAGCTTCACAGGTAGAAGTACCATTCCCTTTGGCTCACTGAAGCTGCCGGGCCAGAAGGAAGCAACCATGATGGAGCAGAACACATGAGCTGCAACAAAATTTGGTGTAACCAAAGCAGCAAATCTTCAAGAAGCTGTGTTTCAGCGTGACTGCCCACCTAAAGTGAACACCTTTTGCTAGGTGGCTTATAACCCAACACACTGTGCTTCAGATGGAGTGTGGGAGGCAGTACACAGCCTTGGTGCCTAGCAAAGAGGAGAGGGCCTCCACTGGAGCTGGAAGGAAAGAAGGTAAAAAGAGAAAGACAGTCGAGTATGGAGAAAGGGACCTGAAAAATCTGCAGCAAGAAGAGAAATGCTGGGCTGAGCCCTTGAAGACCTCCCTCACCTCACATCCCATTCCTGACAGCTGCCAGCAGCACATACTTACAGAAACCTCTCAAAAAATGCAGTATAAGGCAGATGGTCTACTCTTTTAAAAATTGTTGTTATTATTATATGCAACATGCTAAGTACCTTTAAGTCTAAATGCCTTTAGCATGAATTGAAGTGAGCACCTGAATTTTAGCAGTGTGTTGTTTGACAGAGAGTTTAATAATGGAATCAATTTAACAACTAGTTTTCTTGATTTTAAGTGAGATTGTTCATACCAGTCTTCATTTAGCAACACACTTTTTGCATTCACAGAGCTTAAAACACCTGCTTTTTTACACTAAAGGGGAGGGATGGGGGGAACCATGCACTTACGAATTTGGCTTCTCAAAGAGCTTTCATGGCAGAATGGCTCAAGCCTGAGGTAGCCTCTAGTAAGGGTTAAATTTTACAAATGATGCAATATGTAACTCTCTAGGTGACAGCACTATCTGGCACTACTTTAGCAACTATTAGAAATACAACACTGGCTATAGACTTTCCCAACTGAGCTGTAGCAATACTTCCCAAACACTTATTTGATAAATGATTCAATATTAATGAACAGCATAAGGAATTTTATCTACCATTACCTCCATCCTGCAGTTTCTTACAGGAGCCTTACCTTACTATCCTCATTTGAATACAATAATTTCTAGTGCATTCCTGAAGCTAGCAACAAAGTCAGGAGGTGTCTTCCCCTCTGCAGGAGCAAGCAGAGACTCAGGAGTGAGTGGATTATGATTATGGCTGGCAGGAAGGAGAAGCCTCCCTCATGACAGTGAGTCACGAGATCTCGGCCTCGACAAGGAGAGCTACTACAGAAGAGCCAATGTGCAATACCCCAAAGAAGAGCAATTAAGTGGTTTCATTGATAGGGCCTTTGCCTGAGCTACACACTACAAATAGCAACTTCATTCAGGCCATTTCAATGACACATGCTAGAGATAGGAAGATCCAAGATAATAATGTTTTGCCATGGCATTTTGGGAAACTGGGGATCAGGAATTTTTCCAGAACGGGAAGCTTGTTTTGCTCCCTGAAGTCTTTGTTTTGATTTCAAGCACTGCCAACTGTGCACTGTTGTTGCATTGTTCAGATACCTTTTTTATTGCTCCCTTGATCGTAGGGCACAGGGAGATTTCGTCAGCAGACAAAGACTTTTCTGAGGCAGATGCTATAACAGTGGAAGGAATCTGCTCCAGAACTTCCACAAATACAGGGTTATCTCGCTGTATCTAAGAGTGCCTTTACATCAGGAGCATTGTTCTCGAATATCCAGTGGAGACTGGAGATACAGGGTGACAAAGAGAAACAGTGGGCAGTTCAGGCACCCAGTGTCTGAGTTCCTGGGTGCCAGTGTTAGCCCTGGGGGCTGACAGTTGCCTCCACAGCCCTGAGATACAGCAAGTTTCATCTCTGTTGGCCGTGTCTGGCTGCTATCCCTTATGAGATGTTACAATGGCTCAGGTAGGAAAGTAAAGCTGTCCTGGGTCTGCTGTGCATAAAGCACCTGTCACTTCAAGAGGCAAATCCCTGACTTGTATGGTTTAGAGTAATAGCAACTTGGATGCTGTTAGAGCAAAAGCACTTGGATGGCTTAATAACGGTGTCAGAAAACATATTGCAGTGAAGTGTACCATGATCCTTCATCTGCAGCCATATTCATAGTCTGCCAGAGTAGGAAATGTCCGAAGTGACAGGAATCCATGAATCAGAGGGCCATTTGCATTGTTGCTTGTTTTTCTTGTTTTTCTTTTTTTTTTTTTTTCCTTCATTTTCCACATGGAAAACAATATAGGTTATCATTAAACTTACGGACTTTTGATGATCCTCAGTTAGCACCACGAAACCTTCTGCTTGCTTCAAGTTTGAGTGAAACAAAAGACAAACCTAAGCAGAATGCAGTCCTGAGTTTCCTTGAGCCAGCAGGAACTTTGCCAGCACTTGATTTTTTAAAATCTGGTTTCCTCTGCTGATTCAGTCATGCAAAATTAGCAGCCTCAAGAAGAAAAGGGTAAATGTGAGTGTGCTACTCCTGCTATGCCCAAAAGTGGCTTACATTTCACCAGCTCCCTCAAGCAAAACCTGCACACCTGTAAAGCACAGGGGGCTTTTGTTTGTTGTTGTTGTGTTGTGTTGGTGTTTTTTTGTTTGGTTTTTTTGGTTTGGTTTTGATTTTTTTTTTTTTTTTTTTTTGTGTCTCTCTGATGAGACTTTGTGGACACGTGAGCAGCAATGTCTGTTGCAAACCTTCTTTTGGGCTTTGGGTGCTGTCATAGCTCTTACCTGGGGGCTGTCAGCCCAGCCACCACATCTTCTTTCAGCAGAGAAGAACATTACTCTTTCCTTTCCCCTCCATGTGGCAAAAAGCCACAGGGAACCACAGAGCTGTGTCATCCTGAATTGCTGTGACCAATTTGCCAGGGAGCTTTTCCCACTGGAAGGCAAAAGTGCTGCGACTGCTTGTCTGCCTGTGCATGTACCCTGGGCTCTGTGTCGGAAATGGGGTTGGCAGAGCAGCTCCTGCTCAGCACAACACTGTGAGTGGTTCCCTTGTACCATCCTGGCTGCTGGGGATCATGGAGCACAAGCAGGAGTGAGAGCATCTGGCAGTGGCAACCACCTAACACTGCCATGGGCTCAGGTCCCACCTGCTGCATCGTCTGAAATGAAGCTGAGTATTTCACGGCTGACTCATCCAATGAAGGAAAAAGTAAGTGGATCTTCAGGAACTGGGCTTCAAATATATAAATTAGGCTGCTGCAAAGAGAAAAGGAATATTTTGTCTCTGTTGGCAGATGAAAGGTAAAGGCAATGTTAAAGATCCACCAGAGAAAACTGGAGAATTGCCATCACCTGTGCTCTTAAAAGGAGGTTAAACACCCTAGGAGAAGGTAAGACAGGAAAAAAAGGATTTGGTATCCCTCTGAGGTCCTTTCCAAGGGAATACCTCTGAGGCTCTGCAAATGTGTGATTATCCACATCTGTCAGTAGATAGTGCATTCACAGGGGAGAAAAGTTGCATCCTTGATGAATCAAACAAATGATTCATTAAAAATCAGCAACCCAGTCCAGAAACAATCCACTGTCAGTGGAGTCATGAAACCAAGAGGAGTTAAAAAACAACCAGCTGTGGCACAGCAATGAAACCCTCCAGCAATTAAAGCCCACCAATAAATATTGGTAAGTGCTGGAATGAACTTTTATATTTCTAGAGATTATTTTAGCCATGGAAAATATAAACTGTGTCTTCCCTGCAGACACAGCCAAAACTAATCAAAATACTCCTCATAACACAAAGGAAATACCTCTGGGCTGCGATAAGGACTATGAATGTAGTTCTTTTACGTCTCCACTACCTAATAACAATGAGATGGACTGGTGGCACTGTTTTCAGCACAGAGATTAATAGTCAGGGAGAAACCGAGAAGGAGAAAGTACACTTTCAGTTTTCTTTCCGATGGCTAATTAAAAAGCCCATATCTGAGAGGAAACACTGTGGAAGTGAGAGTTATTTGGATGTGCCTTCCCCATATACTATCACTCTGCTTTGTGAGGAATGCTTTATTAACGCTAATCTCATCCCTGTGCTTTGACAGAAGTTACAGTTTCCTTCCTTTGCAGCCGCTAAGGCTCAGTTCTATTACAGGGTTTGTTTAATGGGAGCTTTATTATTTTACTAAATTACCTCATCTTCTGGGAACAAACTTAACCTTGAACTACGAAGCTAAATGTCTTTTTAATGATGCAAGTCTGTTTGGAAATTGTTCTTTGATGACTCTAAATTTTCTTCATTCTGCATGTTTAATATGTGAAATATACACAAAAAAAAAAGTAATTAATTTCTGCAGGCTTTCCTAATTCAGTATTTAAAATCATTTGCTGCAATTATTAAGGTTAAGACAAGAGGGAACAAACATTCTTAATAGTATTAAGGCACCAGAGAGGAGCCCCTTGTAATCATTGGGGAACCCATCTTCAGTAAACTGGAAAATTATACAGTACTGATGCTAAATATTCCATATTGAAATGTTTAAATTCTAAGATAATATAAATAAAACTCCTAGGTGCATTCTGGAATGGAACCTTCTTGTGCTGTCATGAAACCTAATGATAAACTGTGAGAAACAATGAGAAGCTACCATTAACCCAAATGAGATGGTGATTTGGTCCATACTTTGTAGTCAGACCAAATGAATGTGATTTTCTAGAAGTCTGTGGTACAGTGGATCTCTCTGATTCCAGGGAAACAAGGCTTTGGCTACAGGGTGGTTGTCTCAGCACAGAGGGTGAAGCAGGGTACAGGGCTATTTCGTTAAGATCTGATGTACACTAGAGGAATTACTCTTTTGGTTCCTGGTTGATTCCCTCCCAAATGCCTCTGAGTTGCTGCAAACCCACACAAAAGACTTCTTGACTCTGGAAAAATGTGTGTCTATGTTTAGGGTGTGTGCAGTTTGGGTACTTCTGAGGCTGTATTGCCCAGAGGTCACCTTTGGGCAAAGCTGGGGGCAGTGTTTTTTGTTTGTGTGAGACTTGAGTGGGAAGAAATACATGAAAATCAAACAGAAATATGCTGTTTGCTGGTGGGGTAGACACACTGTGATGACTTATCTATTTAAGAATACTGTTAAAGCTTGTGAACTTCTTTCCACATCTCCATTCAGAAAAGTCCTGTACCTTCCTGAAGTAGGAGCAGAGGTCTGGGCACGGCCTCCCCTTCCTCATCAAGCTGTAAGACCCACACAGCCAGGCACAGTCTCTCCAGTGCTTCCTGGAGTGGAGACACTGAGTTGCTCCAGACCTGCTGCATGTGTGTGCACACACATCCCTTGCCTGTCACCTGTGAAAAATGGTTCAGGCATCTGGGGTGGTTAGGAAATTAGCATTGGAAAGATTGATGCTTTGGGGAAACAGCAGTTTCTTCCCAGCCACTATATCTCCAAGTGAGAGAGCCCTGAAAGAAATGGCAAATGTGTCAGGCTGCAATACCAGAATAGCTCATCTGGGGTGCCAAGAGGTTCCCAGGAGAAAAAGATACCAGGACCAAAGGAACAGGCTAGATAAGTTGTTCTGAGGGCTCCAGACAGCCCTTACCTCCATCTGGCTTCCAGTTTTGCCCCATACTGCAAAGGTATTAGAAGTAGAGTTGCCGTGAGCAGGTTACTTTTAGCATTATTTCTGTTCAGCCTTTCTCATCCTATGAAATAGTCCTGGCACATCTTGTGAAAACAAATTGTCTGACGACAGCCTCAGAATTGGCACTAGTTATTTCTTCTGTTGTTAGACACCCAAAGTCAGCTACATATCATCCAGAAGAAAAATCAACAGTTCTGATACCTGTTTCCCTGGTCCTGAAAAGTTGCAAAGCTCATCTGAGCTCAGAGGAAGAGAACTGGATATTCTCATCAGATTATCCACTCTTCTACCATTCTGCATCCCAATCACTCCAGGTCAAACTTTTTATCCCTTTTTGGTGCCATGCCAGTAAAACCACCTCTCATTCCCTTACTGCAGCTTTTTTATATAGAGACTTCTTCACTTGCCCCAAGGAATGCTAGTTAGTTGACCTGAAAAGATCACAATCAACCAAGTGCTTCCCCACCCACAAACTTTGTATTCTCTCCAGCACCCCCATTCCTGTAATAGTCTTGGGCTGCCACAGTGTTATGAGTCTCTGGAAAAGTCTCTTGCCCTGCTAAGCAGGAGGGCCAACTTTCCCCTAGGCAGACTTTCATAGGCATGTGTCAAAATCTTTTCCAGGCGAGAGCCGTGGGACAGCATAACGCTGTGGGCATCAGAAAACTGAGGGAGGAGGTCTGGCTCAATTCATTATTTGGGAATAGCAGCTATTCCATGTTACTTTCCAATGAGATGGGGATGATTTGGGTGTGGACTGGGTTACAATGTCATTTAGTCATGTTAGTCTTGATATACTCTGCCATTTTGCTTCCCCCAGCACCTGGGATTGCCCGGGAGCCTTATGCCAGTGCAGGCCCAAGGTGTCTCTGAACTGAGTATGGAAAGAGCACTTGCCTTGCACAGGGGCTCCCCTTGTGCCTTAAAAACTGCAGCTTGAGCACCTCTGCTTTATTCCATCTCTGACTGTAGTGTGAAGATAAAAGGCCCTGCAAGAAGCCACTAAAAGTGAAAAGTCTGTATTTCCTGCAGATCTTTTATGTGCCAAGAATATATTTTCATATTTTCTTCTCCCTGGCTCTAGGGTTAGGGGCAAGTTTTACCACTACAGTTTCATGGCATTGCTTGGAAATTCAGTTGACAGACAAGGTCCTGCTGTGCTACTAAACATAAACATTTCACCTTCTTGTTGTATTAAGCCTCGGCTGGATTATTTTTTATCAATTTTTTTCCCCGAATGGGAATGCAAGCAGCTGAAGCCCAGTGAGAAAACATGAAAATAGATTTCTAGGAAACTAACCAAAAGGGCTTTACCAGCACGACAAGTTGCTTATCAAGAACTATTTTAGGAACGTGAGGAAATGAAACTTTGATGAGAGAGTTCCAAGAGGGAAGATTTACTAGGGAGCTGAGGGTTCAAAGCAGGATGACAGCACAGCTATCAGGAAACCTTCTCTGCACCTGTTTCTCAACCAGCTGCCTAACCATACTCCCCCTCCTTTCTGCTGGCAGCTGAACAGCCGAGATCTGCATCCTCTTTCGTACTAATCCGCTCCACCGTCTGTCTGGAAATGTTTGCCAGTCAGTTCATCCCCTCCTCCTCCTGAGCACAGACATAAGACACAGTTTCTGATTTTAATGCCCAGCTGTGCTCCAGAGACCTCATATAAATCCAAGTCACACTCTCAGAGAACAGGGTCTCAACATGCCTCAGTTTCCCATCTGTACAAGGGAAATATGTTACAGCTTTCCTTCCTTCTTTATAGTGTCTGTGTGCTATCTAGTGAGGCATCGGGCTCCTCAGGCTGGTAGATACTTCCTTCACCTCCTTCCTATGTTCAGCATCTAATGCCAAATGAATCACCTCAGCTTCAGCTTGCAGGTGCTGTCGTGATTTAATGGTGCCTGAAACATTTCTATTATGGTCCATTGGTGCAAATTTACAGCAAATCAAAGCCCTCTTAAGGATGGTGACAAAGTGTAGTCTTCCCCCGTGCCACAGCTTTGCACGTGGGCACTTTGTGAGATCTCCTCTGAGCTGCATGGCTGAACCATTGGTTTCACAAGCAGTTTTGCCTTCCTCCTGCAGGCTCTTCCCCTGGAGAAGTGCCCAAAACTCTTACTTGTGCCAGATCCCAGAACATTGCACTTCTGCCCCTGTGCCATGATAAGCCAGCACGGATGGCCTTGCTGAAGTCAGCAGAGCATCTTACAGTATCTTGGTTTCACATGGGATTTCAGAGACAGTTTAGCATGATGAAGCTAGACACCTGGGCACCAAAGAAGGCTCACATCCCCTTTTGGTGTCAGCAAGTGATTCTACGCCTAGCTAAATGACAGTAATTGGGAATAATATCCACCTCAGCCAAACTGCAGCTCTATCCCAGATGGAATTGTTGGCTTTCACTGATTGCAGCACCAACCAGCCTTCCCCACTTGCCAGCTTTTAGGAAGGAGTGGAATTGTGGAGCAAAAAGCACAACAGACTTCTTGTCAGAAAGGCTGAGACAGGGTGACAGAGCCTGCTGGTCCCAGGGGCATCCTCAGATGCTCTCCCCAGAGCTGCACAGTGGTGGCCCAAGCTGCAGTGTGGGGTGGATGTGGTGGTCAGCAAAGCCTGGGTCAATAAAACCTAGAAAGCAAATACGGCTGCAGAGCCTGCCTGCAGGCATCATGAGGGAGATGCCTCTCTGATCTCTCGTCACCCACACACACATGGCATGCACCGGCTGGTGACAGGCTCAAGGCAGTGAAAACAACCACCCACAGCCCAACACCCGTCTGCCAGCTTAGCAAAACTGGTGGTGTGAGGGGGATATCGACAGGTCTTCAGACACCTGCTCCAATAAAGTCCAGGCTGGCTGTCTGAACACTCTTGCCTGAGCCTTGTTCTTGCTTGATCCCACATTAGAGAGGGCTGCTGGGTTCCAGGCAGCACTAGGGGGGCTGATCTTGAGAGGTGACACATGGGAAGTGATTCCAGCCATGGTGGTGAAGAGTCATGGGCAGCTTGCAGAGGAAGGACCAATCCAGAGGATCTGATGGTTTGTCCATTCCTCAGCCACAATGCAGGGATGCCAGCACATCTCTACTATGGGGGATGAGTACCTGGTGGACACCTTCCTTTGAAGCATTGTTTTGACACTGTGCATTGCAGAGACAGAGAGGGCAGAGATGGCTCCCGTCTGAGCATGACCCAAGGAGTCTAGGAAAAGACCTAGGGGATTTCTCTCAGAAAAGTGCTGTCCTCTCTGAACTTTATCCCATAATGATGGATTTCAAATAAAGGATGGCCCACTTAGATAGCTGAGGAGTAGGCATCAAATTCCCAAGCTCTTCCCTGACAATGAGAAAGAACTTTTAATGTTTGATATATCAAGTTCATTACCTCCTTAAAGAAAATTATTCTTATTTTAACATCCATGGCTGAAATACTTTCTTCTGTGTGTGAGCAGTTTTAAGGACAGAGCTGTCTCAATCACATTAGACTCCACTTTACATTGTTTCTTCTGCTCTTTTCCATCCATGTCCTCCCTTTGCTCACAGACTTTACCCTGGTTGTTGGCTACCATAAGGAAGGCAGAGGTGGAAAGAGTAGCTGATTACAAATGAGAGGCAAGGTGTAGACTATGCACTTGGAAAATTTGGTCAGATAGGTATCTTTCGGTATATGAATGCCTCTGTGGTTTTCAACAAACTGATGGGATTGTTGCTCCCGTCACTGCTATTGTTGTTACTCAGGAGAACTGGAGGATTCATCTCAAGTACCAGACCTTTTGAATTAGGGAGAGAGGGACAGAGAGTATGCTACAAAAGCTTCCAGTAGGAGATGTATACATAGTGTACATGCACACCCCCCCCATATATAGACATCTCCTATCACTGTACAGGTCTCTAGGAAGCAAGAGTGTGTTCTCAGTGCCTGGCCACAGTGAAAGTGTCTTCCGTGTCCCCATTGCATTCACAACCAGGAGGATCCCCTAAACTTTGGGGCTTTCATGACCAGTTTCCCCATATCTGATTGCACAATCAAGAGTTGGCTTTGGCTGATCTCTGCTTTGGGCATCTTTTCTGCCTGGACAGGGAGCTCACCCTGGGCTGAGCCTGTTCCAGGCACCACACTGATGTCTTTGGTTATAATGATGTCTTTGAGACATCTTATAGCAGCAAGGCTGTGCTTCAAGCTGAAGAAACAGACAGGGTGGAGTGGATGTTGTTGCATCCTCTGTAGAAAACTCCTGGGACAGTAAGACCAAGTCTCGAAGCTTTCACCCAACAAGCTTTGACCCCCTTGGAAAAGGTTGCCTTTTCCCTCTTTCCTTCCCCCTCCCTTAGCAAAACGGCTGAGCATGTGCCAGTCCTGGGGTGCCAGGACACCATGCCACTCTGCTGCAGCCATCCTGTGACAGCCTGACAGGGCTAGTAGGCATCTGGGGCCAAGAGCAAACCCAGCACCTTTGTACACTGGAGCCATTTACAATGACTTTTGTTGCTGATGGCACATGTTTGGTTGTACTTGTTAAATCTTGTTAAACAGGAAACAGGTTTCGAGGCGAGAGGGTCCCTTAGAGTTCAAGCTCCCGCTTTCAAATGTTCTTACAAGATGCACAATTGGCACTGACTTACAGGAAATGTTTAATTGGTGTCGGAAGGCGCTGGCTCCACCGACCTTGTATTACATTCCTCTGTGTGCTCCTTTCACAATGATTTTCACCTATAGCTTAAATCAGTGGTTTATTTATACCAGCCAATGATGAGTCCAATACCATCAAGGGGACGAGCAGACCATGGATATGCAGTGAACTAAAGGGAGGAGCAAGCAGTAAGGAATAGTCTTATGAAGGAGAAGGGGCTGCCGCAAACCCAAGAGTGACATATTTATGAGTCCAGTATCGGTTGCCTGCACTGATAAGCCATGGTCATTAAAGGAAGGAAAAGTCACCTTTGTGTATATAAAATATACAAGATTCATAGTCTGAAAAGACTTCACAGGAAAACATTAGGTAAATAAAGGATATCCCATAAAGCATAATGTGAAAATCAAATTACCTCAAAGGGAGGGAGGCTGTCTGTCCCAGCAGTGAAAGTGAGGAAAAATGAAAATTCTTCTTTTCCATCTCAAAGCTGATTTGGCTTTAGGGTTTTGGGTGGATCTAGAAACATTGTTACTGATGTCTATAAAAAAGTATTAAAGTCCATTACGTTGGACTGGAAATGCTGGAGCTTCCCATAAATTTTCACTACATGCTCACAAGGTGGTGAGAAGCACATTATTCATTGCTGTTCACAGTGGCCAAATAAAAGAAGTACTATTTCAAGGGTGAGTTGGACTTTCAACATTATTTCTAGTTTTCAGATCTCACCAGATTTTTTTTCATCTGATTTTGGGAGCTGTAGTTGTAAAACACTGGGAAAATTTTCTGTCCTCCTCCCCAGACTTTGCTTTTCTGGTGGGTGAAACAGATTCAGGATCCAAGTATTTTTGCTTTAACTGGTTGGTGCACCTCCAAAGCAGGGGAAATGCTGAAACATCAGGGAGAGGCAAAAGGAGGGAAATTGAAGGAGTTAGAAAAAAAAAATAATGGGGGGGGGGCAGGAGAAGAGAAAGAGAAAGAAATATAATCCAGTATTTAAAAATTTAATAATTAAAAAAGGCAATTTTTTAAAAATTTATTTTTATGGAATGAAAGATTTCACAAGTAAGAGGTCTGTCTGCTAGAGGCTGTCCCCATGGAAGGCATACACAGCCCCTGCCTTGCAGACAGGTGGCCAACAGGTGAGCAACGTATGGGTGTGCAGCCTCAGCAGCAAGTCCCTGCGGGTGCAGCCCTCAGCCCCTCCAGAGCTGATAACCCAAAGCCTCACTGATGCCCCAGGTCTTTGCAGTGTTTTTGTTGGGGAGGAGCTGATTCAATCTGAACCAAGCCAAACCCCTTTTTTATTTCAAACCTTTATCCTGAAGACACAATCCCACAGTGGTTAGGTAGATCCGAAGGCAGCTTGTAGCCATTATTAAGGTCTTACTGATTTTTTTTCCCAGCAGAAAACACACACCAACATCCATTTACAAGTGTGACAGTCTACTTTATTTGTCCTGTGACAGTCTACTTTATTTGTCCATCTTCATGGAAGTCACTTCCACAGTATGCTGTGGAGTTTTGGAGGCTTAACTTAAGCAAAGAGCTCAGCACCAGTTCCTTGGGTTTCTGTTGCCAGGGTCATGTGGCACAGTTGCTGATCCAATTGAAAACCATTTGATTGTGGTGCATCACACAAGCCCAAGTCTCTCTGGTGCCCAGTGAGGGGCCCAGGAAAGCGAAGCACTTATTCAGCACAGCCTGCTTTTTGCACTGGAGTTTGCATCAACACCTCTTCCCACCCACTCTTCTGTTTCAGATCTTTACAGGTCTGGGTCACGTTACTGTCACATCTCAATCTGCCTGAGAAGAACCTCCTCCAGGAGCTGCCAGTGTCCTCTCCAGAGCATCTCCAGCCCTTCAGGATTCTGCATCAGGCAAATGTACTGAGCATTATAATGGGTGAACACTGAAGGGAAGAAAGGGACCAGGAAACTTATTCTGGGCAAACTGAATTGAATCATTGAGGGTGAAACTTCATTATGTTTGCTGACCAGTTGTCTACTGGCATCACTTTTGCCCACCAATACAACTATTAAAGGGTCACCATAAAGAGGTCTTCTCCCATTTTTGAAATGTCCACATTATAGACCCACGTGTTAAACTTAGAAGTTTCTTTTCCGAGTCAAAACAAACAGAGGGCTTTCTATCTTGGCAATCAGCATTGCTTCAGTGACCTCCATTGACCCAGCTTTTACCAGAAAACCTTGGTCTTCTGGAGCTGCCTTGTCCTTCCAAGTGCATGGGAGGAGGTCCCTTATTTTTATCATATATCGTGAGATTGAAAGGTGCCTCTGAGCAAGGCAATCACTATCACAGCCAGGTTTGAACTTAGGAAACTGTGACTAACAAAACAATAAATCACTGATTTTCAGTCTCTGGAAATACAATTTAGTCCAACTGTGTCACCTTTACCCACAGCCCTTGGGGACATTTCTTTATTTGTAAGGGGTTTACTTTCAAAACTCTGCATGTGATCCCCCATTAGATAAACAAGGTGAGATCCAGAAGAGAGATCAGTTTTGCAAGAAGCCTGCTAGATGAGGCAGCTTCATTTAATTTTTCTTTTATTCACACTTTGGCCCTTTGCTGATGTCTCAGCTCTCTCTCTAATAAATAACTGGTCCACATCACTAAACTGCTGCACATAACTCAGAGCAATTTGTTACTGTTGGCAATGTCTGTGCAGCAGGGGCCCAGGAACGGACCAGCATGGAAGCAGTAATACCTCCCACTCTTCAGGAACATGATTTCTGCCTGATTACAGAAGGGGTCATTGGTAGGACAATGCAAAAAAGGTCATATACAATTGCTTCCACACAAATTGTATGTGCTGCAAGATACTCACATGAGCTGCTTTACCCAGGAGTATCTGACAGAAGAAATCAGTCCTGTGATATCAACACCACAGATGTGGCAGGACATTAAAAAAAATTAATACATATTCATAATAATGAGAACACAATGAAAGTGTCTGAACACTTTATACAGCCCCAGTGGGCCCAGAGGGTAGTTTAAAATACAGAATTCCTCTAGAAGCAATGATATAATAAATCCAGTAGGCCTAAGGTCCTTCCAAAGATAAGACTATAAACACAGTCTCCAAATACTTGGTGAGACTGTAACATTAAGAGTCATATATAGTTTTAAAAAGAAATGAGAAAGGACTACTTTTTTTTTTTTCCCCTTAATCCCCATCTGTCTGTCTTTCATGAACACTGAGCAGTGCAAAGAGGGCACATTCTCATGGCATGGTTACTTTGATGGCACCCACCACAAAGTAATTATCTGTGAGTCAAGATGCAGGGAAAGAGGGAGTTTCAGAGTCCTGCCTGGAACAGGAGAGCTCAGCTGTCCTCTGCCTGCAAAAATGTTTGAGGGTTAGCTGAGGGTATGTGGCACTATGCACATGGGACACCTTTCTCTCTTCCCAGAAAGGTCATGAGGGCTGAGGGACAAGGAAAAGCAGCTCCTGATCTCTGGAAAAAAACCCCTCATCTGAGTACTTGCCAGTTGCTCCAGTTCAGCAGGGCCTTTCTCATCTTTCCTTTGTCCATGCACTTACCAGCATACAGTGTCTAACACACCTTTCTCATTATAGCCACCTTCCTTGGGAGCCCTTTTAGGTACACGACATGGAGAGAGGAAGCAGAAGGAACATTATTTCTGTACACACTCTGGTCTTCTGTTGCCAATTAGCGGGTCTCTGTGGATGTTGGTACTTGAGCCTGGAAACCTTGGGGCTCAATAGAAGAACATCAAATGGAAGGTGAAAAATAGGTCAGCAGAACAACTGGAGGGCAACTGTGGTTTCTCAGGGCTGTAACATCTGGGCTTAGTGGCACCGTGTGCCAGTGCTTTCCAATTTCAAAGCTGTCTTATTTGTTTCTGTGGGAATTTCGGGGAAGTTTGTTATTTGCTGTTGGTTTTGTGTTTTTGTTTTGCTTTTTAACAAAGCACCTTTAGAAAGAGTATGCTTTTCAAAAAGGTATTGTTTAAGGTAATAATACGAGAGGGAAAATGGAGGATGTGAGGTAAGGCAAGAAAGTAGCAAAGCAGGCAGAATCTCCTCAGTTGCCCTCAACACAAAAACATAGGGTTTGTTACTGATTAAAATCGAGAGAGCCTTCTGGAAATTTTCAGACACATTTCATGGAAGACCATTTATTCAGGGGAAAAAAGAAAAACCTCATTTTATTTCTTGAAATGTTATATTGTTGTTTAAGAGCATGTGAGAGCCAAGCAAGTAGGAATACCAAACTCCGAGACCTCTCATGCAGAACGCAGAAAGATCTATGGCAAACTGGGTGTTGTCTACGGCCACACTGATCAAAATGATCAAAATACAGGCCATTTCCTGAGGGAGTTAGGGAAGCCTTGAATAAAAGCCACAGATTGCCCAGAACCCTCACTTACAGCCTCCACCACTTGCTCTTTGGCATAACTGGCTTGCCCATTTCTGAGAAGGCAGTCAGCTGGAAGAGGAAAGTGGTACAAAGCAGACTTGGGAAACTGAGGCAATTTGAGCTGCTTGGCTCCAAATGCAACAGGAGGCAGCAAAGGAAAGATGAGGGAGCAAGGAGGAATGCCGGGGCTCAGACAAGTACAACATCCCACGGCTCCACTCTGTGAACACAAGAGCAGGCTTCCTGCCCTGTGTGCCACCACTTTGGCAAATTCTGGAAAGGGTAAGAGCATAGAAGGTGGCCATACTGGTGATGGACCCGTCCTATATCAGTCATCTGCAGAGAATAACGAAAACCAAACCCGCTGCCTTTGACATCAAGCAGAAAGATAAACTCTATTATCAGAAGGGGCAGGCAGAAGACCATCTCTTTCCCCATCCTTTTTAACTTTCATTAGTGACATCTTATTGGGCAAAAGGGTGAACCCAGGCAACTTGAGGTGAGAACAAACTTCACAAGAGGGTGGCATTCACCTCATTCTGGATGTTTCACAAACATCTGGATACTTAAGAAGGTCTCATGAAGGAATAATTTTGCAGGGTATCTCTTTGCCTTGTAATTCTTGCTGTAACACTCATCCTCTGCATTAGTCTCACAAAAATAAAAGAGCTACTTACAGTCTTAACAGTCAGACACAGCTACTTGTCTTGCTGGATTAAGATCAAATCTCTTGAGTTTCTGAAAGGGAACTAAATGGAACTAAAAATCACAAGTTCTCATGTGATTTCCAGTATTTCCTATCTTGAGGCAGGCTATAAATCTTGTTTGAACATTTAATGGTGCTACACCTTGCAAGCCAGTTCTGGTCAGACACAGCAATGGCCTTCTTCATTAAAATGGAAAATAGTTCATGTGAGGTATCTGTGCACATTCAAACTTCAAGTTTCAATGTAAGCTTAGTTCAAGTCTGGGCTTTTAGATTAACTTTGCTTACTTACTTATTTTTAAGCTATATTCATTTGCCTCCTCTTAACATGATTTCTGACATGCTTGTCCTTTCCTGCTCTTGCCCAGCATTTCCAAACCTGTTAAATCTGCCCCTTTTACCTGACTTATTTCTCTCTGGAAAGAATGAGCCCCTCCTCCTGCCTCCCCCTTATCCCTGTGTAAGTAACATCCATCACTGTATCAGCACCTGACTGAGCAGCACTAGGGAAGGGTCAAGGTATTATTTCCTACCCTTGACAGGTGTTATAACAACGTCGAACAACCTCGGCTTATAAAAGTTTCCATTCTACAATCTGCTGTGCATACTTTCCTCCTTTCTATTCCACCCTCCCTGGAGGTTTCTTGGCTCTGCTTGTACCAAGGCAAAAAGCCACTCGCACTTCTGCAAGTACAAAAGCAAAAGGCAGACTTTGCCCATGTTGCACAGTGCCAAGAAGCGCCACTGAAGATGAGAGCAACCTCAGGGGTCGTCTGTGATAGCCACGGGTGGCATTGCCCCTCGTGGGTCAGACATTGTCTGAGGCACGATTCCGGGAAACCCCCCGCCAAGCAGGGCCATGCTTGGACTGCAAGAGGAGACCCAGAAGTAAAAAATAACCACACAGAGACACAGGACGGCTTCTCAGACACCAAACAATTAGTCCTTGTCCAATCAATGTGCACTTACAGAACTTACTTATACAGGCAACATTATAACCAGAACTGGGAAATCGGCACTGCAATAGACTCTGGGCGGATAACAGAGAATTTGAACTATTGGGATGCCACTTTGGTTGCAGCAGGTAAAAAAGTCAGAGGAGATAACAAAATGCCAGGGCTAAGTAGAAGCAGTAGTTCAGGCATGCACAGCACTCTGGAGGGCTCTTCAGGGAGAGGTCAGATATTCTTCTTCTCACTGCCTTCCTCCCTGTCCTGTTCTGCCTAGCATAAGTGTCCGGACTAAACTAGGTTAAATCACTCCTTGCAAATAAATCTCTACGGCCATCAATTAATCAGGACAATCAGCTGAAACAGAAAATCTAACTTTCAAGTAAGTGGGATTATTTCCTCCCTTGGGATGCAGATGCTTTAGATATTATTCAAAATTTCTCATTTTCTACAAGATATGTTTCCCATTATCTTCAGCATTCAAGATACAGTGCAGCTGGTCATTCGTCCAAGAAAAAGAGGAGCTCCTTGGAGGGTCTGCCTTTCAAGACTCTCCACTCCATGTACACTTTTCCCTTTAGCAATGATATATTCTACCTTAATGCACATCAAGCAATTACTCCTGAGCACACCAGTGTCTGGGCACGAAGGTTATGTCTGGTCTTAACCTCAGGAAATGTGAGGAAATTTGTATATGCAGATAATAGTGTGTGGAGAAAGCATACAGGGTAGGTGACAAACTGTATTTTTTAAAAAACATCTAATATGATTCTATATTATTCTACATCCTCCATTTTGCATGGTTTGGGTAATTTTGTTGGGTGTTTTATTCCCCACAAAGAAGCACTGTGCTTAAGGAGTAACTTAGTATATCTTGCAGTCAGTCGCTGACGACCATTATGAAAAAGCTGCAGACTTCCAGCCTCAGAAGCAACCTAATAGTTAAAGATTGACTGGACCTGTTCAGAGGTAGATTGACAATATTTCTGGCATTCTGAAGCTGGCAAGCCAGTGGAGAAGATCCCAGCACAGCCCCAAGTATTAGTTATTTCTACTTTCCACTTAGACTCCTGCAGCCTGAGAGGTGAAATAAATGACATCACAGCAACCTTTGCCCATCAGAGGCATTCCCCGAGCTTAAGAATCCTTGCAAAGACTGCCTTTTTAGAAAAAAAAAAATCATCTAATTAATTTCTAATTGTGATTAGTTGTTTAACTTCGTTTGGCTATAATTCATAAAGCAAGTTTAGGCATCTATCCAGCAGAAACATGCACAGCTTTTTTGACAGTGGCCCTGGATCTCCTTATGCATCAGCAAAAGTGCCTTCAGTAAAACCCAGAAAGAAACTGCAAAAACAAGAATAAAATAATACCCTAAGAAGAGGACAAAGAAAAGGCTAAAGTCAGCATTTTATCTGATAGACTGTCTTCAGGAAATGCCTGTGAAAACAGTTTTGGAAAGGAATAGCTGATCTGGCTGCAGATATTCTCTGAAATAAGAAAGGTGCAAAATCCTGGTGCCTTTTTTTTAATTTTTTTTTAAGAAAACAAAATAATTCTCACCAGAAGAAAAGTATTCTGCCACCCCTCCAAGTCAGAGTGCCTGATTATGGGTAAAGGATTAGAAGATACAAAGTTGACAGGAGAAGAATTCATATACTTGTAAGAGCAAAAGGAAATAGCTCTGCATGAAAAATGAGGGAATGGAAAGGGAGAGACAAACATAAAGGAGGCCACTATGATGTTGAAGTGTTTACCTAGTTAGGCTCTTTCTGAATCTCTGAGTGCCATCATCACAGTTTTCCTCATTCTCGGGATTTTTTATATGCTTTGGGTTTTTTTGGGGCTTTTTTTTTTTAATTGACAGACAACTGCACCCATGAAAACCTGAACCCTGATCTACTCTGCTGTATACCTTCTCTTCTTCACTCACTCGATGGCATGTATTCTGTGGGAGAGAGAAACAGATGGAGAGCTGGCAGGTGTCATACTCCCATTAAAGACAAGAAATACAGCTGAAAAGGTCTTTTTACTGTTACAGCCTCCTGCCTAACCACTGCAGTTAACCAAAGTTAACTGTAAGTGCTGCTCCTAAAAATGAGCTCCCCTTCTTTCCTCCTATTCACCCTTATTCAAAACGTGCATGCCTCTTGTAATGGCAGTGGAAGTGATCTCACCTTTTTCTGGGGGCAGAAGTTGAGTGCAATGCAAATGATACCCTAAACATGTCTCCAGAAAACAAATGCACTGCACATGGGAGCCCTGACAGATGTACTCTGTCCTGAAACCTGGGAGCAGCATAAATGACACTGCCCTTACTGTCAGCACCCCAAGTCCTGCAGCAACACTATCGTGGGGACACGTGGGGTTGCAGGGGGATGCTGACACATGAGAGGGCATCATCTACTCCAGTTCATTCTTTATTCTCCATTTCTTTAAAGACAGTGGGAGGCCCCTGGGGATGAGACATGGAGAGGTGCTCCCATGCCTGGAGCTGGAGGAGTGGTCCATAGGGGATCCTATGGCTACTTAGCTGAAATGGCAGCTCAAAATTTCCCTCAATTGTGGTTTACGGTTTCTTGGGAGGAGGGGCTCTCAATGGGGAATAAGGGAGCTGATGCTATAAAACAGACTGTAAAGTCAAATGTCAACTTTTATGGCCAGCATGAGTATTTGTAGGAGCATATTCCAGATTGCCCAGGCTGTTGCATAATGGGATGGCTCTTACTGAGCCGGGCAATAGTGGGATCATGCAAGCAGCATAGTGAAAGCAGAAGATCTGCCACATTACAGGCAAAACTGGGGTTGGAATCACAGTGGGTAGACTAAGGTGGGTGTTTTTGAGGGCTGTAGAAGCACTTGCATTTTTGTTATCTGCAGCTAGTTGCCAATCTCCAGCTGTAACTACTGGGTTGCATGTGAGGGAACCCAAAGCAATGCTCAATAGCTTTGGGAAAAACAAAGACCTCAACAGGATCCTTATACAGGGGAATCCTTCCCAGAGCCCCTGAAAGTGTCTGGTATATTAAATACTTGTAAGCTCAGGTACTGGATGAAGCATGCCTGGAAATTGTACTATAGCAATGAAGTGGCAGCCTGCCATCCAAGTCAGCCACTTCAGCATCTATGTCTTCCTCTCATCTAGTGCCAGAATCAATCAGCCAAAACAGATTCTGATCTGCTATAGCTGTTACTGGCATGGAAATGGGAAGGGAACCATCCCAAACAATAACAGCAAAATTAATATCTCTTTAGAAACTAAGCAAACAGGCACAATAACCTAATCCAACCAAAAATAAAAAATGATGCCCCTGAACAGCAGCAAGTGGAAGATAAGAACTAGCCTTTATCAAGTCCAGAGGCCTCCTGGACAGAAGGAAAAACAAGTGGAAGATCAAATGGATTGTGGGTCAAGAAAAGCACTAGGCAAAGAGGTTTGAGCCAAACCACAGGACACATTTGTCAAGCTCTTAAAAAAATAGAAATGCAGGATCAAAGCAGAAGCACTTTGCAAATATTAACATTTGTCACCTACTTTTACTTTTGATGTACTTCATTTTGAAGACATTTTTCCCTTTTCTCTCTCTCTCTTTTTTTTTTAACAGGATAATCTAATCTTTCAGTACACACACTTGCCTCCTTCAAAAGAAACACAATGACAATATTACTGAAACATGGAAGACTTTAATAAGAACACATTAAAATAATCAACATATGGAAAATAAATAATAAAAGCATACTAAGCAGCAGTCCAGGGAAATGTTGTTGACATTGTTGTCAAATATTCTAATATAAAGGTTTTGGTAGTTCTCCCAAGAAAATATAAATGAAGCAATAACTCCTTGATTAACAGGATCAAAATATGGTTCAAAATGAAAAAAAAAAAAAAAAAGAAATTAAAAAAAAGCTTGAAAGCTTCATCAGGAGGATTTTCAGCTGTATGTTTGTCCCTGCTACACCAGCCCTGCAGCTCATGTCCTTCACACAAAGACAGCGAGAAGAATCCTAACTCAATGGTTGCTGATGTTTCTGCAAGACTGGGTTAGTTTTCTTCCACCCTCCACCCAGAGGGTTTTCATGACTCCACTGACATCCCAAGCCACAGGACTGTGGAGGGCTGGAGCAGCACTGAAGGACTTTCATCATGGGAGGACCTTCAGCATGTATTGAGAGCAACCAACCTCCTGCACACTGAGGGATTGCAACCTCCTGCACACTGCGGCCAAGGTATCGCTTTGCACGGCACAAGATACACAACAACAACAATGCCCCAGGCTGAATTTAGGAAATTTGGTAATTGTAAAGTGTGGTAAATAATCTTTAAAGCAAACACTCTCAAAGGCGAAGCGATAAAGTTCATTCCCCCACAACAAGGCAGTAGCGAGGAATACAGCGAGGCTGTGGGCAGGGTTTCAAAGCAGCGCCATCACATTGGGCGAGATATTGCCGCCTGCTCCTGACGGGATTTCTGAGACTGCTGGCACCAGGGCGACAGGCCAGTAATCGTTAACAGGGGAAGTCTGTCTGGTGCCTGCTCTTTGTTCCAGCCCCACTTTCATATTTGAGAACCCTTGTGGTATACTTTCTATTCACAGCAACATTTTAGCCTGTCGCAAGTGTGGCCCCAGTGATTATAGTTAGGCAAATACAGCAAGGACCCACACATGCTTGAGCCCTTCAAAGTATCTTTCCCCCCCTGCTCAGTTTCCACTTGTTAATATTTGACTGAGTCTGTAGTTTGAACAAGTACTTCCCAAATATATTTCAGCTTTCAAAAAGAAAAAAAAGAAAAGCTACAGAACGTTTACGGTGTTCAGACCATTTATGGCTGAAACTAGTTCTGCAAGTTCAGCCGTCTGTCCTGCCCATCCTTTCACAACTGTTCCCTTGTAAAATGCAGTCCCTCATCTTATTGAGGAACTCACAACACTCCTGGCACCACATTCAGTTCCTGGATATCTCACCAGGATGACTTCTTGAAAACAGTAAAAGCAAGGAAGATGCTAGGAAGATATAGCTCAAGATGCTTACACCTGCAAGGAGGAAGGAAGCACTGAAATGCAGATAACAATCTCTCCAGGGATCCATCTGGAGGAAGGACATACCCAAACTGGGGATTGTGATCACCTCCACAGAAAGATGATGTTGGGACACATGCTTCTGACTACATGAATGGGAATTGCAGTACTAGTAGGAACATCAGAGATGGGCCAATGTGATTATTACTAGACTAACAAGTGGGATAATTGCCATTACTAACTGTTATCCACATAAAAAAGCTTGCAAAGGGGATCCATTCTTGCTATTCACTGTTGGAGAAACGTACTTGGAATTTCACAGAAGGTGGAATACACAGGGCCCCATTAACTCCAGCAGCTGCCCTTCCAAGCACTTTATGCAGTCTTAGCATAGATGATTTAATACAATTCTACACAAAGGCTTCTTCATTCTGCTTTTGGCAATATAAACCGTTTTAAAGAGGATATCAATTATACCATTCTGATAGAAGCTATAACTATTGTTCTTATGTGATTTTTTTCATCTTTTTCAATCTCCTTAATCCTATGACTGGACAAATGTGAAATCAGAGAATTTTACAAACGCAGCTTCTTTTTTTTTTTTTTTTTTTTTCAGTCATGCACATACATCAATCCTGGATTTCTTATTTCCATACATAAGACTATTCCCTGTACAGTGATATTGTTTGTTCGCCAAGACTGGCAAACAACAACACTGCAATGTTAATACCAAGGCAGCCCATTTTCCCTTTGAAGAAAAGCTCTTCTTTAAAAATAAGCTTTATGATATGTGTAAAGAATTGAATGTTCTTAGAAATTATAGGTATTTTTTAACATGAAAATACAACATTATTATAATAACCATATGATCCCACACTGGCCCTTCAGACATCCTGGGTGAAGGCACAGTTTTGTTGAGGTGAGTTCTATGTGTACAATTATATAAATATCAAATTTTCCATTTTTTTCTTCCCATTCTTCTCACAAGCCCTAGACACTCCCTCTCCATCTCTGTCATTTCACTGACTGTAGATGTTAATGTCACATCTCCATCATGTCTCCTCTGTTACCCCTTCTTCCAGGTACCCCTTTACTTTTGTAGAGCCTTATTCCACTGTATCTTCTAATCTTCTAGTTTGCTGCTGGGCAATCACAGTTGGAGCTGTCAAGTAATTTTCTCCCTGGAAGACACCACTTTTACTGTATCTCATGGGAAGATCACAGCTTTTCCTTCAGTAATAACATCCCACCAGCTCAAGCAGGTATGCAGAGGCAACCTGCAAGCTCTGGTCTATGGGGTCTATGGGTGCTGCCGAACAACCTCTCTTTGTAGCACTTCTTCCTCCTGAAAATGCAGCCAGGGAGCAGTTAGCATTTTCAAAGTGTAAATCAGGCTCATATCTTGGATTCAACTGGTACAGTTGGAGTATAGTCAGTTTAAATCAGGTCATAAAGTGAAAACTAAATAATTAATGAGTCCAGAAAATCAGCTTGGCAAAACTCCATCACAATGATTTGTTTTCCAAAGTGCAGCTGATTTACAGATTTGAGGCCTTCATTGGTGCCCTCTAGGTTTAAAGCAAGATATTTCAACAAAAATTATAGCTGAAGAGCCGTTCTGCTAATCCAGGAAATGATGTGAGGGTGACAGTAAACGTTCAAGGTATGTGTGAGAGGGGTATATCCCAGCTGGTACTGTTACATCTCTACACAAAGCAGCCAAACAAGCAGAGTTCCTGAATTTATTGGCTTTCCTGTGGGCCCAGGGCTGCTCCACTACCCCAATGGGTGGGGGTTTAGCCGTATTCCCGCAAATTCCCACCAAAAAGGCACTCTGTGGATGGAACAGGCACAGGGAGGTATGGCTGGCTCTGTGTACCTCCCAGCTACACACCACCAAAACCACCCCTTCCCATGAGGGCACAGGAAAGCCTTCAAAAGTTAACCCCAAATAACAGCCCTTGAAGGAAACAAATGCTAAACTAGGGGTTTCCTTGGGCCTGCTGCAGTTTCTCTTAATGAAAGGAGAAGATCTCAACGTGCTAGCTCCTATCTGCTTTCCACCTTAGCTTTAAATTGGATTGAATTCTTGAGAGAGGAACAGTAAGTTCTTGGAGAAACTGACCAATTACATCGTAATGGAAGTTTTATTCCCAAACAAACTGGAAAGGGACTCTATTTTGATGGCAGAAGCACTGACATCAAGCAGAATACCTGGCTGCTGAACTGCCAGCTGTGGGAAAGTGTCTACAGGCATTTAGGAGCTCTCCAGGATGGATCTTTTTTTTTTTTTTTTTTTTTCTGGAGCATGCAATTAGATGATGGCAATTTAAACTAACTTAAAACACAACAAAGTGTCCATCAGAGATTTTATAAGCAGTACAAACCTATTAATTTCAGTGTCCTGAGCATAAGGATCTATATCCACCACATCAAAATGCAGAACAAAATGAAAAGGCAAACTCAGTAGGATGGACTGTGCCCTCACTTCAACTCCTATGCTGCACTTCAGTCCTCTGGTATAAGGATGTGATTAAGGGGGTCGATTTGTCTTTTAGGTGATGTGACATTGTCTAGGAAAGTGATGGGAGTGTTTATTAACAGCTTCCTCACAAATAAAAATAGAAAAAAGTGGTCATTAAGCTTTCAAGCTTCTAAGGTTAGGAAGACAGACTCAACCCACTGTTGATGTGAAGAATGGAAAGAGAGACACTTCCACTTTGGGGAGAAAGGTGGCTTTGTTTCTAGCACACTTGAACTCCAGGAATTATGAAGAAATGTAGATTTCAAACTATTAATTTACCAGGACCTATGGAAGGAGAAGCTTAAAAGTTCTGCCAACAATATTCTCATGATCGGAAATACCAACAGTTACCAAATTACCCCCAGGAAGCTGGGAAAGGTTTAAAGAAGAAGAGTTTTTACAGGACAGAAATTGGAAGGAGACACACTCAAATTACCCAGAAATTACTTGACTGCAAGAGGGGCTAGTCAGAAATGTAAATTTGGGGTTAAAGGCATGAGATTTTCAAAGGGTCGTTATGATGCTTTGCACACCACCACCTGGACCTTTGCAGCATGTAGATTTTGGTGGTGTAAAACCAGCAGTGTATGGGGCATCATCTCCAACAAAGCAATACAGACAGCTGGGTGTTGCAGAAAGCCCTGTCCTGATGCCAGGATGTCTCCACACAATAAGCAGGGGGCAGTAATGCTCAGGGGCGACCAGGAAACATGGCCCTGGCTAGTCCAGCTGGGCAAACAGGGCTGGACCTCTACCCTCCATGCCACCCAGCATCTACCCAGCAAGGCATTCAGAGGCTGCTTTTTCAGTTTTTTCTTTTTAAAAAAAGAAAATGTTTCAATTTTTCATTACTTTTTCCTTGCTTCACTATCTAGCCCTGTCTTCTTTCACTCTCCAAGTTCTTCTTCTTGAAGAAGACTTTCTCCATGACTCTTTTTCTGACAAACGGAAGCGTAAAAATGTCAGAAGAAGAATAGAAAATTCTCCAAGAATTCTTTTTTTTCTGAAGACAAGTTCTGAAATTTCTTATCTTTATTTTCACTTATAGATTTTCGAGCTGACTGTTTTCTATATCTGTAAAGTAGCCTTGGAAAGACTTGATAGCTCCTAAGGGCATATGAAACCAAACTCACTGACCTGAGACTTAAAATCCTCAGAAGGACAGCACTCAGCAATGCAAAGCATGAGACTATTACTTCTTGTATTTGCACATCATTGTTATCTACTTGAAACTGTAGCTGAAGGAGAGACAGGGAAAACCACAGGGCTGATTTCATGTGGCTACCAGAGAAAATTTTCAATTGCCTTTATGTGGATAATATTATCAATGTTTCCAGGAAAGTATAAGGTGACAGCATGGCACTGTACATGCCATTCACAGAGAGTAGCAAGTTGGTAGCATGAGCAGAAGTTTGGGTGCTTGGGCTTTTTTTTTGCAAGTGCTTTACTTTTTTTTTTTTTTTTTTTTTTTTTTTTTTTTTTTTTTTTTTTTTTCCAATAGACCTGGGCAAAGTTTTGTGTATTTTTCCAGTGGCCTTGATTATGCAATTGAGTATGACTGCTGCCCTAGACAACATGAAAGATGCCACTTTCATCAGGTGACAGGCAGCCCTAGCCAGGAGAGGGACACCCTGAGGGCTCCCAGCAGTGCCAGGGGCAGATGGCTCTCCAGCCTGCCTTGTTTAATGAACTTCTCTTGGGGAAGCTCTTATTGCTCCATCTCTGTGTTTTTCAAGGGGGAAGTTACAGAGCTGGCAATCATAAAGCACACACAGGCATCATCATGTAGATGATGATATACTTCAAATCAACTGAATCTATTTCCTCTTCCAAATAGAGAGAGGAAGGTCCCAACCCAGAAACAGCACGTGCTTAACTCCAACCAGGAGCTCAAACCCCTCTGAAGTCAAAGGGTTAAATTCATTCCCCTTTGAAATCAGAAATGGCAACCCTTCACCTGAACAGGGCCAGTTCTTCCTCCCAGTACTAAGCCCTTTGATGAATCCACACTGTAACACCTAAAGGAGGTGCAAAGCAACATCAACTCTTCCCAGGTCCCTCCCTGAGGCAGGCACAACCCTTTTGAGCCAGAGCTGGGAAATGGCTCCTCCACCCTTTCTCCTATAAACCATCAGGAGTACCAGGTAAGAAACACCACTCTCAGTCGGTCCTGGCTCCTCTCCACAGCCTGGCCATGGGCAGACAGTAAAGACTGATGACCCTGCAGAGGCAATGGGGTGAAAGAAGCAGAAGTGATGTTCCCCCAAACTGTCATAGGGAGTCCCTGATCTTACTTGATAGACCTCCTTACCAATTGTACAGGTACAGGAGGAAACCAACTACAGTCTCAAACTGCAAAAATATGCCTAACATTACCCAGAAACCCTCCCATCACAGCCAGATTCAATTTTACCATAATTCGACCCTTCCCCCAAAGGCAGATGAAAGCCACCTACACCCAGTGTTTCAGGTGGTTGAATATTAGTTATTTTTGTGGTAGGAGCTGGAAAACTAACCTGTGAGAAGTTTCTACCTGTTCCTCTTTGAATACGCCTCTCTTTTTGGTCCCTTTTCCATAATTTCTTTTTCCTGCAAGCCTGGGAGGGAGATTTTAGCAGCTAGGTGATCTGTCTCCCAAAAGCTCTTGATACAGTAAGACAGAAAAGAATGAAAATTGCCCATTAATCCTTGGGCTTCAGAATTTTTTTGCATCAAGAATTTTCTGATCAAAGCAGTTCATTTTCAAAACACTATTCTCCCCCCCTTCCCTTCCAAAAAGGTAGAAAATTGAGTGAAAAATAAGAAGGAAGAAAAAGAAAAGATAAGCTCTGGTCAATCAAGCCCCAGGTCTCTTGTCTCCAGTTTGTGATAGGTTTTATGATCTCAGACACAACAGATTGTGAGCCTGCAATGTTTGGAAATAGTAGATGATTAAACCTTCTGGCCAGGTGTAAATGCAACCTTTGTCTTCTGATGACTGTGTGAGAATTACCTTCCTTCTCAAAGTCCCTGGCTGGCCCTGGTGTCTCCACTGTTACAAACATCCCTGCTCGGAGCTACAATCACAATGTGCTTCCACTTTATTTCTCATCAATCCACAGGCACCAATACAATCCATATCACTCCAAGTGTCCTGAGACAGGGGGCAAAACAATGCTGAGCAAGCTACTAAAAATTTGAAAGATTCTGCCCTGTGAGTTTTTCTACTTCTTCTCCCAGGGGGATTTTGTACCAGGTAAATAATAAAAAATGTGTAATGATTGACTAGGCTTTTAAACCTGAGCTGAAGGTAAGTTTGCCTTGCTGTTCCAGTTAAATATTCCCACTAGCCCCCTTCTCTTTCTCCAGTCGATCATGCCACAAAGTCCTATTCAGGCTGATGCATTCTTTATTCTTTAGAAATTTGGGCAACAATCAAATCTGACCTTTAGAGCCATAAACAAATTAAATTGTTTCACAACCAAATAATATGAAACAATATTGAATAGCTAGGCTTCCGCTGAGTTTCCTCTTAAAGAGAAAGAAGCCCTGAAACAGCACAGACATGAGAGATAAAGGGAGAGAGATGGAGGACAAGGTATGCTGATACTCCACAAGGCAATGAGATGGTGAAGCCCTGGGGTTTGGCTTGGGACTGACAGGCGTCAGCACTGCAGAAGATATTGTAGGAGGTGTTTATTACTATTTCCTCTTCTGGGAGCAGAGGGTTCCCCAAGAGCCATACCCCACTGCAAGCCTGCTGATGCACAGACAGCAGTGCCAGTGGCGCCCTGGGCTCTGGCTACGGTTCAAGGTGGAACTCAAAGGTGGCCAAAGTGGCCTCAGTGCCACTGGGTTGGAAACTATTTCTCCTCTCCACTGTTTGCCTGAACTTTGGCTGCATGCAGTCCAGCCTTCCTGCACACACAGCACCTGGTGCCACACATGGTCCCGCTGACACAGGTGAGGGACAGGGCTGTGTCACCCACTGTCAACTTTGCAGGGACATCCTTGAGAGGAGGGCCGCAGGTTTGGGTGCATGCAGGAAGCTGACAGCCCTTGAAAAGGCAAGAAGTGAGCCCTCCTTGGAGAGATGCTGTAGGGTTCAGAGCATTTGTGGAGCATCGCTGGAATGTAAAGCATCTGGGCCCGATGTGGAGATGTGATAAGGTTTCTTGCTGTCCTTAAAAACACTATGAAGTGGCCAGGTAGGGATTCCCCTGGCAAAGGGGGATTCCCCGCCTAGTACCAAGAAGATCCCAGTTGCCAGTGGGGCTGTGGGACCACCACAGACAGCCCACCCTCAGGCCCTCGGGGAGATCCCCTGTGATACCCCTTTTCTGTGGGTGGCACCCAGGCACCTGCTCACCCTGTCACCTTTGCAAGGGGACACCTCAACTGTGAACAGGCCACCCCTCTCTTCCCTTGCTTGTGCAGTCAGTTATGCAGTTTTTGCACAAAAGCACCAGACAGAAAGAAAGAAACAGAACATTAAGTGTTGCCAACGTCAGCTGCACAGTACAGCAGCTACACTGGGAGAGTGGGACCCACAGGCCCCTCGCTCAGACACTGACACCATGACCGTGGCCAGCAGAGACATCCCTGTGCCCCTGGATGCTCATCAACACAACAATGGGCTCCACCAGCATCTGCACCAGCATGGGGGCCCTCCCCAGGGATGGTGCACTTCTCTGCCATGCCAGCAACTGAGCCTGGGGAAATTCCCTGCCCTTGTCCCCACTGCATGGAGCAGCTCCAGGCTGAAGGAGCAGTCACAGACTGGGTGCCAGGGACACCTGAGCACTGCATTGGTGTGACCTGTGCCTAAACAGCAGCACTCTGAGATCAGCTCACACGCTTACTTACACTTAAGTGATATAAAGAGATTCCAAACTGTGATTCATTCTTCCCATATGTGATGTCTGCACACAGGACACAAGCAACGATCTGTTTATAGGAGATGTACGAACAACACTCATAGCTGCTGCTTTTCTCCTAGGCTGGAGACTCAGCTACAGATGTGCTGTGGATGCCTAAACTGCCATTACTGTCACTGATATGAAAAGCTTTTAATTACCTATAGGTTTGTGCCATTTACAAAGCAGAGGCGACAGTCATGAAGCACATTTGGATGCCTTAATTAACTTGAAGAATTATGAAGCCATGTCTGTAACTGAAATACAGTTTTGCCTTTTGTAAACCATTTGACATAAGAATGATGAGTCTAAGAATTAAATGTAGGAATACATCTAAATATTTATACTATGTTCATTACACCAGTATCTGAGTGTATGTTCATGTTGTAACCTCCACTTTTGCATCTGTTAATTCTGGTTTGCTCTGTACCATCGTGTAAGCCACTGCATGGTGCCATGGGTGCCCTTCTAGAGGGACAGACCCGATTCTGAGATGATGCAGGGGAAAGCCCTTCCTCTGGGCAATGTATTTCCCCTCTTGCTGCAAGACTTGCTGAGGCTTCAAAACCAGGACATGGGACTGAACAGACTCCTGACCTAAACCAGGGAGGCAACCCCTACCTTGTGCAGCCCCAACAACCTGAACCTCCTCACATCGTATTTCAAAGTCCTCTGACCCAAACACAGCTCCAGCCGCCGCATTTCATTACAGCGAGGAATTGCTGTGGCTGGGATCCAGTAGGTGCCGTCATCAAAATGCTGACAGAAACTGAGGTTAAGGGTACTAAATGTTTCACTCGTAACAAAGCCAATGTAATGTGCTTTTTTGAAGACTAGGGAAAAGGAGGGCTGTGCCAGCAGTGATCCTGAGATACGTGCAAAGCTGTGAAAATAACTTTGAATAAGGTTTCACAAGTCCTCTAACTAGATGAAATACATGTGCATTTTGATCAAGTGTTTTCCTCTATTTTTAATGAATTTTTTTCACTTAAAATGTTAACAAATAAGTGAAGAACACTAATTTTGGGTAGCAAAGACAATAAGATTGGTTTTACATTTACATTTACATTTGCTAGTAAATAAGTTGTTATCCGGAATAATCCATCTAATTCTACATTTATTATAATAAAAAGCAATGAGAGTAATCACACACTCACACAGGAATATACTTTTTTTTTTCCCCCATGGAACAGAACTGCAAGTGCTGCAGGCCACGTTTTTGACCAAAGGGTGTTTTAGAGCTTTTGTATTAGAAAGGCAAACAATTTGAATTGGTATTTCTAATTTTTCCTTAACTAGACACCACGACACTTGCCCTTTGCCCCATTCCAGAAGATCTCTTACTGTCAGCAACTTCAAGGAGGTGGTCCCATCAGAGGCTTTCCCTCAGCATCCTCTGTTCTGCCTTCCCAGCCCATGTCTTCTGTCACCCCAAGCACTAGACACGGTGCGATCATAATCTCACTGAGTGACAGCTCACAAAATGGACTGACATTAGTAATTTAAAACTGTCACTTTGTTTCTACTAAGCTATTGGAATTGTCATTTCCTTAAATGCATTTCTTTCCCCTACACACACACTCTAATTTCACCAGTCAGTGCCCTAAGCATGGCACTGGACAGTAACAGTTCCTTTGCCATCCTCTTTGAAGAATGAGTTTTGCTTTGCAAGGGACAATTTAATTTTGCCAGCAGGGTGAAGAGGAGGAGAACCATCCTGGTCTTGGCAGATGCATTCCCTGGGGAGTGGGTGGGAGATGTGTTGGCCACTGCTGGGAGCAGAGCCTGGGAGAGCCAGTTTAGGTGAGACAGGGGTTTGCCCCCTTGACATGTGTTGGCACATGGCTACTGGAGAGCCCAGCATGGGTAGCCCAGTCTCCTTGCTCAAGGTGGGCTTGCCTTTCCACTGCAGCCACATCTCTCACCTCCATCTCCATATCTCACAGCAATTCTGGTTACTGGGACTCAGCCCCAGACTGTTTCATGCTATTCCTGTTTCATCCACCTGCTATTATCTTCTGCTGTTCTTCAGAAATTACTGCCAAATTATGCTGCTCTTTTTTTTTTTCCTCTCCATCATTAATTTCTTTTCTAGGGTGGAGAGCTTCCCAGATCACCCTCCACCCACTTACACACATGCATGCACACACACACACTTTATAGAAAGTGTTTACTTATGCGGGGGCAATAGTTTAAAAGGTAAATGAAATAGAGGACGCAGCCTGGATTGGCTTAGCAACACAAACAGTGCCAGCAGGTAAAGGGCCCAGGCCTGTTCTTTCCCACCTCAGAATTGTTTTAAAATGACACCCCTTCATAATTAATTGTACAGCACCTGATTAGTCACTATTGACAGACCTAGAGCCAATTCACTCTGGTTTTTTTCTTCTTCTTCTTCTTTTTTTTTTCTTTTTTTTTTTTTTTCATCTGGCTGGGGAAAAAATATGAAGTGCCTGCAGCCACACACACAATATAGGTACTGGTAATTACATCAGGCAGCTGAGCAATTAGAGCTGGTAGTATCAGCTCAGGAGCTGGAGGCTACAGTAGCAGGATCACAGCCAACCTTAGCCTTTAATATGAAAATGAAGAAAGGAAGCAACAAATCCAATAAACCCCAGAAGTCAAACAAAGCCAACTGGGAGTTCGGTTGCTGGTAAGTCAAAGGAAGAAATGGGTGTGATAAAGCCGGGTGCTTCTTCTACTTCTCTCGTCTCTCTCTTGGATGGGAAGGATTAAACTAATCAGGAGGCAGCCCCAATCCACCCAAGTGAGAAGGCAACCCCAGTGGCAGAAAATGTGTTTGTGCTTCATTAGCAATGGAGTTGGGTCAGAAGGGGTGGGTTTGTATCCCTTTCCCCTTTCAGGTATCTGTGATGCTTTGCAAAGCAAATGAGTTTGCTCCATGACAGGGCAAGGACACATCACACTAGGGGAAGGTACAGGCAGCTCTTGCTCACGCTGATCTAAGATACCATTATCTTGCTGGAAGCTTTGAAAGAACAAAGTCAGTCTCCACTACCAGGAATGCAGTTGAGGTCCTCCATCTCAAGATCTCCAGCAGCCCACTTCCAGACACGCTGCTTTCATGCACCTCAGTCAGCCCGGTATCAGTTCTACCTCAGCCATTGTACAATCCAGTAAAGCCGAGTCCTGCCACTGTGCAAACACTTTACTCTCAAAGAAGAGGATCTGTACAAGACCTTAGCCAACTTCAGAGCACTTCTGAGTAAGGTATTCAGCCAATATCAGTGCCTACATAGGCGCTTGCTCCAGTGTGAGTTAATCAGTTTAAACCCATACCTTTAGGTAAATACTTATGTGTAGGCAGACAATGGCTTGGGATTTGACCAAAGCTCAGTGAATACAATGTGAATAAAAGTGTGCTCTGAATAAATAAATAATTAAAGACACACATAATTAGGACTCCTCTGTGGCCACTCATTTTGTAGATGAGGTGCTGTATGCAGAAAACTTTGGGGTCAGGTCTAAAGCAGATGACATGAATTTATCAAGGGATTTGTTGTTCTGGAAGCTGAGTTGTTCATCAGGAATATTTTGCTTGGAAAAAACCTCTCCTGCATGGAAAGGCTACATATAGCCTGTATTTAAACTTCTTAGACATGGCTGATTTTACATCTGAGCTATAGTGACTTCCTAACTTAGAGCCCAAAGCACAGGAGATCACGGAGCAGAGATCCCACAGCTGACGGATATGAACCACTTGACTCCAGGAGGAGTCCAAACCACCTTGGGTCCAAGGTGCAAATCCCTGCTAAACATGCCTAGCCCTGGAGTGGGTTATTAGAATGGTCTGCGGAGGACCATGGAGTTAGTTCCTCAGTTTAAAACAGTATAAAATGCAGCATATGGTTAGTAGAGGTTGCACCAGTTAAATAAGAATCACACTTATAGTTACAGTTTAGGGTTCAGTTCTCTTTGGAAGAATGTAAATACTGTACCAGTTAATGCCCATGGAGCACATAGATGAATCCTAGGATCAGGAACATATCACAGAATGACAGAATCAGTTAGGTTGGAAAAGACCTCTGAGATCACCTTTTCCATAACACCACCTTGTCAATTAGTCCACAGCACTAAGTGCCACGCCCAGTTGTTTCTTGAACACCTCCAGGGATGGTGACTTCACCACCTCCCTGGGCAGTCCATTTCAAAGCTTAACAACACCTTCTCTGAAGAAATTCCTCCTGATATCCAACCTGAACCTTCCCTGGCACAGCTTGAGGCTATGTTGTCTTCTTGTCCTATCACTTGTAACCTAGGAGGAGAGGCTGACTCCCACCTTGCTACAACCACTTTTCAGGTACTTGTAGAGTGATAAGATTCCCCCCGAGCCTCCTTTTCTCCAAGCTAAGCAACCCCAGCATGCTCAGCTGTGAGGAAGAACTGTCTGAGGGTGGCAGGGCAGTGCATTCAGCCTGAGTGCTTTAGGCCCGGCACTGAGGAAATGTTGGCAAACGTGGATGGTCTGAGCATGGGGCACACCTTTCAAACCTTTGTGGAAGTCCCACCTTGATCATCAGGGAAGACCTACCAGTGAGTTTGTACTCCTAGAGTTATTTATCTCTGGCGTTCTCATGCTGGCTCTGGCTGTATTTTTCCAGCTTTTGAGTTTGGAGGAATGTGAAGAGGAAAGAAGAGGAGACTAAGAGTTGATTTTGCCTCTACAGGTTTGAAGTTATGTACAAGAGATGTGTCTGTACCCATATCAGCAGATACACATTAGCCATAGGGTTATCTGTGTTTAACAGCTCTTATAGATACAAATTATTGTTCTTTCTCATTAGTAGTGGCTAGAAATGATCGTTTCTATTCTGCAGATTATTGTACCATTGCAGAATTTTGTACCATTATGACACTAAAGAGTAAACCTCAATTACTACCTTATTTTAAATTACAGAACAAATATTTTGGAGAGCTTTGTTGGGATAATCCCAGGAAACTTCACTTTACCAAAGATGATGACTCTGTAGTTGAATAGAACCTAGAGCTACTTAGAGCAAAATACTGAAACAGCAGATTTTAATTTCATCCTCTGCATGAAATGCAGAAGATTTAGTGATTTGTTTCAATGTATTCAGTCCCATCAGAACTGGAATTCTTTCTGTATGAAATATTTAGAAATTTCAAAAGGAGTAGCTATTCCACTCAGGATTTAATATATCCTGAAGTTATGCCAAGCATCACTGTTGCTAGTTTGCATACTTTTTATTCTCTTTTTACTTTGCCTGTGAGCATTAGCCAAGAGGGAGGGCCCAGAGGAAGATCGTTGAAAAGACTTGATAATCCATGAATAAACTATCTCTGTCTAGGAGAAACCATAAATTTTTTCACAGCAGTCCAGCTCTCACTGTCAGGATGCTTCACAGTACTCCCACAGCATATCGTTATTCCAAAAGGATCATTAATTCTGGGCAGCTTTTGCTTCTTTTTCAGTACATATTTGACAAGCTGTTTGTTCAAACTATGGAATGATGCTCTGAAGACACCTACACACAGGCAGCATTTGCTCTTTACAGGTTGCATCTTCTACTGACTTCAAGCAGTTGAGTAGAAAGACTGCACCGTGGTACCAGGGCAACGTGCCACAAGTTGTCTCTGATAAGTCTTTTATCAGATAAGCAGCATGTTGATCTAAGAACCTGTCACAAAGGGAAAATTTGTTAGACAGCTTATTTCCAAGAAAAACTTGATCAGTTTGAAACTTGGCAATCTCTTTCCAGCACCAGTCAAGACCTAGTGAAAGAAAAGAAAATAAACCCATAGTGCACCTGGAGAATTCTTGTTACAAGAAAGAGCTTTGCCTCTGCCCCTACTTCTTCTGGTAGGATGGTAAGGATGTAATGGGGTCTAACCCAAAAAGGGGCAGGGGAGTGAAAACAGTGCTAGCGGATTATGGCTCTTGGTCTGGTGTCCACACTTCCAAAAACACAAAAAAAAAAAAAATGGAGAATGTGTGGGGAAAATACAGATCAAAGGCAGCATCTCCAGTCAGTGTTCTGCTTTTTAAGAGAAGGCTGAGTTGTCTTGCTGATGGTACAAATTCATTCAGAAAGAAACAGCATCATGTAGTAAGCCCCACTCAGTTTTGGTAGGGAAAGACACAAAATAAAGAGCTGGAAGTTGGAGCTAGATTTAAAAAAAAAAAAAAAAAAAAAAAAAAAAGTGCTGTGAGAACTAAGACCTACATTCTTCCCAGTGATGCATGAGCAGAATGCCAGCAAGCTGCCAGGCTCAGCAGAGGGATGAAATGCAGGGAGGAACTGTGTGGACAGCATGAGGTGGGAGACCAATAGAACTGTGCTCTGGTGCCTTCCAGCCACCACAAATAACATAGGAAGGACTAAACCCACTAACACGTGTTTAGCTGCTCCTGTCAGTAGCCATGTGTTACACAATTTTTTCATATTTCACAATCTATTCTATTTCTGTAGGAAAATGTTTGGAACCTCAAAAGCATCTCTATCCACTTACTTCAGTGCACATATAGTTTTTCACGGAGGAGACCACCCCAATCCACTTGCTAATCCCTCAGTTTTCCCAGATTGTTGCATTCCCAGATGCTAAATACTAATCACCAAGCAGGCAGGCGTGTATGACCACCAAAAATAGATCTTTTACATCCTACATTATTTGATGACAAGTGACTTGACATTAATGAATTTCCTCAGGACTAGCAGGGTGGGGGTCACAGGTGTGGTTTTCAGAAATCCCAGCAGCAGTTGTTTGAGGTCCAGCAGCCACAGAGACACCAGCAAGAGTGCCTGCAATGGTCAGACCTGAGAAGAGTTTGTCCAAAAGTTTGTCCAAAGGAGTCATGAAGAGATGCAAGAGACAGAGGGGCCTGAGGTCAGTTTAGGCTGACATTGCTTGAACAAATCCAAGCTGTACAAAAGACTTGTTGATTTACAGTGGTTTTCCCTCCTTTTCTGCTGTTGTTTTTTAAGGCCTCTTCACCCATAATATGCCTTATCCTTTGATTTTCCACAGTTCTCTCAGTCCATAGTTCCCCTTTCCATCCCTGGCCTATTACTTCTCCATTCCTTAAGAAGTAAACTTCAAGCAGAGGCAGCATTGGTAGGATCATTGCAAGTTAGCCCCCCACAATGTCAGTTTGGTGCTGGCCCTACATTTCCTGAGGGTGGGTCACACCAGGGGTCACATCCTGATGCTTTCAGTAGCACCATCGATGATGCCACGCTTCCCTGGCTGGATGTCCTGCAGCTTGTCAGACCAAGGGACAGTGGCAGAAGCTTCCCGCTGCGTTCACAAAGAGATGCTTATTTCTTCAGCCCCATCACCCTGCCTCGCCAAGAAACATCCTCCCTAGCCAGACATCCCATATTATGACTAAGGCAGAAGGCCACAGGTTTAGTCAGTTTGTGTACAGTTTGCAATTATTCAGCTGTTTTAATGAGAAGAAAGACCTTGAGGCCCGTGATGTCAGAGATAAGAAAGTGTGGAAAGCAGCAGATGTGTGACCTTGCGGCTCTCCTATTGCTTTCTCCTTTGTTGTGTGTGCTGCAGCTCTTCAAGGTTTTGATACGGGGAAGGGGTGAGGGGAAGGTGAGATGCAGGTTTCACAGTAACTCCAACTCCTGGCTCATGGAGCAACCCCCTGGCTTTTAATACAAGCCACTCTTGGTAACTTAAATCCAGCAGCTGCTCAAGAGTTGTGGTCTTGTGGGCTGCAGCCCTTTCCAGCACCTGGGTATTTGTTCTCATCGGTAAGTTGGGATAAAAGTTCCCAGTATGCAGTATCTTCCTGGACAGAGAAGTTTTCCAAAACAGAATTGCCAATGCATGAACGCTGGGAGGCTTTTTCACACAGTGCACCATCTCCAAACACATGAACATGACTGACTAAAACATTTCAGTTTGATGTGAGTTTGTGCCCTTTGGCCTAACAGGGAGAACTGCACTGTGAGAGCTGGTGTCAGCAAACAGGCATAGGTGCCTAAACCAAACCTCCACAGTCCCACATGCACCTAAGTACAAAGGTTGGGTGCTTTGCTTTTCTGCCCGGGTGCCATTATGCCCTTCAGACCTCTGGGGTGCACTAGGCTTCTTAAGACATGGCCAGGCTGAGTTGCAAAACACCCAAACCCTATGTCTATCTGTGCCAGGGTGTTCTCCCATCTGCCTTGCCAGCAGCACCTTCTCTTCTGAGCACAGTCTGGTGGTGGGGTAGCTGCTGTCTCATGTGTCTTCAAGTAAACCAGAAAAATACAGCTTTGATGCAAAACTGGTTGGATAATGTTGTCCAAGGAGCAGCTGTTGGTGGTTCTTTGTTGAAAAGGGGAAAGATACAGAGAGGTAGGTACATCAGGCTTGTATCAGCTCTACCTGGCATCATTTATCAGACCATGAGAGAACACAGAGTGCATCAGCAAATCTAGCAGATGCAGGCATTTGGGAGAGAGAATCGGAGTTTAAAATTTAAGAAAAGAGAAAAAAGGGGGGAAAGAGACATTGTTTTGACGATTAGAGAAAGGGTGTGACAAAACTCAGTGGAGAAGGGTGCAAGAATCTTCAACTAGACGGAAATAACCAAGCTGAAATGGCTGGTTAAGAAGCAGTCCAGCATAAAAGGCTCTAAATCACAATATAACCAAAAACAATAAAGCAAACATCATGTTGGAAAGGAATAATAAGCAACATTGCCCATACAAAGAAATGGCCCTTTTGCTCAGTGCAGCCATGGTATATGCTACTGCTGTTATAGGGTGGCCACTTTGGGGCAATGCATTTCAGGAAAGATGTGGACCTTTTGGAGAGAGTCCAGAAACAGCAGAGGTCTGGGAAATGCAACCTGCATGGGAAGACTGAAAGAACTGGGCAGCCTAGGTCAGAAATAAACAACTGAGGGGGATGCAGTAACAATCCTCAGCTACACAGAACAGCTCACAGATGAAGACGGGAAATGTCTGCTCCCCTGTTCTTAATTGACAGGGAGAAAAAACTTAATAATGGTAATGGGGACCCTTAAGAGTAACCTAAGAACACCTTTCACAACAGAGTATGTGTATAGTTGGTCCCTTCTTGGGCAGAGAGATGTTTCTTGAGATCCCTTCCAATCCCTACATCCATTTCTGTACTCCAGATATAGGATCCCTCACCTGCAGGCAGGTGGTCACCCATACCTACCCAGTGCCAAATAAACATTCTCACCACCGGCCTTCAGGCCTGGCTCCCTTTGAAATTATTCCACTTTCCACAGAAGGACGAAGGAGCCATTTGTCTGAAGGTGGAGATTGCGCTTGCCTGGACTGGTCTCTGCAGGTCTGCTCAGAACAGTGTGGATTGGAAGTTGTCACAGCTGAGGGTCCCTGACTGACCAGCCAGCTACTCCCTTGAGGCATTGATAGGAAAGACAGGCCTATTTGAAGAGTATTTAGAGCATCTGTGTTACCCTCGAAAATACTTCCTGAGGGAGTTTCTCTCCCTTCCTCCACGAGAGAGGTAGCTAGGATGATCAGGAGGCTAGATAAGCAAACTAGGTGCATTGGCTTATATGATCTCCCTCTTTCTCAAAATGCCCTGCTTGTAAAAAGTGCCGTTTTTGCATACATTTCACAGGGCATTTAATCACTTTGTTGCCATTTCTCCACAGAAGATATAAACCTTTGAACTGCAAGGGAGAAGCTAGAATTAAAAAACAAGCCAGACGTGATATTTATTTTTCAAATGAAAACCCCGCAGCACAGCACCTTATTGATTGCAGCTGGAAGTCATTACGGCAGGACGTTCCCACTTGCAAATATTTTGCCTGACACGTCAGGGAACAACAGCTCCAAGCAAGCTGTGCCAGCCACAACACTGGGACAAATAGTGCCTGCTCCCAGATCTCACCCTGTGCCTGTGAGGGGGCCACCACCTCACCCCCAGCCCCCAGCGCTGCCAAAGGGACGAAGGAGAGGGAACAGAGAGATCCTAAGGCTATGATATTGGGAGCTATACCTGTCCCCATCGTTACTTGGCTGTTACATTCTTCAAGGCAATTTTTTTGGTGCAAGGGGCTGTGTTCACACCACCCGCAGAAATGTTGTGGCCAGAAAATATCGCTATTCCATCCACAGGATGGCTTTCTTCCACTTAACCCCCATGGCTACCCCAGGAACCCCTCATTTTATACCTTCAAACATGCATTAAAGGCCAGTGAGGGATGCATGGCAGGGTGCAGGATGGAGGGTGAGTGCAGGGGGGGGCAGCCCCACAGCCACCCTCCCTCGCCCCACGGAGCAGGTAGTCAGTCGTCAGGGCGCTCCCCACTCCCGGCCCCTGAGCACCCCATTGTAATTCTTATCGGGCTGATGCACATTTTTCACTCAAGGTGGCAAAACGCCCAGGACTGCCAGGCTGCCAAACTTTCTGCTAAAAATACTGCTCAGACACTTTTCAGACTGGGCTCATTAAAGAAAAGAAAGAGCAAGCGCATTCTGGTTGCAATGGAAGTGACGTGGAATAAGGCAGGGGAAGAGAGAAAGGGAGAGGGCGACAGAGGGAATGAGGTGGCACGAAGGCTGGAGGGCTGCCCATGGCAAGTCAAAGCCAGGCTGAGCCTGAGGGAAGTGTTTGCCATCCCCAGGGGTGCTGAGTAACGTCACTCGTGCTCCATCCTGCTCCCCCTTCTCACGCTTTAGAAAATGTTTGTTCTTGCCATGCTTCCTGCTTGTGGTGCCACCAGTATGGCAGTAAAAGAGGGAGCAGCCATTGGGATGTCCCCCAGCAGTGTTGCAGACTTGGCATAAGGGACAGGGGCACCAGGGTGAGGGCAGGAGGAAGACCGAGAAACCAAAGGGAGCCCAGACAGTTAGGGTGAAGGCGATCTGGTATGGAAAAAGAGGGAACTTGAAAAGTTGGGAGAGTACAAACAGCAGTGCATACAGAGCTTGGCAAAGGACTGAAAGCAAAGGGGGGGTGATGCTGGGTGGGTGGCAGGAGAAGGGGAGAAGAAAAGATGAAAAAGAAGAAGAGGAAAGAAAAGAACAAAGGATAATAAAACACTCTCAGCATGGAAATCCCCTGGCCTCATTCTCCATCAAGCGAGATCCCATTAGCTTGTAGATCCCCAGAGAGATCCATATTTTGTGAGTCCTGTACAGTGTCACATTGTTCATTGACTTTCCTGGCCTTCAACAGTGAACTTCCATTAAGTGTAGCTGATTCTGTTTTATCAATATTGCAAATGAAAGGAGCAATTTGGGAGGGCAGGAGACAGTTAGGAAGGGGCTTAGGTTTTTGAAAGTCAGGACCAACTAACATATCTTGCTTTTCTTATTTTTAACCTATGCCTCTGTGTTTAAACAGTATGAGAACTGAAGAACCTTCACTAACACAGCCTGTACTTCTCTCTGACCTTGCAGATAACCATGAACCAAAACGTACAGCTCCCTAATTGCTGTTCCTGGTGGCACTTCACAAGCTTATGCTAAATTTAACAAGGACTAGGAGGAGAATCCAACTGAAATTTTCCTAACATTTCTTTCCTGTGGCAGGGGGAAGGATTGGACACCTAGGAGGATTGGAGTCATGCTGTGCCTCCTACAGAGGGAACAAAAATTGCAAGAGATACAGAAATAGCCAGAGAATCCAAATTTACTTTATGGAGCTAATCCAACAGGAGACTGGAGCCTGCATGAATTATGTCAGCATATATATGCCCATACAGCCACAACAAAAATAATCCCAGGTTTCTGTGTTGCTGGTCACAGTCCCTGTGTTTCAGGTCCTGCCAGACAAACACATGAGGTTGGTATGACTGGAGAGAACCCAAGGCATAAGGAGTCTCTCCTTGGCTGGGGTTCCTTCTGCCCCACCATCCTCGGGAGACCCCCCATGGTGGCAAGGATGTGAGGCAGCAACTGGGTCCACAGGGATGACATGCAGCTCCTGGGAGCTCAGCACCGGCCAGGGCAGCATTCTTGGCACACAGGCACGCACACACCCACCACCGGTCCAGCCTCGGTGCCAGAACATACCACTGACACACTATAGCTGCTGAAGGGTATTTTCTTTTTAATTTTTTAGGGTTTTTTCTTTCCCAGTTCTGTCCCTTCTGGCCTGGTATGTTCCACACTTGTGATATGTCAGAGGAAGCAGATGTTGCCCTGACCACAGAAATTGCCACAGTGTTTAATTTTATTAGTCTCTTAAGGAAAAGACTCTTGGCATCTTTCGCAAGCTCCATTTGCCAGCCTGAGAGCTTCAGATGACACCAGACAAAAGCCTTCCCTTGGGAGGATCACAGTCTATCCAAAGAAAGACCTTACAAGAGGAGACAGCAGATCAACTTGAAATTACCTGCTTATTGAGTTAGTACTGCAGGGGAAAAAAAGGGAAAAAAAAAAAAGAAAAAGAAAAAAACCCCAACCAAACAAACACCAAAACTCAAACAAAAATCCCCAACTTACCAGAAACACAAAGAATAAAATAAAATAAAAGTTGTAACGATCAGAATATTCACTGATCAAGTAAAAGGGGCTATAAAAGTCTATTTAGAATTGGTGTCTAATTTGGTGGGCAGCTTGGAGCCCTGGAAAGTCCTTCATGAGCAGAAACCTGGATTTAATTACTCTTTACTCTGGCACCCATCTTCCCTGTGCCTCCTCTCCCTTCCACCATCTGCAAGCTTCTCAGGCCAGGGATTGTTTCTTACTTGGGTTTTGCATATTCCTGGGGCAGTGAAGCTTGGTTGCCTCCCCACTCCGAGCAGTGGCAGCAGGAGCAGCAGCAGCAAACCAAACCTTTGGGCACTCTGGGTGTCAGCAAGCACTGCTGCTGACTCTGTCAACAGAGCGGAGACTTTGTACCGCATCAGAGCCCAGGCTGTTGTGTCTTGTCCAGTTGTATTGTATTGTTTGGCTTTGGAAAAGAGGAGAAACACGTGACTTACAAGGACATGGGCGATTCTCCCATGTCCCCATTGCATATTTCAATCAAGCAAAATTTATCTCTTCACAGGAGATGAAGATTTAGTGTGGGTAGAATTACAGTGAGCATGGTGAATGAGGCAAGGAGGAATAGAGGAGAAACAAATCAATTCACAAACAGAGGAAACATAAAAAGGTGATGCAGATAATCCAGTCTAAAAAAATACGGACCAGCTTCAGAGAGCTACCTGAGCTGGAAAAAAAAAGACACAACAACCTGTGCAGTCCACAACAGATGAAAACCCAAAGTGGTCTGAAGGATTAGAAAGCCACATCATTTAGGTACATATGGTCCAGATGTTACCATGGTAGTGCTAGAAGTCACTTCAGCTTCTCAGGAAATATTTAAAGGAAGACTGTTTTCCAGCGTGTGAGGGACAAGGGTATGGAGGACATATTGAGGAAAAGAGCTATGAATGAGCTTCACATGGGAGAGGAGCATTTAATAATTCCTGTCTGTGTTGCAGAGAGCCTGTTATCCATTTATTTTTCCTGAAAGAGAATTCATCCTTCAAATAGTGTAGGAAACACTGATTAAGGCAAACACCCACACTCCTGCAATGCAAGGAAATGGGCTGTCAGCAGTTAGAGTACCTGTACTATGTTTTCTCCCAAAAGCTGATGTGTTCAACCATCCAGCTAAAAACTCGAACTCCTGCCCAAGTGTACTGGACATTTTCCCACCTTCCCCTCCTGCCTGAGCATGCCTGTGTGTGTGGCTGCCAGCTGGGTGCTGCAGCATGGGGAGAGAATATGAGCAGGTGGCCCAGGACAGTGATTCCTGTGTGCTGCTGTATCGCACCATGTATTGGACAAAACATCTCAACCCATAGTCAGTACCTTAAGGAAAAAGAAATATGAGGATTCAGGTCCAAAAGGTCTTTCCTGTCTCTAGCCATATGTGGATCCGCCGGGAAGTAGTACCTGACAGAGCCTATGTGAACGCCTGGTTTCATTTCTGCTGGAATCCAGGCTAGAGAAATGTCCTTGGGTGGCAGACAGGAAAACAAAACAAAACAAATATTGGTAGAGTTTGACCAAAATTGTGGCCTTAGAACAAAAAAATACAGCTCTTGACATGTGCTCATATTCCCTCCATTCCTTGCCAGCACTGGCTCCGTAGATGACTGCTGTGGAAAGCTGAAGAAGCTCTAACTCTAGTGCAAGCAGTGGTGGGAATTTTTGCCCAGAAGTAACTGGTTAATAATAATCTTTACATTTTTTCCTCACTGCTGTGTTCCAGGACACTTGAATTAACAATTCACTAAGCGTGTTCACGTTGAATGACTTCATTGAAATCAGCACAAACTCAAACAGAAGCCCTATAAAAAGCCAGAGCTTTATCGTGTGCTCGGTGGTGGCAGCAAGGAGGCCTGTGGGAAGGAAACAATACCCGTCTGAGTGGAGCGACGGTTTATCTGCTTGCCATCAGAACAGGCCAGTCATGTTGTTTTTCCGCTCGTTCACCATGTAAGCCAGCTCGGGTGTACGGTACCAGCCTGAGCAAAAGCCCGCGGCTGGGTCCTTCTGTTTGTGGGGCTTGCTGACATAAGGTGGAGTTGGGGTTATTGTGGTGTGGGACGTTTCCTGCCGTGGCCGCTGATAACCGCAAATCCCAGCAGCCTTACAGGCTCCCTTTGTTTGCCGGTCCAGGACCTGAGCTATGTATAGCCCACGCCCGCCCAGCCCGGGGCAGGCACGCTCGCATCCCCGTGCCTGAGTGAGGATGCTTTGCTGCACACTGATTGTTTCCCCGGCGAGCTGGGCATGCTGAAAACCTTTCTGCGCACCGAGCCCAGCTGAACTTTTTACCTCCAGAAGAAAAGGAGGAGACTGAGGATGGGTCTGTGTGGGGCAGTCCCAGCCGTCGAGCACACATTCTTTCACACCAGAAGTAAAAGGATTCAATTGACTGCTAAAACCCGGCTTCATTTATACCAGCTGAGGTGTAAATGAAGACCTTGCCATGAAAACAGCATTAAGCTCACTTTGTGTTGTCTGTCTCAGTGTGGACAGCGACAGGGTGACACCTCCACGTCAGCATGTGTCCCCTGCCCGTCCCCCTGCCCGGGCAGTGTCAGTGTGGTCGTGCCAGCTGATGCGTGTGGCGACATGACTCTGTGTGTGGCACTCACGAGGAGAAAAGCAGTGCAGGGGATGTGTTTTCATAAAGAGGTGATACAGGAGTGGGTGTGGACAGTCGATCAGGAGGAGGATGAAGTGAGGGAATGCGGGAGAGGGGAGCACAGGCACTGGAAGGTTTGAGCACCAGCTCCCAGGACATGGGCAGCACAGAGGCACTGCAGCAGGCAGTGCAGAGAGAGGAGACTGCTCTGGGAAAATGATGGAGCAGCAAAGGGGTAATACACAACACAGTGCAAAATCAAAAAGGGTGTAGAGCCCCAAAAGGGTTGCCCTGAAGCCAGAGCTCTCTTCCAAACTGTGCTGCCTACCTGCTGCAGGATCACCCCAAGGACCAAGCTCTGCCTAGTGCTGAGTGCACACTGCAGCAGGGAAGTAAATTAAATGCTCCAGGGCTGTCACAGTGCTGTTTGCAGCCATGTGGCCAGTTCTCATACCTCTAAAAACAGACTTGCCACAACCAATGTGCTCAGTTGTCACAGCTGCTGCACATTCCTCAAACACTCTAATCACAGAGTCACAGAATAGCTGGGGTTGGAAGGGACCTCTGGATATCACCCAGTTCAACCTGCCTGCCAAGGCAGAGTCACCTAGAGCAGGTGACTCAGGAATGCATCCAGGTGGATTTTGAATGTCTCCAGAGAGGGAGACTCCATGACCTCCCTGAGCAGCCTGTTCCAGCGCTCTGCCACCCTCAATGTAAAGATCTTCCTCATATTCAGGTGGAATATCCTGTGTTTTATTTTATGGCCATTGCTCCATTGCTGGGCAACACTGAAAAGAGTCTGGCACTATCCTCTTGCCACCTCTTGCTTTTGAGATATTTATATGCATTAATGAGATCCCCTCTCAGTCTTCTCTTCTTTATACTAAACAGGCCCATCTCCCTCAGTGTGTCATCCTAAGAGAGATGCTCCAGACTGTTCATAATCTTGGTGGCCCTTGGCTAGAGCCTCTCCAGTAGCTCCTTATCTTTCTCTTACTGAGGAGCCCAGAACTGGCTCAGCACTGAGCTGGACACAGCACTCCAGATGTGGCCTCACTAGGGCCAAGTAGAGGGGGAGGATCATCTCTCTCGACCTGCTGTCCACACTCTTCCTGATGCACCCCAGGAACCCATTAGCCATCCTGGCATCAAGGGCACACTGCCAGCTAATGGTCAATTTGTCATCCACCAAGATTTCCAGGTCCTTCTCAGCAGAGCTGCTGTCTAGTAGGTCAGCCCCCAATGTTTACTGATATTTGGGGTTATTCCTGACCAGGTAAACAGCATGCTTGTCAACCCATCCTGCCATGCCATCATAGATGGCATCACCAATCAAACTGGTCAAGCATTATTTTTCCTTTATGAATCCATGCTCACTATTTGTGATGAACTTCTTTTATTCTACATGCTTGGGGATGACCTCCAGAACAATTTGTTCCATAACATTTCCAGAGATGGAGGTGAGGCTGACTGGCTGTTAGTTTCCTGGATCCTCCTTCTTGCCCTTGTTGAAGATGGAGGTAATATTGGCTTTTCTCTAATCACTGGGCACCTCTCCTGTTCTCCATGATTTTTCAGAGATGATGGAGAGTGACTTAACAGCAGAAGCTCAGGGAGGTGGTAACTGGCATGAGCCAACACCATGCAGATGCAATGCTAAACAATTCAGTGATACAGAACAGCTACATCCTGGCCTCGTTTAATTTATTGGCATAGATGTTGCTGGTGACATGGAATCCTCTTTCCTTTTTTTTGATCCTTTGTGTGTGGGTGACAGCCCAGACTGGGTGCTCCCTAAGCTGCCCTGTACTGATGCTTTCCATGTCCAGGGCCACCAGCCAAAGCACACATCATTCCCACTCAGGCAGGCTCTGCTACCCTGACACCTCATTGTACGAGCTACAAGAGACAGGGCTGGTGCTGGAAAGATCACCTTGGTCTGTAAACTTCTTTGGTGCAAGGCAGAGGGCCAGAATCCCTTCCATCAGCTGCGCATTGGGACCATGCTGCAGGGAACACCAGGCTCAGAGCAAGTAGAGGGGGCAGCACAACTTCTTGAAGACTGGCAACCCCGTGGTTTCAGGATTGGTGCTGATACTTGGCAGGGAGGTGTTAACAAGCAGCAGTATTTTACCTGGACTCACATGAAGCCTCAGCAGGCTGCGCCCTGTGGCTATGCTGTGCTGCTGAAACAAATGGCAGTCTCCCTGAGCACCCCAGGGGGCTTACTAGGTGTCCCTGGTGATATCTGTTATCCCAACATGAAGAATTTCTCCTCCCCATCCCACCTGGTGAGCAGACCTGCTCTTCTCAGAAGATGAGGCTGCCCAAGAGCACGCATGGAGAGGAAGAAAAATATTGCTGGCTCCCTGTCCCTTACCCCAGTACCCTGACTGCTCACCAAAAACCTGGCCATGTGATGGTTCTGGTGTGGGTCTGTGCATGGCAGAGCAAAGAGTAGGGGGGGGAGTAATTAATTCAAACCAGGGTTTCAGGGTCTTGGTGGCTACACCTTACTGTGCCTGAGATACGACTCACTTCTGATATACCATAAGTAGCTCAGCAGCTCCTGTTACTGCTGGTACAGAGTTGGTACAAACTGTGGGATGCTACATTCTTCCCACAGCAAGCCAAATTAATGTGCCCTCCAGGCAGGAAGCACTGAAGACTTTCACTTTTATACATATTTGCTCCACTGCATTCACACCAGCTTGGGAAAAGAGCACTAATAACATCAGCTATCAATGTCTGCATCCCATAATCAAATATCCTGCTCCCTGTGAACCTCAGACACCAGGAAATCAACACTGGTACTCCCATGGGGCTGCAAGGCAGGAAAATCCCCCATCTCCTGAGCAAATTCAAGTGAGAAAATAATCTGAATAATGTGTCCTGCTTGGCTCTATCTGCAGCTGCAATGCCTCACACTCACAAATAACCCAGCCATGCAAATCAGACCAGATCCCATTTAACAGAAATGTTAATTTATCATGTGTTTCATCCCTCTTAAATGTTCATTTCAATGCTGTTGGATCAGACAACACTGACATCTTTCAACTTCTTTGAAGGCTCAGGGCTTTCATTCTTCTCTTCGAATTTGTCAGAGAGTTTGCCCAATCTGGGCACTGCTGTTCTGTCTGAGTTGTGTCCCCCTACCCTTTGTGGGGACAAACCTCTATGCCCTAAGGATGCTGCTTCACACATGGCAGTGATGTGGTGGTGGCAGAGGCTGGAAAAGGCCTTGGGAAAAGGATGTGACAAACATAGTTAAGGCAAAGCCACTCTTGTATGAAGGTTGTAAAACTAATGGCATAGTGAGTCAGACCTGGGAGATTCCCTGTGCCATGTCAGAATCCTAGCTGTGGCATGGGCATTGGATATTCTTCCCCCATCCCCAAGGCCCTTCCATCAGCCAAAGGGGTTCACTGAGTAGTTTGCAAGAAGCAGAGACCCTTCAAACCCCACTCTGAAGGCAGTTTTTTGGGTGTTACACACCAGTGAGAGAATGCCCTCCCTCCAGCCACATTTGAGCTGGAACTTCTACCCCAGCTTTGCTAGAGCCCAGCAAGCTCCTCTGACCAGCCAGCTGTGCTGGCCTGCACATCAACCACAGAGGGCACAAACCAACACATAGAATGGATCAGGGAATAAACAGGCAGACATGGAAATGTACAGGCTGGGACTGGAGCAAATCCACTGGCTGTGTGTGGTTTGGCAGGGCTGTGCTGGTAAGAAAGAGCACAGGTTCAATGCTGCGGAGCAATGAAGACTGGGAGGGAGGGAAAAGCCTCAGATTAAATCCCAGTGGAAGGAGGGGAGCATGGGTACAATAAGCTAGACCCAGGGTGACATCTCAATCAAGGCCAAACACCCCATCCATCTCTCTGTGCTAGTCACTGCCGGCAAATTTTTCTCTCTGTGAATACTCTACCCCGCTCCCTCAGCTCACCCTGATAATGGCATTTCTATTCCAGTTGTTTAAACTAACAGCAGCACAATTCGCAGCCAGCGGCTTCGGCCGCTTTGTGTTCATTTGCTCAATCAACATTCACCCCCTGGTAAGTGACTTTCAGAGAAAACTGTCACCGGCAGACAATGGGCTGGCAGTTAACAGCAGCAGTTCTGTGTCTAAATGTTTGCAGACGCTGGGGTAAAATGTCTCAACCCAAATTTATAAGGACAGTCACCTCCCCGCGGTGCGTGGGACGGGAGAGGCAGCAGGGAGATGAGGACGACTTTCCTTCTTCCCTGTCCCTGTGCTGGGAAGGTCGGAAAAAGGCGTCTCCAGGCGGTGAAGCTCAGCGCCCCTGCTGATGCTCGGCCTCCCGTCCTCCCCTCGCCTTGCACGGGGAGCTCTTTCTCCAAAGGACATGACTCTGCTTTGGAATACTGCTGCAAACATCCACGCTGCCTGGGCTTGACAGCCCCCTTGCCACCAGCAGCTCCCTGGCACCTTCCCCAAACCTCAGAACTTCATGAGAATAATTTGCCTCCCTTTCTGCGGCTCACTTAAAACATTTATTTTGACAATGAAAGCGATTATTAATTCCACCCATTGATTTATTTTTCCTAAAAGCCCATTGTTACCCCCTAAATGTGCATGATAACTTGCCATTTGAGATACCAGCAAGTGGTTTATAGACTTGTCTACCAGGAAAAGCCATGTCAGTTTATAAACAGGCTGGTTAATGTGGCTCCCTTGTGGCAGTGTCCTTATTTTGCTTTGACAGTAAAGCTTGATAGTATTTAAACCTTAGACAAACCATTACTTATGTAAATTAATACGATTTTCTCGTGCAGCTGAGACCTCACATCTCTTGGTTTTGATCATGCTATACCAGTACTGTACACCAGCAGGATATCCAGAAGCTACTGTTTGGTGACAGGCTCCTTCTCATCCTTCTAATAAGGGTGAGGTCCCGAAATGTGAACTGATATGTCTTTCCTGAAACTTTTAAGAGAGTCTTTTGAAAAGGGTCTCTAATTTTATGCCTTGGGAAAATGAAAAATACATTTCTAACATTCCTGACTGTACAGCAAACCTCGACAGACAGATCTTCCAAAGATTCAAAAACCAGAAAGAGAAAAATCGGGAGTGTCTTGGATTTTTCTCTGTTTCTTCAGGTTTGCAAGAGTCCCCACCTCCTTAAGCCAGACCTGATTGCTGCATGTGTGAAGCTCTGGCAGCTCAGTCTGGCAGCCTGAGCTCCTGTCAGGTGATGAAGCTCCAGGTTTTACATAGCTTGAAAAATCAGTGTCTGTTTTTTACCACTAGTGTTTCTCACACAGCATATATTAAAATGAAAGCCAAGAGGCTGTGCTGACATTAATCACCCTTCTGCCTGCTCAAAGAGACCTCGCCTACCCCAAGACCTGTGGCCCTTCAGAGACCCTCTCCCTCCCTCTCCCCTGTAACACCACCAAGACCCTGCTCTCCTGGGGGTCTTTCCCTAGGGACATCCCAGGGATATCCCCTCCCGGGACCGACTGGTAGATTGATCCCAGCTCCGCGACCCGGAGCGGCGAGCCTTGCAGCGCACCATGCATTTTGGGAAGGTAAATACACAACCAAAATATCCAAGCTGCGGGGCAGCTTGACCTTCGAGCGACCCTTAGCCTGACCTAACACTGGTCACTCTCACCAGCAGATTTGTTTATCTTGGGACCTGGAGCCTCCCAACCCGAAAGCACCGGGTTGACTCCCAGCTCCAAGGCCTGCCAGTGCTGGCTGCCAGCCCCCATTAGAAATGCCCAGCGAGAGGCAGATTTTATTTTTAGTCCCATCCACACAACCTCATGCTCGGCAAGCGGCTGCAATCCTGCTAGAAAAGCCCTGTTAAGTTAAATTGGAGTGTGAGCCCCTTCCCTGGCCTGCAGAGCAGCTGTAGGCATTCACTCGGGAAACGGCTCCGAGAGGGGCTTTTCCTTTCTTCAAAGCTTGGAGGAAATTTTGCACAGGGGTTTCCTCTCTTTTGGCTGGAGAACCGCAGTACGGACCAGGAGGCAGTTAGGGCAGCAGATGCAAAAACAGGGGGAGATTTTTTTTTTTTTACCGCGGGAGAGCAGGACGAGGGGGGCGGGGGGCGGCAGCAGGACGCATCATTTCGGGAATGTCTGCTATCCCAGAACTGAGTGGAAACAACCCATCTGAAATATGCAGAGCCATTATCAGGCCAAGGCTTAAATAAACTTTACTGTCCATTCAGTGATCAACCTCCCTGGGAGCCACCGGCTCCATTCATCACTGTCACCTTTTCAAAGTGACTGTGATGACAGTTCATGATCATTAACTAGTAATGGTGTGCTTTGCATTAACAGGAGGGCACATCAAACGAGAAGGCTCGCAGCTCGAAAGTTAACTAAATTATATAATAAACATTCTCCAGCTAACCATGTACAGATGGTGACAAAAGGTGGGACAAAGTGGCATGCAGGAGAAAGCGAGGAGTGGGAGGATGCGTCGGAAGAAGAAGCACTTTGGCACCTACAGGGTCTCTCTACTTGCTATTGATTAGGAAGAGCAAAACATGGCTCTCCAGCCAGAGGGACCAGAGCTGCTCACTGAAGTTGCAGAATTTTTACTGTCAGAAAAGTTGCTTTAAGATTTCACAGATCTGCCATGGCCATGGGCTTTTTTCTGCATTTTGTCTTTTTTTTTTTTCTCAAATGGTATTCATTGTGGGCAAAGCTGAGGCGCTCCGGGCACAGTTTGGATGGGAAAGACTGAAAACTGAAAAGAAAAGGGTGTGAGGAGGGAGATTTCAAAAATTTCCTTCATCTCAAAGGGCTGGGATGGCTCGTCACCACTTCCTGCTGGCACGGAGCATCAGGATCCTTTGCATCCTCAGTGCGTGCTCTGAGCCAGAAGTGTCCATGCTTGATCAGGCCCACCAGCCCAGCTGGTTCAGGAAAAATAGCCTTGTTCAGAGAATAGCTTGGGAGGCAAGAGCTCCCAGCACAATTCCCAGTACAATCCCTACTGACTGAGAAACTTAAAAAAAAAAAAAAAATTATTTTTTCCATCTATTCACAAGCAAAAAAAGGAAAAAAAGCCATAAATCTATTTTAGCACAATTTATTATATTATACTTGCAACCAGATCTTTCACACAGACAAAAATGGTGCCTGGAATTGGGTTCTTAAGTCCATAATTCAGCACTTAAAGGAAATGGAAATATATTTTAACTGAGACTTCAGCAGGAGCTGCTGGATGCTCAAGGCTTTTGCAAAAGTCCAGCAAAATTCCAACAAATGCATTGCAGCAAAGGGTTCTCCTTCCCTAGACTTCAGCAGCCTCTCTACTTAAATGCTTAACTATAGATTTTAAAGGGTTTAGTTTTAGGCAGACATTTTTTTAACGATTCATCTTGATATTTTAAATTAGTGCATGGCCACAGTCAGGCAGACCTTTGTGCTCCCCATGACTTGTAAATTACAAAAAAAATTCATCAGTCAATGACAGTTTTTCTTCGTTCTCCACACCTCAGTCCCTTTAACAATCTCTCAGATTATGTACTTCATCACCATTTTCCCCTCTTTCATATCTATTTCTTCACATGAAAATGTCCCAGAAAAGGTGATCTGGACTCAGCTTTTATCCTAACCTAAATAGTCCCTGGAGGGGAGGAGAGGGAAAGAAGACGGCCTGATTTCTACAGTACTTCTCCCAACAGTTCTTCAATCTGCACTTGAAGAGCTGACACCCTTGAATGATGCAGGAAACATTTTTGGACATGTATTTTTCAAACCAATCAATTTTTCAATGCTAAAATTGCTGCAGGGAGGGAGTGGAAGGACTGACTTTTCTTCTGACTGCATGTAACCACCTGTTTTCCAAGCAGTGTGACTTCCCACTGGCTTGCTGTAGCTGTGAGGAGTGTTGTTAGAATTTCAATTTTAAAAAGAGGTTTTTAGATTTGGGTCATCCACTGTTTGGGTGCATAATTTTGAAAGCATGTGGCTTAACCGTCTAAGGTGCCCAGAGCTCCCACTTGTGTCAGGCAGGGACAAAATGTACCAGGTGGGTGGGAACTCCCTGGGGATTAGGTCACTCGTGCTCTCAGGGAGCTGAGAAACCCACAGACAGAAGGTCCTGTCCAAGTATTTGAGCAGACAGATTGCACTTCAGAGCACAGTCATCTGCTGCTGTCACCTTCCCTGTCCCAGAGGTTGCTGGGCCCCCACACCAGGGCAACAGCAGGAGCACATGAGCTCTCCCATCTCAGCAACATTCCTGTTGGCTCCAGCTGCTGACAAAACTAGGGCTTTTCCAGTACAGCAAGCTGTGAGCTGCTTTGACTGAGATGCAGCTCTGCCTCTGCCCCTGCTTGAAGCAGCGCCTCGGGGAAATGGGTAGAGCAGGCACCATAAGCAGCTTTGTCCATCCGAGCACTTTCCCTCCCAAGGCACAAGCTGGAGCCCTTCGCATTCCCCTGCCACTGTGATCACTTTGTCCCCAGCCTTCCTGGGTTTGTCCTATTCTGAATGGATGTCCTATCCAGATGAAAGACTATGCCTAGTCTGGGTCTTGTATAGCACTGGCTGTCTGAGCACCCCCATGCTGTATTCAAGCCACACAGAACAGCAAAAACAGTTGTCAGACACTGAGGCGAAACACGATGTGAAGTCAACAATTTAAATAAGGAGGCACGGGTATGGCAACACCCCCCTTCAAGGCTGAGGAGATGAGAGAGAACCTTAAATTCCCCTACAGCTACCCTTTTCTCCCTTAAGCAGCAGGAAAAGAAGTGACAGTGTCCAAATGCTAGCAAGCCAGCTAGGACACCCACTGTTCTTCACCCCTCCTCTCATGCTCTGCCAGGATCCCAGCTGGGCTCTGCCGCCTGCTCAGCACAGCATTTCTCCTTGGGAATATGTCGGGACACCAAGCATATACTGTCCTACAAGGGACGAAAGCCTTTCAGAAATCAGATAGAGTGAAGAGGCTGCATTATTTTCTCAGGAGATTTATATTTCTTGTGGGATGTTGCTTAACAGATCTTTCTGTCCCTCTTCCGTGATCCTAAAACAATGTTTCTGGCAGAACAGAAAAGCAGAAAACTACAACTGGTTTACGATTTTTTCTTTTATACATGCAGATGTTTCATATACATCTTCAAAACAACAATCCACCCTGGGAACATAGTGGGCAAGAGAGGCAATACAGCCAAGGATTTTTGGGTCCTAGTCCTAGCCCCATCAGTTGTCATTTGTGTCATCTCGTCTGAGTCACTGCAGGATTACTTTGTGCCCCTATGTCCTGCCTCCTTTGCTGTTACCTTTCTTTAGATGGTGAGCACATCGAAGGGCAGGAAGGCAGGAAATACTTCTTTTAAAATGTTTGTGCAGCCTCCAAAATAACGAGGACCCTATGAGTGACTGTCTTTCAAATGAGATGCTTTGTATTTTAGCATCAGCATAGTCTTTCAGGCAGCCCTAGAGCTGATAGTGAACAGGAGCTGATGAACTCAGATGTACTCACAGCAAAAGCAAACAAACAAACAAGAGCTGAGCCATAGTGTAATATTAACCATATGCCCCACAGAGGATTGACAGAGATTTTGCACTTATTCCTGAAGGCCTGTGCTGGACTAAAGGTTACCATATGCCATAGGAATGCTCTGCAAACACCAACAAGTGGCCATGAAAGTTGAAAACTTGAAGATACTATACAGTCAAAGGTGGTTAATTGAAGTTTCTACAACCTGTTTGCCCAGGTATATAGACCATTCAACTGCTTAGTTACAAGGGATGTTAGCTTTTCTCCTCACACATGACTGACTAATTTTCTACATACCATTCAAAAGAAAATGCAAATAAAAGTGGTTTTCAAACAGAACAGGATTTCTTCTCCAGTGTGGCCTCTACAAACCTTTATGAGTTCTACAATGACTGGTCAGGAAGAGAAGTTCAAGAGCCATAGCCGAGTGGCTTAGAAAGGAAAGGGAATAGAGTCTTTAGCAGGAAAAGCAAACTCTGATATTGTCAGGAACTGTTTTCTGGTTACGCTGTAAGGTCTCCATCTATTTTGCAATCAGTTAACTCCTTCCACACGCCTCATGCACCAAGAGACTTCCCTCAGCCTCTGATGTGGGTAAGGGCATGTGATAAAGACTGTATTTGCCAGAAATGCTCAACTTCTTTATGTCTTATGGACATTTTATCTTAAATAAAGAGTAAGAATGCAGATGGGCATCAAAAAACAGGGATCCATGGAGGCTACATTTACAGTGACAAATGGTGACCTGTCATTCTTCAAGGACTGTCAAAGCAGGGACAAGAAAAGTGGGGCAGGCAAGCACATCAGAAGCATGAATGAGATTGGGTTTATACTATCATATAATCAACAGGAAGGGAAAGAAAATAGCTGTATTGATCTGCCAATATCTCCCAAATGGAGCAGTGTTCAAAGAGGACGATGCTCCTCTGCGTGAATGTGCCTTCTTATTCACAAAAATTAGATAGATGAAAGAACATGCTGAGATGAGGAATGACAAGCTAAAATGCAATAGAAAAGTGTTCCTAAGGCACATATGAGACTTTTTCTGCCACGGCAAGGTGTAAACTCAAGAACACAAGTTATAGAATATATGTAGGTGCAAAACCCACCAGAAATCAGTTTAACATGGAGGTGGAAGGCAGAGTGGGAATTAGAAGTTCCAACAGTATAATCAAGCCATTCTCCTACAGTCCTCATTCAAAAGCAGGAGGTGATTTAGGGTTTTAATTTCATCAGAGTTCATTGAAGCACCTCTGCCCCCCCATGTGAGCAGCTGAATTTGCAAAATACCTGCCTTGATATATTAGCAAAGAGCTAATCCAAACCACTGGTTTCTTTGGAAACATCTGCCCCCACACACACTTGATTCCTTCTTCCCAAACCAAAAACCCCCAAACCCCAAGAAAACAAAAAAATGACAAAGCCATTTCCACCTGGTAGGAGATATGAGAGACATCATTAGTAAAGTGACTTGAGGAGGAAAGCACATCAAAAGTAATTTAATTAATCTAGAAAGATTGGAAAAGGCAGGGCACAGGATTTTGTTGCTAAGCTTTGCTCTAGAGGTATGGGAAATACAGGCAGCAACTGAGCAAAAGGGAAAAGAGAGCAAACCCTAAATAGTGAAGGCTGGAAGAAAAGTGTTTCCTGCTGTGCTCCATCGCAGATTAGATCCCTGCAGCTGGAATTCCCACTTCCCACTTTCAGGAAAACAGCTCCAAACATAGAAAATGGCAAGCTCAGCGCTGACTAGGAGGCAGGTCTGGTTAACGTTATGAAAGGCACTGCATTTCCCTTCCCCCGGTCTCTTCAAGGGCCGGAGATTTGTGTGCAAAATAACTCCAGTTTCTCCCTGTGGTCAGAGTCTGGTGTTTTATTTATTTGCGGTCAGTAATGCTGGACTTCTGTCATATTTTGCTATGGCACTCTATTATTTAATAAAGTCCCATGGAAACTGGCCAATGCCTTTGCTTGGCAGGGACTACTTTCTGACATTGCACCTGGCCACTTCTTTTATTGAGAGAAGAATTAAAAATACAAGAAGAAATTGGTTTCTAGCTCAAAGGAAGGGGAACTGTCAACCCTTGCAGTGGGTTTTGGTTTCTTTTTTTGAATGTATTAGATGAATATTGCTGCTTATGCCACAGAGCACTTGTGTGTATATATGAAGCTGTTTTTAGATCCTCTTAAACATGACACACCTCGGTGACTTTCCCCTGTGACCAAAGCCATAGCGTGCCCAGCCACTGCTTAAGAAAACCTTGGGTTTTATCCATTCTAAAAGTCTGGAGACTCCTCGAACAGCTCCTTATTCCCCTGTCCCAGGAAGGCAGCTCAGCTCTTGTAGTCCCTTATGCTGACAGCTACTCACTATAATCAGATTTTAAAGCCTTTCCTCAGGATGAGGACCCTTACCACTGCTCACCACCAGCCTGGAGATTTCATTACTATCCAGCATTGCTAGATTTTTAGGATGGAGGTGAAATGCAGCAGCACTGTAATACCAAGTCCTGCACTTGCAGGGATGAAGACAGTGTGAAAATAGGGACCTCTCTGCCTTCTTAGTGAAAACATTTCAAGACAGCAGCTACTAGGCCTGGGAAAATAAACCAAGGGAATTTAGACAAGAGAAAATTATAAACTGTTGAAGTGCTGGAGTACTTCCAGGTATTCAAACAGGTAATAGATTTGTTTAAATAAGTGGAAATAGTTTCAAAGCGTCAACCTTGCCACATTGTCTAGCTTCTCCTTTCTGGTCTAGCTCCAGTCTGGGAGGTTTCTTAATGCACAAGCTCAGAGAAAAGCACCTACTGCAGAAACATAGCAAAATCCATGGCATTTCAGCGAGGGGATTTTCAGCTGGCACATGTCTAATGCTTTCATGATTTCCTGTTGGGCAGATAGCTCTGAAGAAATGCTGATATGACCTACTGCCCAAATAGCATCACTGAACTAAATAAGCAAGTTAGATAAATGCAACCCTTGTTACTCTCTTCCCTGCCACAGTCCTAAAGGCTGTTGGATTCTTGATAATCCAAACTCATATTTTGGCCAAAACTTTACAGCTAATTTCAATGAAGTAGGTGACACAATAGAACAGTGAACCTAATTACTCCCAAAGCCCATCAATATACAACTATATATATATACATATACACAATACCAATCAACAAATAAATCAGAAATAAAAAAGTATAATTATATTCCATCTAGGATGCAACATATAAGTATATTTGCATCTCAGGGGAATGACAGCATTTCAAACCTATGTGGGCAACCCATTACTCCACACATGGTTTATTTTAAGACTTTTTACTGTCTCAGTATCCAACATTAATTTGCAACAAGGACTGCTATCTAAGAATTTCCAAAGCTGTTCGATTTCTCTGCAGCCCTGGCTAGGACAATAATAATATACTCATGAAGTACAACTGTCTACCTGAAGAAGATATTTTATAACATTACTCACTCTTTCTGTAGATGTTGTCCTTGATTGAGAGTTATGAGAAAACAAGGCAGACAGTGATTATTGGATACTCACGAGAAATGTTCCTGGTGAGGAGATGGCACAGATGTCCCAATTCTCATCAGTGTTCACACACTTCAAGACAATCCCCTTTATTTATGTAAATGATCAGAAATTGGCTGCAAGATGTAGAGCGTTTTGTATTTAGTTCAGCGTCCTATGAAACTGAACCTTGGGCAAGCCAGATCTGACAAATTGAACTCAAAGTTAATAAGTTCAACAAAGCTTGAGAAAAATATACAACTGCATAGAGGGAAGAACAAGAGGAGAGAAGGGAAGAGAGAGAGAGAGAGAGAGGGAGGGAGAGAGAATGATCTGGAGAGACCAGCATGGTTCACTCATGGAACAGCCGAAGCTTGAAGAATCCCCTCCAGCAAAAGCTGATGAAAATCTGATTCAGTTCACTCCATTGCTCAGAGAGTGACTTGTTCCTCCATATCCTCCATAACAAAAGCACTCCTGATGTCCGTAACATGTGGAAAGAGCAAATATTTCTCAATTGCGAATGATTCATTGACTCAATAAGCATCTGGCCTAAACATCTGATATATATTTAAAATTCCATCTATTTCCTAAGAAATGGTCCTTCTTTTTTGAGTGATCAAAACCAAACGACAACAGTAAAAAAAGGCAATAAGGTAGTCTTTTCTGATGGCATTTGTGATCAGAGGCAAAAGCTGTTTACCACTGGTGTGGACCAGACTGGGAGCAATTCTTTGCTAAAGCCCTTCAGCTGCTCCTTTCTCAAGCAGAAGAAACTGAACACAATGCCCCTAACTCCAGGCAGTTAAGGACCATCGGTGCTACTGGGTTCTGCTTCATCAGGGTAGGTGATGATGACATTCCTGTGCAGAGGGCTATTCCCAAAGGCAATTAGTGACTCAGGCTGCCAGGTGCACACCCACTCCAGGAGGACACAGCTCCTGGCTCTGGCTCCCAGTCACACCCTTCACTGCGGGTCCCTATCAGATGACTTTTACCACTCACGGAAACCGGCATAAGTTACAGATCAATTTATCACTTCGGAGCTGGATCAAACACCAGCCCTTCAAGTCACTGTGGCTCCAGCCATACGTGAATCAACATTTAATATGGCATTAAAATTCTCTTGTGATTGCTTTTAACTTTTGTGCAGTGTGTGCTTAGGATTGCAGAGCGGGGGTTCTCCTGTGCAGCATTTTGTGTGCCAGTTTCAGCTGCATGTCCAGAGTGACATTCCTCCCCTTCTGGACGATCCAGAACAACACACTTGAGCTCCCTGGACACATTTCCCCTCTCCTATCTAGAAGCAAAGCTACCTGGGCACAGGGATGCACAAAGCATCCCTCTGTGGTGTGCAGAACAGTAAGGATGTGAAGGATTATGACACAAGGGCAACTTGTTATCATTTACTCCTCCAGCATTTTAACTTCTTTTTTTTTTTCTCCTTCCCTGTTTTTGCTGGATTAAGCTTTTCTAACATAGCAGGGCTGACTCTGGGTGTCTGGGCTAGATTTAAAGTTCAATGAGGTTCTTTATTTTCCAGGAAACATTCTTCCTTCCTCTACTTCTATGATTGTTCCTGCAGGTTTTAGTTTCTTGTTGTTGGGGGGGAGGGGGGTTTGACCTTTGTCGAGTTGCTTTATTAGCAGGAGTCTTAAGGGTCTCATAGCAGGTTTCAACATAGTTGTGTTTCCAGTCCAAAAGGGGACTTAGCTGGGCAGATTGTGAGTCTCAGAGCTGGAAGCACGGGCTCAACCGTTGCTTGGTCACCTTACTCCACACAGACATTTACTCCTCCCAGCAGATTGCACAGGGGCTGTTGCTCTCATCAGCTAAAAGACCTCATTCCTGCCCCTGCCTACCACAAGAAAGAATGGCAGAATGGCTACAAGACATTAAAGGCAGCATTATTAAGCAGGAATACCTTCCTAGTCCAGACATATCAAGGCTTTTCATGAAAACTACACCTATATGTGTGTGTGTGTGCACATGTAAAATAATATAGAAATAATATAGAAACAAACTCTGCGGTCTTCCTTCATCACTTCTCACAAGAGTCTCTTCTCTACCACCAAGTTAAGCACTTACCATCTAATAGACTTGAATACATTTATTCTGAGCTGCTTAATACCACTTTACTGGCAGAGAAGACAAGACATTAGAAAAAGTGTTAACTGACCTAAGGCCTCCACATCTTTTCTGCCTTTCCAGCACAGTTTGTTTGGCTCAGGACTGCTCCTGCTCTTCTTTCCTAAGGTTCCCACAAACTAGGCCATTGTCATGAATATAGCCCTGCCTGCTGCCGGCTTGATCACCTGTCTTCACTAATCTGATAGCGTGTGTACTAAACACTTTGAACACTCATCAGGTTGTCCAAGCTACTCATCCTGGAAGGCTCATCCAGAACCTCACTGCTCAAATGATGGGAATTTCCCCTTAAATCTGCAGCCTATAATTGTAAATCTACACTTCATGGCTCTCTCTACTGTTTTATGCTCATGTACGCTCCTTATATTTACTTACACTAATGCTTTCTTACACTCAGTGTTCTTCAGTTCCAACTCCTCTTCTTTGCTCCTTTCCCCTTCTGTACCTTGTGAGTGAAGCTGGTTTAGCTTCTTACAAGACAATTTTTCCAGCCTCCTGGTTGTTCTGCTAGCCATATGCCGCACTTACTTGCAGCATGGACTGTTCCTTGTTTCCAGTTCTCCCTACGAAGGCAGCTGCACAGAGCCACACGCAGCATTTCGCGTGAGTCCTCGCTGCCCAGCACCTGGCTCAGCAGTAGGGCTACAATGCTCCCCTCTTCCCTGGAGAGGGTTGCACTGACACCCCATCCAACTAAAACTTCCTATGACTCATTGCAGCATCCTGGCTTTCACCTCCTTTGAACCCTTCAGCTCCAGTTCACTGCCAAAATGCTTATTATTTCTCCCTAAATACTGTGAGATCTTATCTTCTGCAGTATTCCATTTCACACCACTTTTGCTACTGTGATTATTTCATTCTCCTTGTGAAGATCCAAATTCCATTCCATGGAAAATGCTTCCCAACTGCAGATCATCTGTATACTCCTACATAGACACTTGGTGAAAATATTAGTGCGACTTAGTTGCCAGCTGTAATTTTACGAAACTCTGCCATGAAAACTCCCTAAAATCTCTTATTTCTTTCTCCTAGGAGAGTCACTGCTGTTGCCTTAGTAGCCAGTTCTTTATCCATGTCAAATAATAATTTTAGCAGAATCCAAACTTTATAACGGAAATAAAAATGTTACAAAATTTTAATAAAGTTGTGAAAGATGAAAATATGGGTATTTCCTATCTATAAATAAAGATCCATTAGAAAAGGAAATGACCCTGCTAGTCTGTCATGAGTACTTTTTGCTCTTTTTTTTTGTTCTTTTGGTCACTTGCCTGCATGTATTTAATAATTCTTTCCTTCAAAGTCTGTAGTGAATATTTTTTAGTATTTGAGGCTGGATTGACGAGGGGGTAGGCATTAAAATCCCCTAATACTGCCTTCTTAATTAAAGGTAGTTAGATTTCTTGTTCATTAACAATACATTGAATTCCCAAATTCAATAATTTGAATCAAAGTTCAAGTAAAAATCATGACCAATTATTTATTGTGAGGTTTTTTTAGCTTTGTGAGATGGAAATGGAAAAACGTCTTTCTATAAATCTTCTATTGGTGTTACATGTGCTAGCTCTGCCTTCATTAACTAAAGCAAAAGGAACAGGCACTCTTAATTTGAGCTATCTGAGTAAAAATCCATGTTAAAAGTAATCAAACTTGCAAGCCTTTATGAGTTAGTAGGTTTAAAGTTCTAATAACCTATTTCCTACAGTCTTTAATTTAATGGGTTAAACAGATATAAAACCTACAGCATCGTTTACTTGGCTAGACTCTGAGCTGATGCTGCATCAACACTCCTCTCCTGGTAGTGAGGAGAAGACCTCAGACCAGCAATGTCCAGCCAAGATCCTCCAAGTCTTTGACACAGTCTTTCTGGCACATTTGATCCATGATTGCTTTTGCCTCCCTCTCGAAAGAATCCCTTAAATGCAAGCGATATGAATTGCTTTGCCAGATGACTGATACAATTTCTCTTGAAAAACACAGAAGTTGATGTTAATCTCACATGACAGATTACAAAGATTACAAATATATTTCCTTCAGGGATGAAAAAATAGAACACATCCTGATTTTCCTCTTCTATCATAAAAAGCTGGCTACATGGAGGAGAGCACCCCATAGGTCTGATCTACCAAAATATTTTGTTCAATCATCCTTCTGCATCCAACTGCCCTAAATTTGTGACTCTGCAGCTAAGAATTGTCCATGTTTCCTTAATTCCCAAACAGGCTTATGGGTTTGGAGACACCTTACTGACCAAATACAGCAAGAAAAATCTTACTTCCATCTCTTTGGATCAGATCTAATGCTGGAGACCAATATAAAAGAAAGGAGGGGAAAAAAAACAGGTAGGAAAGAACAAAAAGCTGCAGCAGCTGAGGACAAAACTCCAAGTCAGGACTTACCCAATGTTACCACAAGCAATTCTGTTAAACTAGGAACATCTGCATAAATGCCAGTCAAGGCAAAGACTCACACAACTGATCAATCAACTCACTGGCACCAACCCACCTCTCTGGCAACCCACCACACAGCCTGTGTTTCAGGCTCCCAGTGTCCTATCATGGCAATGTGATGGACCAGGGAGCTCAGCCCCTTCTTCATCCCTGCTGTTTTTCCATGATGGCCTCGTCACCCAGGAGCAGGCCACCGAAGGTGGGCACACGTGTGCTCTGCTGCCAAGGTTCATTAGCAAGGACTCAACTCGCATTGCAATGCCAGGAAAACCGGGGTTGCTGAACGTCAGCGTGCTCAGCATCCTTTCCTGGGGGTGCCCAGTGCCTCTGAAGATCAGGCCCTCGGGTACTCGCTGCGCCATGAATAGACCTTTCTCTCTGCCCTTCCCGGAGACACTGGCAGCATTGTTAAAGCACAAGCACAACCGAGTCTAAACTGGCTGAAAATTTGGCTGGCCTTTTTGCTTCAGCGTGATCAAATGGCAGCACTGCTCACCGAGTGTGAAGGGCATGAAGGGATTAGCCGCCCTCCCCCACCAAGCAGGTGAGCCGAAACCCTTTCCAATTCACTACATGTCAGTTTACAAGTAAAACATAAGGTATAAATGCAGCTATTGTTAAGGTGAAGCAGCCATCCTGGCTGGGGAGTTAGATTAGCAATTTACCCTTTGTAAAAGGATTAGCAGAGCCCTATTGTTTAAGTGTTTATTTATCAATTTGCATTTTTAAAAGGGGACATATATCTGACAAGGGCCCACGTTCTCCATGTACCCTGGGCCACACCATTTCCTTTCAACTCCCCACTGCCAGAATCTACCAGAGCATTTTCTAGACCAGAAATCGAGGAGAACCCAAAACTTTGGCACCACTATTGCTCACACAACATTTTGTTTGGCCCGGCAGGCATTCATGCATCTTTTGCCTGCTAGCCATGCAGATCAAACACCAGAACTGGTTTCCTACTTTTCCTCAAAGAGCTGAGCTGAATGCACAGATATTTACACCCCGTTGACTTTAGTTTCTAAGGACATGGACTGCAGCACCCAGCCTACGGCAGGTTGCTCCCTTACATGGATTGCAGGCACCAAAGCAATGAAGCCTTAGGATGAAGCACCTCTGTAATTAGCACTGATTCCACACTTCAGTCTTCAAAGTCCCTCAAATAATTCATACAGCTTCCCCCTGGCTCAGAAAAGCCTGTGTTTTTTTTCACTGACAAGGGTAGTGGTGAAGGCATTACTTGGTTCATTAAGCACAGAGGTTAGCACTAACACAGCACTTCTTGGCATCCCAACATCTCCAACGGATCCTAAGCTTTCATTGCTTTTGTTGGGTGCTTAGAGAGTCTTTGGGAAGCCTTGAAAATGAGCATTTATTGCTGCAACGACTAGTTCAGTCTCCACGTGTTGCAGGGACTGCTCACTGGAGTTCAAGTTGAGGGAAGCAGTTTCACACAGAGCTGTTTGCAGCACGGGAGAGGGGGAACGCTCAGCACAGCCAACTCCACCAGCAGCACAGACTGGCCATTTGGCAGACAACAGCTGCTCACTCGGATTAGGTAAAAATTCCTTCCTTAGAGGGAACAGGGATGTTTTGGAAGGTGAGAGAGCAGATTTTTTAATTAAAGTGACACCAGCATATTTGTGCTCTGGTGCAGCCCCACACCCTACTTCTCCATAAGACGGCGATTTAGGAAGCCATTCTTTTAAACCATAAAAACAGTTTGGAAGACGAACAAGCATCCAGCTGTGCTAAATTATTTTCCTTCTCCCCTAGGACCCAGCAGCAAACTACAGCATGTATTTTACAGGCATATGATTTATTTACATGGACTAACATACAGGTATTGACTTTGACCCATAAACCCCTCTATGGCTGGGGGCCTACACATCCCAAAGCCTTCTCCCAGCCCGGGCTCCACCACCACAGCTGTGCAGGAGCAGAATCTCTGTTTGTAAGAGGGGGAGAAGAAACTGCAGGGTGTTCTCTGGCTTTTTGTAACTCCTTCCTCCCATGCATTTCTTTTTCTTTTCCCAAACAATTCTAGTTTGTTGATCAGGCATCTCACACAGGCAATTCATTTTTCCTGGTCATGGGGGAAATGAGGAGGCTCCAGTGGGATATGCTGTTAGATCTTAAAATACGTTCTGTGCTGCTGGCTTATTAAAGATACTCTTTTCAACCATGAATCAGAGAGGCCACGAGTGGTCTTGATTGAGTACATGAATTTAGGAATCATCAAGGCAAGTGATAGGCATTCTGCTCTGAGGATTGTGCACAAACATAAAATAAAATAAAATGAAATTAAAAACACACAAAAGGAAGGGAGAGAGTGCAAAGGACAGGCTCTGTCCCCCAGGACTTTTGATTTACATTTAGATTAGCACAAGTAGAAGCAACATTGCACAGAAGATGGATAAGGGTTATAACAACAGAACTTTGTTGCACTGTAATTTCACTAATTAGGAAAAATGAAAAGTTTCTAGTTAATTACTCAGCACTACTGACATTTCCATGAATTTGAGGGAGGTACACAAATACCTGTGGGATAAATTCTTTGATTGGATTTAGTCATTCTACTCTCAAGAGTAATGGTTTTCAATCATCAGCCTTTGAGGTCTGCTTTGAAGAGTTGCAAAAGATATCTTAAGAAGAAACAAGCCTATTCCCTAAGCTTACATTCACTGTATACCTCTGAATATTTCTGGAGGGCAGGAAAGAACAAATCACATAATACTGTAAGCAATTGCTCTAGAATGACAGACGGAGAGAAAATATTTTCCTCTTCTTACTCAACTGAGAAAATCGATTATCTCATCCTCACGGACAGAGGCTGGCAATCTCCCAGTGTGTGGAGTTACTAACCTCTCCACAGGAGCTGGACTAACCAGGCTGACCACTGGTGAGCATTCATGTCTGTAAACGCTGACCTATATACGGACGCCACAACTTGCTACTAAGTTTTCTCAACAGATCTGCAGAGGCCTCAGTCATCTTTTAGATTGGACTAGTGTGGCTGTTAGCAATAAATACCTAATCATACCTCAACATAGCAACGGCCCGCGGACATTCATCTATCACCAGGTGCCATGGCTACAACACAACACACCACAGCACAGCAGTGGCACCCCTGGCACCACCACCGTGCTTTATCGGTGTTGCACGCACCACCTCCCTTCACGAGGCAGCAGCGTGCCCTGGGAGGGTGGTGGTGTTGGCACGCACGATTATTCATGGCTCTTCCTACAACAGGGCCCCTCTTTTGTTCTGATTTGCCAAGCTTCTCCTCTCAACATGGAAGCGGAGAAGCGACCGCAACCCTCTGATACCTCTTGACACTCCTCAAAAGGCTGGCGACGGCAGCCTAAAGTCTGTGAAGATAGCTGCTGACGCCAAAAACTGTAGTGAAGTGTAGTTTTTGTTCAGCTCAGTGTTCAAGGTTTGATAGTATAGGTGGAACAGGCAGAGCCAAAATGAGTGCTGTTTGAATACAACTGAATATATTGCCTGGTCCAACCAAGAGTAAAAGTCAACTACTCTGCTGAGAATGCTTTCCCATTCAGCTAGCTAGAAACATATCAGGGATCTCTAGGTACTGTTAATATTTAAACCACTTTATTTTTATACTGAATTATCACCAGGTTTTCAGCCTAATATTCTGCTGACACAAACCTTTTGGATTTAAATGAGGAAAGATAAATCAATATACATTCAAAGCCAATTGAGTTTTTTGATGGCAACCATGTTCTGGAAATTTAGCATGTAAGCACATGTATCTGGGGTGGGACTTGGGCCCAGAAACTGGAAACCCTTCCAAAGGTATCTTTTGTTGCCATACTTCAGATTCCCCTTCCACACCCTGCCAAAATTGTTCACCTAGTGAATGGGGTTTCCAGAACTCGGTAACTGGCTGGAACCATAAAATTTTCCATCTTAAACTCGAAGACTAGCAAAAAGGCAAATCAATTGTGGTTTTTGAGTGCCCCCAGTCAACTGTTTTAAGCAAAATGAAAGCTTGAGAATGAATTCTAGCTTTAAGGTAAGTTTCAAAAAATAATGTACTGTGGGATGACCAGAGAGTATTCCATGGTTAAGGCCAAATGGACACCAGTGCACCAGGCAAATATTCTAGAGAGTACTGTGACTACTGTTTAAAGGCAAATAGATGGAGTGAATTGATAAGACAGAGGTCAGCTACTAGTTCTGATATAAAACATTTCACAAAAAAGCAGACCAGATCATGCTACAGTAACTTTTATTGCAGAGATCAGTGGGCCAGCACAGCTATTCATAAGTACTATGTATACACAAGTGCCTTGTGCTTATGCCAGCCAGTACAGGGCTAAAATGGAAGCATATAACCAATTAGTGCTAATAGGCAAACAATCATTAGAAGTGTTAACAAGTGATGGTGGAGAGGCTCTGTTTTTCATTTTATTACTGATCTCTAGTAAGTGTTATTATCCTCATATAATAACATTCTATTATGAAATGCACATGCACAGCATTAAAGCCTTTGATAGTCCAATGTTTGCCAGCAGCAGCAAAACTGTAAACAAAGTGAAAGAATCATTTCTAAAATGCCGACAGCCATCAGTATTCACGAAGTTTATAGGATGCAGAGAGCCAATGTGCTACAGTGTAAATAACAGGAATTTACTATGACCTGGGGATCTAAGGAATCAACTGAATATTCAGTTTCTTCCCATTTTTCAAAAGAGCCTAAACACACACGCTTAATCTCCATTTATTTGTGCCTGAACTAGGGTCTTGAGTGTGTTACATATTTTCAAATCTTTTCAGTCACTAGATGCCTCTAACATTTCTCTCTTTTATAATACTTTAAGCAGCTGCAACTAATCATATTTCATTATGGTTTTGTGTATCTGTTTTGCTTTAAAACAAATTTTACTTAACCAACAAAAATGCAACTGAGCAACTTCTGCTCACTGTAGAAATGAGATTTTTCTGAAGACTGGCAAAATTGGACATGGCATCAGATAACATTAAGAAAATGCACGTATTTTAAACTATAGGACATGGGTTGAAGAAAAAAACCACAATGAAATGAAGAAGTTTACAGGACAAGACAGACTCAATCTTTGCCTACTTTCTGTTACTGTTCACAGACAGATCATTTGAAAATTATGGACACATTTTATATGACTACCTATTTATTGCAATCATTTCTTCCTCTCTGACGTACAACCAGAACAGTAAGTCAACGAGGCTTACATTTCTGTGTTGCAAATGTGCTCCAACAATCAGGAAAAGCTGCAATGGGAGCTCAATCTACTATATCATAACTGAGTAACACCAAGCCAACTTCAGCAGCAACACAACGCAGCAGGAAAGAGCACACAAGTCGCTTTACTGCCGTGTGTAAGCTAAACTTAGGAAAGTTTACTGAACCATTAAATAAGTGATTATGACAATGTAAGATATTAAATACAGATAGGGCTGTGTCAACCAAGCTACTAATTTTGGTGGGTTTTGGTTTTAATTCTTCCCTGCAGAAATATTAGAACTATTCAAGTAAGCACGATGCCTTCCCTTCCAACACGTACCTCTTTCTTCAGGAGATACCTAAAGATCACCAAAGAAAGAAAGAAAGAATAAAATGAATGTAATACAGCAAAGTCCTACAGGGGAATAGGGTTTTAATGAACACACAAAGCAACTAGGTGACATCTTTATCAGCCCTCATAAACCTTGATTGAATACACAGTGATAAGGCCTGTTTAAACTGTCATCCTCACGATAACATGGGCAGAGACAACGCGGGCCTTAGCAACGACCTGTGTGAGAGAGGCCCTTCCCAAAGTGCAGGCTCCGCTAGGTAATGTATATCATGTAAACAACCCAAAGCTTGCACGCTGGTCTGTCTGTGGGGCGGTGGGGGGCTGCCCAGGAGGGTACACGCACACCTCCTCATGGCACCGGCCTGGAAGGGCTCCTGGTTTCAGAACCAGTCTGGTTTTGGGGGTGGCCAGCTGTCTGGGGAAGCTGGGCACTTGGAGTCAGAGTGACCTTTAGCACTGTGGTCTGCAAACTCCAAGAATGCCATATAAGTGGTTTTAAAGGATTCAAGGAAAGGCTTTTTGGGGCTCTTTGGTGTCAGTTTGGTTTTTTTTTTTTTTTAAACCCAACATCATCTGTGAGGTGCATAACATTTAGCACTAGGAAGCAAGTAGGCACTTGGGGCCAGCATGGCTATGGAAGTTGGCAGTGACATGACTTCTGTCGGAGCATCTGGCCTTGGCCATCTGGGATACTTATAAAAAAAAAAACTAAAAACATTAAGTATTTCAAACCCTTTTCAAGCATCTCCCAAGAAAAATTTTTGCAAACTGCAAAAGTTAGCAAGTAAGAATTTAGCTATTCTCCTGCTTTTCTAACTTAAAAAAAAAATAAAACATACACTTGAACTTTTATTCTTTCTACCCAAAATTGTTCTTCTGTCACTTCAATGCTTGCAGTGACACCCACTGGCTGTGGGAAGTCGAGTTTCAGAGTGCACTTACTGAAATGATTCAGCACACTGGCAAGATCACGAACTGACAGAACCTCAGAAAAACGCTGCCACCCAAAAGCTGGCATTTTGTCAGTTCACTTAATGTTATAACTCAGTACCTGTATTCAATAAAGCTCTTTTTCATTAATAGCTTTAATAAGGAAATAATGATCCAACGGTTACCTGTTAAGTATAATAAAATATATATTTGTATATAATTACTAGTTAATTAATAACTCCCATTGCTTGGGTGGTGGAAGACATTAGTTCATTTTATGCCTATTTGCTCTTTGGCAAGACTGTGAAGTAGCACTAGTACCAGGGTTCAGTTTTTCATCAGGGTAACACTAAACTGAGCTGGTACACCACTGTGTGACTGGCTGGCAGGGGAGGCATTTTAGCTACTCAGGAACTGATTAGTGCTTTTGCAGGCTTCCCCGCATACACTAGCAGATTTCTTTTAGTACCCCCAAGCAGTAATGTCTTGTTTCACACTTCATAACGAGGGGAAACACAGAACTAAGTGACTGGAGTACAGATTCAGAGGAAAACCAAGGAAATCAAACCTAACAAATCACTATCTAATGGCTTTAATTAGAAGATAACTTGTTTCTTCAACTCTATTACAGAAATTTCTCTGTATCACAAGTAGGTTCTTAATGTTTAAACAAAATTATCCAAGTTTAGGCTGAAACACAAACAAATCACTCCTGTTACACAAGATATTCACCAGAAGAAAAGGCTAGGTTTTAATTTAACTACAACGCAATGGCTTGGAAAGGATCAAGGGAAATTTCAGAATTACTTAGGATAAAAAAAAACTAGAAAAAAAAGAGAATTATTTTTGCCTGCCCCATGGCACGAGCCAAGAACAAATGGCTCTTGGCTGTGAGCACGCAAGGTGTGTTTGCTGACTTACTCAGATCAAAAATATTTTAGTCAACTTTATGTTATTTTCTGCAGCTACAGCCACTAATGTTCTCTCCAGAGAGTCAGACGCAGAACTATTACATTCATGGAAAACACATTTATACAGGACTTCCCGCTGAGCTGAAAAAAATAAAAAAAATGTTATCCAATGCCTTCCCAGCCAAACTTCCTCCTGAAGTGAAAAATCCTTCCCTTTGATAAGAAAGCTGTGTCAGAGCACATTTCTGTCCCTGACAAAAGAACCGCTCTCCCTTGGCTTGCTCCAGTTTTGGCAGCTGTGCTCAGCAGAACCACGCTGCTCTTCCCAGCTAGTCACCACGCTTCATGGAGTCACCAGCTTATCCTTCCTGAAGAAAAAAATAAAAATGAACTATGCACAAGCAAGCAGTTACTGTGGATAACACTACCCACAGCTCTGAGGCAGGCAGTTGTGCTCCAGGTTAGAAATTCCATCAATAACATAACACATCATTAAAGATCTCTCTCTCCTGCCCCCCCTTTTTTTCCTATCCATACCCAAAGCTATCTACAGAGATCTTCAATGCTGGATATACAGAGTTTGCAGCAAAATAAGCTAGGCTTGTTAACTTCCCTTCATTCTTTCTGCATCAGGAGGAATTAAATTAATAAAGCACAAGGAGGGACACTTTCACTTGAACATGGAAAGCTGGTGCCTTTAGATAATCACGTTTCTAATCCACTAACAACCAATCCAAGGATACACACTGCTGCTTAGCAATCTTGTTCTGGAGTTTTGAACTAAGTGTACTGAGCACCACACAGTGGGCTATTGTCCAGGTTCTGTGTGGTACCTACTGACCTCACCTCAGGCTACCCTTCCAGAAAGGCCAGACGTACCAACTCCTGAAAAATCTTATGTTATCATGGGTGCACTGCACTTCTGCTGTCACTGCTGTGCCATCAAGATGCCTTAAGCTATACCTACCCTTCAGGGGTAGGTATACCCACCCTGCAAGTCACACAGCATTGCCCAAGTCAGCATCTGGCCATGATAGGGAAGAGCTTTACCTAGGATATGCTAAGCCCTTACCTATGCTCCCTAGGAAAAGTAATATTCCTATAAGCAGAGCTGGCTACTTTAATGGTTAAACACCTGTACCTGATAAAACAATAAGACTTAATTTTTTAGGTAAGGACATGCCAAATCCAAGAATTCCAGACAAAGCAATGATGCCATTTACTTCCTCTAAAAATTCCATGCCATCTGGAATACAGGAAGGCATCCCTACATTTGATATTTGAAGATGGTCAGAAAGAAAATCAACATTAAATTCCTCTCCTGGAGGACAAGGAATTCAGAGGGTAATGGTAGCTCTCTTATAACCCCACAAGTGCATACTCACACCCTGTGGTAGGATGTCCAGGGGAGAGGAAGTGTGGTGGTCAGAAACAGATGGGACAGACACATGGGATATATGTTTGATTTTGGCTAATCCAGAGAGCAAGTAGCAGTTACGGCAGCATTTTTGGCTAAATGAAAATTGGCGAGAGAAATTAAAAATCAGGCACCGTTCCCATCCCATACACAGGGCTCAAAAAAAAGAAAAAAAAAAAAGGATACTTCTCTAGATGCTTTTTTTTTCCCCTGAAGATTATTTGACTATGTCCTCCAAGTTGAGAAACTCCTGCAAAAGCAAAACTATGAAATCAGCCAATGACTAACTTTTCCTGGAGTGCTCAACAACTGCTTGCCAAATCTTGGCGTCACCATTTGATTCAGCATAGCAGATAAAGCCTAAAATTAAATGTCTGGTATCCCAATCTTGTTAATGAAGATATGCTTTTCATATCTAATTCATTTCCATGCCACTTACCAATAAAGCAATGTCAGCTCAGGACAGGTAGGTGCCCAGAGGGCTTGGCCCACTCAACCCTACTTGGCTGCAACACTTTAAAATATAAGTGGCTCCCAACTTCTGCCTGCTGCAGGGCAAGCACCTCACACAGCTCATTAGTGAGTAGTTGATTTGCAGTAGCTTTTTTATGCTGCTGCCTGTGTGCAGACAGCCACAGTTCACAGAAAATCCAAGTCAAGATCACTTACCCCGTTACCTCCTCTCTGTGTGTCACGGGAAGAGCGCTGTGTCAAACAGAACAGTAGATCTGTAACTTCTGCATCAGGGACTGGCTTATAACTCCCATGCCCTTCCTCCTCCATGTGTGGAATAGTTCCAGTTTAACCACAGAACATATTACTTCAGGGAGATTTGGGGTGGAGGGACATAGCCAGGGTTGTAGGATGTACAAAATGCAGGAGACAGCAGAGTTAATTAGAACAGGGCTTAATGTATCCATGCTACAAGGTCTCAGGAGAGGGAACAGAAGAATTTAAAATTCCTCAACTTTAGTGGATCACTCTCCTCCCAGTCAAATTTGCCATCTGAGTTTCGCACCTGAAAAAAATTCAGAAGAACTGGGCCTATTTCAGCTTTAGGTTTCCCCATGCCCTTACTCTAATACACTTTTCTATCCTAACAAAAAGGTGTGAAGTGCTTCCAGACTATGTCCTCCACCTGAAGTGGTGGGAGAGTATTTCAGAGGGCAATAATGACATGAAGACTTCCTCAGCGTTACACAGAATCAAAATCACCTGACTAAAATCCAAGACTAATATAAATTAGGTGCTTTAAGTGCTATATGCTATAGAATGGAAAAACACAGTCAAAACCCTTGAATATGATGCTTTGAATTTTAAAGCTACAACAACCCAAGGCCTTTGTGTTTGGAAGAGCAGCTTAGTCTATATAGACCTGAAGTAGTCTTTATTTTACAAGTCTTTCACAAAGACAAAACAAGAAATGAAGAATAATACTATTGCACTTCAAAGCCCACAAACTATATGACATGCCTATTGGGAAATAAATACTGTATAACTGCTATTTATATTATATAGCTTTCATATAGAATATCATGAGACCTTAAAAATGTAACCTATATGCACAGGAGGTATTATGGAATCTTAGTATAAAAGCATTACTTGGAATGTGGTTTCAGATTAACTTAATTCAAAGAGGCACAATTTTTTCCTTTCTTCTTTATGGAGGCAGCAAGAAGCCCCAGACCAGATCCCTTCTTTTTGCAAGTGATCCTACGGAACTTCCTCTGGTCAGAGTAAGTGGGCAAGATGCCTGTGACTGGAAAACAGTAACTTCCATTTAGAGTGACTTTCTCTGAAATGTTCTCTAAGTTGTCACCACAAACTGAGTCCAAGATACAGTAAAAATGAAAATTTCAGGAAGTCTATGGGAAAAAAGACAACACCAAAACCAAACAATCCTGAAACATTTGTTTCTGAATTTCCTCATGTGGCTGAGGACAACTGTAACTAGACCAAAACAAGTGTCCCCACCCTTTCCTCAGGTGGTGGCCAAAACCTGCTTCTTATACTGCCAATAAAGAGAAATAAGGTATGTCAATAAATTAATATGAAATTTTCTTATGACCAAGTTCAGGAATTCCTCCTATCAGTATATGAATTTAAGAGTTGAGTCAGATACAAGGATAGGTCCCCACTGTGCTTATGCCAAAGCACTGTGCTAACCCCAGCGTAAATAAGGACAGAATAACATTCAGAAGGGACGTACCAAGAAGGAAGGGACAGAGTTCTGCTATCAAAAACGCAGACATAGAAAGAATTGAAATGGAGGATTTAAGTAGTGGGGACAGAAGCTCTGAGGACATGAAATGCAAAACCTGCAACAGATGAGAAACAGAGAATAACAACTTGCAAACACAATGGTAAGGAAGGCCCCTTGCTAATTCAGCAAGTATAAGAACCTGTGCCAACCTGGACAACACTGACCACCTCAGATTCCTATTTGTGAAACATGACTTCAGTACAAGCGCTGGATGTTTTTGTTGAAAGGAATAGCTGTCTGTCTGTTCAGCCTCTTGGTAGAAAGATAATGAGTTACTTCAAACTTCTGCCTTCAAGTAACTTGCATACTCAGGGAAGCCTTGAGAAGCTGGACATTCCTTCCACTGAGCAGACTGATAGGCTTCAAAGCATATTTAACTATAAGCTGTGTTACTATAGGGTGGAAAATATTAATCAGTTCTAGCCATCTAGGGAGAGTGTGGTTATCATTAAGAATATGTGGGACACTCGTACAAGAATTCTTTTCCCCTGCCTGCTGGACAAGCCCTCTCATATAATTTATCTGCTCCCATTGCATGCTTTTGAAAAAAAAGCTAGACTAAATGAATACTTTCAACTAGAGCTAAAGGCAAACACTCCACTGGAACTTTGCCCTAATCAATAGTAGCAATGTTCATGTCACATGAGAGTCAGAGGATAGAATATGGTACTTACTGAAGTCAGCAAATAAGCTAATTATACTTAGCCTGCTTGAAGAAGGGGACAAGTGAGGTCTGGTCCACCCACTTATTAATGCAATCATCATTATCCTTATCCCTTGTTTACTTTGCGCTGAAATTGTAATAAAAACCTGTCTCAAACGGAAGGTGCTACTGACCCCTAGTGGAAGAAATACTCTTACATCTTAGGATGCACAAGTGTCACTGGGGAAATAGGCTCAGAATTAAGTTTGTCTCCTCCCACACATTTATTTTTAAGAAAAAAGTGAAACGGTGTTATAGTGCCACAAGTGCATTCAGCTGACTTTGGGCAATTTTGCAGAAATTCATGTTTTCTACTAGCTTCTTGAGGGCATTCAAGTAAGCGTCAAACCCTAATCATAATAGATACTGCACTGACTTTTAAAGTCTTGCATTGTTGAAGACTAAAATTTATACATTACCAGAAGGCACAGCTCTCAATTTTTAATGTAATTTAAACTATTTTAATCCATCATAGCATCACTCCCTCAAGACTGATTTAAAAAAAAAAACAAAACAACTTGTCTCCTGGAAAGCAATGACATACTACTCTCATTACTGAAAAGGGAACCAAGTATTTAGATTCCTAAAGTATTTTTCAGCCAAAACCTTGTAAGAAAAGTTGATATGATTAATTCTTAAAAGTAAAAGCTTTCCAATGCACGCTACTGTGTTGCCATGAACAGGGCTGCACAAAGCACAACAACAAGATCTTCAACAATTTTGTTTCTGACAACCAAAATTACCTTTCCAGAAGGTGGAAAAACAAGTCTGAAAAGGAAGGCTATTGCTTCTTATTCAAATACTACTGCTAACCTTTCTTCCCTGAATAAAACAGAGTGCACCCATGAGGAACCACCCTCTGCATTTCATTAAATGTCAAATCCACTAGAAATCTCCATGGACTTTCAACATCCCTGTCACACACGGCTGCATATGGGATATAGCTGGAATGAATCAGAACAGCAAAGCATATTATACAGAGATGAATTATATTACACAGTACTTACATTATAAAGTTATTATAATTTAATAATTATTATTTATATAGTACAGTATGGAGCAGCTTTCTCAAAATCTAAACCCATCAATATCAAACACTGGCAAAACCTGCAGCTTCCACTGCAAACCAACAGCAGGGGCTGAAAGCCTACACACCACAGAGACCAAGTCTTAACCCTATGCCAACACTGCTCCCATCACATTCAACAAACAGGTATGGAGAAGGATGTGATCAGCTTGTAAATCCCAAAGCAAAGAACAAGCGGCTACTGAAAAAATATTTTAACAATTTGCATCCATTATTTTAAAATAAAGTTTTTTTCAAAAGTATCTAAAAATACTATCTTTTCATATGCACCTGTCATATAAACCAAGGTTGAAGAAATCTTGAAAAATGAAAAGAAACTGAGAAAGAGAGCAACAAAGTTTTTATTCTGTCAGTTCATTTTTTCACCTGTACACTATGATAAATTAAAACACTAAGTCATTTAAGTCAGGTTGGTTTTGTTGCCTTTGATTACATACACTTTTCTTTTAAATGCATCCATTAAACTGAATCCTAGAAGTATAAACTGTGATGCAGCATCTGTTGTCTCAGAATATGGAAGTTACTGTATCTGGCAGATGTTTAAACGATCACATTCACATAGCCAGATCTGGAAAGGCCATTCAATAATAAGTAAACACAGAGTCTAACACACACTTAACAGCAGCTCTAGTCAGTACTATGAACTGCATATTTACAAAAAATTTTGCACATATGTCACACGTAAAAATTTTAAATCAACCTTTTTGTTGTTACAACATAATCCACCCCTTGTACTTCTACTGTGCTGCTGTCTGAGTATATGGGAGATTCAAAGGCACGTAGCACTTCTGATGCTTCTATAAACTCTTCAGAGATAAAAGAGAACCAGTTCTTTTAAAAAGTTTGGACTGCAAACTTTCTCAGTAAAGTCTGATGCACTTTTAAAACTGTGTGCCAACAAGTAACTGAGTTTGCAAACATTCTTTCAAGCATACAATTTTCTAATTTCATGGTGACATCTAACATCATTACAACTTATAACGAGGAAGACAAATGAGCCACCACTACTTTCTCAATGCTGTGTGCATCAGTATTAATACAGTCCAATTACACTTGAAAGTCAAAGCTTCTGAAAAAGTCAGTGTACATCTTATATGACAAGTTTTATTAACCATCAGCATTTCCTTTCAAAAACTTAGACCTTGCTAAGCAGTTTTAAAGGAAGCAATTATACAATGCTATCTGCATACAGAAATCCTTACAGGCAACCCTAAAATTCTCCAATAAACAGTCATGACAAAATCTACAATTTCCTGAAAATACAAAGTTGATTTTAACAAAAGCAAAAATGTTCCTGTCGTTCAGTAAAACCTGTTTTCTAACATTAATAGTTTGCATTCATAAAGACACTAAGCTTGGGACAAAGCAAGTATTTCCTAAAAGCTCAAAATGAGACCAAAACAGTTTTCTAACTATGAAATGGCATGCAAACATACTGATTTGTTGTCAGTTGTTTCTCTCCCTTACAAAAGACTTACAGGATCAGAGTAAAGCAGGTACTTTTACATGTTTGTTTAGAAAATAACCTCTCTCTCACACTAAAGATGTCACATACAGAACATTTTATCACATCTTTGACACAAAAGCTGCTTCTGTAAATTTCAATATTATGCCCTTTAGACCCCCATGACCACAATCAAACAGGTTTCAGAAAGCCTAACAATACCTAAATTTGCTGATTTTCCTTTACAGAAAGTATATACAAGTTTATAAACCCATGGCAGGGCTATTACAATTATATTAACATCAACTCATTAACTGAATTCAAAAGAGACTTGCATTCTGTAAAGACTCTATGGCTGATGCCCATTCAACAGTTCTATCAAGGCACTATACAGTCATTAAATCTCCAGTATTCTCCAAGATGTGCTGAAGAATACCGTGAACGTGTTTAAGTTGTTGAAAAGCCCTGAGTCAGAACTTCCGTATTTACCACAGGGTTAGCTATAAAAATGGCACATACTAAAACTTCTGCAGATAACAGTTTTGCTTTGTCAACACAAAAAAGTTATGAAATGCACAAAAAGACAACAGTATGAATTCCGGCAAACTTATGCAAGAAAGCTATACAATGTACATTGTGGCAAATCACACACTGCTATTGCATGTAATTTATACAGTCAGTAAAAAACCTTGAAAATGTACTCAGACATCAAAACTGATGAAGCAAAACAAAACTGATGCATTCCCCATCCCTTCCCAAAAACAAAGAACAGCTAGAGAAGAATTCAGCACTTTGACAGAAAGGAGGTAGCACTGCTAAAGGTTAGACTGTAAGTGTTGTTGGGCGTTTTTAAGTGAAAAGTTGACCCATGCAGCACAAAGAACAGGATAGGCTCTTCGGTTCATCAGCTGCTACTGGAAGAGTAAAATAAGTTTCTGGTACATTTAATGTTATAGAGGAAGCTCAGATCACTAGCTTAAAGCAGCTTCTTCAAACAATTTAGTGTTTACACAAACTGCAATTAATACTGCTAAAGATAATTACACATACATAAACCTTAATCTCTAGAAAATATCTACACAATAAGTACTTGGATTATTTTTGAAAGACCATTTCACGTTTTTAAAAGAGGCTAAAATACCATTGTAAGACTATGCTAACAAGGCACAAGTACTTGTGCAAATCTGCTATATCCACACCCAGTCCAAGTTAAGAACAACACCTTCTGACTGAACTTACACATGTACAAAGTAACTTGTTTACTATTTTGCCAGTGTATTTTTCAGTATTCACTTCAGGAAAAAAGGGATTGTAGTAACAGCCAAAATTTTGAGAAGTGAGCTTGGGGAATGGTAAGTGATAAGAAGGTTCAGGAGGGGAAGAAAATCAAAACATAGCTATACAAAAGTTAACACACTACAACTATTTAGCGTAATCTGTTAGCCTCTTAGGTTGTCTTTCTACTTTAAATCACTGTGTACTGATGTGACAGTATTTATGTATTTTACTAAAAGGAAAAGAAAGTATTTTACTTAAGCATCTGAGCATACCTCACATCTAAACGATACGTATTATTAGGTGCCTTCTTGTTTCAAGAAACAAATAGAGATATTTCATTCCATTTAATTTCAAAACTGCTATTAAATACTGGGAGATAATAATAATAAACCTTGCAACTCTCTCATTTTATGATTTTACAGTATATTAAACACCTTACTGATTTTTCTCATTTTCACTTTGCTCAAGTGAGACTTACATGTTAATCTTTTGCTGAAGACAGAGGCACAGTGACATCCTCAACTCTCTTATTTGTTATAATACCCTTTGGCTTCCAGCTGAACTTCTGTTTTTCATCCTGTGTTACCCAGTTAAACATTTTTAGTCTACACACACTGCATGGATGATACCAGAGTATCATCCTTTATTTACCAGAGTAAACAGAGTGAACAAACTTACTAGGTCCTCAACAACACTAGTTCACTTTCTACATCATAATCCAATGTGTGAATAAAATGTCTATTTCAAGAAATTATACTGGCTTTGCAAACATTTTTCCTCATTAGGTTTTTGAAAGGCAAACACTGTGTAGCCTACCCAAGACAAGATACCGCTTTTCCACCTTGCAATAAGAAGCTTATACTAATAGTTCAACTGTTAGTTGAACTATTAGATAACTGTTTGTAAACTTACCTAGTTTTCCTAATTCAGCTGTTTCTCGTAGCACCATAACAGCATCAAGTTGACATACTTCAGTTTCAATTAGCATACAACACTGCCAAATGAGTCCAATCACAAACTCCTATGCAATCACATACATCTGCTGTAATTCCAGTACAGAAGACTAAGTCAGCTCCTCGAGCAATACCTTCGTTGTCTCTGTTTCCATAGGACTGTGATGGCATTCAAGTACTGAGAGTGTTATAAAGTAACCTAAAGCTTCTCTGTTGAAAAGTATAGGCCTAACAGAGATCTCACCTATCTGTGTTATATTATGTGCCTTCTGCAGTCAACTAGTATTTAACATTCAACTCCAGTTTCCTACCCAGGATCCTTTAGATCAGTTCTTACTCAGCTCAATTTTTCAATTCATGATAAGCTGGAATACTTTCAAGTAATTCTGGCTTGTTTCACTAAAAAAGAATTAAGAAAATGCCAACTGCTGTATTAAAGTTTCAGTTTTGAGTTGCACTATCAAGAAGAAATCCACCCTGCCTTTGTGTTGACAACAGTTTGTAGAGGACCCCGTGAATAATAAAGAGGACACAATATTCAAAATATGTCCACCAGAGACAGAGGAAATCAAGGTACAGATCTGATGTACTACAGGCTAAAATTCAGAACTGACTGTCAAATGGCATCCTATTAAAGAAGTATTTCCGGGGGAAGCCTGACAGGAAACTGAAGCCTACCATAGAAAGTTCAGCTGTAAAACATGCTACCAAAAAAACCCCAAATCAAACCACAAGAAAACCACCCTCCCACCCCAACACCCCCCCCACCCCCCAAAAAACTAGAACCATCCTCAAACTTAGTGACATGCACATTGGTCAAATGAAAATTGCAGTGAACACTCAGGTGTACTCAAAGTTCAAGTGGAGATAGCAAAATGCTGAACTAAAAAAGAAGCTTACATCAGAAACTTTCCAAAGCTCCTTGAGATTCTGGTATTTTAGAAAAGGAACCCAAGAAGCAACAAAGGAAGGCTATTTCATTTTGCCAAGAATACAAAAACACAGATTATCTGAGAACAGATGACTACTAATGTACAAAACAAACCAGACTACTATAATGACTCCAGATTGTGATTTTGTCCAATGAATAATATTTGCAATGCTGGAGCAGGATTAAAGATGACTACAGAAAGGCTGTGTATTACATCACTTTGCAATGTTAAAAGCTACTCTACATACATTTTTCCAATCAATCACTGTAGTTGATTCCTGGAAAACTCTATTCAATGTTTAAATCTTATTGCTTAAAGGTTTGTCTGTCTTTACAGTTTATTAGGACCATTCTTCTGAGACTTTTGCCAACGTTTGCACAATTCAGGCATATCAACATAAGCTTCAAGAGACAGACTGATTTATCTGAAGAGACCACAATTTTATGCCTTTATCCTTACTTGGATCTTTCCCTGAACTATCTCTTTGTCCACATTTTTGACATGCAATGAGAATTAACCGATAAATTAATCTTGGCTGCAAGTAAGGCACCTAAATGACTCAAGAGTGGATTTCTTTACTGTCCTGCAAGAGCACATCCAAGTGAAGGCTGCACAATGACAAAGGGCTACTTGAACTGTGCACTCAGAAAGCTGTTGAATCACACAATCCTTTTAGCTACAAGAGATCCTCAAATCAGCATACTTTCTACCATCAAAAATGATGAAAGGATGTATTTGTTATCAAAATGTTAATAGTCTACAGTTGCTGACAGTAGAATTTTTGGGGTCAAGAACAGCTCTCTGTCACAAAGAGGTCAGGAACAGCTCTTTGCTGTCAGTGACAGCAAACTCTTTCAGCCAAATTCAGCTCACCTAGGGAAGGCTCACAAAATTCACTGTTCTGTCAGCAATATCTTCATTTGCAGTATTACCCAGCAATGCTCACAGATGAGTTCTGGTGTTAACACCCAACTCAGATGAATAAGCAGTATTAAATCTTCTCTTTTGCTCTTGACCCTGTTTGCCTGGAGATGATAAAACCCACTTAAAAAGAGAGGAAATGTTGCAAAAACTCTATTTTTTCCATATTTATATACCCACAATTTTTAAAAGTCTCCACATGTATGTTCCTCTACAACTGATCAAATTCACTCATCTGAAATGGATAACTACCCACTGCTCAAACATTTTCCTTTCCAGTCAGGTTAAAAGAAATTCTGTACAAAGTCATGCGACTAGCAGAATTACAATGTTCATTGTTTCAGTTAGCTAGCTCAAATTTGTTAGACTAAACTGCAGTTTTGGGAACGTAGTGTTTCTAAAACAGATTTTTCTTGTTACTGTTTCCTTCCCAGCCCATCCTCAGCAACAAAGGGCATGATAAAGTTAGAATTACCTTAGTATTGTATTCTGAAGCCTCATCTTATGGGAATGGTATATTTATTATTAGTGTGTATATAATTTGTATTGATTTTTCATGATTGTATATTTCAAGATGGAAATTAATGTGAATCAGAACTATCACAGGAAATGTGTCAACATTCTCCAGAAAAACATAAAGCAAAAAAAATCCTAAATATTTATGTTTGGTAGCTACTGACAATATAAAAAAAAAAAATCCCTTACATCACTTGACATCTGATACGTATATGGTACACATGAACAAAACCAAAACAAGAATGTCCCTTTAAACTTTACGGGGAAGAAGACACAAAAAAAAATGAAAAAACTGCTTTAGCTTCAGGCTTAGATGTTTTAGAGGAGTAAAGCTAAAAGCTGACTGTTCAAATACTGTTCTTTTATTTGGTGTGTTCACAGTCTTCAAACAATTACCATGTAATGAACCTGTGCTACAGTATTAGAAATGTTTTCATTAGAAGCCTTTACTGCCTTTTAAACTTACAGAGATTTAAACCATCAAAGTGACCTTAATAATTCACAACCTCATAAAAGACACTAGTTCCACTATCTAATACAAAAGAATCCTTCGTTCAATTGCCTTGCGGCATATAGGGCATTCGCTCATTCGGTCTCCACAAAGCTGGCACGTTCCGTGGCCACAGAGAAAGATCATATTCTTCAGACGGTCCAAACAGACAGGACACATAGTCTGTAAAAGATTTTGACAGATTCCATAGTCAGTGGCATCGGTTGTACAGTATCGAAATTTTCAACAATTTATATGTTGCATATAACAGCAAATACATCATCTTAAGCATAAAAGATAACTGCCACAGCATAACCCAGCCACTAATCTAAATCGGTTTGGGCTTTTTTTAATCCCATTTTTAATTGATATTGATTTAAAATATGTGGGTTTTTCCTACACAAACAACTATGTAGCTTTTTTCCAAATATGATCCCTTTAATAAGACAATCCAGTAGAACGCTGACATCAAATTTTCAATATAATTGTCTTAATGTTGCAAACTTGGGTATTCTTCAGAAACAGTCTCCTGTATGTCATGTAATCTTCCAGGAAGCAAACACCACAAACAGTTTTACATATGCAATGCTTGGGTAATGATTTACAAATTTCTTCTCAGATTATCTGGCCATTCATATACTTACCTTTATACACCAAGCACTGAACACATGCAGAAGTAATAAAAATGCTGCATAATGAATAATATATATAAAGATTCAATACTTTGTTCATGGAAGTTACCAAGATTTTCAACCAAAAGAACACCTCAAGTTTCAAATGAAGAACAGTTTAATAAATACGTGACCTTCACTCATAACAGTAGCACAGCAAACTTTTAAAATCAGTTTTAATTGCTGAATGTTAAAGTGACAGCCAATGCCCAAAAAAGATCTCTAAAAGTTCTTCAACAGCAAAATTCATTTTGTACCAAGCCACTAAGGAACAGTGTCCTTCACCTTTTGTCATATGCAGAAATTTTGGTAAGGCATGTTCCTTCACCATAAACATATTGCAGCCATATTAGGATTTCATTTATAACAGTTGATCCAAGGTTAGTAAATGAACAGATGTTACAACAGATGATAATTGTTAAGACCATTCTATAGTCCATCAAGTCAAATCTAAGATGTCCTCAGATCTGAGACACACTATACATATCTAACAATTACAAATGTTGATCTTGTACATAATATGAAATACTGAGAGGGTTCATATTTCAAATACAAATTCATTTTATCACCATCTAGCACCTGTGACTTGTTTACGTACTCATCATTGGGTGTTTACTTCAATTTGTTCATCTGAAGAGAGAAATCCGTAGCAGGAACCTTGTTCAGTATACCCTTAAAGCACACTTTCTGTGGAATTAAGAGGTATTCAGAGAATCACAGAATCAGCTAGGTTGGAAAAGACCTCTGAGATCATAAAGTTCAACCTAAGACCTATCATCACCTTGTCAAGTAAATCACGGCACTAAATGCCACTTCCAGACTGTATTACTTCCTAGGGTAGATAGTTTAGTTGAAGACAAAAAAAAAAATTCCAAATCACCATCACTCTGCTTATACAGGAATCTGGACAAATACCTATTTTAATCTTCAGGAGACCAGTAAAATGGAGTACCAGGAGTATAGAACCTTATGCCAATTTATGTTTAAAAAAATCCTGAAGGGGGGTGTGCTCCAGGTTTGCCAGATTTCTGCATTACCATAACAAAACACTCCTAAACAAAAAAATTTGCCCAAGACTGAGCATCTGTCAATCAGTCCCACTCATTTTTCCTTCCACACTAAGTAACCAGCTTCATATCCCAAGAGGACAATTAAGAGTATTCTTCCTTCAGTAACTCACAGACTTCAAATATCAGTGAAACAGCTATTTCCAAAGCAATGAACACAGAGCTGTCCTGTGACAACTGTCTATAACCTGACAGTATTGGCATGATGTTCTTTGACAAAGGACTGACAAAGCAAACACTAATCTTATCTTTTGAGGAAAAAAACCCGACTTGAAGCCTTTCTTCTATGGTTTAGCTAGTTATTTTCCTTTTTGCCTAAATATAATTACTGAAGTTAAAAGGATCTGTTTCTCTCCAAATGCCACATCAGTATTTAAAAATGAAAACATTTATCAAGGGACTCAGAAATAATAAAAAATTTAAATTTTTTTAAACACCATTACTTTTAACTGTTTCAATCAGTGAAGCACAGAACTCCTAACATGTTCATCTTATAGACATTTTCTGCAATTACATGCAGTGTAAGCAAAATGTCCGATTTCTACTGCTTAGTATTAAAGCAGAGAATATAAAATACATTAGCTGTTTAATTTCTCAACATGATACTAACTTAAATTTTAAGTTACTTTCACACAGTAGGAGAACACAGCTGGCAGGACAACCAATCTTCCTGTTTGCTACACAGGGTTTTCTCGACTAGCTCAGCAGTTTCCCAGTGGGATAGAAGCCCAGCTAACTGAGCTTTCCAGCTTCCAAGGAGAATTTCTTACTTAACTAGCAGTTCATAAGAACTTCTACAGAATAAGCAGTATCTGTTTCTATTGTACTATTGTTTGTTAGAAAAGCCTCTGCATGAAAGATTTGACTCCCGTCTTTTAAAGAAAAAGAAAGAAAAAGGGCTATAAAAAGCCATTATGCCTGTTTCTCTATGAGAACTACTTCTTTGGGTAAGTACTCTGAAAAAGCGCTCATAGCCACCTCAGTTGTGTTTGCAATTCAAAAAAAAAATTACCAGGTGTTTTAAACTGCTTGAAATATCAATTCCTCCTTACTAAAAAGTTTTCCCAACAATATACAGGTGCACAGTGACAAAATGAATTTATTTTTAAGGAGGAAGAAAGTGATGTAAGTATGGTGAAGGAACATACGTAAGATATTAGACAGATGATGATGATGATCATGTATGAAATGGAGTGAAGGTATTGCAATTACAGTCAAAAGGGTTCACATTCAGGGAATCCCTGAAGAATGGTGTGGTCATCAGATGTGGGAGATTCTGTTGACATCAGCATCACTTCTGCTTGCCACCAGAAATGGTTTTAAAAGCTTGCTGCACTAACATATTAGATTATCATTGAAGGTATGAGTTGAAACAAAGGATTATACCTGCTGAAAGAGAACAAATTAATTTTAAGTAGAAAAATATCAGTTTAACAATTGTTACAGCATAAATCAAAAGAATACACAACAATAGTGGACTGCTGTGCATCACTTCAAGCATAAATTTAAAAAAATGACATGATGAATTTTTATCAAATCCAGTTTGCTACTGACAAGTATGATATTCAACTTGCCCCATCACAAAACTAAGCAGAGAAGACACTAAGGAAAATATGAAAGAGTCTCAAGCCAAGATGCACACAAGAATGACCAGAACCACTTCTTTCTAGTCAGAGGCATTGAACAATTCTGGCTTCTGGCTAGCAAATCCCAAAGGCAAGAAAAAACTGTATAGAATAAAAGAGCACCTAAGGAAAACTGATAAAACCCTGAGATCTCATCTGATCAAGAAGAAAAACTGTAATATAGTTTTCTTTTCATGTGCCTACACATAAGAGCATTGGCATACCCAAAGAGAAACCTTTCATAAACTCCTAAAGTAACCAGAAAAAAAATACATCTGAAGAAAATAGATTGCTTGCATTTATGCATTCATCTGCATCTTTTACATACATCACTTCAAATGCCAAAGCAGTAACCTTATTCTTTCCATTCAATGCTAAAAAATAAAGCAGAAGCTAAAGACTAGATATAAGACGTCAGAGATATCCAGAAATTCCAGATGTTACTGTTAAGACAGACACGCGTTTTTCAAATGACAATTTTCCATCTGCATGTTCTTTTACAGACAAGAACTACACAAGAATCTGTTTTGAATTTCTATTACTGGGGTGCTGGCCCAGTCACCACATGACAGAAACAGCTCTTCACAGACATTCCACTGAACATATCAGCTCCCAAATGTAAGGCATTTAGAGATATGGGCCATAAAACTGGCAATCTAAACACTATAGCCTTAGCTTTCACATGCACGAACAGCTGAAAGCCACAACTACCAGGACTACATGTGATGTTACAATCACTGAAGTATTAGTGACTGCTGTAAGCCTACAAGAGGAAAGGGCAAGTTAGAACACGTCTGTTTCCTGTATCCGTGAAAAGTTTTTTCAAATTTTGTTATAAATAGGGAAGCCAAAATCACATTATTAGGGTTCTAAGAGAGTAAGTTCATACAACAATCAGATACTCCAGGTCCATTACTACCAAAAAATCTAAAACTCAAGCTTTCCTTCAGATGGAAAAGCAATGAAACAATTCAGTAATTTAACACAACAAAGTTCTGTATGTAGACAACTACTTTAAGCATTTCAATGGAACTAGACTAAGAGACATAACGAATTTAAATAGGTAACTGAACAATTATTTTTTCTTTTAATTAGGTTTCTGAATTTCATGTAACTTAGCCAATGAATAATCAATACAATCTGTAGTTAATCTGTATAAATTTCCTCCTGCAAACACTATACATAATTACAGATGACAAACCATAACATTTAGATTACAAATATTCAGGTTATTTGTATAGTACTTTCAAAGTTTTAACTTTGCAACCTCACAATCTTTTGAAGAATATGTGAACTATACCCTTCATATGGCAGGTAACAGCCCAGCCATTGTTCAAAGGCAGCTAATGAACAAACAAATAAAGATTCAGGTAGATACAGAATAGTGAAGAAAATCTACTTTTACCACCATTCTGTGAAAACAGCTTCTGCTGTACCTACACACTGAGGTCAGCTAAACTGACTGGGCAGAGCACCCTTTTTTAGTCACACCAACACAGATGCTCTAACAAATGGATTATCAAATCTGGCCACTTGATTTTTTTGTTTTTAACCCTGTACACAGAGGACATACAAGCTACATCACACTAAAAAATATTGGTCATTTAACTAAAATTTAAGAGCTGATGCACTTTAACACATCATCTTGCTTTAAATAACAGGGATGCATTGCCTTTTCCAATTAGTTTAGTGGCCCATAAAATTTTCATTCAGCGTTTTTACCTGTTCCTTGATGTCTTGTAACTGTTGCTGCAGTTTCTGTACATCTGCATTGACATTAGTGTTGTCTTTGTCTTTCTGTAAAACTGGAATGTTTCCACTTGCTGTAATGTAAAGAAAATAGAGATACATGATTATGAAATGGCAATAATTATTTCCAGTGTCATAACTACAATTTGTCAATTATCTGAAATAATGTTAGTCAAATATCTTTGGTAATCTAATTGAATTCACTACGTCACCACTGCAGCCCAATGAATAAAGAATTTCTTTGAATTAGTGGCAACACTTCTTTGACAAATATTTCCACAATAATGATACTTGTAGTCCCTCAACATTCTTGGAGTTCTTATTTGTCGGTAGTTCCTGAAGTAAATTTTTTGGGGTATGTGTTTAAAAAAAAAGGCAAATCCTTTCACACTGAAAAGACTTATCTACACAGATGATTCTATTTGGTATTCAAAACTGCGTAAGTGTCTTGGAAGTAGTTTGTTCAGACTTTGAACAAGCTCTGATTAATATTCTTATATCTGAATTACCTGGGAAGCAATATTACTACAAGAAACAGAAAAACTGTAAAGTATTTTAAATTCCCAGCATATTGAAAACATGACTTTACTGATTATCCTTACATTTATCTATTTCAGAACATTATGACAAGAACGAAGTAATATTCCAATTCCCATAAATTCAACTGAAATACTGCATGTCACACATAAACAGAGTAAATGCACATAATCCACAGAAATTATTCAAAGAAGTCCAAATAAGTTTAAAAACTAGTCAAAGCAGGAGATGTAAAACTGTACATTCTGTCAGGAAAGTTGCTTGTACCTAGATACAAAATAGTTGACATGCCTTCAGAGTCCCAGAAGTAAAAAAAATTTGCTCGCTCTGAATGCTGGAAGCAATGCTCCAGTATAATGACCAGTGTTATTATCACATCTGCTGCTGCCACGGTAGAAGGCAGTGCAAACAGCAAATGGGTACCTGGGTTAACACTTTTTATTGAGCTTTTCTTTAGAAAGGAGAGAAAGTATTTAGGTCATTTAGAAGAATGAGAATAAGAAGTTGATGGAGGAACGTGAAAGAGTATGGGCTTTGGAGTCACTCACAAATATCATCAGTGGTATCTTCTGTACCTTTCCCTCCGCAGCACATTATGAAAGGCACTCTTCGCTCAACCACTGCGCGACACTGTACACACTTCTTCATCAAGCTTGCACAATCTGGTTGGACAGAGAAAGAAATCAACTCTGAATCCTGCTACTAATTTTTCGTCTTTTCTATACATGAGTTTGTCTAATCACAGTAACTATATAGCAGTGACTGAACAGATGCTTATAATACAAACAACTACTTTCTGTACAAACTTTCTGCAAATCACACATATAAACAATGTCCTGTTTGGGATTCAAAGTAAATCTATTCCCTTTATCTCCTTTTAAAGTATTTCAAGTGAACAGCTTCCTCTTTCTCCAAATGGATGTCTATTCCACTAGAATTAAGTTAAAAAGTAAAATTACATACATTTGAGATCAGAATTTCCAGGAATGACTCACTACCTATTTTTTCCTTTAGAGCAAAGAATCTCACTAACTGTCCTAACAGTCCAGTGGCAAAGAAGTGCTGCTCCTTACCTTTGAGATTAAACCTACATCTTTTGATATAATCCTAGAAAGAAGGCTGCAATTCTTCTAGAAAAGGCAAATTATTGTGTCTCATAAATGCTGAAAGGTTACTATGAATTAATAGACTACATAAATTTGAAGACTCTCTATTATCCTGTTTGAACAAGATGTCCAGAAAAAAAGCTGGAATGAAATCATCTGCACTTGTTAAACCTTTTGCTATCCCTGTTACAGCTTAGACTTGGTAATGTGCATTGCACTGCTGAAATCCTTCACCACAGCAATCAATCTTTTTGTTGTCCTCTTTCCCGGGAAACAAATCAAAACCACTCTTCTCATCATCTTTCAACTGCAGACAGTGAAAGAGGCCAGATCAGGATAACTATAATCAGTGATTCGATGTCAGCTGCCTCAGCCAGAACAGAGGAAGAAACCAGCCTTCTTTAGCAAGACCAAGCAAGCAGTTACTCATGGGAATGATTACCCTCCCTCTTGTGTAGGTCCTCATCAATAAGGACTGCTCTTCTCCAGGCAAATCACTCTTCAACAAAGGCCTGAAATGCCTGGAGACAAGGTGATGGCTGCATTCTCATCCACATATTCTCAAAACCAGAAATTTTCTGGCAATCTCCTAGCTATTTTTTTTTCCTACACAGGATAAAATAAAGTGAGACACAATTGGTGCTTTTTGCAAAGATACACGATGTGTCTTTTAGAGAAAAATACAACCCTTGTGCAAATCTGTAGATTAGTAATAAAGCATACTAAATGCTAAATACTCCAAAAATATTTGAAGTATTCTTTTAAAACACCATTTGCACATCTGAATGCCCAAAAAAGCTGCAGAAATGCAACAAAATTAATTCTAATCACTCCAGAAATTTTAATGATATACAGTAGGCTTTTGTAATAAATAACTCTGTTGGAAGAGCACTTGTTTCCTCGATTTTTGAAAATCTCTACTTTGTCCTCCAATTATTACCAGCATGCCAAATAATGTCAAAATTCTGACCATCACACCAGGCTATCAAGGAAATTGGACATGAAATCAGATGACTGATAATCTTTTAGCAATACTATTAAAAACATTCTGTTTCATGATTACTTCAGAAAGGGCTTCTGTCACGTTACTTACTCTCACAGGCACACATATGACCACAAGGCTGGAAAAGCACCGCTGCCTTTTTGTCTGAACATACTACACATTCTTCAATCTGTAAAGAACAACAAACACATACGAGAATAGTTTATTTCCTGCTCTCTACATTAATTTGCAAGGCACGAGGACTTCAATAAGCTTTATCTAGTGGGTTTTGTAAAATAACTCAGCACCTCAGAATCTAACGACTTATCACACTAACTTCTAAGATGGTATCTTTTCTAGCAATTTTTACGCATTCAGTACACTGACAGGCACAGAGAAGCAGTTAGAACAGTATACATTTCTTTATCTTCTCTTCTTCTTTATTCCATCATATATACTTAAATTGGGGTTATTCAGCCCGGAGAAGAGAGGTCTCTGGGGAGACATTATTGCAGCCTTTCTGTACTTAAAGGGGGCTCATAAGACGGGGACAAACTTATTAGCAGGGTCTGTTGCAGTAGGACAACAGGTAATGGTTTTAAACTAAGAGACAGTTGATTTTACTAGATATAAGAAAGAAATATTTTATAATGAGGGTGGTGAAAGAATGGAACAGATTGCCCAGAGAGGTGGTAGATGCCCTGTCCCAAGAAACATGCAGGGTCAGGTTGGATGGGGCTCTGAGCAGCCTGATCTAGTTGAAGATGTCTCTGCTCATTGCAGGGTGTTAGATATTAGTTACATGACTAACTTGAAAGGTCCCTTCCAACCCAAACCATTCTACGATCCTATGAAATTCACTTATAAGCTACTTTTATGTTCTGGGTTAGGATTTCTCTATGCTGTATTTATATTATATTTACAACTCTTATATTTACTCTGAAGTAGATAAAAAAACCCCAACATAGTGCAGCAGCAGACTAGACAAATGTTTGGAAAAAATTTTAAAAATAGAGTTGGGTTTTCAAAAAAACTAGTGAGACTGGGTCTCCAAAATAGGGCACAACTGGTTGATACTCTGAAGAAAAAAGACAGCATAATGAAACTTATGATTCCAAAGAAAGAAAAGCTGAAAGCAATTATTAACTTTAAAACCAAGCATATATTAATTAACTCAGTTTACAGGAAAATGATCTTTTAAGCAGCCCTAAGGAATAAATGAACTCAGAAGAATTAAGTATTACTGAGGGAAATTATACTTCAGAAAAAGCAGCAATTTATCTCAACATGAAGAAAAAAATACTGTGGAGCAGGGAAATAATCTATTTCAATAAGGTATCCTCAGGTGACTGTATTAGGAACTCTGAAGACCTGAACATAAAAACACTGCAAGGCAGGGAGAGGTTCAGGCAAACTCAGAAGAGCAATCTACAATGTTCTGACAAGATATCATTACAATGCAAAATTAATTCCCTCCAGTGAGACACATGTAAGGCAAACTACCACATAAAATAAATTATGTATTTCCCGGACTTCTTTATTTTTTTTTCTTTTCCTTTAAAAAAAGAGAGACAACCAATGAACTTTGGAAGTTTTTACCTTTGTCCTAGACTGAACTTGTTCTTTACAGATGAGGCATTTTTTCACCCGTGGTGAGCACAGAGAACAAGTGGCAATGTGTCCACATGGGCCAAACAGCGTATCTCTCTTCATGTCTGAACACACCATACATTCTTCTAAAGTTTCAGAATCATTGTTGATCATAGACGGACTTCGGGAACCAACCTGACCACTACAAAGAAACCTGGCAGTCAAACTTTTAAGAACTAAAAAAAGAAGTTAATCTTAATTTAAAATGCACATCAATTGGCTGTTTATATACTCCTATGCATTCAGGCATCACTGTATCATCATAAAGCAATCTGAACTGCCTTTTCCCAAATGAACAATTGACATCAGAGTGCAAGCGGGAGGCTCGGTCAGCGCGGTCGGGCCGGAGCGCTGTGCTACTGCTCCCCCAGCAGGGAGCGCCGCTCCCACGGCCCTCACCAGCCCGAAAAAGCTGGAGCAGAGGGAACAGCCAAGGGATGAGGCCGAGAGGGATGGAACTCGGGCAGAAAGGCTCTGAAAGATTATAAAGCACCTTACTCCTTACCAGGGCAACATCAATAAAAACGGCCTCGCTCTGTGACATTTTGAAAGTACCGTTTTTGATTTCCACACAGGAACTAAGGATGAGAATCATTTAAGACATCACGGGGGGACACAACCAGGACAAGCTGAATCATCTCATAGTGCATGCACCTGGTAACATGACATTTCACTGAAATTGTAATTCCTAAAGACATCAGACCCACTTCCTTATCCTCTTTTTACAGAATCATGCAATTGTTCAGGCTGACAGGTACTCAGTAGGCCACCTGCTCAAAGCATCTTCAACACTAAATTTCTACCAGGCTATGCTGGGCTTCACCCATTTCAACCTTTAAAACTTGTATAACAGAGATCTCACAACTTCCTAGGCCAACCTGTTACAGCGATTAATTATTCTTCCAGTAACTTCCCCCCACCCCGCTATTTCTGAAGCTCTACCAGCCTCCACCTGCAGATTGTCACCCTCCCATTCTCCTCCTTCCCATATTAACATGCATGAAAGTCCTGTAAGACTAGGGTAAATTTCAACCAATGTATTTGTAAATAGCATTCAATGTATCATAGAAAATGAAGAATTAATTGAAAGTAAATAAAAAGGCTTGCATGTTTTAGTGCTATTGCTAATAAAGGCAAGATGTTTTAAATAAGCAAGTTAATCTATACAAAGCAGAGATTTGGAAACTGTGTATTTTATGAATATACAAACCTGACTTTTTCTTTGTGACACTTAGCCAATGCTTTGCAGAGACTCGGATCAGGGCAGAGGTCAAGAGGAGACTGACCCTTCTTGTTACGAATGCTGAGATCAGCTCCGTTGGCTGCCAGGAAGCAGGCAATAGATGCTGCACTCTTCTTCTCTGCCCCTTGAGTGCCAAGTCCCATTATTAACTGAAAGAAAACAAATACATAAGCAACTTGAAAGACTCTCTAAACAGTTAAGAATTGTTTGGCCAAAGGAAAACTACTTGACATGCACCCATGCACATACACACATCTATGTATGAACCTGTAAGCTCAAGGAAGCATCTCTAAAACTAAAATTAAAACAATTGTACAATTGCTTAATTTTTAGCCAGCTATACTCAATTTTCCTTCAAGGAACTAAAATTCAGCAAATAGTTTGACTGCTGAAGCATCCTGCACACCTACACTCACATGTGAAGGGGCTGTCCTTCTGTGTAAGGACAGTAAAGGGCAAAGTTCCAGTGGGTATAATCAGAACACACTTCAGTACACTGAAACTGCCGAGTTCAGACAAAATGCTGCCACGAACACCACACTTGGACTGAAAACATAGCTAAGCAGAGAAATAAATCCACACCTACTTTTAGTCTAGCGAATAACGTACCCACCCAAGAAAGCAACCGAGTTCGAGTTTTTCTCAGCCTGGACGGACTTAAACTCAAACACTGTCTCTCCTGTCCTAATCAGGACAGGACTTTGCCCTTTTACAGCTAGTAGTGTATTTTTGTATTACTGTACCTATTACACACAATTCACAGGGCCATCTAGACAAAGAGAGAAGGCTCACTACCATAACCTAGCAAGAAGACGATTCACCTGCTCCAGAACATTCTGGGCCTGCTCCCAAGATCTTTATGTATTAAGCTTATTTTATTAAGATAAAATGCATTAAGTATAACACAGACTACACAAAAAATGGAACTGCTGGCACCACTAAGAATTCCTGAGCAAACGGCACTACCCTACATTCAAAGGAACAGCTTTGGTACAGCTCGGACAGCTCCAATTCAGGGAATTTTAAGTGCAGAATTCTGGAATTACAAAGGCTTCAATGCTAGGATAGAGGCAGGATTTTGTATGCACTTCTTTTCCATTATTTAAGTGCCCAACTGACTGATGTACACTTTTTGACACCATTTTTCATTTTGTGCAATCTATCCCTGTATCTGGTCTTCTAAAAGCCTGCCGAAAAATTAAGTAATTTTGTCTGGATTAACAACCATTTAGTATTTAGAGGACTAGATGTGCTATTTTAGACACAACAGCATACAGGAATAAACTTAAAATACCAGATACCTGTCACTCCAGCCCTAACAGCTGCATATCTTGAAGTCTGAACTATGAAGAAAACAGCCTTCAAAACCCCTCTAGTTATTTATCCCATCCCTCAGAGGTAACTCATGAAGAAAAAGACTCGGTTTGGGTTCATTTCTTGCAGCATGTCAAGATTGTATGAGAAGTCTTTACCCTGCCTTGACAATTGCAAGGTTATCCTTCTCATCATACAGCCACCCCATTTCCTAGGGAAGCAATTTACGTTTATTTCTTTTAGTTAAGAGTTTTTACCCTAAACTAAAACTCTTACATCAATACGTATCACTGAGGCGCTACAAGACTCTTGAAGGTCACTTTACGAATTCACAGATGCTCATCCTGCATTCTTCCTTATGATTAGGTAAGAAAAGTACAGCTCAAAAGACTTCACACTGGGAAAATCAATAAGTTATGGAGACGCATTGGTTTGCGGTGTTCAGATCACAGAAAGTTTTTGTTTACAAATTCAGACCATTTTTATGCACTTCAATTACAGCACTGGCTGAAGTGAAGAAGAGATTTTATCCAGCTTCAAGCCAGGTACTCTGAACCATGTCAATAATTCAAACAAGGCAGCACAACACCCAGTGAAACTGATTTGCTCCCAGGTTGGCAGTCATCACAAAACAGCCATCAACATTAGTCTAGAAAACTTTGGGTCCTAAAACGCCTCTGCATGCCATGCTATTTGAAAACACCAGGACAATACTGCATCCCGTGACACTCCTCAGGAACCTGTAACTTTTCATGCACGCAAAATGAGAACACCACAAAACAAAGCCACGAACAAAAAACCCAGCCCCATTATGCCTTAGTGCACAGTACAACAGCAGAAAGCCTCCTCTGGAAGGGGCCAGCTCTGAAACAAACAGGCCAGTTCCAGCCAATTCACCTGAGAGGGAGAAGTCTCCGTGAAATCCAACAAATAGTATAAATATCATCTAAGTAATTGTAGCTACTGAGCTACCTTTGAAGCTGTAAACACCTCCCATTAGAGTTTTTTTCTTTTAAGTTAGGATTTAGGCAGTGGTATCATGTAAAAGCATTTTAAAAGTCTGAAAGACACCTATATTAAACTAAATTACATTAAATGCACCTGGGAATAATACATTTATTTGGGATAAAAAGTACCCCACACCAAGGAATACTGCATCTGTAATAAAGAACTCAAATGTGGTGGTGGTGATTTAACATAGAATAACCTGAGTTGGAGGAGATCCAAAAGGATCATGGAAGTCCAACTCCTGGCCCTGCACAAGACAACCCCAAGAATTACACCATGAGCCTGAGAGCATTGTCCAAACACTTCTTGAACTTGGCAGGCTTGGCGCTGTGACCACTTCCCTGGGGAAGTTGTTCCAACAGAAGGAACTACTAAAAAAAATAAATCAATGTTAAAATTTTCAATCTATATATTTCCACTTACAAAGTAAGTTCATGATATCAGTAAAAAATATTGTTTTGCATTTTAAACAGTAGTCAAGGTAAAAAGTAAAAAGTTGTGGAATTTCAATGAAGCTGCTGTGGGACCAACTTTATCAAATACAAAAAACCCTAAAATCTTGCAAGTGCAATTTTTCTTTCTCAGTTTTCTCAACTGAAACTAAAATAATTATTTGTTGAAGAACTAAACTACAAAAAAAGCACCTCACAGGTCTTACTAGGTCGGAATCTTCAAGACAGTAGTCCAAAATTAATTAGAATTTAGCCAAGCAAAAATGAGGTCAAAAGTACTACATATTTACATAGGCGATTTGCTATCACATAGACTAATGAAATCTGACGTTTCCCAACCCTTAAAGGAATTAACAAAGAATAATAAAAAAACCCTCCCAAAACAAACTTTCAATTTACCATATTTACAAAAAGAAAGCCTAACCAGCTCCCAGACTAAATTATTAATCCCATTTATCCTTTATTATCCATCACTTGTATTTGCAGTTCCACACAAGATAAATTACTGATGTGTCTTTGGATAGCTTCAGAGGTCCAGATGCCTGCACACATTTGCACAGCTTAGATCTTGTCTTTGACACATAATTTTGGGCCAAAGGTGGTTTAATGTTTAAAACTCTTTACTGGTCAAATCCAGTTTATAGAATTTTTACAGTAACTTTTTCACAAGACATTTTCAAGATCGTTTGACCATCTTAAAGAGTTTTAGGTATATTTTAGCCAGGCTTAACTCCATCTTTTATATTCCAGTGACATGTTGCCACATAAAACAAAGATAAGCAAGTTTTCACCTTTCCTCTGAGGGCACATACCTTCTCACTGCCACTTAAACCTCTCAAATTTTTTAGTTAAGGGAATAATTTTCTCTGCAGCTAAACAAAGTGCAAAAAAAACCCCAGTTTGATCAAGCTAATACAAGACATAGTGGCTAATAGTGATTTTTTTTATAAACATTAAAACATTTTTAGGTGATCAGAGATAAAATCAACAGAGGAATTTTTTCTTTGTTTCTTGTGGTATCTTTCCTCTCCTTTTTTTCTTATTACTTTAATAGAAATAAAAAACCCACCTTTGGTTTAAACCAAGGATAATTCTCAAATGAAACTAGAAAAAGAACTTAATTCTCTAAAACATAAAATCCTCCCAAAGTGATGTTTAAAGACGTGATGGAAAAAACCCCCACTTCTTGTTAACACAACAACTCTAGTTTCACTGTGGATGCCACTAATGAGATTGGGCAACAGAGAAACCAGTTTATGAAGTGCTGAATCTGAGAAAAAAAAAAAATTCATCTCCCATTCATTCCTTTCACAATTAAATTCACATACACAAAGTATTCTGGGCACCTCTCACAGAGTCCATAGATCATGGAAACAACTGAGCTGTAACTGCTCTCCTCCTCTCACTTAAAAAGACACAATCATATTCTTACAAATGCCAGTCATTTTATATTTCTTTCAAAGCTTATTCCAGTGTATTTCAGTGAGATTAAGTAACCAGTTTGAAAAACATTTGTTGTACAGGGGAATTATTATTTTGAACAAAGGTTTTTTAATAAAATACAAATGCACTGAGTTTATTAATGAAATGCAAAAAATTCACCCTCAGCTAAAATTAGAAAAAATATTATGACACTAGTATCTAATGATTCAGCAGATCTGACCTACCGTTATATTGCACATCTTTAATATCTACAGAAAAAAAATTCTTGTTTTTCTCAATTCAAATTCCTCCAGAATTTTATTTCTCCTTTGCCTCTCAGGTAAACCACAAACTTCAACTTTGCATATGGGGTTCACACAGCTTTTTGGGTGTGTCAGAAAGATATATAAAAATAAACATACAAAACTAAGAAGGCCTTGTTCTAACAGAATATACTTTCAGAAAGTTATAGAAGCAACTAAACAACTAAAGACATGCAAGACACTGAATCACAGAAAATTACTTCAGTCTTATTCTGTACTGTAACACTGTTTATTTCTCTTTCCTAAAAAGCTACTTTTGATTTTGGCAGTTATATATGCTCAGTATGGAAGAGAGATTTGTAAAAATATTTTTGAACTAAATAACCCTATTTTTCTGGAACAAAAATAACGACTACATGTGAGAGGCCACATATAACAATGTGATTTCTGCCTACACTTCATTTTAATGCAGAATGTCTACATAAATTGAAACTGCCAAAAAACAGTTCAACAGTACAGAACCAGACAAACTAGACAAAGAGACAAATATACAGAAAAGAAAAAAAAAGAATAAATAAATGTGTTTTATTTACTGTGTTCTTTGATGGCTCCCAAGCAGTATCTACCTTGCCCACATCTTGCATGTCTTGGAGTTGGCGAAGCTGTGACAGGGTATGGTGTCTCAGGGCTTCGTGCAAGGGAGTATCCCCATCTTTATCCTGAATATCCAGCTTAGCACCTGCACGGACCAAGAGCTGACAAGAAAAAGAACCCAAATTAAAGCCAAAAAAAAGCAATTTTTTATTCCTTTTAAAACTAATATCAGGAAACTATGGTTTATGATGCTCTAGGCGGTCCAAAAGGGTTGCTTTTTTATTTTGCTACAGTTCACAGTTGAGTTTATTTAAATTTATTTCTCAAACCTGAAGCTCAACCCTCAACTGAAGCATTTACCTGTTCCAAATATCAAGGTTATTTCAGCAGAAGCCTAAGGCTTGCCTATGCTCTGAGTGCTACAAAAGGCATAATTTCAAAAGCATTCTTTCCACTAAGACTTTAATTCTTTCAAGACAGTCTACAATGTAACATATTACATGAATATATCAGAAACAGATCTAGTTGGCAATGCTGTAGACATGTATACAGTCTTTACTATTAGATAAATCAAAAACCACCACTTTCACACCATGCTAAACTTTACAATTTAATTTACAGCAATTTACAGTTCTCCCATTAGCAATGTAGTTAGGCAGGTACTTAGGTTTACCCTGATTCAGCAGAAGACATAAAAACCAATGACACCCTTAAAAACTATCTCAGAACACTTTGAAAAGTAATGAACTGTAAGAGTCATCTCTAAGGCTAATTTTAGACACACATTCCTGGTCACATGACACAAAAGCAAGCATAAGGCTGCACAGGCCCTCCTATTCCTATTGCCTTTGAATACAGCCTTTCCATAACTCAGTGCACCAGGACCTTCTTAAATATGTTGTTAAACAAAACAAATGCTGACAAATAAATAACAACTTCCCCTAAAAATTAAATCCTACCACTGTCCCTATTCAAAAATCTGCAGACAGCAACTGAGGTTTTAACTTTAGTTTTGAGCCCGTGATAACTCTGCAAAACTGGGATTAGCATTAGAGACAAAAGGCATAGTCTAGAAACAAGAATACATAAAGGGATTCTCCCTCTTTGGAACCTGCATACTTTCAAGGATCTCAAAACCAAAGAAACTCAGACTATAAAACAGGCTAAAAGGAAAAGAGCTTAAAAGCAATTCAGAGCCTCATTTTCAAGGAAGCATATGCCTGCAATTATTTGCAGTTTACCACTTTCCCCAACCTTTTTGTCTGCAAGTGAAACCAAGAAAACCATCTAATATTTGAAACAGTCTCCTTCCAACTTTTTACACTCTTCAGATGGATTTACTCTGTCCCAATTTCTTCCTCATATTCATATGCCTGCCAGTAGTCCTTTACTACTTCGTTTCTCCTGGATGAAATTCTGTGAATGAGCTCTTTTCAGGGAAACCTAGAATCCTTGACTACCACAGAAATTCAAAGCCTTTGTAGAAGTTTTTAAAAAAAAAAAAAAAAAAAAAGACAAACCACTATCGTTTGTCATGGCAGCAGGGCTTTTAAAAGAAAGAACCCCGCTACCTTTGACCACTATTCCAGAGATGCCTGAGGGTACAAACCTAGCCCTGGAAGGTATCCAATAGGAATTAATTTTGAAATATGGAGCCAACATGTTCTTTGCCAGGCTGCACAAGCTATTTTAGGACTTCTCAAAGTTAATCCAGATCTGAAGTACGGAAAGTCTACAGGGTCATTCACTTAAACATTCTCAGATATAAGGATGTAAGTCTAATATACATACTAGTTCTACTCGCCTACCTTCCTGCTCATCTGCTACATTAATACTGTATTCCCAGGTACCATGGCCATTTCAGAGGGGCACAAGAGTTCACCAAATACAGCTGCTAAATAACTTGCAAGATGCAAGTGACACTGACTCTACGAAACCATTCTTTTGGTAGCAAGCAGTTCCAGATATAGGGCCGTATCACATGTTTCACTGTAATGGGATCACACCCATCAGCCCTTGGAGAGGGAGAAACCTTACAGCAAAAAGAAAATGCTAAACAGAACTGCAGATGCGGGTCTGCAGAGGGGATACAATTCTCTGTAGGCCTGAATAAGAAACAGTTTTTCATATCAGATGACTCTCTCTGCAAAGACAGAAAAATTACACAAGGGCCAAGTCTAGGTTGATGTATCCACTCATAGGGAACATCTCCTACAGCAGTGAATGCTTTCTCTGAGTCTCAAAAGCCCACACTAGCAAGGCAAGCACTGAGGCACACAGGTCCTTGCATGGATAGGGCCCACAGGCCAGAAAAGGGCAAGCAGTGCCGGACTCCCATTTCCTGTGCCAGTAAAAAAATTTTGTTAACTATTAACTTTTGCAACCATGCAAGCAAAGAAACAAGGATAGCATTCCTTTCTCCAATAAGGTACTACTTTTACTGCTTACAGCTCTCCCAAGCTAAGAACAGGGAATGTTCTTACACAGAAAAGTAGTTAAGGTCATAAAAAGACATTTTGTTTAACTACCACTTGCAGAAACTATGAGCAAGAATAATTCTGCATGCACCAAGAGTTATCAAAAATGCTATTTGAAGGTCCCATTACAGCACCACAAGAGTCAGACAAGTAACAGAGGAACATATCATATTCTTTCTTTTTCAACAAGGAGGGATGCTGGAATTGGCAACTGCACAGAGGAAACCATAATGTAGATGTACAAAAATTTAGCATTCTTGAAGTGTCATTCATATTGCCGACTGACCTTCTGTGCAAGTTGGCAGGTTTCTGAATTAAACAAAATGCATCACACAAACGTGCAACAGCTACATGTTGTCAAACATTTTTTAAATGTTCATGAAGTACCCATGTCTTAGCAGCTGCCATTGGCTTTAGACAAGTACCATTAACCATATGGCTTACTGCAAATAAGATACTTACCCTAACAATTTGTGTGTGCTGTCGTTCAACGGCAAGGTGCAGAGCAGTCTGCTGGTTAACATTCTGGATATCCAGGTTAGCATTGCCCTGAAAGATATTTAAAGCATTAGGGCACTATCATCCCAGCAATTCATCTACAGACAAAGCAGTCCATTAGGGCACTGAATACGACCCTGAATATGATTCCTGGTTAGGGGATTTGAGAGTAGAAGTGATTAAATACTTTTAATTATTCACTGTACAGATGTTAATCTGTTGAATGGAATGAGGTATCAAGTTTTTCAGTCCCTCTGCACCATTAGGCCATTGTTACACTCTCAAAGGCAAGTATGACCTTTAGAGCTCAACACATGTCCTTCCCTGCTCCACTGCTTCTGCATTGCGACTGCAGGTGTAAAGCAGCAAACTATTTTCCCATCAGACGGTTAACCAAAGCTTGACATTTAAATTCTCCTGAGGAAAAGAGTCCTACCTGATGCACCAAAAGCTCAGCTACTTCCACATGATTATTGAGAGCTGCCAGATGCAAGGCAGTGTAACCATCATCTTTTTTCTCGTCAACAATCCATGGTCGTGGCAACTTGGACAACAGTACACGCATGGCACTGAAATAAACATGCAGAGATGATATAAACACACTTATAATGCATACTGAACAACAACAACAACAGCTGAACAACATTAATTCTCAGAACTATGTAAAAGTCGCTAAAATAACTTTAGTATTTTTTCAGAGAAAGTGGGTGAAAAACTGTATCACCAGTTTCAAAGCACAGTAATTTCATGCTCACTTCCTTCTAATTAAAGCACACAGATAAACCAAACAAACAGTGTGACAATCAGGTTTGCTTTCCAGAAGGATGTTATCTAGCAGTAAAAATGACCTTTAAAGCATTCCAACAAATTCTGACAAAATAATTTTCTCTCTCAAAATCTTTATAGCATCCTTTACTTAACTAATGACCAAGTTCCACTACATTAGATTTCTTTAAGATCACTTTATAAACTGATGCTATGGACTGTAAGACTTAAAACTCAGTTTCTGAGAAAAAAAATGTAGTAAAATCTCTTAAACACAGACAAAATAAATGCCGAAACTATAAATTGAGTACTAGTGCAATGTTTTCTTAACAGATAATGGCTGAGTATAACACCCCATGGCACTGCCTAGTGGTCAGGGGTAGGGTGAGGTTAAGGTACTTGATTACTACAGATTAAAATCCATGAAGTCTGAAGATGGAAGTGTTAGGGGTATTACCAACACAATGCTAGATAAACAAATTGCTTAATCTCAGAAATACTGTTTTCTTAAGCTTATGTGTCTTCACTGAGCTTTTGGAATAGGTAAGCAACCAAACTTAAATCCCTTGTCTTATCTTTATAAACAGCATATGCAGCTCCCTTATGACAGTTCTTCAAAACAAACAGAAAACTAGAAACTGCTATAATCTTGTGCCAAGAAACCGCTTCTGTCATCTGATTTTTCCCCACTGTTGAAGCTACGTGCTCCTTACAGAAGAAACAGAGCTTCTTCACAAAACTCAACCTTGTAAAATTCAAGTAATACTAGCTAATGCAAGTGGAACCACACGGTCACACAATGCCTTGAAAGGAAGATAATGTAACTGAATTAAACCGTTCTTCATTAGCAATCTGATATTGGAATCATGGGATCTCAATAAGCCTCAGAAATATCCTCATAAAATGAGCCTCTCAGCTTTCACTAAAACGTATTCTCAACAGGTAGGAATAAGATGACTGCTCTGTCAAGCAATAACTGAGCTCCTAATTCATTGCAATAATCTGTCACCTTGAACATACACACTGCCTAAGTGCTTTCAATCCTAAACTCTCTTTTAGAGCAACCAATGAACCCTCCTGGAAAGCAGAAGAGTCCATGAGGTAGACTTCTGTACCAGTAAGAAAGTGCACTCCTTCGAGTGCACTGCTCAGATGCTATCCTAACAGATCCTGACCTATTAAGCATGTTCTCCTGCTACTGCACTGAGTATGCAACATAAACCCTCAGTTTCACACTTAATACACCATCATCCTGGCAGCTGCAGTATAAGTGACACTCCTTTTTTCCCTAGAATTTGAATGTCTGAAGGAGCCCCAACTAACCAACTCCATCTTCAGGCCACAGGATCACACAGGCCCACAGGAGACCATGACCAGCTGATATGTGGGGAATCCATAGCCAGGCTGTTCTAGAGGTTTGCCCTCCTCAGACCAGACACAAACTATTCTCAATCTCTTAGGATTTTTGTTTTCCTGGCAGAACTAAACTTCTCACTTCCTCACAGTCCAAATCACTTGTAACATAGCAAAATAAGACAACAGACTTAAGAGATTGTACATTGTGAAACATTGCTCAGCTTCTATTCATAACACCTTCTACTGCTCTCTCACGTGCTGGAAAAAAACCTACTAGAATATTTGAGAAAAAAACCAAATACTGGCAACATAAATTCTTTGAGAGATTCATTTATGCAAGAATTTCCAAAATTAAGGATACAATTTAGTTAAGCACAAATTACCAAAGCTTCAGGAACTGTGGCAAAATAAAACACTATTAGTTGCACTAATACACATAATTTATTTTGTAATGAAATAATGCAGTATTCTCAAACCTAGGATATAAATCTGTGTGTTTAGCTGCCTTAGGGAGCGATTAAGTCTGGAGCACTGTGGTTCACTTTGTATCTGGACTGTACCCAGGCACAGCACCTCACCAGTGATGATACAGAGCACATGGTACCAGCAGCACAACATGTCTTTCTACAGTGGCTTCCTACAGGGCATCATGTCAGGGAAGCTCTACATCTTCACCTGTCAGGCTCAGTGTTTCTACAGACCCCATAAATCTCTAACGTACCTACTGCGGATCATCTAAAAAAACACAATAAAAAAAAATACCTTACAGAATAAAAAAACTGACAGAAGCAGTATGACCATTGTGAGCGACCAGGAAAAAAATGGGGCACCAATAACGTAACAAAAAGCCTAATGTCAAGAAATTTTTCTCACAACTGCAACTACAACCTGAGGAATGCTATGAGAAGGCATAAACAATTAAATCTAATTACAAACAGCTTGTCTCTAAAGTAGCTCTCTAGTCACTAAACAAGGAACTGTTCTAAACAACTCAGATGATATTTTATATCCTTTTCCTCTGTAAGGAAATAAGAAAATTGCCAAATCCAGAGATAAATAAAATAAAATTTAAAGTATATTCACACACTTTAACAGATGCCTCAGAAAGTGAATATATTTCAGAAACATTACAGATATTTCTTTAACACCTCTCATCCTGGAAAGAAAAATAAAAAACGAATTGACTCAGTATTTTGTATGCTATGAAAAAAATCATTCATTCTAGTATTTGCATGACTGCTAGCCTTACCAGATCCTCTTTAAAATCTTTTCCTATTTAATTTGCTGTCTATACCAGGAAAATTTTCATCTCAAGTTTGACTGAAAAACATTTGGGTATCTTGCTTTCATAGAAATGAGATACCTCCTACATTTCTGGAGCTATTAAAATGAATTGGTCTTACTGGAAAAACAGAAGGACCACCAAAACAAAAAAATGGCTTCTGTGTGGAACAGACTTACATCTTACTTTTATCACAGCAACTACTCAGTTGTTTCTATGTACGCAAGAAAAGTCTACATATCTCTCTTTCAGACCACGCTATATTACTGGACAGTAGGACAGAAGGACTGTTTCATGGAATAACACCTTAAAATTCTGTGCAAGATATTAATATGTTACAATAGCACATTCTTTTTGATGCTCAGTGGCTGCACCCTCTTCTTCACTAGCTGAGAGGTAGTTTCTTTCAATTTTTGTAGGATTTTCTGGAGCTGCTGCCAAAATTTTGACAGCTAAGTGGCTACCATTCAGAGCAGCACTCACTGGAACAGGCATGCATTGTATCATAAAAAGTCCCATTAGCTGAATTAATGTTGCCAATTGCATAGTAACTTTTGATTCACTTTTCCCATGAAGCATTAAAGAATTTGGGTTGTACTGCTCTGCTTTTAGGATCATAACACAGATGTGGTCCTGAAAACTTGATTTCATCTCGTATACACTAAAACAGACCACAGGCTACTTTCAGTGTAGCTGTGCTGAAAAGATCAAGAAATCAGCAAATCTACTGGTAGCCCTGATCATGAAAACAGCTGAAAAAAACTTTTCAGATTATGATCTTCAATGCATTCAGCTGTTACAGATTACATGGCTGATTGAGTAGCTGCAAAGATTATTGGTAAAATGGTTAAAACTCATATTGAAACACTGAAATTATGCCATCACTATGCTATTTATGTACTATTACTAAAGCATCCCTAATGAAAAAAAACTTTGAAACAGGTAAGTTATGGTATTTGTTGTTCTGCAGTATTTTCAGCTTAGCAGGAAGCTCAAAAAGATTGCTGGGGGTACAGTAACTTACACAGCCCAATATAATTGATCCCCATAAAATGACAGCCCAGGCTCTAACAAGTGATTTGGTAGAAAGAACACCCATTAATACAGTGCTACATTTAATTTGAGATGTAGAAGAATAACAGCAAATGCTGTTGTTGCATGACTCTTTAATTTGACGTTGCTACACAAGTAATACTTTTTTTTTCTTTTTAAATTCAGGTTTTTAGAGAGTCTGGAACCATAGCTTAACACAGAATGGTTTGGGTTGGAAGAGACCTTAAAGATCATCTCATTCCAACTCTTGCCATGGAAATTCAACAGCATGAATTTTATTTGCAATTAAAAAAAAAATGCGTCACAGATCTGAACAGTATCCTAATTCATTTTTAGCTGCACGGAGCACTTGTTTTAACACCAGTCACCAACATTAGATATACAAAAAGAAAAAATAATTGTTATGATGAAGTTAGCATATGGTATATTATTCATTATCAACCTACATATACATTTTTTATGCAGTATTTTACTCAGAATTTTTACAGATGCTCATCAGTATTACCTGAGAATGTGACATACAATAACAGATTTATTTGGAAAAATCTACAAGATGAAAGTACTTGTAAGCAAGATGAAGCTAGCACCTCATTGTATAAAAATGATTCCAGATTTAGCAGTCTTAACTGCAAAGGCACCCTTCCACCCTGCTTAAAAAAAAATACATGAAAAACTAGAGAAGATTCTCTGCTACCAACTGCAATTTGACTGCAGAATTATGTAAATGGAGAAGGTTGAGGGTTTGCTGGATGGTGGTGGGGTGGGTTGGTTTGTTTGGCCTTTTGGGTTTTTTATAAGAACAGATCTTAGGTATAAAAAATTAGAAAGGCTCCTTCACAATCTCCACAAGCATGTTTAATTTACATTGCTACTGAAAGACACAATCCCACTTTGCCCTGCACTTCAATTCCTGCATTATTCTGGCTTCACAGGCACACCACTCTCTAGTGAGTTAAACAACCTGCCAGACTCTTGATTTGGCAAGTTTGCTTTCAGACAGATCAACGAGATAATTCAACTTACCCTGCAACTTCATGAGCACTAGAAGCAGTATGAGTAAGAACATGATGAAGCCAGAGTTGCAGGGAGGGCAGACAGCAAAGTCTTAGATCAGCATAAACTTATCAGTAATCATATCACCAGGGGTTGTAATGACTCACTGCACTTTCTACTACAGGTTTCTCTACTTCCCTGCCATTCTCCTCCCCCAGCTTCTATGGCAAAGTTTTCTTTTAGGGCTATATAGCCTGACATTTATCTTACAAAACAACAGAAGCAAAACTACTTTTAACTAATCCCCTTCTTGTCCTGCTCTGAAAACTCCCTCCAAAAGTGGTCCCGACACAGCATCTAAAAGGTCACCCCTTCCTGTTGGATTATTTCTCATACAGAATAGTACTCCAAGCCTGCTCACTGTGAGGCCAAAGAAATATTTGTACCAACAGAGTGCAAGAAGTAACACGGGAGCAGGACAGTGCTATTTTTGGCAACGATACGACCGTAAGAGCACGTCAGCACACGACTTCAAGCCAAATCAGTTCCCTGATTTGGTTCACACCACACTCACTTTGCAGTACAGCGTGTTACACTGGAAGAAAGAAGAAGGAAGTATCTATCCCCTCAGGAACAAGTAACAAGGAATAGATTAATACCTTAGACTGGTATTACCAAGCATGTTGTATACTGAAATTAGAGTTTAATATTGCACATCTGACCGATGGCCTAGTTAGTAAGAGTTTAAGTAGAGAGGCTGTTTCTTCATTCTTGAAACTTTTCAGATTTTCAAGCATCTCTTAGTTTTGAAAAATCAATTTCAATATCCATGAAACTAAAGAAATGATGAGGTATATATATTTACACAAAATACACAAAAATGTATTCTGCATTAGCTTAGACCTTGCACAATGATTTTGTCTTCAGTGTATAACTATGAAATCAAAGAGAAAAGAAAAAATGTGACTTTTATCAGAAAACTACGCTGCAAAAGGGTGTAGTACCCTAGTTACAGGGCAAGCAGCTACTGAGCATAGGACAAAATCAACACAAAAAGAGGACGCAGTGGAAGTATCAATCCAAGACAGTGGTCTGCTCAGGACTTTGCAATACACTCTCTGCCCTACAGTACTGAACATTTTAACTACTAATTACATCAATATTCATTGAGATGATATTTCCATTTAATCAGTTCCATTTTAGATTGAGATATTTTCAGCTTTTTCATTCTTCCTTCTCCCAAGCAAAGATATTTTCTGGAAAATACAGAAAAAGTCTTGAAGTATTTGGATTGCTTACTGATGTATTTAAATGGCTAAATTTTAGTTGTTTATATTCCCTATATTTAGTTGTTTTAGTTGCATATATTCCCTGTGAATATGAAAATCCCTCTGCATATTTTGAATGTGCAGTTATTAGTCTTGCCATAAGCCAATTTTGTAAACATGAAAGTCAGATTAATGCAGTGAGCAGTTCCCTTGATTTCTTTTTAAATTCTTTTCTTCTAAAATATTTCAGTTTCTTCAAAGAAAGTAGCACCTAATTTACACGTGCATTTAATTTCTTTAGAAGTAGTTCTATGGATAAGCATCGTAAACAAAATACTATGAAATTATTTAACATAATGACTTGTAATGATATGAGAATTTACTAATTCAAGTTTTTTCAAATAATTTCTAACTTGATTTGAATACGGAAATTCAGGGCTACAAATGGACACCGACTTCTTATTTATAAAAATAACCGTATGATTTCCATCTGAAAACTTAGATTGAGGCAGCTCAGACCTCGAGTTAATCGACATGCTGTTAGTCACGGTATTTTTCACTGATCAAGAAACCAGGTTACACAACCTGCTGTGGCAGCACAGGATATTTATTGTTCTATATCTGCATGAAGTCCTTGCCTTGTTACTAGCAGGGCTGCCTTTTTATTTCTCCCCCTTCTTCCTCTCCTCCCCCCCCCACCCCTGTTTCTAAGTATAGTGACAGCCTCATCAGGGTTTACTAGTAGCAGCGCAAGCTCAGTGAAAACCTGGGAAATCTAACTGGAAACACGAGAGAGAGCTTTATTTGGCAGTGCTAAAAAAACCTGGGGACAAATGGCTAAGCGGCGGTGGAAGTGCAGGCTGCACAATCAATAGGCAGAGAGCTGGATAGAGGCTCCCTTCGCTGCCGGATCGACAATCGACAGCTGAGAGACTATTTTTTGCAATGGTTGACTAAATATGGTCAGGGAAGAGAGAGGCACAAGAGAGCCTGTTTGCCTGGGAGTGCATGTTTCAAATGCTTAGCTGCCTATAAAGCCGTAACAGTTTTGCTCGTGCCCTCTAAGTGGGAAATACGGTTAGTGTCTTCTGTAGTGTGTCTGCGGGAGCCCTGACCTCGCTAGCAGACTTGACCTCTGAAGATGGAAAGTAGCTTCAACACAGACCTGCCTACAGTTAAGCCTGGAAACATAACCTCAAGCAAGAAAAGATGCAGTGCAATATCTAAGGAACTAGAAGAAACCAATATTTGCCGGGGGAGGGGGGAGACGATCGCTATTTTTTTGCTGCCTTTTTTTATTTTTTCTTTTGGAAGCAACTCCAACTTTTGGGGGTTTGGTTTTGGTCTTCTGTTGGGTTTTTATTTTTCTTTTTGGCTGTGATTATTTTCATCTGACAGTGGGCTAAGTTCACCTTCCCTTGGCTTCCTAGCATCTATCCTTGGAGTCTTAACTCTCAGTCCAGCAGACATAAGGTATAATTTCTATACAACATCATCCATATTCTAGCATTCAAACAAAGGCAGAAGGTGCCAATTAGGCACCCATCTTCATGCTTTTTTTTTTTCCTTTTAAGTTTTATCTATTTAAGGTGGTGAGGTACTGTATGCACCGACATTCGCCCCCCCTTGCCTCCCCCTCCCATGTAACGAAGAGCTGATTCAGCGAATAGAGTGAGAGCACTCAGGATGAGATGGCTGCTGCTGATGTGTCTCTAGGTCATTACCTCTCTTCCAACTGCAAATGCTGCATGATACTAAGCTTACAGGTAACAGAACATCAGGAGACCTGCATTATTCTGCACGTTTAAAGGATGCCTATGACTTTCTGCATGTGTATCTTATTTACTAGAATGTTTTCTTTATTGTTGTATTAATCCCTCT